>OY728145.1:12657973-13867769 GCA_963277665.1 Viscum album
CCCTGTGCACAGCCTGCCCACCCACCCTAGACAGACCCCACCCCCGTGGACAGCCCGCCCACCAACCTGAACACACCGTACCCCCTGGACAGCCCCACCACCCCCCGTGGACTTGCCCGCCCTACCCCCGTGGATAGCCCCCGCCCACCCCCCGTGGACACCCCACCCACCCCCCCGTGGACACCCCCTACCACACTGGACATCCCCAACACCCCTCACGGTACATCCCCGACCCCCTAGACATCCCCCACCCCCGTGGATAGCCCCCGCCCCCACCTCTGGACACCCATCATACCCCCCTGGACCTAGCCCACCTGCCACCCCCGTCGACCGCCACGCCCACCCCGTTGGACACCCTCGTACCCCCCTGGATAGCTCCACCACCCCCATGGGAATTTCCACCCACACCCTGGACAGGGCCCAACCCCCCCCCCCCCGTGGACAGCCCACCCCCCGGGACCCCCCGCCCCCATCCCCCCCGAACCCACCCCCCATCCCTGGACACCCCAAACCACCTTGGACAACCCCCCAACCCCTGGGAAAACACCCACCCCCCTAGGACACCCCCACCCCTATGGACACCCCCCAACCCTCGTGCACTGCCGCCCACCCCTCTAGACACCCTACCCCCTGGATAGCCCCACTACCCTCGTGGACAGCCCGCCCACCCCCTGGACATCCCGCCCACCCCACCCCAATGGACAGCCCTCCCACCACCGTGGACACCCCACCCACACCCTTGGACACCCTACCCCCCTGGATATCCTCTCCACCCCCCTAAAACAACCCCTACACCCCTGTACACCCCCACCTCCCCCCCTCTGTGGACAGCCCGCCCCACCCCCTGGACAGCCCCACCACCCTCCGTGGATAGCCCGCCCAACCCCTAGACACCTTGTACCCCACTGAACATCCCCCCCCCCCACCGTGGATAGCTCGCTCACCTCTAGGACACCCATACCCCCCCATGGATAGCCCCGCCACCCTCGTGGATAGCCCGCCCACCCCCCTGGACCTGGACACTGGCCAACCCCCCTGGACAACCCCACCACCCCTAGACCCCCACCCCCTGGACACCCCCACCCCCGTGACACCCCCCAAACCCCCTTGGACATCCCCACCCCCCAGTTGACACCCCCCAAACCCCTGGGGACAGTCCACCCACCCCCCCTAGACACCCCCTTACCCCCCCGTGGGCATCCCTGTCACCCCTGTGGACAGCCCGCCCGACCCCCACTGGACAAACCCCACCACCCACGTGGACAGCCCCGCCACCCCCATGGATAGTCCACCCCACCCCCTAGACACCCCCGACCCCCCCTGGGAACACCCCCCAACCCCCCTGGCAGCCCTTCCACCCCCATGGAGAGCTCTCCCGCCCCTGGACAACCCCTCCCCCCGAAGACACCCCCCCCAACCCTCATGGACAGCCCCGCCCACCCCCTGGACACCCCCCTACCCCCCTAGACAGCCCCGTCACACCTTGGATAGCCTGCCAACCCCCCTGGACACCCCGTACCCCCCTGGATAGGCCTCACCCACCCCCTAGACACCCTGTAGCCCCCTGAAAAGCACCCCAACCCCGTGGACAACCCGCTCACCCCCTTGGGACACCCCCGTCCCCCTGGACAACCCCCCCCCCCGCCCACCCCCTTGGACAACCCGCCCCACCCCCTTGGACACCCAGTGCCCCCTGGACAGCCCCTCACCCCCGTGGACAGCCCTGCCACCCCCGGTGGACAGCCCATGCACCCCCTGGACACCCTGTACCCCTGGAAAGCCATGCCCACCCCCTTGGACACCTCGTGCCCCCAGGACACCCCCCAACCCCCCGTGGACAGCCCGCTTACCCCCCATGGACACCCCGTCCCCCCCTGGACAGCCCCCTCCCACCCCCCTCAATAGCCTCACCACCCCGTGGATAGCCCGCCCACCCCCTTGACACTCACTCCTCCCGTGGACAACCCACCCCACCCCGTGGACAGCCCGCCCACCCCCCGTGGACAGCCCCGCCCACCCCTAGACAACCTATTCCCCCCTAGACAGCCCGCCCACCCCCGTGGACCCCCCCCCCCCCATGGACAGCCCACCCATCCCCCTGGACACCCATGCCACCCCTGGACAGCCTGTCCACCCCCGTGGACAGCCCGCCCACCCCCTTGGACACCCTATCCCCCCTGGATAGCCCCGCCACCCCTGTAGACAGCCCATCCACCCCCTGGACACCCCATACCCCCCTGGACAGCCCCTCCCACCCCCCTAGGACCCCCGTGCCCCTGGACACCCCCCACCCCGTGGAAAACCCGCCCACCCCCTATGGATAGCCCCGCCCACCCCTACCCACCTCGACCACCCCGCCACCCCCGTGGACAGCTCGCCCACCCCCCTAGATACCCCCCTCCCCCCCGTGGACAGCCCCCCAACCCTGGACACCCCGCCCACTACCTCAGGACACCCCAACCCCCTAGACAGCCCCACCCAACTCTCTGGACAACCCATACCCCTGGAAGGCCCCCCAACCCCCGTGGATAGCCCCACCCACCCCCTAGACACCCCGAACCCCTGGACAACCCCACCACCCCCCGTGGACAGCCCCACCCCCATGGACAGCCCCCCACCCACATGGATTATAGGGTTTCTAATAACTCGAAGATCATATTAATCATAGATACCCACTTCGTTTCCTCCTTGGATCCTTGATCACCAATAAAAAATAGCAGATTCTATTTTAGAAACTCCGATGCATAATCAATTATCTGAGAAGAACATGGCTATTCCACCTTCCACAAGAGTTTGAGTAGAGACCAAGACTATGAAGACCAATAGCTGGACCACAAAGAATGACTACCTGAGATATCCCATTCTGACTTTTTGATTCATTTATAGTGGTAACATTCTAAAGAATTATCAAAAACAAAAACGTTAGTAAAATAATCTAATGTTCTAAAATAAGAGGCACAAAATCACAATTCCAATAAAGATACATCATAAATAATTCTTTATAAAACCATTTCAAAATCACATAATAAAAACATATTTCTATTAAAAACTCCCTAATGGTTTATATAAATCCCTTTTAAGGTTCCATTTCAAAAATCATATAGTATTTTTGTCCCACAATAAAAATCTAATCCATTTCTTAATAACCAAATCCCCCCTTCCTACCATACACACCAATAGCATTAATATTTCCTAAAGAAACACATACTATGAAATAAACACCATTCCAAAACCATTTTAAAATACCAATGATCGTAAAATCCATGAAATTCCATTCCATTAAAACCATTACACCCCCCCCTCCTAGACAACCACCCCCACCACCTGGAAACCCCCCAACCCCATAAACATCCCCCACCTACCTGGACACGACCCCACCCCTGGATAGCCTCAAAACTCCCTGGATCACCACCACCCCATCTACAGCCCCCTACCCCTGGATGCCCCCACCACTCCTAGACACCACCCCACCACATGGACACCCCACCCACCCCCTGGACAGCCCACCCCCATGAACAGCCACCCCCAACCCCCTGGACACCGCCCCGCCCCCCTTGGATAGCCCCCAACCACCTGCCCCCCCCACCCCCTGGACACCCCCACCCACCCACCCCCCTAGACACCCCCACCCCCTGGATACCCCCACCCGTGGAAAGCCCCCAACCCCCCTGGACACCCCCATCCCCCCTGGACACCCCCATAGACACCCAACCACTACCACCCTGGACACCCCCCACCCCTCGGACACCCCCACCCCCTGGACACCCCCTACCACCGTGGACATCCCCTGGACATCCTCCCATCCCCTTGGAGACCCCCAGCCCCTAGACCCCCCTTAGACACCCCTACCCCCTTGGACAGCCCACCCCACCCACTTGGATAGCCCCCCATCCCCTGGACAGCCCCCCCCTGGACCCGCACCCCACCCACCCACCCACCCAGAACACCACCCCACACCCTAGACACCTCCTACCCCCTGGACACCCCACCCCACCCCTGGAAATCCCCCCCCCCACCCCTAGACACCCCCTACCCCCTGGAAAGCCCCCCCCCCCCCCCCTCCACCCCCCTCGACCAACCTCCCCCCCCCCCCCCGAGACAACCCAAAAGAAGAGCCCCCCTGGACAAAATATTATTATCATCTAAACCAAATATTTCCCAGTGTTGTTCTTTTTTGTATTTATGTCATGCATTATTTTGTTCATTTTCATTTTCATCACATGGAAGCACTTTTGGAAGAAAATTTAGGTGACCAAACTCGAAGCATGGGTGGATTAGAGTGATTGATGTAGTGCCTCGACTACCCCAGTCTCAATATTGAATCACGGTAGTTTTATCAATTGTAATATATAACTTCCATAAATTGATATTCTCCACCTGGGCCCAAAAAGTAGTATAAATTCTTGGTTATAGTTTATTGGTTGAAAAAATTATCAAGACTCAAAATTGGAGATTTGTTGGAAGACTAATGAGAAAACATTCAGCTATTACCTGGTTTCAGTATTTAGTAATGTGGAAGGCGAGGGGTTGGAAAGTAACTACTAGGACTTGGAGGACTATTCTAAAATTTTTATCTTCTGGTGAATATGGAACATAATTTTCACAATGTATGCAATGTTGGAGTCTGGTGTATGCAATATTTGATTCTGTGTGCAGGTGTATTGGCTTGCGTCTCCAGGTGTATTTGATTTGTTGTGGGTGTATTAAAGTCTGGTGTATGAAATATTGGAGGCTTCTGCGTATTGGATTCTGTGTGCAGTTGATATTGGATTCTGTGTAGTGTATTGGCCTAGGTGCATAGGCTTCTTGCAGGTTTATTGTGTTCTACATATCTGGGTGTTGGGTTCGGCATGCTGTTGTGAAATCTGGGTGAAGGATATACCAACAGTTTATAACTATTGGTATACTGCTGAAAGAAATTCTAATACTATAACAGCGGTTTCTAACTGTTGGTATAGGGGTGAAAGGTATACCAACTATTAGAAAACCGTTGGTATATAAAAGTACTTCTGCATTTTACCAACGGTTTGCTGCAACCGTTGGGAAAAAAACTATACTAATGGTTCAAAACCCATTGGTAAAACACTGAATTCTTTGTAAACCGATGGTTTTAAACCATTGGTATAGATTTTTTCCAACGTTTCTAGGTAAACGTTGGGAAGATGTGATTTTTTGTAGCATATACCAATGGTTATTTATAAACTGTTGGTATATATCTATCCCTACGCCGGACTTACCAATGGTTTTCCAAACCGTGGGTATATTGTATACCAACGGATTTCCCTTCAATACTAATGGTTTAAAACTGTTGGTATAGTTTAACTTTCAAGTAGTTTCTATTGAAGCGACCTTCAAGTCGATAAAATGAGTACGGCTTCTCCCAAGGCAGTGAGAATAGGGGAGTTGAAAGAAGTGATCTGAAGGAAGCACTGTGATATCCCTAAAATTCTTGTAAATTCAATGTTCCAAGGATGGAGTGGCTGCATCTGAACAATTTTAATCCACACTATCTACTGAATCTTAGTGGATTTAGGTACGATTGAAAAACTATTGCAGTATGCTCCTTGGACTATCTGTTAGTGGTGAAAAACAAAAAAAATGATGTCTTGGGTTTCTATTTCTATATCTGGGTGTTTGATAGCTGCACGATTCTATTAGATAGGTTTGATAGGCTCCTACCAACATGAGGACGACATCCATCTCATTTGAAGAAACATTCAACACCCCGATTCACATCTCTCATCTCAGGGTGTTATAGGGTCCTACATGGCTGTTCTTGAGCATATAATATTATTTGATCCATTTAAACTCAAGAGATCAACCATGACATAGGGGTGTCATACTCGAGTCAGGTCTTGGCTCATGATGTTTTCCGTCCCCATTTCAGTGTGTCCATAACTAATATTAGATTTTACCTCGACTTGGCGTGGTCCACATCAAACATCGTCTTCATCATAATACAAATATACTCACACGCAGGTGAGGGGGTCTTGAAAAGTGAAAATGCACATACAAAAAAACTGATGGATGTATAGGCCTTCATACATATTTAAATAAAAAAGATGATACATGGACCGTCATAAAAATTTAATACTTATTAAAAACATCACATATAGATAATAAATAATTAAATGAAATTAACCAGACATAGAACCGATCAATTAGTGCTTACGATCTATCATTATATTCAATAAACACTTGATAAAATTAAATTGAAATAAATTTAATGTATTAAGGAAAATCTAAATGAATTAAATGAATTAATTAAATCTAAATAATTTAATTTCATTCAGTCATGATATTAATTAGATTTTAATTCCAAAAATTAAATTATTTAAATTAATTTAATACCAAAATTAAATAATTCTTTTTAGGAGTATTAAAAAATTATATTTTTAAACCAAAAAATAAATTAATTAGTTTTTGATTATTTAAAAGTTTAACAGGCCTCTAAACCCAGCTCACACCCATTGAAGGTTAAGTTGTAACCCAACAAGCCTGTTTTGGGAAAGACAAATTCTATAAATGACTTTTAGGTAGGCCCGTCCATACCCACTGCGGGAACAACAAGTATTGTTGATTCCAAGCGATGGTTGATGGCGGTATGGCCATATCCTAGCAGTAGAAGACGGTGGCTCGGATTTCCGAACGGGGCGGCGATACCTGACCAGGATAGAGGTAGGTGGACAGCTCAGCCATCAGGATGGCGACCATCGGTTCAGACACGGGCGACCGACGACCTCATGAAGGCAGCAACACAGTGGAGGGACGATTGACCGGGAAGAGCACATCAGTATTATGTGGAAGCTCGCGCGCACAAATTCCTCAGACAAAGTAGGGGAAGGGGTATCCTTGGGGGCGTCGGAAACTTATGCGAGTGGAGAGATAGACCAAAGGGTGGTGGTGTGCCAGGATGATAGGTATGAGGGTGAATGGTCCATGCGAGGGCGGAGTTGGATTATGTGGGAAGCCACCCATTTATCATATTTTTTTTCTTACTTTTTTCTGGTAGTTGACCACCACAGCCCTTTTCCCATTTTTAAAAGCCTAAAATAGAGTTTTATTTGGCGTTATTACCGCCCAAATGATCTCCTTTTTTTCTTTGAAAACCTACTTATTATTTTTAAAGTCTTTTTTCTGTGACTTCCACATGGGACTGAAATATCATCAATTTTTAAATACCTAAAAAATATCACTCTTGATCCATAATTTTATTTTTCGAATACTCATTAAATTGATATTCAAAATCAGAACGATGTTCAGTCTTCTCTATTGGAACCAAAATAATACCCTCCACTTAAATTTAATTCAAAATAATTTTTATTGGATCAAAAAATCCATTTGACCCCTCTGATATAAATTGTTGGTACTGGAACGCCCAATAGAGTAAGTGGTTTAGGGGTTTTTTCACTAAAGTGACTAAAATTTGTTTTCTATGGTGATCTGATTCCTTTGTACAGTCTGATGATCTCACATGAATTAATCATATCTTAAAAATTAAAATAGAATGAGTACCTCATTCGAATTGAAGTGCACTCGTCTTTCGCTTGTTGTCGGAGACCGTTGCCCAAAAGATCTGATGTTGAACCCCTTGAGATCATCCACACACACTTCAAGAATCGGCATGCATATCATTCATCTAATTTCATGTGCCTGTGCGGAGCTCTAGAGATCTCTTCAACATCGCGACCATCACCAAGACATGTCTTTGATTCATGAAGGTGTTCTTAAATTGTTCACTTGGTTAGAAAATTTCTCTCACTCATATTCAATAAGAGAGAGAATCTTTCAATCCTGATTGATGAATAATACATGGAATGAGATTTCCTTCACTTATATAGTGGATGTCCAAAATACAATGTTAGGGTTCCCCGACCCCCTTTATATTCAACATCCCCTAAATAAGTAATAAATAAATAAATACGATGAAATAACTACATCATAAATATTATTTATATTTTATCACATATTTGTAATATATATTAAATATATTACATAAAAAACCCAAGTCATTTACTTAACTTCTAATTCATACTAATATTAAATAAACCATGAATATGAAAATACTATTCCAACATATAATATTATTCCTCATATTAAACACTTATAAATAATTTTAATAAAAAAATTAAACTCAATTATTCTATACTCAAATAATAAGGAATTTATTTATTTATCAATGATTGATAATGCTTGGACAACTCTCGGCCTCCGTGGTGGGGCTCACCATGTCATATACACCTATTCCTCTGGATATGAAATAATCTTGAATACACTATTGTGTGTGACTCTCTAAGACCTTATCTCAATAGTAGTGGATAGTATTCACATACCAAGAGTTGATACTAGCAACCCATTAATGCCCCTAAAGATACAAGGAATAGTCATAGCAATGAAAACCATCTTACGAACACACACATTATAATATAATCTCTTTTTCATATGATATCTCATGAAGCATGAGGCACACATGTGTCATCATCCTTCATTGATTTATGGTTTTGTTAATCTAACTAGATGGACTTGAATTCGATTGTTATAGTCATGGATTTATGAAGGTACTGCCATCTTGATAAACTAGGCCCGAGATATCGCTACCTCAACTCAAAATTGAACATTTTTATCTTGATCATTCAACCAATGTCAGGCCATGAAAAATGCAACCCATACAAGCTACCTCACCAGGACATCAGTGTATTTATTTTACCTTGCATCAAAATATGCAATAAAATGGCACACATTGGTAATGATATCAAGATATGAGACCAATACACATGTCTGTAGATGGAAACTACCAATGAAACCCAAAACGTGTGGTGTTCCTATTAGCAGAACTATCCTCATAATCTCGTCAACTCAAGTTCTCCAAGTATGAACTTTATGAAAATAAGTATCAATGCTTAGGATCCGCCAACACCTGATAGTCATACATATACTATGTCTAGTCAGTATAATGTATCTAGACCATAAGACATATGTTTATGATTAATGTCATAGTATCTTGAGGTTCTCATTATAGCTGGGGAATTGGTACAACATTTTGAATTGAAAAATAATCTATGGACATTACTATTTAAATAATGGATGCATAAATATCAACACTATAATGGTAAGTGTACATCATGTATAAATAACTATATACATGGTATGGTAATCGAAAAATATTGATATATTTGGGTAAATAGAACTCACTTTTACCACAAACTGGACATATATGACAACATGATACACTGTATCTATAGTGCATCATCTATATGCTTTTGTACCTATCTTTATCTCCTTTGATTTCTCCCTAAGGAAGCTCAGTAGGAAGTGAGGACTCCTGCACATAAAGCTTCCTTTCTTGTTGTATTACTATGTTTAAGCACATTTACTACTCATGGAAGTTATGGATGGTGAGGATATTTTCGTTATATAGTATGGATAATAATGATAATATATCAGTGGTATTGATGATTTCCATTTTTTATCTAAAAAAATAAACATTAGCAGTTATTAATTCATCTTGACTACCAATTTAGACATTATTGATTCGTTTAATAAATCATTAAATGTATCCCACTATTTTATCCATCTCAATAGCCCCCACAATTACATTTGGAATACTCTCTTGCTTGATTATTATAGTGTCAATGATCCTTGAAACCACCCCTCATAATCCACAATATTTGGATATGTCACTAGTTAGAAAGATCTATGGTAGGAACTAGACTAGCCATCCACATTAACTTGCGGTTCCTTAATCTATTGAGTAAAGCCTGAGTTCATCAAAATCGTAACCATGATCCCCTCAATACTTTTACACTAAAGTGATATAAAGCTAGCTATGGATAAACATTTTCTACCAAATTTAGTTAAGTCAACCCATTACTCCCATAGGAACTCCCTGGTAGTAGGACACACCCTGAACTATGGATAACAAGCATTCCATAATCCCGGTTTTCTTGAAATTTGAGGAACAAAGGGTTGTACAAATTAATATATATTTGAGGGGTTTTTAAAATATTTTCTTGACTAATATAACTCATTTCTATTAAATATGTTCATTCTATATTGTCATTCTCATAACTAAGCATGCATTAATAGAAAAACATTCATCACATCATTATATATTTTTTTGTTTATTATTTTATATGTTCTCGTAGTAAACATGAAAATGAAAAAAATAAAGAATGAATAAAGGAAATAATTACATGACTGACCTTCAAAAACTAATTTTGGTTTAACTATTCTAAATTTAACAGATCAAATATGGCCTAGGGGGTATCACATCTGAGTTGAGTCTTGACTCTAAAATGCAGCTCGCCCCCAATCAAGTGTAATCATTTCTCATATAGTGTGCCACCTCATCTTGGTGGGGCCCACATCTTAAAGCATCTTCGTCAAATGTATAAGTATACTCATACACATGCGAGGGGGTCTCAAGGGCACAATATACAATATATAAACTGGACGCACACACCCTTATACATATTGAGAAAAAAGAAGACAATTCACAGACAATCATAAAATTAACTACTTATTACAAACATCAGATACAAGTAATAAATAATTAAATGAATATAGTCAGAGATACACTGGTTCAGTTAGTGCTCTAGAATAGTCAACGGGTAAAATAAAAGTGCGATAAAATTAAATTGCAATAAATTTAAAGTTTGAGGCCATTTAAATAAATTAAATAAACTATTTAAATTCAAATAAGTTATTCAAGTAATCTATCTAAATTCATTCCCACATTATTTTAATTTTTTTTCCAAAAAATAAATAAATAAATTAAATTATTATTATTTAACTTAATTTAATACTAAAAAGAAATTAATTTTTCAGAATTTTAATATATTAAAATTTTAAAACCAAAATTTACTTTTTAATTAATTAAATTTAAAACAAAAAATTAAATTAATTAATTGAAATAATTTTTTATTTTATAACATTCACTAAGGCCACGAAAACCCAGCCCAAATCCATTACAGGTTGGGTCGTAACCCCGTAGGCCCATTTTGGACCTGGAAGACCATGTGCAGGCCTGTTCGAGGCCAAATTGGTCTACCCTAAACTATTCAGGTTCAAACAGACCCACCCGGGCTTATTTCTTGCCAGGTCTGGTCACTCGAGACCCATGGTAGCTGGTGGAAACCTGATGTAAGGGGGGTCTCACCACATAGGGGGTTTGTGTGCACCAGGTTCAACCAAGTGGGGGACGTCCGATGGCCTCAGCATGGGTGGTACGGTAGATGGTGGCCTCATCAGGCGACCACAGCAGACAGCCAGGTGTTGGTGTGGGACAACGACCTCATGGATGGAGGGTGGTACTGGTTCCATGCAATGATGGCTGGTTGTTCGGTCATGGCGTAGTAGTATGGTGAGGAGGTAGCGACCACACAATTGGCCTGACAGCGGGGTCAACGACGTCCAGTAAGGGAAGTGGAATGATGAGAAATGTTGTTGTGTAGTCTGGCGAATGGAAGAGGGAGACTACAATGGTCCTGGGCGTTGGTCAGTCGGGCATGACAAGGGGGACCTGTGATGAAGGGAGGAGGTGGTTGGGAAGAGACAAGGGGTCCCACATACCCCATTTTTTGATAAAATTAAACAATTTTTCTTTGTTTTATTAATAAGTCAAGCCACCCCCTTTAATAATTTTAGAATTCTTTTTTTTAAATTCCTTTTTCAATTAGTAAGACCTATGTGAAAACCATGGATATATGTTATATTTTCTAATGCTTGAAAGAAGTTTTGGATCAATGACCAACTATCGATTTTCAGCCAATTATTGGAAAAAATTATTAAGGTTTCCAGAATTGTTTTTTTAATGATTCATCTCTATGACATTTGTCAAAACAAAACATATATAATAAAGTTACATCATTCAATTTTCATACCCCTAAACCTCACCATTTTCGATTGATAAAATGTTTTTTGGAAGGCTGAAACATGGTCATCCGAGATTCGATTGAAGTACAGTCAGATTTGTTGGGACTGAGTTGACATCCTCTACTAAAATTTAATGTAAAACAATTTTTCTTGGCTCAGAAAAACCATGTGATCCCTCTGATAATAATTGATGGTACTTGGATGTGCCGAAAAAGCTTGTGGGATGGGGATTTAAAATTTTTCATCATCGGAGTGATGAAACTTCATCATCTCCAGTGATTTGAGCCCTGGTAAGGTCTGAGGATCTTGTGTGGTTTAATTGGAGCATAGAAATTAAAATTGAATAAGTACCTCATTTGAATCGAAGTACGCTCGTCTATTGTACATTTCCAGTGCCAATTGCTTGAAGGATCCGAGGTTGAAATCCACTTGATCGTACACACATGCTTCAAGATTTCACACGTAAATTGTTCATAGAATCCATGGTGCTAGCATGGAGCTCTGTGAAATTATTTGATGTTGCAATGATCCCCATGATCTCATGCCTTCAATCCATAAAGGTGTTCTTGGATCGTTCGCTCGAATGAAGCATTTCTCTCTCTAAGATGCGGGAGGAGCGAGAAACTATCAATTCTAATGGTTGAATAGTTAGTGGAATGATCTTATCCTAGACATATGTTGTGGATGTCTAAAATAATTGGTTAGGGTTTCCCCAACCCCTATATATTTAACATTCACTAAATAAATAATAAATAAATAACTATTACGAAATAATTACATTATAAATATTGTTTATATTTTATTACATACTTGAAATATATATTAAATATATATTACATGATAAGCCTGAGTCATTAACTCGACTCATAGTTACCACTAATATTAAACGAACCTTGAATGTTAAAATAATATTTGTTTGAATAATATTATTCCATGTATTTACTTAAAAACTTGTAAACATTTTTAAAAAATAAATTCAAACCAATTATTTTGTAATCAAATAATAATGAATTTATATATTTATTAGTGATCGATAATTATTGGACAACTCTCAGACCCTATAGTGGGGCCCACCATGTCCTATATACCTATTCACCATAATAGAGAAAACTCTTGAATGTTCTATTGTGTGTGACCCTTTAGGTCTTTACCTTGATAGTAGTGAATAAAATTCATAGACCAAGAACATAGTCTAGCAATTAATAGAGGAACCTAAATAGATAAGGATTAGTCATAGCAATGAAAAACATATTATGAACATGAACTATGTAATATAATCTCTTTTTTCATGTGATATCTCATAAATTCAGGTGCGTGATTATTAATCATCCTTTCTTACTTTATTTTTTATTGAAATAACTAGATGAGCTTACCTTCAACTACCAAGACCGTTGATTTATGAAGGCACTACCATTATGATAAACTGTGACCGAGATATTACTTCCCCAACTCAGAAGTGAAATATTATATCTTGATCATTCAACCAATGTCATACCACCAATTAAACACTCATCACATGCTACCTCACCACGACTTCAATGTCATGGGATTTTCCTTGCATTAAAGTGCGCGATCAAATGATACGCATTGATAGATCTCAATTCAAGAGACCAATACACATGTTCGTAGATATGAATAACTAATGAAACCCAAAACATGTGGTGTTCCTATTGGGGGTTGGGTGCTAATAAAATTGGGGTTAGTCCCCCTTTAAATTTGTAGAAAACAAATTATTTTTAAAAAATTAATTTTTTGACTTTTATCAGCTCTTTTTTAGCGCTAATAAAAGGGTCCTTTATGAGAGCTTTTTTTATCACTAATAAAAGGTACCCCTTTTAATAGTTCCTCAATTATTATCATTTTTTAGCACTGTAAATTCCATTTTTTCTGTGATTTTAAGACCATATATGTAATAATGTGAATGAATCTTCAGTTAAAGAATTTATTTTGTCTAAAATTCTAATTACTTCTTCCAAATTGATTTTATCTTCAATGAATCCCTATAAGAAATTTGTTCTGAGTATCAATCCAATCTAATTACAGGTCATTGGTTTCAATAGAGATATCTCTTACATAGAAAATTTTGACATCTTCAGTGGCGTCTTGAATAGAAATTTGATCTTTCACCATGGCCTTAAAATGCATAATCGAATCAAGAGAGATTTCTTACACCACTACTGCATATATGGCCTTTAAAAGAATGAAAAAGGGCATTTATAGCGCTAAAAAAGAACTGATAATTGAGATTCTATTATAAGAGGGTCCCTTTTATTAGTTTTGATAAAGACCCTTTTTATCAACACTAAAAAAACATTGATAAATCCCCCCTTTACCAGTGTTTCTTTAGCACTGATAAAAGTCAAAAAATTATTTTTTTAGAAAACTTTTTTTACTGAAAATTCAGAGGGAGAACCAATTCCCCCCCCCCCTTATCAGCGTCGCCCCTTTAATAGTGCTTGTCTAGCCTCCCCCACCTCCTTTAACAATAATAGGAACCCCCCCCCCACTTTAACAGTGCTATGCGCTACCTCACTCGCCCGCGCGCGCCCCTACCTTTGGTGAGTTTTGAACCCGAGACACCCCTCATATTTCCCCCCCTTTGACTCTCACCTATATTGTTTTATTATTTATTTTATTATATATCCATATATTTATATATATTTTGTTGCATTTTTTATTAATATATATATATATATATATATTTATTTAAATATATGTATAAAAAATGTTTTGTGTATGTTTGTGTGTTTATAAATACATACATAAATATTTATATTTATATATATGTGTGCATCTATAAATATAATTATACGTATTTATATTTATTTTCATATATTATATATTAATATATATATACATATATTAGAATATGGGGATAAATATATCTATGTTTGTCAATAGAAACCCACAAATATTTATATATATATATAAGCATTATATATACATTAATTGTATATGTATATAAATATTCCTACATTATTATTTTAAATAAAATGAATATTATTTTTTATTTAGATCAATTTTATATATTGATAAATATATGATATATGTAAATATGTTTAACTATTTATTTATAAAATTAAATTTTTATGTGTGAATATATAAAAAATATGTATATATTGTTATATATTTTGTTATAAATAACAGTAAATTATGAAAAAATATAAAATTTAAAAACCATAATATCAATATGAATATAATACATAGGGATAAATTTAGTCCCCTTTGAAAACGGGAAAAAGACCCCCTTAAATGAGGTTGAAATTCCATCGAATGTTAAAAACATTTTTGTACTTAGACTAAAAACTCAGTTTTGGAGGCCTTCTGTAACTTTTTTAGCTTAAACAAACATGACACAGGGTTTCCCTCTGTCACTGGTGTGTATATCTCATCATATAATGTGATTTTATATGTTGTAGATTCCAAATGGACACTCAGATAAAAAGTTTTGGCTGTTTGAAATTCAAGTTATGTTTTCAAAATATTTTAGATCTTTTATTAATTTTTTGAATTTTTTTATCTTCAAATTGTTATTAAATGACTATTACTCAATACAAATTAAAAAAATAATTAATCAAAAATATTTTTTTAATTATTTTATAATCCATTTTCTCTAAATATCTTATATATTATGTATAAATTCCCATTAGGCCTAATCTAATACATATTTAAAAAATATATATTATATTTATATATTATTTTTAATGATTTTTTTGAAATATACCATTTATTAGCACTAGTAAAAAAGAACTCATAATGACCCCCTTTATCAGTGCTGCTAAAAAGGTTATGATAAAGGGGGTCACCTTTATAGTGCTAAAAAAAGAGCTAATTAAGGGGGTACCTTTATCAGTGTTAAAAAATACTAATAAAGGGAAGCTGTTAAGAGTTCTTTGTTTTACCACTGTTAAAATTAAATTTTATCATCACATTTTTTTTCATTCGTAAAAGGTGGTGCTTTGAAAACCCATTTCTGTGGCAGTGCATAGTTATTTATGTGCTTTCATTTACAAAATTTTCCTCATTCCCTTGCTGATCATGGTCATCAATAACCTCTTAAGGGTGGGGGGGGGGGGGTCCTTCTTAGGATCCATAGGATTCTTTGAAAATCTACACTCTATGGGTTTTGGAAAAAAAGATTAATCTTTACAATTTTGGGTCTTCTTCCTTTGGTTGAACGAGTGATTTTCCCCCTTCAAGACCCCCCTTCATTCCTTTATTCTTCTTAGAAGAGTAAAGATATTTGGTCTGTAAAATTTCTTTGTATACCGATCAATTTCAAAGGGAGTCATCATTTGAGAAAATCCTAGAAGTTGAAAACTTTTCTACTGCAAAACAAAACTAACCCTTAAAAAAATATTTGATGGTTTATGTGTGTTTGTATTAGGTGCTTAAACATGAAATATTTTTTCACACATGTTAATTTATTGTATTACATTAATTTATTTTATGTTCAATCATAATGATTTGGTAGTTTACTTATAATTACGGGTCAAATGAGATCCAAACACACCTAATGGACTAGCCCATGAGGGTTTTGGGCTTCGTGGGTTGGATTAAACATGATATGAATTATTACGGGCCTAAATATTCAAATCCCCAACCCACATAAATCCATAGGCTAATGGATTGGCCCACAATCTTGTCGGTTTTTTGATAGGTATAGTCCTGAAAATTATACACATAAATTAAATATCTATTAGGTAAAATCACACATTATAGACACATTAGAGGTGTTAAAATTTCCATATAAGACTCAATTTAAGAGATTTAGACATTACCGGATTATTATTTATTTAAACTAATTAAAAATCCCTAAATCATTTCCATTCTAAAGAAATAAAAAAACCATTACTTATGGTGAAAACAAGCCTCAAGATAAAAAAAATAGATCATAAAATCTTTTAGGGGTAATTTGGTAAGTTAAATTTATCATTTTTACTCCCTTGAGAGGACCAGTGACATCAAAACTAAAAATTTAGCTAATCCTCAATTGAGAAAAACCCATATCACTAAATCCTCTCCACTATTAAACATTTTCATCCTCTAAAAGGATACAACTGGAGCCACTAAACTAGAAAACTCTTACATAAAACTCCATTTAAATGAAAATCCACCCTCATACATAATTTATTTACCTTTTGAGATGCATTCTCTATACGAAATCAATACACGACCCCGTTAGTGAAGAACCCAACACACGACCCTATAGTTATTAACTTCCACTTTCACCATACCCATTTGGATATACTTTCTAGATCTTTCATTTCAACATAAGATATATCATTTAAAATTAATGTAAAATAACCACAGTAGAAGCATAAGCTCACATTATGTTTGTATTGTGAAGCCTCCACACACTACAAAAAGACAAGGGATTTGCAACGATTTTTTTTTTAATGGAAGAGATTTATACTACCACTATAGTGTTTAGTAGTGGTTACATAAAATGTCACATATTTTATGGTCATAAATAATTTAACATTAGTTTTTCAACTTCAGTGGTGGTTTTTATGTATTTCATTTTTGTGGTACTTAGTGGTGGTTATTTATTTTTTTGCAGGTGATTTTTAAAAAAATAAAAAAATAGTAGAAAATAAATTCGGGGAAATTATCATAACCGCTGCTAAGTACACTAGGTTTGTTATGTTTATTGGTGGCTATCGAGAACTGCTGCTAAAGAGATAGAATAAATTCTATTTAGCCGTGGTCTCCCTAAACCGCCACGAAATAAATTATAGAAAATTTTATTTAAAAAAAATTATTAAAATATAATATGGAAATAAAAAACTCATCCAAACAATAAACTAAATCTTATATTCATAATAAACTCATCATAAATACAAAATCATACATCCAAAGTCATAAATACAAAACCCCAGTCAACCCATAACCTCAATCAACCTATAACCTCATTAATCAATATATACATATAATACGTCCAATAATCACTGTTTAACCATGGAGAATATGTCCACCCCACAACCTCTATTGCATCCTTAAACATCTATATCCACAACCATAATATGTGAAACCAACCACATCACATCATCAACTAGAATAAAAAAGAAGATAGAAATCATAACTAAACATAATAAATCAAAATTACAATAGAATCATTGATAATATTTAATCATACTACAAAAATGAAGAATTATCATGACTACGTTATGAATAATTTCATGGATCAAAATGGTCAGCATGTTTCCCAAAATCTGCATCTTTCACCTGTAATAAAAACCAAAACATTTAAGAAAATAAATGTAAAAGTGAATAGACATAGAATATATTCATAATTTTGCACAAAACATTTGTTATTTTGTTAATAAAAAAGAATAGAATTTAACAGAAAACAAATAACATATCATCCAAAGCACTTTGAAAACATAAAATTAAATATTTAATTTGTGATTCTACACTTGGAATTAAAATGGGAAAAGTATATAAAATTATAATCAATTTTTAATCCAACATGATGTGTGCTTGAAATTACTCAATAAACAAATTTTAATGACTTTGATATGTCAGAATTTCCTATATTTTAAAAATAATTCAGTGGTGGTTAGATCATGATTTCATGTAAATCTGAGGTCTTTTCCTATGGTTTTGACTATTAGACACACGTTTTAGTGTTCTAAAAAACCAAAAACATGTTTATGGACATATAGGAAAATATTTAACTTGGATTGAAATGGTGTATGTTCCTACATTTCAAAAATAAATATACAATCATTGTACTAGTATTTCATGCCTATATTCCACCTTTTTCTTGGTTTTGAACCCCAAACACATGTTTTTAATGATTAGGGTACCTTTTAAAACTTTTTTTTGATTCATTTAGAGTTCACCATATTCCATATGGACATGTTTTCTAGGCTAAAACATTAAAAATAATTAAATGGTGGCTTTACAATGATATCACATCAATTTGTGGTTGTTTTCTATGGTTTGTACCATTACATGAACGTTTTATTGTTTAAAACACTAAAAATTACTTTACGGTCATCCTAGAAAAAATGTAAAATTGATTAACATGTCATCATTTCCTACATTTCACAAATTAAACTACAGTCATTGTCATATTATTTCAAGGCCATCCAACACTGTTTACTCTGTTTTGACCCCTAGATACATGTTTTTAAAGAATTTTTTATCTTTAAAACTTCTTATTGAGTTTTTATTGGAAAACTAGACATTATATAGATGTGTTGTCTATGCATACATATCACAAATATTTCAATGGTGGTTGTATAATTATTTATTGTTAATATGAGGTTATTTTCAATGGTTTTACTATTATACACACATTTTAGTGTTTTAAATCACTAAAACATTATTATTGGCATCTTAGGAAAACCATAATTCTAATCAATAAAAACATATTCTATTGGATACTATATTTAAAAAATCAATCTACATTAATTTTCCTATGATTTCATGGCTATCTGATTCCATTTTCTTGGATTTGACTCCCTAACACACATTTTAAAACACTTTGCTATGTTTTAAAACCACTTATTGGGTCATTCTAAGCACAAAACATGTTATATGTACATTTTGTCTATGTGTACATGTAAAAAATAATTCAATTGTGGTTATACCATTATTTAATGTCAATCTGAGTTTTTTTCCTATGGGTTTGACCGTTACATGCTTGTTTTAGTCTTAAAAACACTATAAATGAATTTATGGGAATCTGAGGAAAACCATAACTCAGATTGATGTGAAATTGGTTCCTACATTTAAAAAATAAATCTATGGTAATTTTACTATGGTCCAATAACCATATAATATTTTTTTCTTGGTTTTTACCCCCTAACACACGTTTTCAAAGACTTTGATATCTTTTAAAACAACTTATCAAATAATTCTGAGCACACCGTATGTCAGATGGGCGCATTGTCAGTGTTTACACTTAAAAAATAATTCAGAGGTGTTTGTACCATGATTTCATGTCATATTCTGTGTTCATTTTCCATGGTTCAGACGATTATACACACATTTTAGGGTTTTAAAACACTAAAAACATGTTTATGGGTATCCCAAGAAATCCATAACTCATATTGAAACGCCTTCAGTTCTTACATTTAAAAAATAAATAAAATTTCATTTTACTATAATTTCATGTCCATATGAAATCATTTTCACTGTTTTGAGCCCCTAAAATGTGTTTTTAAAGACCATGGCATATTTTAAAACTTCTTATTGAGTTATTTTGAGAACACAACATGTCATATAGATTTTATTTTCTGCGTACACATAAAAAATAATTCAATGGTGATTTTACCATGATTTCATGTCAATTTGTTGTTTTTTCTTAAGGTTTTGACCTTTTCACTCATGTTATAGTGTTTTAAAACACTAAACTTGCATTTATGGGAATATTAGAAAAAGTTTAACTCAGATTCACATGGATTTGGTTCCTTAATTTTTAAAATAAATATGTGGTCATTTTCCTATGATTTTATATCCATATGATTCCATTTTGTTTGACCCCCCAGAAAGACATTTTTAAAGAATTTGGTATCTTTTAAAACCATTTATTGAGTCATTCTGAGAACACCACACATCAAATGGATATTTGTTTATGTGTAAATATAAAAAATAATTCATAGGTTATTTTACCATGATTCCATGTCATTATTAGGTAATTTTATTTGGTTTTTATTATTACACACACATTTTAGTGTTCTTTAAACACTAAAAATAGGTTTACAATCATCTTGGGTAAACTATAGATGGGATTGATGTTCCGTCAATTCATAAATTTCAAAAATCATTATATGGTCATTTTAATATGATTTCATGTCGAACCACTATTTTTTTCTTGGTTTTTACCCCCTAACACATGTTTTTAAAGAATTTCGTATCTTTTAAAACTAGTTATTGAGTCATTCTAAGCACACCACACATCAGATGGATGTGTTGTTTATGATTACATGTTACAAATAACTAAATTATTGTTGTACCATGATTTCATGTCAATATGATATTATTTTCTATTGTTTTTCCAAATATATGTATATTTTATAGTTTTAAAACACCAAAAACTCATTTACGGGCATCCTTAGAAAACCTTAACTTGGATTGACCTTCCATTGGTTCCTACCATTAAAAAAATAAATCTACAGTCATTTTTTTTATGTTTTCCCATAAATCAAACACATGAACTGGGTGGTATGAATCGATGTGCGTGTTTTCAATATAAGTTTTATTTTAATTTAAAACTCACATCACATATCCAAAATTGAGAAAATGATCTTGGATTGTTTTCTAACTTTAGGAAAATGATCCATAATGTAGGATTTGATCACATGTTTATATGACACACACTATTTTTGGTACAACTCAAACTGCAAATTTTATATATTAAAGTATCATTTTAGTTTAAAACATCTTTCACATTGTTAGGACCGAGAAAAAAAAGGCTATTTTTTTCAAACTTTAGGAAAATTATTTATAATTAATTTGTGATGTTTAGAAATTGACCACCCATCAATTAGGCACATGGAGATTGTGATATGACTCAAAGATATTTTTTTAGAATAAGTGTAATGTGGTTGGTATAACTCAAACTTCTTTCATTTTTAATATTTCCATTTTATATTCATGTCATGACCTATTACATGATTTATTAATCAAATAAATCTGTTGTTGACTCCCAAAATTCCAAACATTATATAATTATATGAAAAATCATATGGTTTGAATCAAGATGTTTCTAAATATTTTATTTTATTTTAGGCATCCTTCTATTTATAAATATTATTGAATGTAGTACCACATTAATGTTATTTTCAAGGTATGATCATTTAGATGAGAACTAAAATAAATAATATTCATCAGTGTTGTGGGCTATAGTATTTGTTCTTTCCAAAAGTGTTAATGGTATGTGGTTTTTAGAATTAACCTCGATAAGATGTGCTATAAAACAAGAAATTTCCTCAGGGATCATTCCCATAATCTTTTTAGATACAGAAACTAAAGTATTTTCCATTATTGTTGACCAATGATCCCATATTTTGTTATTAGAGTCATGTTCTTCCACTATATCTTTCATCCTTGAAATTTATCTTTATTCTTCCTGATCAATTAAACTACATAAACCCCCACTAAATGTAGTAGTAAATGAGGAAGACACACTACTGAAGACAAAAAATGGAGGAGGCACACGAATCATCCCCTATACATGCCCAAGATCCCCCATCCATAAAATGATTGCAACTGCATCATTCTGGGAAACCAATGATGATTGTGAAGGGTTTACAACCTAGGCTTCTTGAATTTTAATCTATTAATATAACCATATTAAAAATGTTTTTTAAAATTATCTGAACTTCAGAATATTATCTAATTCATAATTTTTTCATTACTACTTAAAATTATTTAATTACTATAGAAAAAAATAATTAAAAATAAATTATAACAACAAAAAAGTCTTAACAACAATTAATTAGGACCAACTACATGGATCAAATGATGCCAATAAAGATAATTGGAACCATTTAATCCATTTAGCTAGCCCCATTTAATTGGGTTTATTACTTGTTTTTTTATAATTTGTTCTCATTATTATGTTTTAATAAAAATTAAATAACATTAAATAGTAATGAAAATTAATTACACCAATGTCTCTGGTAGGTTCACTCACAAAACTACCATCCAGTTTCCTATAATAATCAAGCCACATTTATGTCTAACCAACAGAGTGAAATAATTAATTATCCTTTATATAAAAACATATACATGTTATAAATAATGATTGAATTATAATAAAATAATATAAATAATAAAGTATAAAGTAAAACCAAGATTGTTCTTTTTCTTGAAAAACTCTAAGACCCAGTGATATGAGGAATGACTTGTTTCACATGATTCACAATATTTTTTAGATAATTATTTTTAAAAAATATAAACATTAATGAAAATTATAATTTTATTTTATTCTAATAATATATTGTAAAATATTAAATTACCTCATGAGACAGATCTCTTTTAATATTTACAAAAATATTCCATTGTTCACAAGAAACTCCTTCGATAAATATCTCATACATTTCTCAACTGATTAGAGACTTGTAATTAAACTCATTCCATAGTATTCATTTAAAATATCTATATTTTAGGTAAAAAAATTCAAATTCCATGGGAGTGAAATGGATTTAGAGGCATAAAAACAAAAAAAATCATGAAATAAAACTGAAAACACTATATAAGTATATTGATAATTTCACCGATTACTTTTAAATTATTTATCAATGGATATTAAATTAATATTTCTTTTACTTGGTTATAAAACACCTTATTTTTACAATATGTGTGAGTATTATTCCAATATTTATAATTAAAATGAAATATCACTATCTCACAAGCAAGCTGCCCAAGGATCTGTCCATATATTCCGACAAAATCACCAGTTATATCCCTAAACTAATAAAATGGAATGATAATATTAAATTATTTTAGTTCCCATACATATTCTATATTCATATTTATATCTCTTCTATTTTTATCTTTATCTTTTTGAAAAATTGAATTAAACAATCAATAAAATATATAGTTTTTTTGTATAATGATAGACATATCAATACTGGTAACTCACCAATATCTATTAGACATAGGCATGACCATCCTCTCCATCATTGGAGGTGCATCAGATTGTGGTCTAATTAAAGCATTTAGGGAAATATCTAGCTTGATAGAAGTCTCTAGTACAACATAATCACACAGATCCATGGAAGCTGACATTAATGGTGGTGTTCTTCGAGATGCTAATCGACTAAGATCTCATTTTTTTCTCATCATTACTACAATTCAAATGGTTCATAATATATTCCATGTATATAAAAATGAAAAATGAAAATACTTTTATAAAAAAATAAATAATAGAACAACATATATATTTACAAAACACTTATAAATGAGAAATTGTTATATTATTTAATTACTAATTTATACATTCAATTATACTCATCTTCATTGTCTTCATTGTTATCAACCTCAATTAGGTTGAGTACTTCATTGTCACACTCTCTTGTAAGTTCTATTGTTACAATATTGTCAATAAAATGATTTCCAATATTTTTTGATTGATGAGGTTTACAATCAAAAAGTACCAATTGGCCTTCATAGATAATATCATACAAGTTTCTCTATTCTAAGTGTATAAGAAACTCCAAAATTCATTTATTTCATTATCCACATAACAAAACATCTTATTTTGTGAAGACAGTATAAATCAATCATGCTCGGTACTCTCACTGATAAAGATCAAGCAAGAGAAGTTGACATAAATAAAATGTAATGAATCTTTAATTATACCCCTATCAATGTTGACCAACTTGTATTTGAATAAGACAACATAAAATAGACCATAATAGTTTAATTCAATTATATCAATCATTTTATATAGTTCCAACCTTTTGAAGTTTAAATACACAACTATTTTGTGTTTTCAATTACTCTTCACAATAAATTGTATGAAACTTGAATCCATGAATATTGTAGGCATCAAACATGTTAGCCTTCCATATAGGGAATCAAGCAAAAAAAAAACAGCAAATAATTTTCTATTTCAACATGATTATCAACATTCATTATGTAGACAAGAATATATAAGGTGTTACTTATAATATAGTCATAATTAATACACATCAATAATATTAATATGATTATATACTTACACGATGGTCAATCCATTTGATAATCTCCTTATTAACATTTTTTTAATTCCATCCCATTTCAAGATCAACCCCTCAGTCGAATAATTGTTTTCAATATGAATGTTTCAATAAATGGATCTCAAAAAAGATTATTTAGTAACACATGTCTATGAACTTGAAATAACACCAATTCAATCAGTGTAAAATGTGACCCATTTCCAAATGGTTATACAATATTTGGGAATACTTATGACGAGTTTTCATAATTAGAATTAGTGGATATGTCATCAACACATACAAAATTATTAAATATAGTCCCAATACCATCCAAATACCTATAGTAGAAGGTCAAACACTATTAATCTATGTAAAATTCAGCAATCGATCCTTCTGGTTGATATTTATTCCTCGTATATGATTTCAAACGAGCTATGTACCAGATGAAATAAATAAACATATTACAAAATTTTACACAGTGATTTAATAAAATTGAATTCATCAATGAAAATAAAAATAATATTAACTTACCTATCAATTTGATTTATTAATTGATAGTGTCATGGTCTACCAAGTTTATCTTCTTCAATTAAATTAATACTCAAATGAATCATGACTGTGAAAAACGAAGGGGTACATAAAATCTGAAAATTACAGTGTCAAAACAATTCATTCTTGAAGTTTATCAAGATAAGTTCTATTTAGAGTTTATCTAAAAATATATCTAAATAATATACACAACTCAACTAGTACTACAATTAATTTTTTAGGTAATATATTTCAAAATTCCAACAAAAACAATTTATTCATCAAAATATGCGATTCATGACATTTCAATACATGTAAATTTCTATTTTTAAGTCAACAAACATTTAAATGTTACTTGAATATACATATGGAACATTTACATTCTTTAATGTTCAAAGGAATAAGTCATTCTCAAGATTTTTCATTGTAAAAATAATGGAAGGATACCTTTCACTCTCATTTTCCCACAAACCCTGATTAATATGTACTAATTCCAAATCCTCACAAGCATTAATGTGATCCATCAATTTACCCTACTCATTAAGAATTGTGAAAATTACATTATCACATACATTCTTCTCAATATGAGTTATTTAAAAGTTATGAAATGTCAAATTAAATTCAAAATAATGAATTATAGAGAGTATACTCATTTTATTCCACTTTTGTATTCTAACTACTTCGGGTATTGTACCTCATTCCTTTTACCACATCTTTAAACTGATTACATTTTCCAAATTGTACAGTGAAATTCATTAATTTTTCCATGATTTTTGAACCATATTAGACCTTCAGGAGAAGAGTAGTTGGGGGGGGGGGCGTCACCGTGATCTGTATTGAGGGAGTGGGGTTGGTGGTCAACATCAAGGGAGTACGAGGGAGGGGGATCGACGAGTGTTAGCATTCGTTGTTGAGTGAGGGGTGGGGGTTGGGGGTTGACATTCATTTATGAGGGAGGGTGTTAGGGGCTGATATTGAGGGAGGGGGAGTCACTGGTCTGTAGTCGAAGTCTAAAGATGGGTAATTGGTGGTGTGGTGGGGTTGGGTGGGGGTCAGGGTCAGGGTCAGGGTGGAAAGATGTGATAATTAGGGGTTTTATAAGATTGTTTCTGATGCTTTCACTAGGGCCACCGTGTTGCGCATTACTCATGTTGCCTCTCATTCCCACTTTACAAATGTGGAAGACTTCCATAACTTTAATCGGCAATGTAATCTCCTTAATCAAGATGGTATTATGGTATTTCAATTCCTCCTTATATTGATTCCTCATTAGATTTCATCACCTAGTTTGGGTATCCATTGAAAATTTAAGTTATGTTCATGAAACCCTTTCCCGGTACCATATTGAGGTGGAGGCTAATTAATTACACAACTTCTGTCTTGAAATGATAGAAACCTTCCATCAAGAGAGGTATTAACAATATAAATGTTGGGCATGTATGGACATTGGGTTGGTTGGGAACCTGTCAAGTCTTCCAATTATGGAGGGAATATCATGTTGTGGCATCTTAGACATAGAAACCAATGCATCTTGTGTTAGTGAAAAGGTAGTTGAATCTAGGGTAATAAGTATTTAGAGGATTTTTACCTTAGGAATCCCACACTTATTTTATAGTTTATGTAATATAGACCAGGTCACATGTTTAATGTCTTGTGGAGGTGATTGGGTGAAAAGTTTAATATCTTGTGAGGACAGTTTGGGTTCAGGTTTAACTTCTTACAGAAATAAGTTGGGAACATTTTTAACATCATACAGGGATAGGTTGGGAACATGCTTAACATGTTGAGGGGACAGGTTGGGTGTAGGTTTAATATCTTGTGGGGACAGGTTGAGTACATGTTTAGTGTCTTACGGGGACAAGTTGGGAGTAGGTTTAAAGTATTTCAGTGATAGGTTTTGAACAAATTTAATGTCTTATAGAGATAGGTTGGGAACAATTTTAACATATTACAAGGAAATTATGGGTTGGTTAAGTGTGTCCCCAAGTGGAACATTTAACACTTGGAGGTTTGGTGGAGTGTGTCCCCAGGGGGTAAGATTTATCACTTGAATGTCATCAGGATTGAACCTCAAGGAACTACCTATGTACCCTATTTAAGAGATAGTGATACAAACCCATGAAGTTCGATGTTTTAGTTTAAGGTCTTATAAAATGACTGGTCTAAGAAGTTGAACATCATGTTGTAAGGATGTTTGTGTCACGAAAGGAGCATTAATAAGGGATAGTGTGTTTAATGTACCAACTTTTATCAAAGTTATGGACTATTTTATTTTGGTTTAAATTCCTTCAAACGACCCTAATAATGATTCCTAATCGATTTAAGGAGGTCTTGGGTGAGTCTGAGGGTCATTTGGAGTTCAGAGCCTTGAAATGGAAAGAAAATATTGGGTTATACGATTAAGACAAACTGTGCCGCCCATCCCACATGGTTTCCCTAAACCGTGTGCTTGTAGAAATTGGGGACCTAGGAGCTTCACAGTTTATCTACAATCATGAGACCCAAGTAACACGGCCGTGTAACTCATCTATAGTGTTTGAATAGTGTTTTTTTGCACAGTTTGCACACAGTTATAAAAATCATGTGCATAACTGTGAAGGGTTCCCCTTTGATGCAGTGAATGGCACATGGTGGGTGAAATATTTGGCCAACCATGCATCCAAACCGTGTGCCTTTTCTTTATGGGTGAAATTAACATTTTACCCCTCTTTAATGATTTTAATCCACCCCTTTCTACTTTTATATCTTCCAACATGTTGCTTCTCCCCTCTCCATGCATGGGTTATACTCCTCCCTCTTCCCTAAGGTTTGATCTATCTTCTTCATCTAGAAACCAAATCACTCTCCATAAGAACGGGAAGAAATCCCTCAGTATGGTCTCTCATCCTCTCCCTTATATTTCAAGTTTCTTCCAACCACTTTTTCACTATTTAGGTGTGACTCCTTTCCCCCTATTTTTAGGGATTTGGAATAATCCTTTTATTTCCCCCATCCTAGATCAATTCATGCCTTGATAACATATGAGTGGAGTGCTACTACATCAAGTCTGGTGTTATAGGTATTTCCTACTCATTTTTTCGCTTTTTAAATAGTAAATAATTATTTCGATTTCCAAATATTTCCACCAAGGCTCCAAATTTGTTTAATAAATTAATTAAATTTGGTTTCCCACATAATGTGTGAATCTTACAAATAGAAAAAACCATTCGTGGTTCGTTCCACTCATCGTTGCCCACCCTTTTGTGTGTGACCACCTTAATGGCCTATTTCCTATTCCTTAAATGGTTCAGTTCCATGTGTTCATTGATCCTTTGTTAAATTCCATAAATCCTTGATTTTAATTGTAATAAATGATTTTATGAGATAATTACTAGAGATTTATGCATCATACATTATATTTAAATGCTTATTCTTTATGATTCAATTAGATACAATATGCCTCGAATTTAGTTACTTATGAAAGTTTTTGGATTTCCATACTTATTAATGTTTCCTATTGGTTAGATTCCTATTCTTATTTCCATATGAAATCACTTTCCATTTATTCCATGCCATGATCCTTGTACCTTGATCTTGTTGTTCGATTCCATGTGCTTATTGTTTATTCCATAATTTATTAGCTTGAATTAGATTCTATGCTTAGGAAAGCTTGGTTTCATGTGATATTTACCTGCCATTGATTCCATGTTATTGTAAATGCTATTCCATGTTGTGATATGTGCCTCACTTTTCATGGATCACCTACTATGGTCCATGAGAGAACATGGGGTTCAATTTAAGGATTCTATGGATGGAATCTTTGTGTTTGGTTGGATTTACTTGACTAGTCGGGAGTGATACATTGGCTTTCCATGTATGAACTCCCTGGGCAGGACATATACTCAGAAGTGACACTGGTTCCCTAGGTTAGAAACCAAGGATTGACCCGTGGAAGATGGGTACACCATGTATTGCATGATACTTGGTACCCTATATGAGATAGGTGGTATGGAATCAGAGTTCACCATACCATTAGAGATAAAAAGGATGCCTTTTACAAGTCGCATTGGATGGAATATGTGGCATAGGTTAAAATGGACACACCTATATAGACCATTGGGATTATATATAGATCTTTTTAGATAGGGTCAAGACTCCACATTTGGATTTGAAGGATTGATTTCTTGTATACATGTGCTATCATTTACTTATATTTAGAGAATGTTTGAATGATGACATGGGAATGTGACCGCTAAGCCAAAGCATAAGCTTGGGGTCTTTCTACCTTGGTTGTTTCTTCATTATGGCCTATGAAAATATAATATCATTTATACAGGTACCTTGGATCAGATAAATAGATTATGCCAAAGC
Organism: Viscum album; assembly: GCA_963277665.1. Lineage (NCBI taxonomy): Eukaryota > Viridiplantae > Streptophyta > Magnoliopsida > Santalales > Viscaceae > Viscum > Viscum album. The sequence goes on from OY728145.1 coordinate 12,687,385, forward strand.
TGGTGGTATCGGTTGAGAGTCTATTTAGGAACCCATATCATGGTGTTTATTATTTATTTATTTACCACTCCATATTATTCATTATCATGGAACAATGATCCTTTATTTATTACATGAAATGGATTGGACTAAACACCAGGGGTTCTTCCCTATTGAGATTGTATCTCATACCCTGCCTAGGATACCCTTGGCACCCAAGAATATTTTTTGATCATAGGTATGGATAAAGGGAAGTGTGAATCATTAGATGCTTGATTTATTTACATCATTAGGATAGAGATTGGGGTCATTTGATCGAGCCTATTCTCAAGATGCTTATTTTAGTATTTTTTGGTCCTTTTGGTAGTTTTTTATAGTATGAAGTATATTCCTATATCCCATGTTCCCCGTGCACTTCCATTTCGTCTAGCATCAGGAACATAATCATCATTTTGTAACTATTATGGTTTATTCATCTTCCACTAGTTGTTTACTCATTACATGGTTTATAATCATTATTTCCACTTCTGCACATTCTTATTTATGATTCCACTATTTATTATCTATCATTTAATTCTATGAATACTCTAATCTATGAGTTCGTAGTCTCCCCAAAGACACACCCTAGGCCCTCGTTACTAGTCGGAATCCTCTGGCATTTGGGGAGGCGCACTTGTGGTCTTGTGGCCACAATCTTGGGGCACCAGTAAGTAGCACCCAGGATGGGATTCTACAAAAATATATCAAAGGTATTTTCCTTTTTTCTTACTATTTATTCTTATATAAGTGAATAGGAAATAGGAAATTGGAATTTTTCTTTTGCTTGGACATAGCTAACCCTTGTACAGGGGAATCCCAAATTACTTGGGATGGAAAATTGCAATTATTGATTATACCAGTTATGGTTGATACAAATTCCCCATTAGGTGATATACTAGTTTTATGGTGTTATCATATTGGTATTATGAAAATGATGATATTTATTAATTTATCTCAATGCAATGAGGGCATATTCGAAGAATGCATCATACTAGGAACAATAGGGTTTAAAATTTCATGCATTATTCCATTCCATATCTATATTTAGATTTCATTTCCTAATTTTAATGTGAATGTGATTGTGCCTTTTTTGTTGTGCCTTATAGTGCTTGATTTATATATATAGAAATGTGTTAATTCTTATTACAGGGATGAGTTACAGTTAGGATGAGGTGGACACCACCTTCGGCTCATAAGGTGTGTGGACCATTATGAATTGGAATGAATATCCACCTAATTCAACCAAGTTAAATTGAGATTGAATATATAAATAAATTAAAAGTAATACCACCTCTAAAATGAAAGGGTCACTTTAATATAGAAAAGTGAGACCTTGAACCTAACTCAAACTTAACAATGGCCATTAGGTCATTTCTCAGTGATCCCTATGTGACCTTTTCATTCTTACCTATACATGGATTCAGGAGTAGGCTGAGGGTTATGTCATGTTTTATGGATGCCTTTTACCTGCAATTCTTTATCTTTTTCATAATTTCTTTCCATATTTGTTATAAATCCTATCTGAGGAGTGAGCTTAGAAATTGTAGTGATATTCCACCAGGACATCCTTGTATTGCATGATAAGATAGTGTTGGTGAGCATACTATTGGGGTGGTGGGACCAAACCCGCATGTGATACCACCTCTAGTGCCACCTGGTGAACCTCATCCTAATCTTCCATAAGGTACTAATGCTTAATTTATCTATAGCTTCATTCAATTCATGCAGCCTGTTTAGGGTGATCCCTGACCCGTCCCTATTATGGAAGAGATGAATTTGGGATTTTAGTAAAATAATACTCCCACATTTTGGGGTATGAAAGACCTTATACTACTGAGTATTGGTTAAAATCCATGGTATATATCCTTTAACACCCTCAGATGCCTCTAGAGTGGAGGGCCAAACTCACTACCTACATGTTACAAGATTCCTTCAAGTGCTGGTGGGACATCATATCTTAGACCGAGTGCCATCGAGGTATGGTCTAGGTAGAGTTTCAAATGACTTTATACAATCACTTATTATCATAGAATCTTAGGTAGAGACATTCTATAGTGTTTATGAATCTTCAACATGGTGTTATGGCTATGCTAGATTATTTTTCCCGCTTTATCAAGCTTCAATGTTTCACTCATTATCAGACCGGTGATGACTTGACGACTATGAGGCACTTTGCGAATGAGATTGGGAATGATTTACACTAAAATGTGAATGAAATTTGGTTAACTAACGTTATAATTATAGTGAATTGAGACCAAATTACAAAATAGAACCTCAGAGAAAGTGGAAATGTGAGCCCTAGGGGATTGGTTCAGAGGAAAGGTGATGGTTATTCTAGTAGTAGGAAGTTCCATTTTGAGGGTTCACATAGAGAATGTTCCAAATGTGTTACAAACACTAAACTCACTATAGCATTTCACTAGTGTGTAAGGTTGAACCATAAAAATACCCAGTGCATGAGGAACCCAAATGAGTGATAGGCATGTGGAAAGATAGGTCACCTTCAGCTCTTCTGTCGATCCTTTCCTCCAACATCCATTGAAAGGGGATCCATGTTGACACCCCTATCAGGTACATGATCTATAACTCCACATTATGTTGTGATATGGTCTTCTACTGGATGATCAGGCCGAGGTGGCGGTGTCTGTGGCTAGGGAAGTTAGGCCCCAGGGCATTAGTGTCAGCAAAGTGGATCTACTCAATCTAGTCAGGCAACATCTCAGGGCCATAGTTAAGGCCATATTTATGAAGTACAACCATCATAGAGGAGCATATTTCTGGGTCATCTGTTGTTGCATGTACTATTATGGAAGCCTCTACATTATTTTCTTCGCATTTCGATACAAGTTCATCATACTCTTTTATATCTATTTTAATTGGGGAATTTCTTGGACTTTCAATAGAGTACTTATATGGTGTCATGTATCTTGACACACCACTAGGGGTCAAAATAGAATTAATACTGTAAGTTAAGGATTTCCCATTGAAATAGGTGGGTTCTATTTCTTCTGGAGTTTTTCATCCTCAATATGAACAACTTCGATGTCATTCTCAGTACGGAATGGCTTGTACCTTATCAATCCCAAGTGGAATTCTATCACCGAAGGGAATCCTTCACATCACCTGAGGGAAGTAAGGATATTCATAATGGAAAATTTTATATCCAAGAAAGTTGAGCTGGACCCAAGCATGATAGGATTGGTAGAGTGATAGCTTAGTTGGCGATTCTCCATATGAGAAACCGAGGAATGAATACAGTAGAATTCCTTGTTGTAGTGGACTGTTTCAGGGATATATTTCCCAAATATTTCTCTATATTACCTCTCGAGATAGAGTTTTTGTTCACCATCGATCTTGTTCCAGGTGTGAAACCTATATCCATTACTCCTTATAGGATGACACCTATAAAGCTCCAGGAACTCAAGAAACAAATTTAGGATCTAAAGGTTAAAGGTTTCATCTGACCAGCATATCAACATGGGGTACGCATATCCTTTTCACTAAGAAGGAGGATGGTACCCTCAAATTGTACATGGATTACCAAAGTTCGAATCAGATTATGGTGAAAAAATAGTGTCCACTACCTCGTATAGATGACATCTTCGACTAGAAATGAGGATTAATTGTTTTCTCCAAGATTGATTTGAGTTTGGGCTACCATCATGTGTGTATGAGGAAATATGACATAACATGTAAAAATTTCTAGAGTCGTTATTTCATGTATGATTATTTGGTTATGTAGTTCGGCTTGATGAACATACCAGAAGTTTTCATGGCTATGATGAATCAAGTTTTCCACCTGTATCTTGTTTTTTGCGGTAGTCTTCATAGAAGACATCTTAGTGTATTCACACACCAAACATGACCACGAAAATCATATTAATATAATGATTAGTACATTGAGAGAAAACTATCTATATGAGAATATTTGTAAATGAAACTTTTGGATTAGTAAGGTTCACTTCTTGGGTCATTTCATATCTAAAGAAGATGTATATGTTTATCTAGAGAAGGTGAGCACAGTTGTTCCATGGGAGTATCTCAAGAATGTGTTTGACATACAAAACTTTTTATGGATGGAAAGATATTATAGGAGATTCATCCATGACTTCTCATGCCTAGTTTCACCGCTTATGGGATTGACTAAGAAGGCTATGAAGTTTGACTAGACTGAATTATGTGAGACAAAATTTCATGAAATAAAGGAAAAACTCACGTAAGTGCCGATCCTAGTTTTTTAGAGACAATAAGATGTTATAAAGTATACTATTATGCTTAAGGTATTAGTATGGGTTATGTTATGATGTAAGGTGATTGAGTTGTGGCATATGGTCCCTGCTAGCTCAGGACTCATGAGCAGAATTACCCTACACATGACCTCAAGATAGAAGCAGTGGTTCATGCTCTACATTATTAGAGGAACTACCTATTAGGTGGGTGGTTTCTAGTTTACACAGATCATAAAATTATCAAATACATATCTACATAGTGAGTCATGAATCTTAGGCAATGAATGTGGGTTGAATACCTACAATAATTTGACTTTGAACTTCCTTACACACCTGGTAAGGGTAATGAAATAACTGATTCCTTGAATTGGAAGACTCAAAATCCATCCTTCAAGGAGGCTAGCAGTGAGTGGAAGTTATTGGATCGGTTTTATGTGTTTCACCTAGAGGTCCAAGAACAACATAGGAAACTTGTATTAGTAGTTATTTTAGTGACATTCTCCCTTCTAGAGATGGTTTGAATGAGGCATTTATCAGATTCTGAAGGCCTTGTTTTAAGGGAAAGTTTCACAGGATAGAACCCACATTTGAGATGGGTTGTTGATGAAAGTGATCCCCTAATATTTTTTGTCTATTCATGGGTACCAACAGATATACAGGAATAGATGATATGGGAATCACATGCCTCTGTTTGGGTAGTTCATCCTAGTCTTTCCAAGATGTATGATGGAATGCATCACCTGTATTGGTGTCCATGTATGAGGAGGTAGATAGTCAGTTTTATCACTCAGTAATCTACCTATCAGTAGGTGAAGGTAGAACAGTAGTGACTTTTTGGACTTCTACAACATGTATCCATTTTTGATAGGAAATGGAATGAGGTCACCATATATTTTGTGACAAGCTTGATGAGATCCCCCTGAGGCAGCGATGTGGTTTGGGTGTTCATTGATAAGTTGAACAAGATTTCACAATTTTTACTGATTTTAGAAACCTTATATAATGATGATCTAGGAAAGATTTATATCTAAGAGATATTGAACTTCATAGTCTACACATTTTTATCATTTTAGACTGAGATGCCTTCTTCACATCATGGCTCTATAAAGGGTTGAAAAAGGCACAAGGTTTATAGGTTCTCCTTAGTACAACGTATCACCCTCAGACCGATGGGTAGTCTAAGTGGATGTTCAAGTGTTAGAGGATATTCTTCAAGTCAGTATTTTTTATTTTAGAGGATCATGGTAAAATAATATTCCTCTATCTTAGTTTTCTTACAAAAACATCTTTCAAGAAATGATTCATATGGCTCTGTATGAGGCCCTTATGGTAGACCATAACATTCACCACTATTATGGCTTGAGGTAAGTGATGTAGTTATACTAGATCCTCATATCGTTTAGGAGATTTTAGAGAAATTTTAGCCAATTATGAAGTGTATGTCTATATATTATTCTAGGAATAAGTCTCATACCGATTTTCTCCATATACCTCTGGAGTTTAGGGTGGAGCATCAGTTCTTTCTTCATGTACCATCTAGATTGGATCAATGAAAAATCAAGACATAGGGAAGTTATCATCTCGATATGTTGGTTCTTTTGAGATAGTGGAGATAGTTTGGTCAGAACCCTATGGGTTGTTGTTACCTCATAGGTACCATGCCATGCACAACATATGCCATGTTTCTCATCTTTGATTGTATCATTCCAACCTGTCTCATTCATTTGACCCCTAGGATATTGAGATGGAGGCAGTTGCATCTTTTGAGGAGCATCTCATATATATCATTGATTGTAACATGAAGGTTATCTGAGGTATTTCAGTTACTTTATTTCTGGTTCTATGGAAGTACAAACACATACCAGATGATACATGGGAGAAGGAGGCCAAGGTAAGGGTGTAGTGGTTGGAACTATTCTCAGATGACGTTCGACCACTATCATAAGCGAATCTTGGGGATGAGTTGTCTTAATGAGGGGAGGTTGTAAGGACTTAGATTTTATCGAAGGTATGAACTATTTGTTTTCTGGATTAAATTTTTTTAAACAACCATAATAATGATGCCTAATTGAGTTAAGGAGGTCTTGGGTGCATCTGAGGCTCATTTGTAGTCTTGATCCCAAAATGGGAATAAAAGACTAGGATGCACAATTAGGTGAAACCATTCAGCCCAGCTAGAGCAGTTTCCCTAAACTGTGTAGCTGTAAATATTGGGGACATGGGGACCACATGGTTCGCCTAAAACCATGTGACCCAAGGCACATGACCGTGCAACCCATCTGCAGTTTTTAGACAGTGGGGTTTTTAAAGATTGTGCATTTTTAGAAAAACCATGGGTCTAACCATGTGAGGTTCCCTTTTGATATAGTGAATGGTGTATGGTTGGTGCATGGTTTGTCCAATCAAGTAGCCAAACCACACACTATTTTTTTATGGTTGAAATTCCCGTTTTACCCCTCTTTAATGATTTTAATCAACCCCTGTCTTGTTTTCCCTCTTCCAGTGGGTTTCTTCTCCCCTCTCCACACATGGGCTCTCCTCCTACCACTCTCATTAGGTTTGATCTAACTAATTAATCTGAAAAATAATCTATCACCATCAGAAGCAATAGAAATACCTTGGTATGATATCTCATACCCTACCTTCTATTTTGAGTTTCAGCAACCTCTGTTGTTCTATTTAGGTGTGAATCCTTTTTCCCTATTATCAGTTCATTAGGATAATCCTTTGATTCCCCCATCCAAGGACGATTAAAAACTTTCCATCGAATGAGCGGTGCACTAATACATAATGAAAGGCTGTCAAGGTCTTTCTTGCTCATTTCATCAATTTTTCAAAAGAGTACCACTATACCACTCACTGAATCTTTCTAAAGAGTCTCAAAATTTATCTAGTAAATTAATTAAATTTTATTTACAATGTAATGCATGACCCTACATTATATAGAAAACCATTTTTGGGTCATTCACCTCATTGTTGGCCACTGCTTTATGTGTTCCCATATTAATGGAATATTTCCTATGCCTTAAATGGTCAATTACCATGTGTGTGTTGATCCATTATTAAATTACAAAAATCCTTTTTTGAATTGGATTAAGTGGTTTCCATGAGATAGGTCCTTGATCTTTATGACTCACACCTTATTTTGAATTATCATGCTTGATGGTTCACTTAGATGCCACATTTCTCACATTTAATAACTATAATGTTTTTTCAATTCCATGCTTATTGTTGTTGCCTATTTGTTATATACCTATCCTTATTACCTTATGACATTTATTTCAATTTATTATATTACACGAGCCTTATAAATTGAGATTGTAGTTTAATTCCATGTGATTATTTCTTATTCCATAAATGATTGGATTGAATTGGATGCTATGTTTTGGCATGCTTAATATATTTTGATATTGACATGCCTTTGATGGAATGTGATTTTAAATTCTATGTCATGTTATGATATGTTCCTTAAATTTCATGGATCACCTACTATGGGCTTGGAAAGAACATGGGTTCTGATTTAAGGATGCCATTGATGGACTTTCCATGTTCAGTTGGATCTACTTTATGCACTGGGAGTGATGCATTGGCTTTCCATGTGTGGGTTATGTGGGCGGGACTTATACTCATGAGTGACACTGGTTCTATATGGGAGAAACTGAGGAAAAACCCATTGGTAAGAGGGATACACCATGCCATGGGTGATACCCGATCCCTTATATGAGATACTTGGTATGAAATCAGAGCTCACCATGCCATGAGTGATACAAGGGACACCTTTATGGGTCACCTTGGATGGACTTGGTGGCATTGGTTATAACAGAGACACCTATAGTGATCCATGTGATTCTTTATTTACCAACTTAGATGGACTTAAGACTCCACCTTTGGATTTGATGTATTTTTCTCTTGGTCACACATGATGTATATTACATATATTTTGAGTATGTTTTAATGAAGACATGGTAATGTGACCTCCAAGACAAAGAATAAGCTTTGGGTCTTTCTATATTGGTTTTTTCTTCATGATGGCCTATGTAAATATCATATCATTTTTATAGGTACATTGGTTCAGATAACTGGATCAGGAGGAAGAAGGTAGTATAAGTCATGTTTCTATTTAAAAACCTAGACCGTGGTGTTTATTATTTATTTATTTATCACTTTGTATCATTCATTATCATTGAAAAATTTTCATTTATTTATTACAAGAAATGTATTGATCTAGACACCGTGGGTGCTGGCCTAATGAGATTATATCTCATTGCTTGGGCCACCCTTGTAACCCAAGCATATTTTATGATCACATGTATGGATAAAGTGAAGCCTGCAGCTTCAGATGCTCGATTGATTTATATATTTAATATGGAGATTGGGGAAAAGGACCGATATTATGATTGATATTCCTATTGTATAATTTTTTGGTCCTTTTGGTAGTTTTTTTATATCAAGCAGTATATACCTATATCGCCTATCCCCCGTGACCCCAATTTTGTATAGCATCATGAACATAATCATAATTGTGTAATTATTATATTTTATTTTTCTTTTGAAAGTTGTTTACTCATTTCTTAGTTTATTTTAATTATTATTGTCATTTTATATCCTTATTTATGATTATTCTATTTATTATCTATCATTTACTATTATTCATACACTAATCTATGAGGTAATAGACTCCCCATATCCACACCCTAGGCACTCACTGCTAGTCTGCAGCCTTTGACATTCAGGGTGCCATGCTTGAGGTATTTCGGCCTCCGTCTCGAGGTACCGATAAGTGGAACCCAAGGCAGTATGATACATTATGGTGGAATATGCATGAAAGATTCCTGAGAGTGCTGGAAGAAGGGTAAAATTCCATAGAGGGGGACCTAAGGGTGATATCTATAGGGTAATATCCCATGGATGGGGAGGGGTGACATCCCATGATGATCATACATGGGGAATCCCATGTTTACCAAAAGGGTAAGGATGTATATTCACATCATGTGGTTAGAAAGTTGGCATGTAGTTTAACGTCGCATGACTAGGATGTGGAGATAGGAACTTTTAGGTCATATATATTAGACATGGATGGGGTGTATACCCTAATGGGGACTGTGTTAGGGAAAGAGGAAGAACCATAAATGGGACTCTCTACCTTGACATGTAACCATTTTTCCCAGTGATGTGACCTTTAGGGATTATATGTCCACTAATCATGAGAATCTAGATAGACCATAGTGTACACAATTTTATAGAGGAGTGGATATCATAAGGCCTAATGTTAGGGTACATATTCTTAGGGGGAAAAGGAATTAGGTTACCTAATATTAGGAGCTACAAATATGGTGAAGGCCCAAACCATACATGAAACAATATGGACGGAAACAATAGTAGGTGGTACCAGTCATATGGGGACTTGGGGTGTGGTTGAACCAGAACTGGAGTAGTATGGGGGCCCTGGACACTCAACCTTCACAAAAGGGTGTTGGATATGGAGGCACTATAAGGAGTCTTGGATGATGTGTTTTGTGAAGTTTGGGGATTTATGAAAGTTGGGAGCTTCACAAAGGCCAAGGGTCTCCTAGAGGTTAGGGGTCTCATGAAATAATTTATTTTGAGAAACTGAGTGACCCTACCTCATAGTAAAGACTTAGTTCTCATGGGGCTATTTTCATGAAATATAATTATCTCCAGACACCCCAAGATCCCCAAAGGGATTTCATCTTATATAAAGGCCATGGACCTTCATGAAAGGAATATATTCCACAGGTTAAATGTCGAAAAAAACCCATGGTAGGTGGTTTCATTAAGTATGGATTCATTTATATATCCATATCCTCTTTCACTGGAAAATCTTATGAGTATCATGAATTAATATCTTTTCCTAGAAGCTTAAAGGTTTCTTCCTCTTAAATGTTGGAAATATGGGTGATATTTATAGTTCTAGTAGAGGTAAGGGAACTAGTTTAAATAAATATATTGGATTTCATGAAACATTATGATCTTCTTAAACTGATGGGGTTCCATGAACCATAGTAACGTTGTGTGAAGGTTACTATAAAATCTCCACATCAGTAAAGAATTTAATATAATGGAGATCATTGAACCAAAATTATGATTCGTGGATGTTACCTTCAAAGCTTTGTGAGGTTGGGGTTTTACGCAAAATGGAGTTGCATGAACTACAAGTACACTAAATCGATGTTACTTTCAAATATCCATGATGTTGGGGACTTCCAAGAGCTATGATCATTCGTTAAAGTTTATAACTTCAAAAATCTAGTCCCTTATGTGGGTTTTTAAGTTGTTTTTCTTGAATTCAGTTCGAAACGATTGTGCCTTCCTAGACCTCTATAGCGACATGTGTATTTCAGTGATAATAAAAATTGGTTATTGGAAAACCATGCTCATGAAACTCAATTTGACCATACGCATATAAATTGGGCTGGGGGTCCTTTAGTGTACCATGATATTTTCATGAAAGATAGTCCAGTTTTCTATTTCTGTAAAATTCAAGAAATTTTTGAGTATCTTGTAATCTCTTTCCTTACCACTTGGGAAACACAACTCTCTTACGAACTGTTATTCCATGGATATAATTTCATGAACAAGATTTCACAAATATAATTTCAAGAAATCGACATTCTTGTGTGAAAATACATGAAACAAACTCCACAAAATATATTCTAATAACTTATTAGTCTTGATCAATGAATGTTTAAGGTGATTAAGATTTTTCCAACCAACGAAGAGAGATGGATGTAAACCTCATGTTGTGGGAGAACATATGGACTGAGTTAAACCATGAAAATATCACCACACTACTAACAGTGGATCAACATGAATAACCACTATGGTATAGGCTTCCATTTTATAGGTTTAGGCTTAGGGATGATGTGTTCATCCCTAGCATTGATCTGGATGATCCCACCTACTGGTTTAAGAGCTATCCAGGATAGAACCAGTGGAAAAGGATTGTTGGGGGCCATATCATGAATGACCACATGTATCTTACTACGAAAAACCTATATAACCATGATAATAATGTCAACGGGGGGTCTTAGAGGCTGAGGCGTATCCCCCTCAGTATGAGGAAATTCTTATGGTGGGCTTGGGGAACCTTCTCAAGTGGTGCACATAAGGTTGGGACCTACACTAGGGCGGTGATTTCATAAATAATTTGGCCTAAAAATATTGTTAATTCTAGTCATTCTTTAAATTTTAGGTAGACATGAATCATGTAGGGCTTTATGAGGTGACATGGTCCTCATAGTTCCACATCTATCACTACTTGGATATAATGCTGGTGCTATTGAGCTTGTGGTCACTAGGGACCAAAACATTTCGTGTTCACCTTGGGGAGGATGGAATTACCTTATGGGATCTATAAAATATTTTTGGAATCCTTATCTGAGGATCCATGCATGTTGAGTTCCTCCCCATAGAGAATGTCTGGTAGGACCAAGAGCATCTTCCATCCATAGAAAGGGTGTTATTATTCTTGGTGCTGGGGAAAAGTGATCACAAACTGGGAATAAAGTAAATCACATTGAAATAGTGTTTCAGGTATTTTTTTTGAAGGAACAAGTGAATAGACTACTAGGGATTCCACACCATTACCTTAAGGTGTTCTAGTGAGGCAAGAAGCACTCATAATTGTGGATTTTTGAAGCAAGCTAGTGGTAGCTATGGGGATATAGTAAGAATCCCAAGGCTCTCATAGTCAGGGTTCCATGGTTTATCACTGCACTGCTCTGTGGGTGGATTATCCTAGTGCAGGATGCACACATGGGGGTGAGGTTGAGAAAATTCATTATGGAAGTAGTGCAGGCGATGGGGATCACATCAACATAGCAGTGACGTTAATGGAAAATCCGTCCAAGATATTGTGCTACATCAGAAAGGGGCAGAACCCCCTCAGTGTGTGTGGTAACATCAATTTACTATATAGTTGGTTTGATACACACATGGGGGATACAAGTTTTCAAACCCTATCTCCTCTAGGTACAAACTTCAAGCTACCAATCCTCAACATTGCATGGAGTCAACCTCTCAATCTTGGTTTAGTGGATGTGCTGGCAAGGATCATGTTGGAAAATTTCTTCATCATCCACCCACCCCCTTCCCATTGGGATAGTGATAGAGATAATTTTTTAAATATTTTTTATTTTTAATTCAATGATTTAAATCCCACAAATTTAACATCTTTATCCAAATTTCATTGTTTTTTATTTTAGGGACGTTTTGAGCTTGAAATTAAAAATTGCACAATTATAGAATTATAAATGTTTTAAATATATTATGTATTTTAGGAATATCATTTTACTTTGTGATCCAAATCGATTTATTATTTTTTTAGGATTCCTCGGTTTGTGGGATACATATATATCAACCAGGATGAGTATTTATTTTTTTTTCTAGAGGACCAAACAATTCTTTCTTTGTGGAAAGTGTTTCAAGCTGGTATAATGGACCCCACTACAATGAATGTGTCATAACCTGGGCTACATGTTTCCAAATTCAATGATTAAAAATGAAGATTGTAGAGGACTCAATTTTCATGTGTATGATGAGTTTAAATGGATCATTTACTCATTAAGACAGTCTATGATCGATTTGAAAATAAGTAAGATGAAGGTTCTCCTCGAGCAGAAAATGTTACCTCTAGTAATTAAATAATATATTTTTCTCCACATGTCACAATGAACTGAAAATTTCAAGTATACATAGAATTTAATTTCAAAAAACTCTTTAAAAGCATCCAGAGTAATATTTGGCTAGGAAGGTTGATAAATTGGAATATACTTGTAGGTAAACAGATTCAGGACGATAGATTTCCACCCCCCTCTCTTCTCTATGTATTTCAATCAATTCATCATTTCAAAGGGTTGGATTGAGAGAGAAAAAGGTTATTTGAGATTGATATCTTGATGAATATGGTGGGAATTATTGGTAAAATAGAGAAGATGTGGGATGCTCAAGTGATGTTAGGCTAGGCCCCAAGTGGTTGTGGATGAAGGCAACTAACATATACTCTCTTTCAAGTTTTTATCTTCATGTGTAATCTCTATTTAATATATTTTGAATTTATATTTCTTGAATGATTTTTTTTTTACTTTTTTAATATATTTTCAACTTGTTTTTTAGACATTTTTTCAATCTATGAAGTAAAATAATTGATTTAACTATTTAAATTTCTTCAGTGAGGTATTGTCATTGAGCACAATGATTTCGATTAGGTTTGAGTGACTACATTTTTCAACTAATTGAATCACTTTTATAGGAGGGGACACAATCATATTGAGGATTTGATATGATATCCTTGCAAAATAATGTGTTTATCTAGAGTTATTTCAGTAGGAATTGACATATTTAATTGGGATATAATTTTAAACAAGGAAGAGAGGAGTTTCCGGGAGGTTAAATCTTGTCTACAACCACTATTTTGATTCTAATTTTAAACCCATTTTGTTTCCTATTAATTTTATATCCTATTATTGTATTTTATTTCGTTTTAGTTTATATTTAGTTTCTATAGTATAAATTTTAATCAAATCCCCAATTTTCTCTTTTTTTGAAAACAAACAAAACAAAAGTGACAGTTTTTCAACTAAATTTTAAACCACCTCGAGAGACAATACAGGGACTTATATATTAAATTTCTTGAGGGGATAATTTTCTTGATTGAGGTTATCATTAAAAACACTAACTTCAACTGGCACCATTTATGGGGAGTTTTCTTGAGTTGATTTTGTAAAAATTGTTTTTTGCATGACCCGAAATTCAAACCTGAACTTGTTACCATTGGATTCTGAAATTGATAGATCATTTCACTCTAGGGTTAGAGAATATTGAAATACCCCTGTACCTTATTTTGAATCTTATACTAACATAGTTATAAGGAACCTAGTTGAAATTTCAATTCTGATGGATGAAAATAGAAGCTTGAAATAATTGGCCTTATCTTATGTTGAAAATCATGAAAATCCCATGGAATATCCCGTTGCACCTAGTGGATTCGAAATTAAATCTGGTTTCATTCAATAACTTCCAAAAATTAATGGGTTTCCAGTTTAAGATACACATAAACACATTTAGGAATTCAGTTATCTTTGTGTCAACATGAAACCTCGAGGATTTTATGGAAATCTAATGAAATTCAGGTCACTTCCTTTTTCTTTAAAAAGAGTTTCTTAAGAATGGTTTTTCTATTCACATTTAAATTTGATTAGAGATTGGAATGAATTGAAGAAAATTTTACATGAATGTTTTTTCTTTCATTATATAACTACTTAAATTAGAAAATAGAATGTGGAATTAGGAAATCTCAATGTGAAACAATGTAAGAATACTCAGAAGGATTCCAAAGACTCTATTTTAGTTTCCCCACCATCAAATCAGTGACCTACTACTAACTCAATATTTTTATGAAGGATTGTGTCTTAATGATAGAATCATGATTGATGCTACTAATGGAGGGGATTTGGTTGAAATAACATCAGTAGATTCTTGGTCATTAATTGAAAACATGGCCCAAAATTTAAAATACTTTTGGAACAAGTGGCCTTATTCATGTGAAATCTTCCCAAAAATTCCCCATGGCTATTCCTGAAAATAACATGATGGTGAGTTAAATTTATGATCTCACCACTATTGTGAGGTCAATGAATGATATCCAACAACCCACCAACACCACCTAAACATGCCGTAACATTTCAAATGTATGTCTATTGAGGAATTTTTTCATCCAATTATCATTTTAGTGACCAATTCCCACAAATGAAAGAGCATTTTGAGAAATGTAGTACTATTTTTTCAGAAAAATCATTTCAATCAAGCCAAAAAAGGACATTTAAAACCATCCAAAAATTAAATCAGGTCTGGAAAAATCACTATAATGAATTATTTTGGTAGCCTAAACAACCTAAAATTATCTTTTAAGGACAATCAAGTAATTATCAACCATGCTATTTCAATAATAAATCCAATGCTCATTATAGAAGAAACTTTCATCATGTTCCTTCTACTCTAAAGTCATAGAGAAACATTGAAGAAGCAATTTAAAAACAACAAGAGGCAATGAGACAATAATAGGAACTATCAAAACAATAAAAAACATGATGAATACATTGATGACTAAAATGGGTCAACATGACTCTGATCTTAGTTGCATGAAAAATAAAATGAGTGGATATTTTCCCATGAAAAATCAAATGAATCCAAGAGATAAAGGGACGAAAAATGTGAGTTCAATTGAGCTTAGGAGTGGCACAAGATTGAATAAACTTCAAACTGAGAAACTCAAACCTAATATTGAAACTATTGATGATAATCCCACTAATAATGGAAATGTTGGAAATTATGAATGTTCTTTGAATGGAAATACAAAGTCAAGAGATGAAATTTTGTTTGAAAGAATAAATAAGGATTTTAAGAGGATGTCGGGTCCTTTTGTTTCTCAAATAAATACCCATAATAGCCCATAAACATTCAAACCACTAATTATTTTTACTGGGAGTGAAGAACCGATGAAGTCAAGTGATGAAAAAGAGTTGGATAATGAGGTTTTAGAGACTTTTATGAAATTTTAGGTCAACATACCATTTCTTAGTGCTGTAAACCAAATTACAATGTATGCTAAGTTTCTAAAATAAACGCATACCAACAAAAGGAAATTCAAAGGTGATGAAAATGTGAAATTAGGGAGTAATGTTTCATCCATGATTTACCATGATTTTACTATCAAATGTAATGACCTATGAACATTTACCATTCCATACACCATTGGTAAATGTGAATTCAAGGATTTCATTCTTACTCAAGGAGCTTCCATCAATGTTACGCCACATTCTTTTTACTCATCCCGTTAGGTTGGAGAATGGAAATCCTCTAGAATTATCATTCAACTTTCCAACCAATGTATTACCAAGCCTACTGGTGTTATAGAGTATGTTGTCATTCAAGTGAGAGACATGATTTTTATTGTAGATTTATATGTCTTGGATATGTAGGATGATCGGTTTAGTACCCATGGACCTCTTATTATAGGGAGATTGTTCATAAATACTGAAAAAGAAATAATAAATGTTCTTAAAGTAACAATTTAATTGGTGTTTGGAGGAGATGTTGTTCATTTAAATATTTTTCAGTCCATGAAACACCTAGTTGAGGATCATTAATCTACACAAGTAAACATGATTGATTGGTTTTTCAATGAGATGTTCGTTGATTTTTCCTATGATGAAAAACCAACTATTGATTTAAAAGTTGATTTTTTTATTGCTAAATATGATAAAAAGAGAGTGAAAATGGAGCTTTTGATGAGTCTTAGAGTATTGAATCTTCTTTAAAAGAGTCTGTTGATCTCAGTATTGATAAAGGTAACTTTCTAGAAACCCTTAAACCAGCTAGTGGTCTCAATGGAGAATATGCCAATTTTCTACATGAAACAAATCATTAGAAAATGGAAAGTGATCAACATGATGGATTTCCATTAAAATATAGATCTTCATTGAACAATCTCACCTCTAAGTAGGGTCCTTTTATCAATGATAACACCCCACCTAAGTTAGAGTTGAAACCACTTCTAGAGAACCTCAAATATTCCTTATTAGTTGAGAATGAACAAATTGCTACCATCATTTCAAAAGACCTGTCAAGGTAAAAATAAAACCAACTATAATGAGTTTTCAAAACCCATAATAAATCTATAGGATTGACTCTATCTAATTTAACTAGAATCAGTACCTCAGCGTGCATGTGTAGAATTTTGTTGGAGGAAAATGCTAAACTAGGGAGACAATTTTAGAGGATATTGATCCCAATATTGTTAGAGGTTTTCAAGAAGGAAGTCACCACTCAGTTGGTGGATTGAATTATTTTCCTCATTTATGATATTCAATGGGTGAGTCCTATCCAATTTTCCCCAAAAAGAAGGCTTTAAAATCTCAAGGAATGAATTTGGTGAGCATTTCCCTATTTGGATTCCATATAAATAGAGAATGTGAATTGATTATAGGAAACTCAATTTGGATACAAGGAAATACCACTTAACATTTCCATTCATTGATCAATTACTTTTAATATTAGTTGGAAAAAACAAATATTGTTTTCTTGAGTTATTATATAGTTATTTCCAAATTCACATTGCACTGGTGGATCAAGAAATAAACCATTTTCATGTGCCCTTTGGAACTTTTTATTATAAGAGGATTCCCTCAGTTTGTGTTATTCTCATGTAACTTGTCAAGGTATATGATGAGTATTTTATTTTAATTTCTTGAAACATTCATGGAAGTTTTTATGGATAACTTCACCATTTGTGGCTCATCATTTGATTTATTTTTGGAAAAAAATTGGCTAATGTTCTTGAAAATTTTATCGATAAGAATCCTATTCTCAATTATGAAAAATGACATTTAATGGTGGGAAAGGGGATTTTTCATGGTCATGTTGTGTATCTGGATGGAAATCATGTTTATTAATATAATTATGAGTTCATTTCATTATTTTCATGCCAAAAAATAGTCATATATGTGAGATTATTCCTTGGTCATGCTGTGTATTTATAGAAGATTAATTTAGTATTTTAGTAAGGTTTCACTTCTAGTTTCTATATTTATCCAAAGAGACATCCCATTTTTCTTTGATAAAAATTGTAAATAGGTGTTTTTGGAGTTGAAACCAAAACTGATAACCCCTTCTATTTTTCAACCTCCCAAATGGTACTTTCCTTGTAAATAGTGACTAATTAATCTAACATTTGTCTTACAGAAGTGTCGAGTCAAATGGTTGAAAATAAATATCATGTGATAGACTACGCCTCTAGAAATTTAAACGATGCCCAATAAAACTACAAAACAACTGAGAAGGAACTACTGGACACTATAGTTTATTTGGAAAAATTTATATGTTATCTATTGGGCTCCACAGTGATTGTTTTTACAGATCAGTCTGTAATCATATTTTTTATGAAGAATCATGATGAAAAACCAAGACTTTGGAGATGGATATTGATTTTATAGGATTTTTATGTTTAAATAAATGATAATAAAGGAATTTTGAACCTTTTTTCTGATCATTGGAGCATGATACCTTCTCTTTGGAATGGTAAACTACAGATCTATCAACCAATTTAAGGAACCTATACAGATGAGGAGTTATATGATTGTTAAGGTTCAAGACCATGGTTTTTTAACCTTGTGAATTATTTTTCTTCTGATGAAGTTCCCCACTGGTTTTCCAAGCATCAAATTTCAAAACATGTGAGTGATTCAAAGAATTACATATAGGGTGATCCTTACTTGTGGAATGTTCGTAGTGATCAAATGATTGGGAGATGCATTCCAAATTATAAATTTCAATCATTACTTCATTTTTGTCACACATTAAGCTATGGAGGACACTTTAGACCACAATTAACTATAATAAAAGTGTTTGATTATTGTTTTTATTGGCCCACCATTTTTATAGATTCTTTTGAATTTTATAAAACCTGTAAAAATTGTCAGTTTTAAGGAAACATTTCCAAAAGAAATGAGATTCCTAAAAACCTCTTTTGTTTTGTGATGTATTTTATGTATGGGGCATGAATTTTGTGGGTAATTTTCACAATTCTTTCAAATATTTTTAAATCTTTATTATTGTCGATTTTATCTCTAAGTGGGTAGAAGTTGTTCCCACAGAAGCTAATGTTGATAAAACTGGGTCTATATTTGTGAAAGGAAATCTATTTTCAAGATTTCGATTTCCCAAGTTTCTTATTACTGATCAACATTACCACTTTTTCAATAGATCAGTGTAATCTCTTTTGATGAAATATGGAGTTCCTAATAGGGTAGATATGCTCTATCATCATTAAACAAATGGAATAGATGAGTTGTCTAATATAGAAATCCAACAAATTATGGAAAAAATGTGAACCCAAATAGAAAGTATTGGAGTTTGAGAATCATTGATGCACTTTGGCCTTATACGACTACCTTAAAAAGCCCAATCAGTATGTATCCATTTATATTGTTCTATGGAAAGTCTTAAAATCTACCAGTTTAGTTAGAGCACAAATATTTTTGGGTTGTTAAAACATGTGACATAAATCTCTTTTCTTCTCGAAAAGAATGAAAATTTTATTTTTAGGATCTAGAAGAGATTAGAAGTAATCCATATGAATGTTCTAGGTTTCACAAGTAAAGAACCAAATAATTTCATTATGGGGTGATTCTCAACCAAAAAATTAAGGAAAGATACAAAGTGTTTCAATTTGATTCCAAATTTAGGTTGTTCTCAAGTGAATTTGGCTCCAAATGGTTTGGCCCTTTCATTATTACTCATGTTTTTCCTATTAGTGAAATCTAGATAAAAGAACTAGATAAAGGGACACTATTCACATTCAATGGCCACAATTTGAAGCTATTTATAGATAATGTTCAAGATCCTCCTGGGGAGGATATCCATCTTCATGAAGCTAAATACAATTGAAGTAATGTTGTGTCTTTCCTTATTAATTTCTTTATGTCGTTAATTTCTTGAATTTCATTCTAACATATTTTTTGTAAAATAAGGATATTGAACAAAATAATTTTGGGGGAGGCTTATTCTCGGGCGGTTTGGATATTTTCTATTTTTAATCTGTTTTTGGTGTGTTTCTTTTCAGTTTTTCTTTTCAAATTTTTTGTATTTTTTTATCAAATTTTGTTTAATAAAATGTGTGATCTTAAATGATGACCTTTTTTTACATTTTAAACCCATGTCAATGAGTGAACCAATTGATCCCTTGAATCTGTACATAGATGAATGCTGAAAATTAAATTTTTTCAAGTTAATTTGTTTTTTGGAAATGTAATGTAAAGAACTATAATTTTTGAATCTCATGTCACATCTCACTATCCTTATCTTTGTAAATCCCATCCTTTGAGGATTTTGAACCTAATTTTTCATCTTCATCACATTCAACTCACTTATTGAGAGAACCAATCCATGCTTGTTTAAACCATAACTTGATTTATTTCTGTAAAAACATGAGGTTTGTGGTACTTGTGATTTAAATGATTGAGGCATTTATTTTGAATTAAAAACCCCATTTTCATGATTATCCTTTTTTATTATGCCCCACCTTTTACATTTGATATTTATTGAGACCTTAGTAGCTATGTAAATTCTATTAGGTTATCCACATTTCAATCCCATTTCCCCTTTCCAACCTTCTCTAAAAGTGAAAATGCATGATCTAGTTGAACTTAAGTGTGTGGGAGGATGGATTGTGGTCTTCTATCTCATTTGGTGTTTCTTTAGGAGAATATTCAAACTACAAAGAGATGTTTTTTCCTACTAGAAGAGTTTTTTAAGAGTTATTACCATATGGATCTCTCAAATGAAATGGAGTTTTGCATGTCTCGAGCTCTCAATAAAAGAAAGTTATGCCCTATATAGAGATTTCCAAAAAAAGGGACGAAAAATTTCATTTCTACAAAAACATTGATGATATTGGATTAAAAAGATATTTTCAATTTTTTTTATAACTGATATTCTTCGGAGGAGAGTGAGGAGGAGATCATTCTTGGGTGAAAATTAGAATCATACATTTTTGCTTGAAAAATAACCAAAACCTCCTTATTCATCCTCATATTTTTTCACATTTAAAACCTAAAAACCATAATCCATAGAACAACCTTGAAAATTACTCTTGATAATCACATGTTCTTGACTCATACCGGGTGGATATGTAGAAAATTTTCAATCCCATTGAAATTCTTGCATTAGTTTGGATGAGACAAACCTTTTCTGAAAATCCATATTTGTGTGTTGAGAGAGAATTCATGTGAGGTAAGTGTGTTGTGTGAATGGGAGGATAAATGAAGTAGAAATGGATTGAATGATCTGAATTGAGAACTTGAAATATTGTTTTAACGAGGCATGATGATTTTTGATTCTTGGTTATTAATTGCTGAACCTCATTGGTATGTGTTTTGAATTTTCCTTGATTTTCTTTTGAATGGTCACTTGTTTGGGAGTCCAAGTGATATGTTTGGGGGAATTAATAGAGATAAAATTTTCACTATTTTTCATTTTTTATTCAATGGTTTAAACCCCACCAATTTAACATTTTCATCTAAATTGCATTGTTTTTTATTTTTTGGATATTTTGAACATGAAATTGAAAATTGTACAATTATGTAAATTTAAATCACTTCTGTATTTTAGGAATATATTTTTCCTTATTCATCCAAATCAATTTATTCATATTTTTAGGCTTCCTCAGTTTATGGGATACAACTTTTTTAACTGGTCCAAGTGTTGATTTAGCCTTCTAGAGGCCCAAACAATTCAGTGTTTGTGGAAATTATTTCTGGCTGATATAATGGAACCCAACACAATTGAATGAGGCATAACTCGGGTTACATGTTTCAAAATTTCACTATTAAAATTGGATATAAAATATGAATACATTTCTCACATGAATGAAGAGTTTCAAAGGAAAATTCTCTCTTTAAGGCATTCAATTATTGATTTCAAAATAAGTAAGATGAAGGGTCTCCTCAAAAGAAAAAGTTACCTCTAGTAATTAAATAATATATTTTTCACCACATGTCCTAAATATTTGAATGTTTTCATTTAAACATATAATTTAATTTATAAAAACTTTTTAGAATATTCAATAGTTATATTCATCTAGGGATGTGGATAAATATTATGATACTTTTAGGGATACAGATTCTGGACAACAGATTTTCATCCCTCTCCCTTATATTTGAATTTCCGTCTCTTCATCATTTCAAGGGGGTTGGATTGAGAGAGAAAAGGGGAGTTTGAGATAGATATATTGATGAATATTGTTTTCATTCTTGATGGAATGGAGAATATGTGGTCTTCAAAAGTGATGTGAGGCTAAGCACCAAGTTGTTGTGGATGATGACAACTGATAGATACTCTCTTCTGAGTTTTAATATTCAAGTGTAATCTCTATTGAATATATATTAAATTTATATTTATTGAACGAAATCAGTTGTTTAATTTATTGAATATATTTTCAAATTTTTGTTTTGGATATTTTCCCAATCTATCATTTAAAATAATTGATTTCACTATTTAAATATCTTCGGTGAGGTCTTTCCGTTGACCATAGTGATTTTGAATAGGTTTCATTACATGGAGGTTTTAAAGTAATTGAATCAATTTTATTGTAGGGGAAACAATAATATAGAGGTTTTGATATGATATCCTTGAAAAATAATGTTTTTATCCATAGGTATTTGGGTAGGCATTGAGAGATCAAATTGGGAAATAATTTTAAACAAAGAACATGGGAGTGTCTGAGAGGTTAAATGTTATTCGCACCCAATGTTTTGGTTCTGATATTAAACCCATTTTATTTTTTCTATATTTCTATATTGTTATAGATATTTCTTTATTTTTTAGTTTATATTTATTTTCTGTTGTATAAATTTTAAACAAATCCCCTAATTTCTCTTCTTGCAAAAAAAAAAACAAAACAAAAGTGAAATATTTTCAACTCAAATTGAAACCTCCTCGAGATACAATCTAGGGACTGCTATATTGAATATATATAGGGGTAATTTTCTTTATTGATGTTTTTATGAAAAAAACACTCACATTAGATAGTAACTTGTGATGGTATGAGGACTATTTGTTAGCGATTGTACCTCCTGGACATTCAAGGTGGGGTACTCCTAGCGAGGGTCAAATGAAAGGAGATCTAAGCACCATACATCCCACATCGGTTCACAAGGCAGTTATAATAAATCTAATGGTTGACCTTGAGGGTGTTATTTGGATTAGGTAGTAAACACCAACCCTTAGTCATCTGAAATATATGGCTCATGATTTAAAGTGATGATGGGATGAACTGAAATGAAATTACACCATGTATTACTACTTCAAAGATCACCCACGATTATATGATTAGTTGGGAGAGTGAATATCCTTTGAAAATGATGAAAAAATGAACTACTTGGGAATATGAAGAAGATAACCCCAACTGCAGGGTTGAGGAAAATCAGTAGGTGGGGCCCACCATGGAGGCCTGGTCTGTCCTGTGGGTTGAACAATAGCTATAGATAAATAAATTACTAGATCTGCATAGGTAGAGGCTGCAGAGAGTGGAGTATCACCTGACTCGAAACTCCTAGGAAACTCAATGAAAAAGTAAGGAAGACCTTATGGGAAACTTTCAATAGTTCACATACAAGGTCTAGGTAAGTGATTTCACTTCCTAGATGTTCCTAGTGATACTATCATTTGTAACACCAAGGAGATTTTGGGAGTCCCCAAGAAAATCATAAATCTCCATGATATATGGTAGTTACTCAACACATATGGGTTATTCCTCACTATATTGGGGAATTAGAGAGAAATATTCCATTTATTTTATGTTTAAGTGATACAATATATAGTGGATCTAGAGTACCTGATCCATTCTTGTAGCACTACGTGTCCCCAGACTAGCCTGGTAAAGGTGCTACTAGAAAAGACCTTTTCTCTAGATCTCTCAAAAAGAGATATAACTATGTTTGTGACTTTATAAGAGGGTTCAAGGGTGGATTCATGGGGATGTGATTCCTATTGAGACTCTCCTAAGGATGGAGGTCCCATTATTTATTAGGTAAATCATATGATATTTTTCACCTTGAATATCACCCATCCTTTAGAATTTATTCTTGAATCCCTTTTAACTTGTGTAGGAATTTGTGAGAACAGAGGTGTTGTAGGTTCTTGATGTGCCTCTGAAAAAGGGTGAGGGAAATCTGAACCTTGAAGGGGAGAGTTTGGGGCCTCTTCTTAATGTTGCGGTCACATGAAGTTGACATTAAATTGATGAGATGTCCTCAATTGAGGTGAAAGCTACTATGGGATGTCCTTGAAAGGGGGATTTACCATGAATATCTCCAAGATTCTCACTAGGATATACTATTCTTGTAATCCCATTTTCCTTTACTCCTATACTTTTGTGTTTTCCTATCATAATTTGGATATCATACAATAGTATCGATGCTCAATCATGGGGTTGTAGTAGCCATAGAGGCCACGCCTTTGACGAAGGTGGTTGAGAAGGCTATAGAGGTTGAACCTACCATGTAAGTGTCACATGAGGTGGATGATGGAACACAATACTCAATATAGGAGGAGGATTTCATACCATAAATTTGGGTAATTAGGGAGGCTATGGTCTCTACAGCTATCCCTGAAGTGCCATCGATGGTGGCTTCTGGGGTTAAGGCCTCAACAAAGGTTGTTGAGATCATGCCTTTGATGGAGGTGGTAAAAGAGGTTTTGATGGATGAACCTACCTCATAGGTGCCAATTTAGGTAGATAAGGCTCTCACTATGGATTATGGGTCTGGAAAGGACATGTTTCCCCTAGATATAGGGATCATCCCACTCAAGGACCTCCCTGTAGATGACCCTACTGCTGAAGTGTTGTTGTTATTCCCTCTGTATGAGCCTACATCACTTGAATACTTAGTGGATTTTAACTCCAATTTCACTGAGGAGAACCAATTTATCTGATGCATAATGTGGTGGAGTGCACATAACCTCATCACCCACTCCCCTTTGGTTGATCTTACAAATAGTGTGGGATCTCTCTTCCATTGTCTAGTCATCCTAGGGATTGGTAAGTGGATTCTAGTAGTCTCCACATACTATATTGGGACTTCCTTGTTGAATGGGAACATTACAAGTGGAGGGAATTTAATTTATCCTTGAAAAATAAGAAGTCTAAGGGAACTTAGGTCTCCATGAGGCTGAATATGAAATCGATTTCTTAGAAGGGTTGTCATAGATGTATGAATTTTTCATTACTGTTAAGAAAGAGATCATCGACCAACCAATGACTCAATTTGAGGAAGATGAGGTTGAGGTATCAGAGGTGGAATATATGGTGTCTGAGTGCCAGAATTAATAGAACCAATTCCACATCAGTTCTGAAGAGGTTCATTTAGTCATGGAAGAAGAGGAGAACGATCTTGTGTAGTGGTAGTGGAACTTGTTTCTAGTCAATAGATTCTAGCTCAACTCAAGCACTCAATCATTGGGAATGAGCCTTAGGGGGTAAATTTTACCTTTTTATGTAATAAAGGACATGCTCCAACATGTAGATGACCCTCTCAAAATTTATATGGTTTATTCTTAATTCTATGCATTCTTTAGAATGTTTTATTTTTCTGTATCTCTGGTCATATTATCATGGAATCCAAAAATTAATCCCTAATACTACACGAGTCATGATCAGGGTGGTAAACAAGGTAAAAAATATATATTTATCATTTATATGAGAGTACTAGACATGGTTTGAATACATGGGGTCTTAAATTGATTATCAACAACTAGGAGTGTCTAGACCAAAAATGTTTTGGTTGGAGCATGATAATCTATTCATAACTGACTTGATTTCTCAACATGTGGTAGTTTATAAATGGAGTAACAAAAGGGGAATTTAATTTTACTTGAACAAAAGGGATGATGAAGAGAATGAATCACAATTCCCAATATTTAGTACAAAAAAGTGGGAGTAGTGTGATGATGGAGTATTTCTACTGACAATTATTGAAAAATATAACCTTTTATACATTTACTGGGGATGGTGAAAAATGAGGGTTGACCTATAACCTTGTATGAAACACATGACCTATCAGAAAATGTTGTTACGTGTATTTCAAGAAGTGTGCCCAAGATGGTAGGAGAGGCAATTTGGACAAGAACCATGCTATCAAGGAGGACCATTTAGATGTGAAAATATGACGGGGATCCATGTAAAGGATTACACGAAGTGTAAGGATAAACTTAATGAATGTTCTAATGGAGTTCAACACTCTCATAATTACACCACCATGGTTTTAAGAACATTGGGTAGGTTCATTGGTGTAAACAATGTTCATACCTATCTTCTGAGGGGAGAATTATCTTAGTTGCTAAGTGATAGTTGAGGAACATGAATGATGTGGTTGGTGTCCAGTACTGATGGGGGAAGGAGGATTCTTATGTGAGGACCTAAAATGATTCGAATTTTTAAACCATGAAATGAGGATGATGGACACATATTTTATGGACATATAGTGAGAATTATATACGTGAAATTTAATGTAATACGGTGAGGATGATGCACACATAATTTTGCATCACATTGTGAGGATGATGGAAATGCAGTTTAATATTTTATGGTAAGGATAATGGATCACATAGTTTTGAATCTTGTGACCAGGTCGTGTAAACCATAGTGAATAACACCAGCCCATCCAAGGTGGTTGGGGGAGTAGGAGGATAAAAAAATGGGGGTACTCCATATAGGGGATCATGAGGAAAAGGGAGCTTGAGGTTTGGATCTATCTTTTTTATGAACTGATGGGTTAAATGAGCACAACCAAGTTTTTTCCAGAGTCCATAGTGAGCCTGTAGGGTCCCGAAAATTCAGAAAAGGGAAGGAAAAAACTCTACAAAGTTGGGAGAAGCAAAGAAAAACATGTTGAATTGAAAATTTGTGAATAAATTTTAAGCAATATAATTTTACAATGGAATCGAGCCTAGACACATACCGATTACCCAGAAAGGTTCGCAGAAGGCATAAAACATGAAACACCGGTATGAAGATGGACTATGAAGAACTATCCCGTGAGTCATTGGCCAACGAATAAAACTATTCATGGTGAATCTCCACCCACAAACCAAAGCCACTGTGAACCATTTTTTCTGGTGATAATATGATAGAGGTATTCCCCACACACCATCCCCACAAACAATGCAGTTCGCGGCTGAGGAAAGGTTGGTGGCATCCCGCACCTCCACAAATCGTGGTCGACCGAGTCATCCACGAGACATATTTCCTCAATGGGATTCTGCAAAAGGTGCCACCTGGATCACAGATATGGCTTCCCCAATACTCTATAAAAGTATCACCAGGGGTACTAAAAAGTGGGTTGGAGGAGGATGAGAGAGATCTGGGATGGGAAAAAAGCGGACAAAGAACATAGAGGGTGCGAGAGGAATTTACCCCGCACCCAAAGAAATTCTTGGGACTCAATCCCACATCAAAAATAGTTCGCATTCTCCATCCCACGAACCATATTACGAACACCCTCCACAGCCAACCGGTAAACAAATAAAAAAATATAATAAAAATGGTTTGCAGACTCCCTATACGGAATGTAGTTTGCAGCCAGCTCTTATCCAATCAATAGTATGTGAAAGACTGTATGTTAAAAATAGTCTATGTATGATCCTATGCAGCCAGCTCCTACGCAGCCAGCTCCTTCACGAACAGATAGTTCATGGCCAGCTCTTATGCAGATGCTCCTACCCGGCTAGCTCATACGCAAACAACCTTATGCAGAAAATAGTTTATTCCCACTAGTCCATAATGCGGGGGCGCAACCCCCACACCCCCACTCAGGATCAGTGCCGAGCTGCAGTCCCGATCCTCTGGTCTTGTCCCTTCACTACTATCACTGATCCCCATGAAAATGGAGGGTCGTACCACGAACGTTTCAGGCTGGGTCAACGAAATTTTCCATTGCACCCTTATTCCGCCCAAACATCCATCCCTTAAATACCATGAGAAGAGACATTCCTCATGCACCTCCCGAATACCCTATCACATTCCTCCTATACTTGTTTGAACTAGAACTCCATGGACAATCACAACCTGAATGTTTCTTAAATACCTAGACACATCCTTTCCATCCATAAAACTATGTTTCTCTAGTGATTTCAGATCCTCATAAACATCCATGGACATTAAGAGAAGAAGGCCAGTTTCCTACGGACACCTTTGTTTAAATATGCACATCATGCCCCAGTGGCTCTTCATATGTTTCCCACAAAACAACCATCAACCAAAGGAAAATTCATCCTCAAGAGAGTCCTTTCCTACCTCTGTACGCCACAATGGCTTCCATTCCACATATCATTTCTCCTGATCTGAGAATTCCTAGAGTCACTGTTTACACTTTCCTTACCTCTCATGTTCGAGGAATATCAGAACATCCCATCCCAACAATCCTACAATAAATCATGGATTCAATAACAAACAGTCCAAAATATGTGACCTTAAACTATGAGTTATCATCCTAACCACATGGCGTTAAACTATATCGTATTAGTCCAGGTAACACAACATTAAATTGTGATGCCATCTTCTAAGCTATATTACTTTAAACTGTAGTATACTGGGTGATTTCATATCTTCATAAACATCCCTGGCCATCAGAAATGGATGGTCAGTGTCCAGAGGACACCTTTTCTTGACTTTTCACATCATGCCTTGGTGGCTCTGCATATGTTTCCCACAAAAATGGCCTGTCAATAAGAGAAAAATTCTTTTTCAGGAGAGGCCTCTCTTGCCTCTATATGCCTCAATGGATTCCATTCCCCATATAATTTCTCTTGATCTGAGATCCTGCATAATCATGGTTTACACATCCTGCCCCTCTCATGTTTGGGGAATGTCAGAACTTCCAAACATGATATTCTTCCAATTGATCATGGTTTCTATTACAAGTGGTCCTCATAATATGATCCTAAACTTCATGACCCCAAATAGTCTTATCCACATGACACTAAACTGTATGGGGATCTTCCCTACAACATGACATTAAACTGTGATGCCATTGTCCAGGCTGTATGACTTTAATCTATAATATACCCCATATGACGTCTCTAGGGCACTCCCACTGAGGTAATTCCCCAATCTTCCGAGGTCTGAGCCACATGAACTCCAATTTCATCCCACATTGAAAGGTTCATCACTCCATGTCCTCACCCACTATCTCCCCAGCTTCATCTGCCATAGGGCTACCCACTCCCATCAGTGGGAGAGGTGGTGTGTGTTTGGTTGGATCTCTAGAATCCTCTTGTTTCTTACACCGAGTATGACTCATGTGTTCTTAGAGATTTGTGATGATCACAACATCCATTCAACCCAACCCATTTGAACTATGAGAACTCTAATTCCTTGTCAAACCAGGATACATATGACATATTCTTGAAGGCCCGATCTCAAAAGGGGTGCCCTTCTAAAAGAGTCCACCCAACCATGTCCCCTAAAATGGGATTCTCCCACACATAAGCCTCAAGTTTCCCGAACTAAGTGGAATCTGATTCCTATAGAAAATCATGGATTCGATAATAAATGGTCCAAATTCTATGACCTTAAACTATGAGTTATCATCCTGACCACGTGAAGTTAAACTGTATGATATTAGACCATACAACACGACATTAAATTTTGATGCCATCCTCCAAGATATATGAATTTAAAATGTAGTATATTGGGTGATTTAGGATCTTTATAATCATCCCCATCCATCAGAAATGGACGGTCAGTGTTCTAAGGACACTTCCTCTTGACTATTCACATCATGTCTCGGTGGCTCTGCATATGTTTCCCACAAAAAATGGCCTATAAATAAGAGAAAAAATCATCCTCAAGAGAGGCCTCTCCAACCTTTATATGCCTCAATGTCTTCCATGCCTCATATAATTTCTCTTGATCTGAGATCCTCAGTAATCATGGTCAACTCATTCCACCCCTCTCATGTTTGTGGCATGTCGGAACTTCAAAACATGATTTTCCTCCATTTAATCATGGTTTCTATAACAAGTGGTTCTCATCGTATGAACCTAAACTGAAAGATCCCAAGTATTCCTATCCACATGAAATTAAACTATATGGGATGTATCCCTATAACACGACATTAAATTGTGATGCCATCATCCAAGATTTAGGACTTTAAACTGTTGTTTACCCCATATGATATCTTCGGGGCACTCCCACTAAGGTAAGTCCCCAATCATCCAAGGCCCAAGCCGCATGACCTCCAATTTCATCCCACATTGAAAGGTTCATCACTCCATGCCCTCTCCCACCATTTCCCCATCTTCTTCCACCATAGGGCCACCCACTACCATCAGCGGGAGTAGAAGTGTGAGGTTGGTTAGATCTCTCACATCCTCTTGTTTCTCAAAAAGAGTATGACTCATGTGGTCTTATAGATTTGTGATGATCACAACATCCACACAGCCCAACCCATTTGAACTATGAAAAATCTGATTTCTGGTCAAACCAGGATACATAGGACACCAAATTGAAGGCTCAAGCTCAAAAGGGGTTCCCTTACAAAAGGGTTCACCCAGCCATGTCCCCTCAAATGGGAAGCTCCCATGTGTAAACCCAAAGTTTCCCGAACTACATGGGATCTTATTGCACTCCTGAGGATACATAAGAAGAACATATTATGGGTCTGATCCCAACATCAACTCACCTTCCATCCCCCTGGGTGAAGATAAACTCTAGAGCGCCTTATTGCATGTCTTAAGATGGAATTAACACCGTAGCATCAGATCCATGTATGCCTATGAAAATCCTGCAAACCCGGGGTAGCCCATGGACACACTTTCGAGGAATGAACCAAGGATTCAAAAACATATGAACACAAATTAAATATATAAGAGAGTCTCGAAATAGGAAACAATCCCCACCCCAAAGGGTGTAGTGATCCCGACTTTCCATACTCTCCACCAATGAAGTCCTTAAGTGTCGTTGGTGAAATCATCATCCAAAGAGTGGCTTTCTTTGGAAATAAGGTGCATGAATCATTGATACCAGGGACGTTGGGTGTTTCTAGTTCCACAAATAAACCCATTATAGACCATATGTGGAAGTTATATCCTAAGAGGACCGATTGAAAAATTAATTTACCCCATGAAATCGCCCGCTGGGACCATTTGACTATGTTACCTCCATCACAATATAGAAGGGATAAACTGCCCAGTCCCTACGGGGCCAATCCAATCCTCCTTTAAAGGATGATGACACGAATCAGGTTGAAACAAATATGGTTATGTGAAAGTTTTTATAATAATGGATAAATGCTTGTCACCTGTAAAACCATTATTTTCATTTCTCCCCACACGTTCACCTGTATCGCCCTCGGAGGAAAAACAATGGTGAACTCGATGTCAATCCTTAACCAAGGTGGTGGTCTTACCCCACTCAAGCCCATTCTCCTTACAATAAGGGGGAGGGGAAGATGAATCATCCAATATGTATATGTTCAAGATAATTCTACTTTGATGGAGTTTTGTGGTCAATATATGTCACATATATATATATTTCAAGTTCCCATAGAGAATCCTTTGATTCAAATTACATCCCAATGACCAATGAAGACATGCACCTTAATGATCCCGTAGGTGGCCGGGGCCCTAATGAAGAGTAGGACCATCTCTCTTACATAACATCTTCAACACTGGTTATCCAACACATTGATTAAATAGTAGCATCAAAATGGTACTCTCTTCACAGAGGAGGTCGCAATACAAGCCCTGTAGTCTACAAAATCTTGCCAGCAACCTCCACAGTTGTGGTCGAAACCCAAGCTCAAGGAGATGAAGTCAATACTAACAAATTCATCTCAACTGCACAGGGGTCCTACTCAAAGGCCCCTACCAGAGAGAATCGCCACCGACACTAGATGACCAAGTCTCCTCATGATGAAGAGGACCTTATGCCCAGGGCACCTACTGAAGTCCAGAAGAACTGGGCCCCACGGGCTTCCAACCGAGGGCAGAAAATATATGATCTAGAATATGCTATCACCCAGGTTCCGGAGGAGAAAATACTCCATACAAACATGATGACATTCAACAAGAAGACATAAAAATCTTCCCCCTCCACTCAAGCCCACCATAGAAATAGGGCCAAAAAATATGAACATGTTCACATTTCTGATAGTGCTCGCCAATCCCACAGTGCAGACAGAGTAGAAAACTACTGGCAGATATAGATATCTACTAATGAAAAAAAATCCAGTCATCCAAATAGGGCGTCATCCAGCTATATGTAGGCACAAATACCTACTGATGCATATCAAGCCCATCATCCAAAAAGGGTGAAATCCAGCTAT
This sequence comes from Viscum album, assembly GCA_963277665.1. Taxonomy (NCBI): domain Eukaryota; kingdom Viridiplantae; phylum Streptophyta; class Magnoliopsida; order Santalales; family Viscaceae; genus Viscum; species Viscum album. Next base: position 12,719,534 of record OY728145.1, read on the forward strand.
ACGTAGGCACAAATACATATTAATGCATATCAAGCCTGTCATCCAAATAGGGTGGAATCCAGCTATACGCAAGCACAAATATCTACTTATGCATATCAAACCCACCATACAAATAGGGCTGTAAGCAAATATGAGCAGATTCAAATTCCTACGGATGCATAAAAATTTTGTGAGACAAAATACAATAGTAAGAGAGTAGATTAAAATCCTCACTCATGAATATAAATCCCACCAATCAAATACAGTGGAAACTAGAAAAAAAACTAATGATAGACTCATTCCTCTATCCTGGCATAGGAGAACTGTCAGTATCTACTGGAAACCCATGGGGGACCAGAGTAGGCACAAACTCCTACTCTAACATTGGAATGGGCCTTCATACCCGTTTTATCCAAAGATGTATCTTAGAATATCCTAGAAATAATGGAAGATCAGACATTGATTCCTGACCTTATCCTCCAAACATACCAAGATATCATTGCATTGGCAGAAGAGGCGAGAAATCAGGCCCACGATCCAGTTTCCTCGAATAGAATGACTTACTTGAAAAATGGGTTAGTCACTACAGAGTAGTTATGCATACCTACTCCAGTCACATAGGGTCAATGAAAATATCTCGCGATACACAGACAACCGGATCAGAAACAAATACCCATTCCAAATGGGGGACACCGGTCCAATGTGGTGGCCACTTCAGGGCATACATATGTCCCTTCCAAAACTCAAGATGCCCGTCGGTGTATCCCAATTGCATCACGAGACCCAACAAGATAGAGAATCATATATGAAGGTCATTACCAATAGAAGGCATCCCTGGTTACCCACAAGAGATCACTCAAAAATGAAATGCGCCAAAGGAAACCAGAAATTGAAGAGCACATACATGATCTTGCTCTGTTAAAAGATGGGGTTCTTGATGAACTTGAACATATATAAATAAAGGCTCGAGAAACTGTTAGTCCATTACCAAATTATGGAAGTGGCAGTAGCAGTTGAGAAGGCCCTCCCTGCTATATTGCTACCAGCAGCTTTGAAGGTCCTCCCTAGAGCACCCACGGTGGCTTACCCTGTGGGCTGAGAATGATCGATCACGAGAGACTATCTCTTGATGCAAGTCATGGTAACCCTCCCCTTGAACTGAAGATTAGAAAGCAAGAAGGTCCTACCCTTGTTTTCTTCGGCTCTGATATTCCTCCCTAGGGTATACACTACATATATGCTTCTCTTTGTAGTCATTCATCGAGTCGTTATGGTAGTCCTTACTATGATGATAGTTGTTGCGAAGGCCATCCCTGTAATAACAGTTTCTATAAAGGCCCTCCCCATTGTAACATCAAGAAATGAGAAGATCCTCCCCTCATTATAGTATATCCTAAAGGCCCTCCCCAGGATGTACACTATAGAAATTCTCCCTGCATCCAGGTATGAAGCTATGATAATAGTCCTCGCCATCATAGTAGTCATTGATTAGGTCCCCCCCTCAGTGAAATCAAGCAACGAGAAGTTCCTCCCCTATCCGTATTCCTACCTAAAGGTTATCCTCTGGGTATACATCATAAATACATTTCCTACGGTTGGTCATTAAGTTTCAATGGTCGCCCTCACCATTTCGGCACCAATTACAAAGCTCATCCTTGCAATCAAAATTCATACTAGAAAGAAGGCCATCCCCTTGCCATAACCAATGTGAGAAAGCCATCCTATGACGAGGCACTCAAAAATATAGAGTTGGGCATATCAGGAACTCTGTCTATGAAAAGTGATATCTTTTCTCAACCAGAGAATGGTTGGGGGCCATGCTCATCTTCGGAGCCACCCCTGCACTATTCACATATCAATGAGGCTCCCACTAGCCCGACTACATGCAATAGAATTATTAAGATGAAGTCAAGCTAGGAATATCCAGAAGAGGAGTCCCCAAAATAAAAAAAATAGAATATGTTGATCATGAGAGGAAAACTAGATGGGGATAACATACCAGTGATGTATTAGCCTATGGCCACTTCTCATTTTGACATACCAAGGGAGTTGTCTGGGGAATGTATGCATGACATTTGCCTGAATATATGGAAGACTCTAATCCAACTAAAAGAAATGTTATTTCCCTATGAAGGGTATGTGGGCCATGTCAACATGTTATGGGAGCTTCTCTGTGTAATATACCTGAAATCCCTCCCATCCACATGTAATCCACGATCAGAATGGAAAAATAAAATCCTTGAACTAGATTTCCTCCTTACACTGCACAAGTTGCATTGCCTCATTGGCGATGCCCCAACTGAAGATCATATTTAGGGATGGGGGTAACATGAAGATCTAAACTTCACCCTAAATCCTGTCCAAAAAACCTCATTGGAAATTCCATATTGGAATGTAATTACCCAAAGGTAGTGATCAAATGAAATCCCTATTCAGGAAAGATGGAATAATCAACAAAATCTAGCCCGAATTAAGTCTCAAAATCATCAAGAATGAACAGATCAATCCATAAAAAATATTCTGAGCCAGACAACCAATACCATGAAGTAGTCTTCCCTCCTAAGAGAAGTCAACCAAAAAGAAGTTATCATTTATTAAAAAACCCATAAATCTCATACATGTCCAATTCCATAAACAGCTCACACCCGCACTGGGGTGTGTGAAATAAAAATTGTGGAAATAATGGAATCTACCGCCAAAATATGTGAGGATCCCCATACCATAGGTCCAGGGGAATTTTTAACTCAAAATTCCCCTATAAGACCAACAAATCTAGGTTTTATCACATCAGAAGAAGAGTGAGAGCAACCCCATCTTATAAGGATGGGGGTATTTTTACCTCAAGTCCTCGTTCAGTAGATGTCTGTCTTCTCCTGTCTAGGAGGAACAATGAGAAGAGTAGTCATACCTTCCACCCCGTATCATGGTTCATACCCTTTGAGACTAAGGCACATTACAAGGTAAGATCAGGGCTCCTTTTTAGTCAGTATTCATCAAGAAACCCAAAGAATACCACATAATGGAAGGAGAAAGTCCAACAAAGGATGCAGAAATCCTTCCTACCATTCGGCACTAGGTTCACCACCCCTAATGCAGTATGAATCAGTGAATGTGGTAAAAGAAACTACACAGATCTCATAGGAAATGATATAAAGGGAGGTACACAAGAGAAGATGGTCCCTCCCAGAGGCATCCCACACCAAGCCTGATGGTGTGCATACCTGAAACTAAAGAGAGGTTCTAAATTTAGGCACCCCTTAGTTAATACATCATTACCTCACTCACAAAACCCCAAAAATGATAAGAATAAATCCCAGGTCATTGATAACTCACCTACTCCTCCCCTTGAGAATGTGTCCCTCACACTCGAGGAAAGACTCACCAGGAAAGAGGAATAAATGAAAGAGCTTAGGCGAATTAATGATGAGTTGAGTCAAGGTAGCTATCTTTCCAGATGTGTTCCCCCTATGGAACATCAATAGGTGTTCATAGAAGAAGTTCCCTTACCATATGCACTCATCCTGGTAAATGAAGTCATGCTCTAAGGCCCTTAAAACTTTGTAGTGGGACTTCTAACCTACTTAAATCCATCCCTATAAGGACATAAAGACTTCCCCCTGCTAGGAAAGAAGCCAGAGTATATTCAGGTGAACCCATAAAGGATTCCCCTAGTTGGGTATCCCTCCCAAATTCCAGCAGCACTGACATGTCTAGATTTGTCCCCTGCTACAACCGCCCAAGTTCAAGACCAGAAGGATATGCATCAAGGGATCCTGAATACCATCGAGCAAAAAACAAATCAACTAGAATCCATGGAGGGGTGGAATGCTCCGATACAAACAGAGTGAAAACCCTACCCTTATTGGGTGAGAAATGTTCTACCACTGCTGAACTGCAAAAACCCTCTATTCCTAGTGTTCAATGGATCGGGAGACCCGAAACAACATCTAATGAACTGTGCCTCTTACTATGACCCCATAATGGGAACTCTAAAGCAGAAATAAGTAGTAAAACTTAGATGCTTCATGAAAACACTACAGGTATCAACCTTCGTATGGTATACTATCATTCCAGCTAACTCAATCACAGGCTGGGAGGACCTCCGGAGACAGTTTCTCTTCTAGTTCAGTTCAAAATTTCCTAAGACAATTCTATGTGATCTCATGAACTAAAAGTAGCAAGAGAATGAATGATTCACATACTCCATTTCCATATAAAAAGGACTTACTTATTCCATGAACCTGCCACTCCCCCAGGATGAAATGCTCTCCATGTGAATCGATAGCCTTCACAATGAATTGAAAACACCACTCATCCTGGTGAAGTACAAAAGTGGGTTTCGAGATTTCTCTTCCATTGACCAAAGGATAGAATAATCCTTGCAGTGGACCAATCTCAAGTCCCAAGTGGCCCCATCATCCCCAAGAAAAAAATTAGGAAAAGAAGAAGTGACTTCTATCATGCTTAAGCCACCCCCAGCACTAGCTCTAATTGTGAGGCCTTTACCGAACATTGTGGGACACCCTGGACCCCAACAGCCACCCCACCTTGGTAAGATAAATGATGGGGTGCTAAAAGAAATCAGTTCGAGGAGAAATGAAATAAATTCTACTCGTTCCAAGATGACAAGTTCTGCGACTACTTCTTAGAAACCATGAATTGCAACTTGCTTTGGCTACCAGAGCCAAAGAAAGCTAATAAAGTGGGTCTCAATGACCATCCAAATTATTTTCCAATAATCGGATACTGGGACACACCATCCTTGAATCATTCGTCTTTAAGGATCTCATGCAAAAGATGGTGGATTCTGGGCAAGTCAAGTTGGGTCTGACACCAACACAAGTGGAATGTGTTTCTACCTCAGACCCAAGAGATGAAGAGGAATGGAAAACATTTTACAGTAAAAAGGACACAAATTTGATAGTTGGATGACTTAGAAAATAGTCAACTGAGTCCATGGAATCCTCCAGGAAGAGTTGAAACAACCCACCATGCCCCCAATAGCTCCTGATGCAACCCAACCATCATCCTCAACCCCACATTCCTCTACGGTCCAGAAGGGAAGAAAGAATTAGCATGAAAATGGGATGCCACCAGAGCTAAAGCCAGTCTTGACACATTTGGACTTCCTGCTAGCAGACTTGGTACAATGAGTGCCGCCCTGCTAAATGGTACAATGAGCACTGCCCCGCCAAATGACACCACCAGAAGGGGACATTCAAACAAAAATATTATCAGATCAATAACTGATCTTAGGATCTATTAATGTCATTCACTTAATGGACCCATTCTCTGATGGAGACTACGTCCATGATACAGAATTCCTTGTGCCCAACCGGAGAGCCATAGGAAGAGGTCGCAATGGACGAAGGAGTCCTGGAAGTCATAATCATGGAAGGGATCAAATTCATATCCATGCCTTAACCCAAACCATTAACATTGCATAAACTCACGGAAGGAACCTTCAACAGGCACAACGAGAACTAGAATGTTCCTCCACCCCCACTGGATGAAATCTGAGCCAAGTTGTCTTAAAGTATCTGTCGAAGGAGGAAAAAATATCAAATCTTCCCAAGCATACCGGTAGACTAGTTCATCCAAACCCAAAAATGACCACAGTTCCACAAACTCCTGTCACAGAGGCCAAACCATCTATATCCAAATCTCAAGCCCCTAAAGTGTCTATGAAAGAGAATCCCTGAGATGGGAAGCAACGAACATTAGAGCAGAAATATGATATTCGGAAGCAGATATCCATAGTACCGGTGAAGCTATAGATCCTTGATACCTTGATTATATCTACATACCTTAGGGAGGTTCTAATAGAAGCCTTATGGATTCCCTAGGAATTCAAGGCCAAAGTAGTAGCGGCTGAAGTATATCAGACGAAGACCAATCCTGAAGAATGTCACGCCGTCATCTCCTTTACAGTCTGGAATAAAAACACCATCATACAAGGCATCATTAAACATTATATGTGTCTAAAAAGATAAATGGAATTGGTGTCCAGAGGATTTTCATCGACAACGGCTCTAGAGTCAACCTCCTCCCGTTGCGAACACTTTGTCGGTTGAGCTATGATGAGGATGATTTAACACCCTGCACCACAACTCTACTAGGATATGAAAAATGTGAGAAGAATCCATTGGGGTGAATAAAGATTAAAACTTATCTTAGATACCTCGTGTTTAATTCTATGTTCCTAGTAGTGTGGAAAAGAACAACCTTCAATGTCCTATTAGGGAGTCCCTGATTGCATTAACATACTAAAATTCTATCATTATACCATTAGTGCATCAAATATTGCACTGATGAAAAAAATGGGACATTTCATGTCAATAAATCCCCATTCAAATCCAATGAGTCACATTACATTGATGTAGGGGTCTATGAACTGTAAGAGAAGTAGTATTTAGTTGATGATGTTGACTGGATCACTGGCCCTAATGGATTGAAAATTGCTCCTGCCAACCCCCTCCGATAGCTTGGGGAAGAGTATGTATTACCCATCAACCATGTTGAATGCATAAGTTCATGTCTAGATACAGACCCAATTTTCTGTATGATTTCCGTTAAGACCACCAAGTCCAAAGACACGGAAGAGTGGCCTGAATCATATGATATCAAGAAAATCCCTAACAAAGATGATCTCAACCCATCCTCGGGACCCCAAACTGTCTACGCCTTACTCACTGATGAAAAATAAGATTTATCTCCTAACATTGGAGAGTTTATATCAATAATTATCTCTCTATCAGAAGAGGAAGAAGATGAAGAAGAAGAATAAGAATACCTCAACAATTCCCCTCTTGTGTTCGAAGAAGGTGTCTCCACTACAATCGATGAACTATGTGAGATAAACCTGGGCACCGAAAACAACCCGTGGACCACTCTAATTAGTGTGGATATTCCTATCAAGGAGAAAGAGGAATATAACTCCTTAATTAAGAATCAATATGTGTTTTATTGAAACTACATAGAAATGCTAGGCCATGATCCTAAGGTTGCCACTCATCATCTGAGTCTGCCTGAAGACCACCAGGGCTATAAGAAGGAAACGAGTAGGAACCACCTGATGAATGTTGGTAAAATAGTGGCTGAAGTTGACAAGATGATCAAAGAAAAATTCATATGGGAATTCCAATATCTGATCTATCTAGGAAACATAGTTCCTATCAAAAATAATAATAGACAGATTAGAATCTATATCGACTTCAAGGACCAAAATCAGCACCACCCAAAAGATGATTTTCTAGTCCTAATCAAAAAATTTTTAATTGATGTGACTACTGGATGTGAGGCCCTATATTTCATGGAAGGCTATTCTGGATACAACCAAATCTGAATGGCCCAAATAGATGAAGAATCCACTTCTTTCAGGCCCCCTCAGGTAGTGTTCTATTATAGGGTGATGCCCTTTTGTCTAAAAAATTCTGGCGATACATACCAGCGCCCATACACTGAATTTTCGAGCCCTTCCTAGGAAAATTCATCGAGTGATGTGTCGTAGATCTGGTGGTTAAATCATGACAACGCTCAAACCACCTGGTCGATCTTGAAACTATCTTTAACAAACTGCGACATTACAGTTTAAAGATGAATCCCTTAAAATGTGTCTTCAGCATTACCTCTAGGAAATTACTTAGCTTCATTGTACACCATCACAACATTAGAGTCGAACCTTAGAATACAAAAACCATCCTTGGAAAGTCCCCACCTCACAACCTCACAGAGTTGAGAGGCCTTGAGGGGCACCTAGCCTACATCCGATGCTTTATAACCAAACTTGAAGGTAAATGTTTATCTTTCACCAGGTTAATAAAGAAAGGGGTTATGTATGAGTGAGATAATGATTTTCAAGAACCATTCAACAATATAAAAAGATATATCTTAATCCCACTAGTGATGATACCACCAACTGAGGGGAGACCATTCATTTTGTATATAACCTCCTAGGAATGGTCATTAGGTGCCTTCCTCGTGCAGAAGAATGACGCCGATAGCGAAAACAACCTCCATTATCTCAGCCCAAAAATGATTGATACTGAGATATGATATTCAAGAATCAAAAAAGAACTTCCTATTCGTAATCTTTGTGGTTTAGATGTTTAGGTATTACATGCAGCACCATGAGGTCCACCTCATCTCCCGCTGCAACCTGCTCAAATATATTCTCAACCGTCCCATGCTAACTGGATTCCTATCATGATGGGTAGTCATATTACAACTGTTTTACAAATAGTACATTCCCCAGAAGGCTATCAAAGTCTAGGAGTTAGAAGGCTTTCTGGAAGAGCAGCCCTTGGAAGAAACAACCCCGTTGGATGATGAACATTCAGATGAAGAAGTGTTATCCATCCAAGAGGACCCCATTGAATGAGAAATGTACTTCGATGGTGCTTCTAGATGCCTGACGGGGAAACTTATGGAGGACCCTGAGCTCAAAAAAGTGTGGTTGGGATTTATACTAACATCCCCTGAAAATGATGTCTTTCCTTAGTCCTTACTGCTTCCAGAGGGATGTTCAAATAATGAAGTAGAATACCAGGCCCTCATTGCAGGCCTAGAGCTGTCACTACATGCATGAAACAAACACCTGAAGATAAAAGGTGATTCAGAGCTAGTAATCAAGGAGTTAAATGGTGACCATGTCATTAAGAAATAAGTATTGGCCCCTTGATGAGCCATGTTCGAGAACTGATGGAAGAATTCCCTGCAGAACTAACACTGACCTATGTCCCCCGGTAAAAAAATGCTCAAGCTGATGCATTGGTAAATGCAGCCATAGCCTTGGTTGATCCTGATCTGGATGAAATGGTTATTAGAATTTCCCACCACCAGATGGTCTTTCCATTCATTGAGAACAATACAAAAGAAATTGATGAGATTATCCCCTTTTCTGAGCATTATAGTCACACCACTGGCAGGATGGCTCCCATTGCAATTTACCTCTAGAGTGGGGAACTCCCCCTAGATAGGGCTAGAAGAGAATAGATCTGGATATGGGTAGTCAAGTTTTTACTGTACAATGAGGTAAACCAAGAAAAGGTTCTCTACAAAAGAGGCCTTGAAGGAGTCCTTATCAGGTGCATTGATGGAGAAGAGACTGATGTCATCATTAAATAAGTTCACATCGAAGCTTGTAGAGAACACTAATAAAAAACCGAACTTTCTCATCAAATCTAATGGCTTTGATACTATTGGAACACTATGATACAGGATTGTGCCATATTTTCCTAGAATTTCTATTCCTTCTATGTTCATGCCAATTTTATTCACTAACCCCCAAAGTTACTTCACATAGCTAAGTACTCTTGACCATTTTCCACCTAGGGGATGGATGTTGTGGGAACATATCCCCCGGCCACAACTAGTCAATTCAAGTTCATACTCACAAAAACTGACTCATTTTCCAAATGGGATGAATCCATACCCCTTAAAGAAGTTGGGGGAAAAAGAATCGTTAGCTTTGTGAAGGACAACATCATTACCAGATTTGGTATCCCTCAAACAATACTGACAGAAAATGGCACCAACTTCTGATCTACTGAGTTGGACAAGTTATACCTGGAGTATGGAACCAGAGCCAACCGTTCATCCCGCTACCATGTAGTGGCCATTGGGAATATTGAGACTTTTAACAAGACTATGTCTAACATACTCCAAAAGATGGTAGATAAGGATAATAAATAGTGTCCAAACAATCTCCTTCATGATTTATGGGCTAACCAGACAACGACCCGCACTGCCACATAGGAAACCCCATACTCACTAGTATATGATACATAGGTGGTTTTTCCTATAGAAATTCAAGTTCCATCACTCCATGTGTCCATTTGCGATCAACTGTCTATAGATGAGAAATCCCAGAGATGGTTTGATGTGTTGGAGCATCTGGATGAAAAAAGGCTGCACGGTTTTAACCATTTGGAAGTCTACCAAAATCGGATCGCATGAGCCTTCAACAAAAAGGTTCTCCTCCAATATTTCCTCAAAGGAGAGATGGTTTTGGCCCTTAAAACCCCAATGATACTCGGGAAGAAGACCCCAAAGCTTAAACCAAAGTGGTAGGGATCATATTTCATACATAGGGTCTATTCCAATGGAGCATATTACTTGATATCAATGGATGGGAAGCTCATCACGGCTCCCACAAATGCAAGGTTTTTGAAGAAGTACTTCACGTAACAGAAACACCCATTGATGGTCCAAAATCAATGACCCTAAACTTTGAGTTATAATTCTAAACACATGAAGTTAAACTGTATGGTATTAATACCTACAACATGACTTTAAACTTTACAACCTAATTTCCTCACTGCATGATTCTAAACTGCACTATATAGAATCCAATCTAGAAGACATTAAACTACATAGAAAAAATAATACTAATTTCATGATGATAAACTGAATGATCCCTTAGAGAACTATGTATGAATTGATTCCCATTCAACAAGTGGGATACGTAGCGATGCCTCGACCCTCAATCTTGCCCCCCACCCCTATATGAACTCTATCATATCCTCTATCTATCCACATTCACGAGGGAAACCCTTGTCATGCCTTGTTTCTCACATCTAGTATAACTCACATGAGCTTAGGATGAGTGGTAAGGATTACCTTACGTAAGAAAACTATAGAGGAATATGATAAACCTGACACCTGTAGAAGATGAAACCAAAATTCCCTAATCCTATATCTGAGCCAGATCGGTACATGGAACATTAAGAACTACACATGGCCTGATTCCTTCCATTACAGTATACATAGTGACACTCTTATTTGGCATCCTGGCCCAACCACCAACAATAAATTCCCTCTTATGTCCTTAAACATGGACTGAACCTTTGCAGGGAATGTTCAGAACTACGTTCAGCTTGATTCCTACCCTTGCATGATACGTATTGATGCCCGGATCTGGCATCTTGGCTCATCCACCTTTAAAAAAACCCCTCCCTCCGTGAAAAGGTCAGACTTGTACGGGGAGTCCATGAAAGGTCCTAACTGCATGAAAATAAACTACGACATTCTTCAAGAGTCACATATGGCCCGATTCTCAATACTACGAGATCCCGCACATGCCCCCCCACTCATAAGAAGTCAAAAGATCATAATTCCATTTCCATATGAGTTATATCTATGTGAAAATCTAGTATTTCATGGATAATAACGATCTAGGTATTTATTACATTCCCAGACACATCTTTCCCATTTTTCAAACTTCATACTCCAAGAAAGCTTGGATCCCCATAAACAGTCATGGCCATCGGAGATGGAAGGCCAGTGTCCCGTGGAAACCTTTGTTTGACTATTCATATCATGCCTCGATGGATCTTCATATGATTCCTACAAGATTTTTGTCAATCAAAGGAAAGTTCACCCCTAGGAGAGTCCTCTCCTACCTCGGTACTCCCAATGGATTTCAAGCCCCATGTCAATCCTCATGATCCAGGTTGCCCCTGAGGACAAAAATTTACATATTCTATCATAAATCATGTTTAAGGAAAGATAGAATATCCCGACCATGATTAAATCAAAGCTATTAATGGTCTTTGTGACAATATAATGTCCTCACTGCATGACTCTAAACACCACAACATAATTTCCTCACCACACGACGATAAAATACAGGGCCAGAATCATCCTTGTTGTATGATGTTAGACTACATAGAATTAGTTTAAGCCTAAAGTGCTACTTGTTTTTGATTTTTCTATTTTTATGTGGTGATCCATAATCCTTGAAATCTCTTGTCTCTCACACCGAGCATAGATCATGGGAGTTGAGGGATCACAACAAAAGATCCACCATGACATCATGTGAAATGTTTCCAGGAATTTGGTCCTATCAACATGACCTTAAAAGGCACGTCACAGTTCCCTTCCCCATATAAAACCCCATGTCCTGGCCATAGAACATTAAAATAAAGGGCACCCCAAAGATGGGATGAGTTCCTCACCATACATATGAGTTAGATATACATAAGGAATACCCGATTCCATGAGTGAATCCCAGCCCAAGTTTCTCTAATGTATATGGATACAATATTTCTATACCTCAAACTACATGATCTAAGTGATCTTACATCCCCATAATCGTCCATGGACATAAAATATGGAAGGATAATGTCCTGTGGAAACCTTTTTTTGACTATTCAAATCATGTCCCATTGGCTCTGCATATGTCGCATACAAAACAACAGTCAATCAAAGGCAAGTTCATCCCTAGGAGAGTCCTCTCCTATCTCATTACGCCCGATGGATTCCAATCGTCATAACATCACTCACTATTCAAGGGCCCTCAAAGTCATGATTTACATTCCCCTTTCTAACCACGTCTTGGATATATCGGGACATACTATCCCAATTCACCTCTGGTCACTCCTGAGGGTTCTGTAGTGTAAATATACCCCATCCATATATGTGATGTTGATCCACATATAAGGAAAAAATTCCCCAACTTATTTTCAACATTCCTCAGAGAAGTTCAAAGAAGTTTCCCTTTTCATACTCAGGTGAACCCCTTTTCAAAGATCATATGTCGTGTTCATAAAGATATCAATCTTCATAATCATTTATAGCCATCAGAGAGGAAGGCCAGTGTCCTGCACACACCTTTGTTTGAGTATGCACATCATGACCCAGTGGCTCTAAATATGATGCATATAAGATGACCATCAATCAAAGTCAAATTCTTCCTATAGCGAGTCCTTTCCACTTTCCATATACTAGTATGAAATTCATGCCCCATATCACCCCCCGGATTTGGAAAAACCCTCTGGAAAAAAGCTTACATATCCACCCCTTTTCAAATTCCCAGACATGAAAAAGATTTCTAATTCACTGCATATACCTTATGCAAGTAAGAATCGTGTGGTAGCGGTTTCCCACTCAAAACTGATACGAATGTCCCTAATAATTTCGGACATCATCACTCAGACATGACACCCACTGTGGCTCCCAAAATCAAAACAAATACAATGTGTTGTAAATCCTCACAGGCCATCGGAGATAGAAGGAAAATGTCCTGCAGACACCGTTGTTTAACTATGCACATCATGCCCCGGTGGATCTACATATGTCTCCTATAAAACAACCGTCAATCAAAGGAAAATATGTACTAAGGAGAGTCCTCTCCTACCTCTGTATGTCTAAAGTGGATCTTTAGCCTCATGCATGTCCAAAAATCACAAATTTATGGTCAAGTAAAATCCCCCATTCATGTCTGAACTATATTAAGACATTCATGGCTGATGAATCCCAAATTGGTACCCCTACCCTATTATGTTTGGTCAAAGATGTTCAACCTAAAGAATTAGTAACCATTTTTATTGGTAGGATTGTGAACTGCCTATGAAAAAGACACCATACTTTATAGAGTAAAAATACACAATGGGAACCTCTGGATAAAAGTCGAGTATCAATTTTTTAATCCTATACCATGTCTAGTTTAGTGGAAAAAAAATTTTAGCTATCAAAAGAGGTGTAAAGATCGTTAGGTTGAAAACTCGTAAAGGGCACCCAAAGAAAAAGTCAAGTTATACCCGCTAAGCCCGTATCAATAAAGCTTAGGAAAAAATTAGGATTATAATTAAATATACACAAAAGTTCATGAGGTTTTCTATGAAACCCCATCACTAGTCGAACTATTCTCACGAAGTCCCTAAGCTCAGGAAACAATTAGAGCATTATCTTACCATTCAAGTCAGGACCACTTCTAAATCGAAATATCCTCCTCTTCATTACAATCAAACCCCATTAAGATGTGGGGAATTTGTAGGGATGTGAAAATTCATAAATGGGAAGGAAAATACTCCAACAAGTTTGGTGAAGCAAAGAAATACATGTTGGATTGAAAACTTGAGAAGAAATTTGAAGAAATCAAATTTTTTCAAGCTTGTCCATGTGTTGATTATCAGGAAAGGTTCATAGAAGGCATAAAATGTGAAAAAATGGTATGAAAATAGACTATGAAACACTATCCCAAGAGGTGTTGGACAGCGAATGAAATTGTTCGTGGTAAATTTCCACCTGTGAACCGAAGCTTCACGGCTGAAATATAGCTTACCCAACAATCTATAAAAGGAACACTAGGGGAAAAGAAAAGTGGATTGGAGGAGGAGGAGAGAGATATTTGTAATAGGTGAAAAGGGGGAAAAGAACATAGAGGGTGTGGGAAGAATATTTCCTGCACCAGAAGAAATTTTCCGGACTCTATACCGCATCTAAAATAGTTTGCAGACTCCATCCCGTGAACTGTATTCATAACACCCTCGACAGCTTACCAGAAAACCAGTAAAAAATATAATAAAATGGTTCATGGAATCCCTATATGGAATGAAGTTTATAGCTAGCTCTTATCTGGCAAATAGTATGTGGAATCCCTTATGCCGAAAACAGTCCATGCACCATCCTACATAGCTAGATCCTCTGCGAACAGATAGTTCATGGCCAGCTCTTATGCGGATGCTCTTACAAAGCCATCTATTATGCGAACATCCTTATGTAAAAAATAGTTTTCACCCACCGGTCCATTCTGTGGGGGCTATGCCCCTACACCCCCACTCGAGATCAGTGACGGGATGCGGTCCTAGCCCTTCGAGCTAGTCCCTTTACTGCCGTTACTGACCCCCATGAATAATGGTGGGTCACACCATGAACTTAATGGGTTGGGTCAGTGAAATTTTCAATTACACCCTTATGCCACCCAAAAATCCATCGCTTAAATACCATGAGAAGAAATATTCCTCATGCACCTCCCAAAAACCTTATCACCTACCTCCTATACTAGGTTGACCCAGAAATCCATGGAGAATCATAGCTTAAATGTTTCTTAAATGCCAGGGCATATCCTTTACATCCATCAAACTCTGTGTCTCTTGTGATCCCAAATTCTCATAAACATCCATGGACATCATAAGAAGAATAACAATGTCCCACATACACCTTTTTTTTTACTATTCACATCATGCACCGGTGGATCTTCATATGTTTCCCACAAAATAGTCGTCAACCAAAGGCAAATTCATCCTTAGGAGAGCCCTTGCCTACCTCCTTACACCTCAATGGATTCTATTCCCCTTAACATATCTCCAAATCTGAGAATCCCTAGAGTCACGATTTAAAATTTCCTTCCCTCTCATGTTCATGGAATTTCAGAACATCCCAATCCAATTATCCTATAGAAAATCATGGATTTGACAATTAATGGTCCAAACTCTATGACCTTAAACTATGAGTTATCATCCTGACCATGTGAAGTTAAACTGTATGATATTAGACCATACAACACGACATTAAATTGTGATTCCATCATCCATGATATATGACTTTAAAATGTAGTATAATGGGCAATTTAAGATCTTTACAAACATCCCTGACCAATAGAAATGGACGGTCAGTGTTCTAAGGAAACTTCTTCTTGACTATTCACATCATGTCCTGGTGGCTCTTCATATGTTGCCCAAAAAAAAGGCCTATAAATAAGAGAAAACATCATCCTCAGGAGAGGCCTCTCCAACCTCTATATGCCTCGATGGATTCCATGCCTCATATAATTTCTCTTGATCTGAGATCCTCCATAATCATGGTCTACTCATTCCACCCCTCTCATGTTCATGGCACGTCGGAAATTCGAAACATGATTTTCCTTAAATTAATCATGGTTTCTATAACAAGTGGTTCTCATCATATGAACCTAAACTGGAAGAACCAAAATAGTCCTATCCACATGAAATTAAACTATATGGGACTCATACCCACAACATGACATTAAATTTTGATGCCATCATCCAAGCTGTAGGACTTTAAACTGTAGTATATCCCATATGATATCTTCGGGGCACTCCCACTAAGGTAAGTCCCCAATCATCCATGGCTCGAGCCACATGACCTCTAATTTCATCCCACATTGAAAGGTTCATTTCTCTGTTCCCTCTCCCACCATTTCCCCATCTTCTTCTGTCATAGGGCTACCCTCTACCATCAGTGGGAATAAAGGTGTGTGGTTGGTTGGATCTCCCACATCCTCTTGTTTATCACATAGAGTATGACACATGTGGGCTTATAGATTTGTGATGATCATAACATCCATGCAGCCCAACCCATTTGAAATATGAGAACTCTGATTCCTTGTCAAACAAGGATACATAGGACACTTGCTTGAAGGCTCGAGATCAAAAGGGGTTCCCTTCCAAAAGGGTCCACCCATCCATGTCCCCTCAAATGGGAAGCTCCCATTGCGTAAGCCCCATGTTTCCCGAACTACATGGGATCTGATTACTCTCCTTAGGATACATAGGAAGACCATATTATTGGTTTGATCCCAACATCAACTCACCTTCCACCCCCTGGATGATGATAAACTCTTGATCACCTTATTAAATGACTTAAGTCATCATTTCCTCTGTATAATCAAATCCATGTATGCCTATGATGATCCTTCAAACCATGGGTAGCCCCTGAACACACTCTCCGGGACTGAACCAAGGATTCAAAAACATATGAACATGACTTAAATCTATAATAGAGTCCCATAATAGGCAATACTCCCCCCTCCCCCCCGAAAAAAAGGGTGCGGTGAGCCCGACCTCCCATCCTCTCGACCAATGGAGTCCTTAAGTGTCGTTGGCCAAATCATTATCCAATGAGCACCTTCCTTTGGAAAGAAGGTCCATAAATCATGGATACCAGAGTTGTTGGGTGTTTCTAGCTCCACAAATAAACATATTGGATACCATCCAAGGAAGTTATATCCTAAGAGGACTGATTGCACAAGTACTTGACCCCATGCAATTACCTGATGGGACCATTTGACTGTGGCACTTCCTTCACTATACAGAAGGGAAAAACTACCCAGTCCCTGCGAGGTCAATCCATTCTTCCTTTAAATGATGAATATGTGAATCAATTTTAAATAAAGATGGTGACATTAAAATTTCTATAATAATGGAAAAATTCTTGTCACTTGTTGGGCTATTCTTTTCATTTTCCCCACACATTCACCTGCATCACCCTCGAAGGAAAAACATATCCCTATTGGATTTTAACCTCTTTCTTTTTTAGGTGAGTCACACATAGGATAAGATTGTTATTCTTGGACCATAGGGTTGTGTGTATTAATGGGATTTGTGTGGAATAGGGAAGATATAAACCAACATGAATGAGTATCCACTTGGTCCCTTCGACACATAACATCTTAACAAATATTTTATATAGTTTAAGGTCATTATGATTGGACATGGGATACTAATTTATGGTTATAGAGTTCAAAACATTTTATGAATATCCCAAAATGACCTGCGTATCATGATAAAGTGACAAACCAACCAAAATTAAGGACCAAGGAGACTCAACCCCACGCAACACATTTCTAGTGTGACTTATACACATTTTAAAGTCATAATGATTGGACTTGGGATCCTAGTTTAAGATCATAAAGTTAAGAACATGGGGGAACTCTTGTGTATCATCCTTACTTGATGAAAAATCCCTCCCATATTCTAAGTCTGCACAATTCATGCTTTATGTGAGGAAAAAGGAGAGGTATAAACTTCGCATTATTTATAGGGGAGAACACAATGAGTGCAAGAAGTGACCAAAAATTCCCATGAGGGTGACCATGACTTTAATGACCTTGATAGTAAAAGGTTAATAAACAAAAAGTAGTAAAAAACTATTGGTCGTGTTGGAAATATATGTTCCACATCCTCCTTTATTTAATATGGAGAGAAACAATATGGGATCGACCATTGATAAAATTTATAACATTGGACCCAATATTTGTTTTAGAATATCCTTCAAGGTGTGAGACTAGGATGTCAAGTGATCCATTGTGGCTAGGAACCATTGTTGTTAGGAATCCCATTCAGATCACGAGGATGATGATTATCCATATCAAAGAAAGTTTGAAGAAAAAAAGTTGAAGTGGGGAGTGTCTCAGAAGGAGTCTTTAGTGCTCAAGGATCTATTCCTCCATGAGCTAGATGAACACGTTAGTTTTCAATAATCAAGACTTTCCCATAGGATAAATACCTAAAATGGTTCGATGATAGGGTCGGGGCAAGGATGATATATCAAGGTTTCACTATATATCCCATAAGAATGGTAATCAATCCACCTGTAGTTCTAGAAAGTGGTGTGGTAGGATATTGATAGAGGATGGGTGAAGTCCTATCAAGAGAGGATATTGAATTATCTCATCTTATGAGGAATATTAGTTTTAAAAGGGGTAGGGGTTCAATATAACATCATGTGCTAAGGATTTTAGTTTGGTTATCCAATACTAGTCATACGAGGCATCCCAATTTCATATGGGGTAAGTATATAGTTTAACATCATTTGATAACATCATCATATTGGTTCATATCATATTTTTTATATGAGGCATCCTAGTTTCATATGGGGTAAGCCTATAATTTAATGTCATGTGATGAAGAAATAGGTTTGGTTCATATTAAATTTATAATAAGAGGCATATCCGTTTCATACAGGGTAAGACAACAATTTATCATCATGTGATGAAGAATGTAGTTTGGTTCATATCATATTTATCACATGATAATCCTAGTTTAATACGAGGAATCCTAGTTTCATATGAGGTAATGATATAGTTTAACATCATGTACTGAGGACATTGGATTGGTTCATCTCATATTTATCATACGAGTCACCCTAGTTTCATACTGGGTAAGGATAGAGTTTAACGTCATTTGATGAGGATGTTGGTCTTGATATTTTAAAGCCATACAACTCAGACTATGACTATCATGAGTTTTAGGTCATAGATCTTGACTAGAGGGGTAGCTACTAGTTTATGTTCACAGATCTTTGACCCAAGAAGCACAAATTTCCCAAGGAGGATTGCATTATATGAAAGAGTGAAAAACCAATGTGAATGGATGTCCAAAGAAACCCTATTTCATACAGAACTCAAAAAAATATACCCAAGTTGACATCATGATGTTGGGGAAGGAAATAAACCATAATAAGTCAAAAAAGGGGATGGAACCGGGATACAAAATCCGGGCATCACTACATATCCCATGAGAATGGGAATCAAGCCACACATAGTTCTAGAACGTGGTGTGGTAGGAGACCAACATTGGTAGGGAGATGCCCTCTGGAGTGAGGATACTGAATCATCTCATATTATGATATGAGGCATCTTGAATATATATTGGGTAAGGCAATAGTTTAACATCATGCTCTTCAAAAGTTGGGGGGGGGATTTTGCACCGAGATGACCATATTTTCTTCCTCATAAGAGGTCATAAGGGAATCTTAGCCCGCTAATGGATTAAGGAATATGATAAGGATTATACCTAAAGAGAAGAACCATAAGGATTTTTTTGGGATGATAATGTCATGGGTAATGGGCTGTTTTGAGGTAAATTTGTGGCTATGCTTAGAGACTAAAGGTCTAGGCATTACCATGTATCCCATGGGAATGTGAATCAAGCCACACATAGTTATAGAAAGTAGTGGGGGAATTGGTTTTTGAAACACTATAGATTTAGAAAACTATGTGAATGTGAGGAAGATGCACATGGTTTGAGGTCATAATTCTTGGACCATGAGTAGGTATCTTTTTAATGTATAGGTGTTACCTATGAATTGAAACCCGACATGAAGGAGGGGCCAAAAAGTCCCTACATTTCAAAAATAATTCCTGGAACCAATTGCACATAGTTTAAGTGGGGACAAGGGTCCAATGAGTATATGATTAACTAGAAGATGGGCCCAAGGAAATGGGGTATAGGCACCACTACACATCCCATGGAAATGAAAATAAACCCACACATAGTTTTGGGACACAGTGTGGTAGGAGACATATGCTAGAGGTGGGGGTAAATTCTCTATAATAAGGGAATTAAGGTATCCAATGGTTTTCGTGGGGAATTCCTGAATTATAACACGGTGTAAGGCTAAAATTTATCTTCATGTGTTGTGGATGTTGGTTTTTGTAATCCCACACTTGGTATGTAAGGAATACTATTTTTATCACATAGAGTGAGATTGTAGTTTAAAATTTTGTGCTGAGGAAATTAGGCTTTTTAGTTTTAATTCATAAAACTAAAACTATTTTTGTTAATAGTTTAATGTCATAGAGCTCAAAATAGAGGGGATACAAATAGTTTAAGGTCATAATGCTTGGATTGTGGGGTTGTAAATCGTTTAAGGTCACAATTCATGGACTATTTCTCATAGTTTAAGGCCATAGAGCTTGGACTATATGAATTCACATGAAGTACTTATTGAGAAACTTGGAATTGGTAGTAGATGTAATATTCTCCACAACCATAGTGATTAATAATTATTCTAAATTAGAATTAACCTTATGGATAATATAATGAGCTTCCCATTTGGGCTCCAAATTTAGTGTATTTTTACTGAGTGTCATCATCATTCTGAGAGCTAGTACCATATCACCTTAGAGTAAGGATCATATGAGAACCTTCTTATTTACCACTCACATTATTCTATTTTGATGCCTATATATGTTATGAAAGGATGAAAGCCTATTTTACTCGAGGGACTCCAACTCAGTTAGATAGACTTTTTCCATTTTTCTGGCATCTTTGGTCATAAATAGATGTTTAGAGTGAGAAAAATTGAACCTCAATGGGTAAGAATGCATTTTTTCTATACACCAGGGTGTATGGGGTTACCTGAGTGGAATTTTGAGCCATCATTTGATAGGACGACGTTGGGGATATTTTCAGGCCAAATATTTTTGTTTTGGCCCCCCATTTACTATAAGATGTTAGAGAGGGGATTTTTGAACACCTAAATCTACCCATTTTCCCATGCATGGTAGTGAGAATTATGGTTGGACCAATTTTATGCTTTTCATATAAATTATTCATCTTAGTAGGCTGAAATTTTGTACCATTGTCTATGAGAATAGCATGAGTTACCATGAACTGATGAATGACATGGAAGATCAATAACTCAAACATGGATCTTGTTTTTACTTCCTTGAGGGGGACCACATTTAAAATTTGGAAAATAAGTTAGTTATGGTCAAAATTACCTTGTACTATCCTGTTGTCACTAGAGGTTATGGTCCCAAAATGTTGAATCCCCATACTAAAAAGAGCCAAGAGTAATTGGGGGTGTGGAGAAGCTCTGGTGGTCGATAAACAAAGTTAGTGTGGATTTTACAGGAATGAAATATCTTGGAAAACTCACTAAATTCATAAATCGTGGTGGTTTAGAAGTAGCATAATATTCAAATTTGATGGGAGAGATTCAACCCCTCTTATCATGGAACTCTTTCATGACCTAAGGTATCTTGAATCCATGGATACAACAAAGGACCAATCCATCAAACCCACACTTGTAGAGTGTTTTCTCAAGGTTTGGACTACCCTATAGGGTAAACTGTGCTACTCATCAGCAAAGACGCTCATTCATGAATTTTTCTGGTGGGAGATACCACATTGGAGATACTCAACAAAAGGAGTCATCCAATTAAAAATTTCATTAGATGTGGGGGGGGGGGTTGATGATCTTGGCATAAAGGCACTAGGATCCATATGATACCCCTATTGATTTCCACCATTTGAAGTGGTAGGTGGGATAATCCTTTGATGTGCTAGATGAATAACTATGGTATCTTAGTCAGGTTCTAAAAGATATGGTTCCAGACCTTTTAATGCACCAGATTAACCATTCTTCAGCTGAGTAATGTGATTCACATTCATTTTGGAAGTAAAATGGGACATGATATGTTGGGTACATTCTAGTAGGGGCACAAGATCTTGATTTATGATGTCATATTCAACCTTGATCAGCTTGATGACTAACTCAGAGTCTACCTTCACATGTAAATAGGGGACCTCAATATCAATGGGTAACTTAAGAACAATAATAAGGGCCCGATACTCTTCCTAATTATTGGTGTAATCATCTATGAATTGGAAGGAGTATTGTAAGACTAACTGTACTAGATTGATGAACATGATTCCCATGCCTACCCTATTATGCTTGGGGTCATTGAGCCTTCTATTAGTCAAGATTTAGGGGGCACCATCAAAATGAATCCACCATCACGGTGAAACCTAATACACTAAGAGAATATCTTCATTCAGAAAATCAAGATATCGAGGTAGTTATTAAGGGGGAATATGTGCATTTAGGAAGTCTTCCAAGCCCTAGCCATTGACATCCTTCTACAGGACAAACATGATGTTGAATTACTAGAGGATCACTACACATTGTTCCAATAATCCCATCAACATGGGGTTCTTGAGGATATACTTTAGCGGGTCTACTCAAGACACTAGCTGTATCTCATGATGTTAAAAATAATGTCTTAAGTTATTCACTACTAAAACCAGTGTGGTATAACTCTTCTCAATGGGGGATTATTAGGTCTCTATGTCATGGATCATAAAGATGATATATTATATGTTATTTTATCTACTCCTATTGTTTTTCTAGGATATAAGGGAACCAAATGACCATTCAAAAGCTTTCATGTAGAAGACCAATGGATTTATTGATAAAGGTGGTATCGAAACTATAGGCTATAGTAGGTAATTATTGATATCATCAAAGGATGTATGAAACTCCACATCCCACTAGTAGATGGTGAATTTCTCCATGATCCTTGAGAATGAAATACACTTGATAAAAATATTCAAAATAAATCAGTATATGTAGGATAAGAGGACTTGGGGCCTCAAAACATACTCATATTACTTAGGGGGGAATTTAACTAATAGCCCAAATTTTCTCCGGTCTGATAGTTATTCTTTGGTATCTTAAAAAAAATACAATAAAATTCCCAAAGGTGACCTTGATTGCGCACTTTAGGGGTCTCATCTTCAAGTTTTAGGTGAGGTGGAATTTGAACACTTTTTCAAGATCCATGATAATTTCTTAAACTTGGTAAGATTTGACCACCACATCATCCATGTAACATTCTACCAAAATCTTGATAATTGGATTAAATATTTGGTTCATGGACTACTTGTAAGTGGATCCAACATTCTTCTAACTGAAAGGCATCACCTGATAGTTGAAAGTCCCTTGGGGTTCCTTAAAGGTGATGAAATACTCGTCCCTAGGGTCATCTGTATCTGATAGTACTTGAAGTATCCATCTATGAAGGAGAGGTCATGAAACCTTTCTATAGAATCTATAAATAGCTTCGTTGTTAGAAGTGTAAAATCAACCTCTGGAAAATGGTAGTTGAGGTCCCATATGTTAATAAAGGCACTTATTTCCCCATTACATTTCCTGAATGGTACTATGATGGCTATCCACCTGGTTACTAGACTTCCCTAACAAAATTGGATTTAATAATCATGTAATATTTTACCTCGATTGTAACACCATGAGAGGGGTGCATCTTTTTAGGAGTCTATTTGAACTTGTGATGACTCACTGGGAGGATAAGGTGATGAATAAAAATTTCAGGGTCTAGACATGGCATATATTTATTGATCCATATGAATTAATCAAGGTTATATTTTAAGAATTCCACATATTACTATTGTTCCTCTGAATACATAGATGTATTGATCAGTATCGACCTTAGATCTTCCTCATTACCAAGATTCAGTTGGGTTAAATAATCAACAATGGTAGAGACACCCTATTCAAATGTAAGAGGGGAATCTTCCAAATAATATTCTTCATATGAGATAGGAGGATTAGAGGTAGTAGGAAGATATTCTAGGAAATTCATCCCAGGGTTAGTATTGGTGTCTTCTCTAGTGGATACAAAATCCTTGATGAGGGTTTCTCGCTCTGCTGAGACTATGGTGACAGAAGCTGCTGAGCCTATTCCATTTTATTTCCAGTTGCAAGGTCCAATATTGATATCAAATCAATAGTTATGATTTTACCTTCATCGAGAAAGACATACTTTTTGAAATATACAATAATGTAGTGGATTGGTGTCTTTGGAGAAAACATATTGGTACATCACATGAGTAGTGTCTTTCGGAATCAGTTGGGCCTTGACACTACAGGAGTATGAGATAATATACCAGAACTCGTTTTTCTTGGTGACCACAAAACAACATCCCATGTTTGGATTCATGGGCTCTAACCAATGAATTGGGAGAAATGATTTGTCTTTTATGTCTGCCCATGGGTCGAATGCGATGGTCATTATATAATTGGGGGTATGGATGTTCCCAACCCCATCAGTTTGTACATGATTCCTCTCCCTTTTTTAGTATCCAACATCCTGATAGTAGGCCTCACAAGAGACAAATGGTAGTAAATCTCATTGGATTACCCCTACTCGACTATAAAGGGAGTATTTGAGGTACTAGGGATATAGAGAGGGATCTAGTGCATGAAAATGAACCGAGGTTGTTCCTAGAAATGCGTTGTAAGAAAAATCTTATGATACTACCATTAATTCAATGCTCGATACCAAGATACATAAATGTGTATTTAGCAGGATTTTTCTATATGTATTTTTCTCAATCTTATCATACCCTTCAAATGTTATGTTGGAGGGAGTCAGATCTGCTTATTTGAGCCCCAACTTACCAACCACCTGGGTTTGGTTGAGGTTAATCACAAATCTAGTATTCACTAGGCAGTACCAAATTTCCATTCCATTGAATTGACCTATGATATATAGTGGGTGTATCTACCCCGAAATGGAGAATCAATAATATTATCTAGAAAATGAGATAACAGTTCAAAATTCCTCTTATTTGGGCACCTCTTTATTGTAGGCCTCAGTGGATGCTACCTCCACCTCATACTGAATGGTGATATTTATGGATTCATCAAGGGAATATCACGGTTTGAAATGAGGAGTTAATGAAGAATTAAAAACACATGGGTATGAAAATGAGGTTCTTTATCTTGTTGTACTTCCATGCCATGTTCTTATTTTTGATTGAAGAGGGTCGTTCCTAGATAGGGGAACAACTGATTCCATTGTTTGAACTGCTGGGTCCTGGATAGAACTAGAGATATTCTTCCACTGACTAACTATCATTCTCTGAAAAAACTAATGGATAGGTTATAGTCATCTAATTTCAGTCCCTTATTGGACACAATTGAGCAAAGTTTGGTTGTGGCTGAGCTGCATAGTCAACTAATACAGTATCCTAAGAAGGAATACCTAATAGAGAAGATTGAGAGTAATATGATTGTTAATCTCTGCGCAAATATTTATCCCTAGTTTTAGTATCATGATCAACCTATTTTGGAGTACTAGAATGATAATTCTGATATCTCGCATGTCCTCTTCCTCTCCTTTTTTGATGTCAGTCTGATATGGATGAGGGGTTCACATGGCATTCTCAACTATTAGGCATTGTGAATAAGTCCAATGGCTCGAATAAACTCATAGAAGTATACCCTTACTCATCATTAGTGGAATATTCTAAGTCTAGGTGGACCCTATGTGCATCTCCTAATTAATGATGCATGAATTCACCAAGTGTGTGAATTGGATTTGACACTGAAATATGACTATGATTTCCCTTATGCCATTGAGTTTTGTTTCTATGAGACTTGGAAGGCTACGATGTATATGTGGAGGCAGTGATCAAAGAATGTATGAAATCCATAGGAGGTCTTGTCTTCCTCAAAAAGGAATGAATGATACAATGGGTGTGAGTGACTATCTTATGAGCCAAAAAATCATCATACCTCTATGTTCCTTGGTTGGGAGCCTATTTCAAATCACTGGACCCTTCACTATCACTATCAGGGTCAGCAGAAACATGTTCCACATATTCTTAGATGTTTCCCAATTTTACTATTATGTGTTCTCCTTAGTCCTAGAACCAATATTTAAATATGAATCATTATTTTATGATGTTTATAAGGATCTTGTTATATAAAAAATAGTTGGTTCACCCAGTGAGTTCTGCCTCTTGCGGTCTTCTACACTTTGGAAACTTCAAGATTACCATGTCTATGTTATAGATGAAATATCAAGAGACTTGCTAATATCTAAGAGAATGGGTCCTGTTTCTTCTTTATGAAAAAGGAATATTGGAGCCTAGTATTGATTGTGGCCAAGGGTCATGTTCTCTCATCGAGTCAGCTTTGTTAAGAAAGGTTGTGTCTGGTGGGCCTTTACTGGGTGAGGAAATGCTTGGTAGGTCTGCACTTGGTGAGTCTCATCCACCAAAGGATCTAGTAGGTGTGCCATCTTAGGAATATCAACATGAACCAAGGTAGTTGTCTCTACATTTATGGGCTTTCCCTTGAGATCTAGAAAGGGAAATGAGTGTGACTACTATTTAGTCCACTACAAGGATTCTTCCATATGATAAACATTATTGGAAAACTCCTAAAATCCACTTTTGTAGTTCAAGGATATGAGGCTAGGTATTAGACCATTCCAAACATTTTATATTCACATCATAAGTCTCTATTTTTGGAAAAATGACATAACGAATGGGTATGTGAGTCCCATCCATCAGGCGATGAAGATGGTGACTCACTCATCAGTACACTATTTACATTTTAAGAGGTTGACGATGATCAACTTACATGAGGTGGAGATAAACTGGTAGAGGAAATGTCTATAGATATCCTTCCAACTGGTCATAGACCCTATGAGTAGTTTGATATTCCAGATCAACATGGAACCTTATAGAGTCTGGAAAAAATCATTAAATCTTGGTAGCCTACTACTATTATAGAGTCCCAAACTTTGGGCCATACCTTGAGTAGAACTGTGGTAATTGATGAGTGGGTAACCCATCCCATTAAACCTGGCCAAGCTTGGATTAAAAAACTCTTGGGGTGCTAAAACATTTTCCACCCATGTGAGGTACAACATTTTATTAGGTGGAACTACAACCTATCATCTTTCTAGAGCCTCAATATGGGAAATAAGAGAATATTTATGTCATATTAGAGAGATTTTGTAACAAAAAATACATTGAAAATCCCATAAACTTAGGGAGAATCACGAACCTGCTATCAAGGTAGATAATCATGTTGCTTAGGTAGGGTTGGTGACTCATATCTTTTTCTTTTCCCTTAGCCCCCCAGCCTCTTCCCTGACTGGGTGTACATGGACACCATGTTCTAATTGGGGAATCTGAACAAGGAGAATAGAGATCCCAATTAGAGGAGATACGTGGCCCCTTTTTTCACTATTAGGGTCTGGATGACGCTAAAAAATGGGATAAACATTGATACTTTTATACTCCTCAATCTCCTGAACCAAGGTAGTTATCCTAGGGTCTGAATCTTTTTAGTGAAACCTTGGATGGGCCATCAGGCTTGACATGTCCCTTGAAATTATCAATGTATGAATGGGAAAAAAGTAACCTCTAACTGGGGGACTTCTAAGTCCCAGTTTTTGTCTCTACTGATGAGTGTGGATGCCTATTGGGGGTATTCCTAGTACCGTGTCATCCCTTGAAGTGGGTTTTCATTGTCATAACCTATTTCGGTGGCCCTATTACTATGATCGTGTTGAAGGTTGGTGGTGACCACATTCACCACAGTGATAGTTAGAGGGGGACATTCATTGTTAGTAAATGGGTCATATTGAAGGTCTTATCGCTACCTTAGGATAGAGATGAAGTAGGGATAGAAATACTTCCCCCATCCTCTAATCTTCATGTATGGAGATGCCTCTTCCATGACCTAGAAGAGTATAATGAGGCTCTTAATGAAGGTTTGATGGAGAGTCTAGCGGTAGCTATACAACTCTAGATGCCGAGCTACTGAGAGTGTCAAAATATCAACCCTCTTTCACTACTAGTGAATGATATTTCTTGTAGATTCATAGATAAGTCAGAAAATGGTCTCTAAGGTAGTGGAATGTTTCCCAGATAATATAGGTGTCTAGAACCCAACTAATAGATGGTCTATATCTTGAAGCTCCCACATCTCCTCTTTCTCATGGGTAGGTTCATTCACTTGGTCGGCCCAAGATCAGATTAGAAAAAGCCAATATAAGGTTGGAAACACCAATGTAGACCTAATTTTTGGCTAATCTACCTTAAGAGGGGGTGATTCACATGTCAAATATCTGTTACACAATGTAATTTCTTTTAAAGGAAGAGAAAAATTCAATATCATATCCATGTAGGATAGGGTATTTATCACCTCCTCATGTGTGAGGGTTGAAACATCCCTTAGAGTCTTATTTGATTGATCACCATAATTATAAGGAGTCAAACCATACCCTAATGTATATCTAACTTATTTCAGGGAGGTAAAGAGGAGGGACACTACCAGTAATGGAGACCAATGCATTATGAGTCCTTAGAATGATGATAGAACTTTCTACACCTAAAGGTATCAATGGATAGATCTGGGAATATTATGGACCTCATATTTTTGTATTATAAGCCTCAATTGGTGGTCTTATACCCTAGACTATGGTAATGGAGGTGAAGGTCCCCTCATTGAGTCATCCATTATTTCAGAATATGAGAGGTCGATGATGAAAATGACCTTCCTAGGGTTTTTACCCTAATAGTGTTTGGGTTCTCCAAGAGAGGATTTTTGAGTCACTCGGGTTTACCCCGTGCATGTTGTAGCATTCATTACAGGCACTACCCCCCAAGGTGGTTTTTCTCCCCATTCTTAGGGATGGTTCTTCAGAGAAGGGAATATCATCAGCACATAGAGGACATCCATGATGGTTGATGGAGGTGTTGGGAGGAACTCGTTATTGGTCAATGGGGCCATGAGGAGGACCTACACACTGGTTGATAATAGTGTGAGGATGACCTCTTGACTGATTTTCCTCATCACAAGATAGCTTGTAATGGATGTCGATGATGCTAAAAACTGAGAGAGTTAACCGAGCTTAACTAAGATGTAGTTTTAGTCTCAATCTTAGGAGGATGAATATGGATCCCCATTCAACTATTGTTGTGATCTAGTGGGATACCCCGATAGCATTAAGGGCCACATGAGCTATAGAAGATTCCTCTCGTTAGGAAACATTCTTGGTTTCCCCCCGGTATTGGTGTTAGGTGTTCTGTATCGGATCAGGAGGAGTGGTGATGGAGTCAACCCATCTGACAACCTATTAAATGGGCCCCCTTTGGTGCTGGCAGAGGATGGTGGGATCCCTTTAGGGAAGCACTCGATTGGCAGACACTCTATGAAAAAATAGAACACCCCCTACCTCATTGTCATAAGGGAGTGATATGTTAGAGATCTCTAGGGAGAGACCCCAAAGAGGTTCCCCAATATAAGGGTGTGGTTCCCCCCTGCATAGCCCTCAGGGGTGGCGATGTTGGTGAGGCATTGATTTCTCAAGGTATTGACTAGCTATATCCCTTGTGAGAATGACACCTTCCAATTTATATTGATGAACAAGGGAATTGATCACCTTCCTCTAAATGATATTGGATGTTGAACTGGGGATTGGTGGACAATAGTTTAATTTTTGGTGGTTGTTGTGGTAGGATTATAGTCATGATTACCGCAACCCTACCATTTCACCTATTGGAACTTGGTCTCTGATTTATTATAGCTCGGGTCCTATAAGGCATATGGATTCTACCATCATTATTGGTATAATCAAAGAGATTCCCAATTCCCCAATACCATCCATCCTTCCTAAAATAGAGATGGATCCACATTGGTGATGTCACAAATCGAGGATGACTAATGCTATCTTCCCCAAGATTCAAGTGAGTTTCATGCTAGGCCCAATACATTCTTGGAGGAAATTGGCACCAAATATATAGATATGGTGAAGTGAAAATATGGTAGTTCCCCAATTTTACTAGTCCCCATAGTTGAGGGTAGGATTTTCAATTTAGGTTCACCATTTCTATTTTAAAATATTTTGCTGGGGCCAGTGTGTTGCACACGCTTCCTGTTTCCCCACTTTCCCACATTCCATATATGGGTGTCTTTCCTCGCCTTAATTTGAGATGTCAGATCCTTGATCAAAATTAGATGATGGGATGTAAGTTGTTACTTACATGGATTCCTCCCTAGATCGTTTCACCTAATTAGGATCTCTCTCATAGATTTAATTCATGTTCATGAAACTTGTTCTGAGTGCCATATCAAGGTGGGAGATGTTTAATTACATTGATTTTGTCTCTACAAGGAAATAACCTTCATTTTGGCGAGGTATTGATGTTGGGTTCATTGGGTATGTCTAGATGTTGGGTATGTTTGTCACATATAACTTCTTCTTCTTTTGGATGGCATCTCATGTGTGAGACATCTTAGGCATGGTACCCAAGGCATCATGTATTGGTCAGGAGTTATTTGATTCTAGGGGTGTAAGTCATCTAAGGATTATTACCTTAGGAATATCCCATTTATTTTATGGGGTTGGGATTTTGGATGAGTTCATAAGTTTCACATCTTGTGGAGATAGTTGGGTTTTAGGTTTAACGTATTGTGGGGATAGGTTAGGCGCAAGTTTAACGTCTTATATGGAAAATATGGGTACATGTTTAACATCTTTTGGGGATATGTTAGGCATATGTTTAAAATATTTTTGGGATTGGTTGGGAACATATTTAACATATTTTGGGGATAGTTTGGGCATAAGTTTAACACCTTTCATGGATAGGTTGGGAATAGTTTTAACATCTTGCGGGGATAGGTTGGGAATAGATTTAATGTCTTTTAGGGAAAATTTGGCCACATGTTTATTGACATTCAAGGACAAGTTGGGTTGGATAAGTGTGTCCCCAGGTGGAATATTTTTCACTTGGATATTTGGTAGAGTGTGTCCCTAGGGGGGACGATTTAACACTTGGGTGTCATTGGGATTGAATCTCAAGGTTGTTTCCTATATACCATGTTTAAGATTCAGGGATCAAAACCCACATAGTTCGATTCAGTAGTTTATGGTCATATGATTGGACTGGTCCAGTTAGTTTAGAATCATGTGGTAAGGGCACTCATTTCGTATAAGGACTGAAAATGAGGGATGGTTCATGTATTATGCATGAAGGATTCTCAATGTGCAGGAAGAATAGTGATATCCCATAGAGGGGGGACCAGGGGTGTTGGATGTAGGGTAACATCCAATAGAGTATTAGTTGTGTAATTCCATGATGATCATACATGGGGCATAATATGTTCATCACATAGGGTAAGGATGTAGTTTTATGTCATTTTCTGAGGATGTTATCCTATAGTTTAACATTGTATGACTAGTATGTGGGGATAAGTAGTTTTATGTCATACATTGAAAACATGGATGGGGATATACCCAGAGGGGGACCATGTACAGGTGAGAGAAATATATGAAAAGGGAATTACTATCAAGATTGGTAATCCATTTAACTCAGTGATAAATCCTTTAAGGCTTACGTTTCCACTACTCATGTGAATTTGGCAGCAGCATGGCATAAATATTGGTGTGAAGGAGTGGAAATCAGGAGGCTTGATGTCAGGGTAACTTTTCTTT
Source organism: Viscum album (assembly GCA_963277665.1). Lineage (NCBI taxonomy): Eukaryota > Viridiplantae > Streptophyta > Magnoliopsida > Santalales > Viscaceae > Viscum > Viscum album. Next base: position 12,750,864 of record OY728145.1, read on the forward strand.
GGAGAAAACGACATTAGGGTACCTATGATTATGATAAATAGATAGGGTGAAATACCCTGACACACTTGAAACAAATTAGTCCAACATATGAGTAGGTGGTACCCATCACATAGGGACTTGGGGTGCAGTTGAACCGGTCCAGTATTGGTATGAGGTCCCTTTGTACTCAAATTTCATAAATGGGTGTTAGATGAGAGTAGGAACTTATAGAGGATTAGAGAATGGATTTTCCAAAAGTTGTGGATCCGTGAATATTGGTAGCCTTGTGAAGGCCAAGGGTCTCACATAGTCGACGGGTCTCACAAAAGAATATATTTTTGAAAATATGGTGACTCTACCCTGGATTAAGGTCTTGGTTCCAAAGGGGTCAATTTTTTTTAAGGATATTTATCTCATAAAACCCCAATATCCACAAGGTTATTTCTTCTTAACTGAGGTCCATAGACTATAGATAAAGGAATCTATACCATGGGTTGAGGACCTCAAAAAACCCATGGGTGGTAGTTTCAAGAAAGATGGACACCTTTGGAGGTCTATGTCCTATTTTTCTCACTAAGATTCTCATTGTAGAGAATTTAAGTATTTTTCATGGAATATGAAAGGTATCTTCCTATTAAAAGCAATACATGAGAGAAGGGGTTATTTATAGGCTCAGTGAAGGTATGGCCACCGATTTCATGAAATATAGAGGCTTTATAAAAACTTTATGAGCATCACGAACTGATGGGGTTATGGTAACTAGAGTTACGCCATGTGAGGATTACCATAAAATATCCACGATAGTGATGACTTCCATGAAATATAGATTCATTAAATAGACTTACACTGAATATTGGTTACCATCAATGCTTCGCGAAGCTAGAGAATTATGTGAAATGGAGCTTCACAAACTGGACTTATGCTTCATGGAGGTTACTATCAAAGCTTCACATGGTCTGGGACATCCAAAAGCTATAACCATTCAAGAAGGTGTATAAAATAGTGAATATAGTACCTTAAGTGGATTTTTATGTTTTTTCCCTGAATTTTCTTTGAATAGGCCATGCCCTCCTAAAAACTTAAATTACCCATGTATTTCAGTTTCAAAAAGGATATAGTGGTGATTTTAATAAAACTAATCCTAAGTAAAACTAGTAGCAAAAATTTTATAAAATTGATGGTATATTTTAAATAATTTTAAAAAACATTAATTAGTGGTGGTCATAGGAAATACAAAAAATAAACCACCACTAAAGACTTGTTTTTTTGTAATGACACCTAAAATATTGTCCCTCCTATTGGTAACCCAACTATATAAGATAAGGAGAAAATATGTACCATTAGAATCTATCTTGTAATGGTTTATTAGTAAGGATACCACATATGAGAGTATTATACTCGGAAACTTTGAAGATAATTCTAGATTAACATTAAACAAGAATAATCTATTTGTATTGAACTATACTATTGAGAATTATAGAGATATTTCTCACTAACTCCAGATGATCTATAAGGGATAATGAATATCAGGGTTTGAATTTGCCTCACATACCCTTCCAAAATATGTACAAAAAAATGTTTCATGAAAAAATGATCAAGGAAAACATGATCCACTTTTATCAATTCTTCATCAATCATTAAGAAAATCATCACATCATTCAGGATTCCCCCAGTAGAGATGATGATTCTATTCTTTATTACTTTCTAAACTCATTCCAAAACTTTTGGTTCACTTTGCATCTGATGATTATAGATATTTGGAACTTCGGATTTGGATGTTGGATCGTCGTATGATGTTGCTTCATCCCATGGTGTTTCATGGTGGATCTATGTTGCGAGTATCCCATAGAGTTCAACTCAATTACCAGTCTTGTCTAACATGATATAGAACTGGTGTGTTGGTCTTTAGATGACGGTATGATGATTAGTGTGGTAACTTATACATGGTGTTATATGGTTTAGACTAGAAATTAATGGTGGGGAAGAACATAACATCCGATGATAGACCTGGGTTATGGACTCTATCCTTAGAAATGATGGAGGTTTTGGGTATTCTTATATATGGATTCCTATTTCTAGTGACTGATATGATGGGGGATATTCCTCTCTATCCCAGTTCTTCTAGGCCCAAAACATTAGATCTTCTGGGGTCCCATCCTAAAACCAATCAGTGATAGGAATAATTTCCCATAAAAGCTTATATATGAACCACCATCCTTTTATGAATATGATGTGGGATTTTATTTTCACCCTACAATCCTCCCCTCAAACCAAATACCACACAATCGGGATTTCTATTAAATAATAATCCATCTGATCCAAATCACATTTCACTTGCACAACTGTTTCTCTCTCTAGAGGGACACACCGCCTTCCCATTATTTTTAGAAATAATTTTAGTAAAAGGCACCACTATGGACCCACATGCTCCAACCCAATCTATCATTATCATTATGAGGATATTCACATAATACCTAGGCTAAAATGTGGCTCTAACACCACTTGTTGGGGGAGATTCCTCACTAGCCCATTTATTCCAGGCTCAACATAAAATCCTTTTTGGGGTTACATCATAAAACCCATAGGTGATAAGAGGAATTTATTATTTTATTTGGTATTGAGTTTAAACCCAACATGATAGAGGTGGGTAATAGTTGGCTCATCTGGTGGGGACATCAGTGGCCCGATCTCTGTCTGGCCATTCTATTTTGTGGGCAGGGAAAGGGTGAGGCCTTCAAATGATTGGTATTCATGGGTTCTATATCACTTGGGACTTCTAGGATTTTTGATTTTGTCGCTTTTATTTTTCGTTATGGGGTTTTAGGAAATTGTTTATGGTCTTTGTAACAATGGGCTTTTGGGCCACTGAAAATTTCAAGGCTATATGCCTATGGGAATATAGGCCATCCTATTTTGATCCTTCATGGTTTTTATGTATTGGGGTCCTCAATTTTTATTGGGTTATCCCTTAACCCAGTTTGAAAAAGGAGTTTTCATTCTCTATTTTAATAAATGGGATTATCCTCCAACCCATTTCAATTAACCAAAGAAACACATATGTATCTTTACTCTCAAACATGAACATGTCCACAAAAAAACCTAATTGTGTTTTTGTCACTCCATCAAGAAATATAATAATTATAACATAAAAAAATAATACCAAAGTCCTCAAATAGCCCAATATTATACCCATTCTATTCGGTTTCCCAATATTCATGAATTTGAAGTGGACTTTCCTGAATATTCATATTAGCCTACTATGTGTGCTTTATAACACAAGATAACACTATTTAGAACTATAGTGATAGAAAAACCATGACCTTTAGAGAAAAAAATCCTCTACCATATAGACATAGTTATCATGCAATAATAACATCTAAAAACCCTTTCTAGAGAAACCCCATCAAGGACCATTCTCTAATGGAGTGATCCTCTCAAAAGGTATTCATCATAATATCCAACATGGACATGAAAGGAAAAATTACTATCAAACCATTTAAGTAGATGAAATTCTTCCAAACTATGAGAAAAACATTCAGGTTCGTTATCTAAGAATATCTAGTCATGTTTGAAAACCAAATTTACATCACTACAATAGGTCTCTCTTATATTTTATTAATAATATTATTCAGGATTAATGGTCACATAATTTTATTTAGGATTAATGGTCACATAAATAAAACAAAACTTATTCAGAAGTTAATTGTTAAATTATATATACATATATAATATTTATTTATTTATTTATTTACAGAGTCAATAAATATTTAATTTATTCATGTGTTAAATAAATTATAAGTAGGACTATGGGACCAAGAGTAATGACCCAAAAAATGTTCTTCTTTAATTAATGGATCTCTTTCCTATAAAAACTTTTATTTTGTTTTATAATAGAATCACATAGAAAGAATTTTAGATTTCATAAGAACATTACAGATCATGTGTAGATATGGAATAATACAACATGTAATGGTAAAGTGATATACATATGGAAGAACAATTCATTCATAAAAACAAACTCGGTAGGCTTTAAATCCCCCAAGAAGATATCCCCTACCATAAAGATTGTAAAAATGAACAAAATCATTAGGAAAACAATAGACATTATGAAAGGATGTATAAGAACCTTTATAGGCAATTTTTTGAGCAATGAAGAGTGAATTATGGTGTATTTAAATAGAAATATGACTTTTAGTCATGAGGAATGTTGCCCAATATAGCCAAATTCCATTATGACAATTAATTAATAAGATGGTTGGTCATTATTATTGTTGTTGGTGTAATAAAGTGACTGTTGGAATTATTTTATAATTTTGTTTTTTGGAAAAAATATAAATATATTAATTTCCATTAAAAGTATGATTTATGCTAACTGTATATGTTTTTCATTAAAAAAATTTCTTTCATGGAGTTATCTTAGAAAACACTTTTGTATGATAATACAAATTAATGAAGTCCTAAGTAATTTTTATAACAACCAGAAAAATTATTCTATCATAAATGACTATTAATTTTTAATAAATAATTATTTTAACTAGAAATTTATGTCTCATATTTATAGAATAATTTTTATAAAATAAATATCATTTTTGGTTCAAATGTGAAAATAATATTTTTTACAAAATATGTAAACTCACATGATATAATTAGGATATGATAAAGATTTAAAATTTATTAATCCTTATTATTAAATTAAAATTATTTATGAAACAATATAATACATAATGTGTTACATTTAAAAACACATGCTTATCATTTTGAAAACCATGATTTTATCCTTTCTAAAAAACTGTTTTTTATAAGTTATATACATATCATATTATAATTTATTTTTATCACTTTTAAAATTTGAATCATTTAAAATGTATTGAATATTTGTAATTAGAAGTTCCAAATTAGGTAATATGGTAAATTTCATTCTAGACATAAAAAAGTCACCATGGTAAAAATAGAGTTACTTTAGTATAAGTAAAATAATGTATTGGGTTAATGTTAAATGGTAAAAGCATAAAATAACTAAAAACTAAAAACTTTAATTGGTGTTTGATGTATTGGTTGACCTTAACCATCCTTGAAGACATTAATTTTATACCAAAACCATTGGAATAAATTCCACCCACTTCTGGTTATCCTTAAATACAATATAATCATTTTTAAATCAGTTGAATCCACCGCTACACAATTATAAATACCCCCTTAACACCCCCACAATCCACTCAAAATCCCTTAACCACTAATATGTTGTCATTTAATGTTCCAAATATCCCTTAAATGGTTTTCTAAAGGTCTCAATGTTCCATACTCAAGATTTAGGAAGAAAATCATCATGGAAAGGGAATTTTTCTCTTACCACTTTTTCAATCATGTACCTCCATTTTAATGGTCTTGTAAATGTAAAATATTATTTATTTTCATGCAATTTTGATCATCCCATTAATTTATAATGATATTTTACAAATTTTATAACTCCATTATCTCTCATTATACCATTTCTTTAATCTATATTCTATTCCATTTTGCTGTTGAGATCATTTCATGAATTTTTATCTTTTTCAAGAAATATTATTATATTATGAATACGCAAACCAATTACTTATCCATGATAATTCATAGAGATGTAAAAATAATTTTATTTATTTAGGGATTTACATGTATGAAACCCAAATCCCATTTTCATGGGTTAAAAATTTGTAATGTTTAAGTCTTTAAGCACTTATATACTAAATATTTTCATATGAAACCCATTTTTTTATCATTAGGTTATTTATGAAATGATTTGTTTTGATATATTTTTCTTAAATGAATTAATAAATATAAAGGGTGTTCTATGATAGCACTCCAACTCATTGGGAAATGAATTAATCTATTGCGATGGAATATTTTATGATTCCTTGGTGAATAACATTAGTAACTATGATTTATGATACCTTGGTGATAAACCTTCGAAATATGCTTATAAATATCTCATTTTTTTTTGTTGAAGACATATTTCCATGTTATGAATCATGTTCATTATATTATGACATGCCTCATGTTTATATGATCATTCCTTACCGATATGTCTCTTTTTCACATGAAAAGTATCTATTTTTATCATTCCTATATTGGGCATTATACTTATCCCTTTCTTTGATGTATGTCCCCAGGATATGCAATACAATAAAATTAATTTTGGAAGAACCTATGAAGAAGTCATTCAAGTGGACTAGAAGAAATTTTATATTTTTTTTCATTTATTATGTTCTTATTTCCAAGACACCAAACCAAAAAAATATCCACTATATTGTTAAAATTTGTACTATATAACAAAATATTTATGAAATAAAAACGGGGTCTCCATAGTTTGTATCAAATAATGGTTTAGTTATTTTTTGAAATTATAATTAGAATACATTGGTAAAAACCCCTAGGGATAATTATAAATATAAGAAAACATCTTGGTATTTTGGGGAGTATTAAGTATGTAGTTTCCATGAAAATACATCCTTGTATGGATATTATAAGTGGATGTGGATCTGGCATAGATATACCTAGGGGTTACTATATTGAAAATATAATATTTTTCAATAATCAACTGTGAACTGATGCACAATAATTGGCCTTGTTACACACCTAGTTTAACACCCCCGAGGGATATTCTATGGATAATCACATGCTTGTATAAACCATTCTGAAAGATATATAGATAATTTAAACCTTTTATTAATATTGAAGTATATGATTCTAGAATCATGATATTAGAAAAATTTAGTATCTATATTTCCTTTATAATTACTATTATAAGAGTCTCAATAGTAACAAATCTCTCACATAGGTTTTCTCTTGTATAAATAAATGGTTGGAAATAGAATGACTGGTGAAAATAATGGATGTAAGGGAAAATAGAACAATGAAATTACCAATATAAGGGTAGCTGAAGTGATTCATATCATGTTTATTCCAAAACATTTATCATTTATTAGGATTAATAACTAGAATATATAAGAGTTTCCAAACATAAAAAAGAAGGAAATGATAACATCTCATAGAAGTTTAAGTGATAAGGATGATAAAGAAAAGAATATTCAATTTCCTATGTGTCAAAAATATGGGAATATTAACCATATAGAATGTATTAAAGGAATTGGAATATACATTGTGCGTGAAAAGAAAAGGATATAAAGAATACAATTTCTTAATAAAAAAGAAGAGTTCACTTGACTTTTTTAGAGGGGAGAGAGGTTAAACATAATGCACTACTAACAGTTCAATGTCGTGGATGTAGGGTATATAGAAATTATCCAAGTCAATTCCATAATCCAATGGCTAATAAAGATGATAAACAAATGTAATCTATAAACCAAGGGAAATAGGCATAGATTTCCCTATAATGATTATGATCCACCACTCTAGAGTTATTTTTGCCTTGTAGTGAGTCTATTTTATGTGGGATGTTTTCTAAAACTATTGATTCACTACCTGTAATTAATTGATTTCATCAAGGGGAAAAAATTTATAATTATTGTATCACATGTTAAATTTTATGGAATTTACTTCTTACAAATAATATTATACATCCTTTAGTGGAATTTATTATTATTAAAAAAATCCTTGATCTCATATAAGTTTTTCTTTTTAATAAATGGATTGAAGTAGGAGGTAATTAAACATTTTATAATTCGGGTACATATAATTAATTTTTTGTTTTAAAATTTTCTTTTCAATATATCGCATATCATATGGAATGAAACAAATCATGTACAACGTTATTTCCCCTTATAGATGATTTAATCATCAATATTATTTCAAATGATATTTATAATGATTTCAAAAAGTTTTTTAAAAATTCAATCACCACCCAGAAAATTTTTGATCTATCTAACAACTTTTCATTTCTCAAAAAATTATATTTGTTATCAAGTTTTTACAATATTATTTCAAAATATCAATTATATCATTTATTTAGATAAAGGTAGAACTACCAAGGACATAACCATTTCTATATTATAGATTTAGGAATCATGATAAAGGATGAATTAAATATCAAAAATATTGACTAATACCATGATATTTTGAATTAATGGAATATATTAATAAGAACAAATTATGAGGATGAAATTTATTTAAGGGGATAAGAATGTATCTACCAAAAAAATTTCTTTTTTAATAACGGATATAATACATCTCGATAAAAGTTTATTGTGTTTTACAATATAAGTATATAGAAACAATTTTAAATTTAGTAATAACATTATACATCATGTGTATAAATTGAATAATACAACGAGGAACAATAAAGTGATATACACATGGGAGAAAAATACATTAATTAAAACAAACTCTATAGGCTTGAAATCCCCCAAGAAGATCACCCTTACCATGAATATCGTAAAAAAGAAAAGAAGCACCAGGAAAGTATTATAAATCATGAAAGGATATGTAAGGACCTTTTTATATAATTTATTAAGGGATGAAGAGAAAATTATTGTGTATTTATAGGGAAATATGATTGTTAGGCATCACAAATGTGGGAAAATATAGGTGATGGGCATAATGAACATTAATCAATAAGTCGGTTCATTATTATTATTATTATTGGATCAATAAATTCATTATTGGAATTATTTTATAATTTTGTTTTTTTGAAAATATATAATGATTTTAATTTCCATTTAAAGTATGTTTTTTTTTGAAAAATTTAAATGTTATTTTTAAAAATTTATTTTCATAGAAAATACAATTTTTTTTGAAATAAGAAATATCTTATGATATAATAAGTATATGATCAATATATAAAATTTACTAATACATATTATTAATAAAAAAATATTTAAGGAAAAAGTAGTATATAATGTGTTATATCAAGAAACAAATACTTAAAAATTTAGAAACCATGATTTTATCCATTAAAAAAACTATTTTATTTGTTATATGCATATAATATTATAATTGATTTATAAATTTTATAAATTGAATAAAGTAAAATAGATTGATTATTCATAATTATAAGGTCCAAATTACGTAATAAGGTTAATTTCATTTTTATGCATAATAAAGATACCTTGGTAAAAATTGTTTTTACACAATATAAGTAAAATAATGTAGCGAGTTCAAGTTAAATAGTAAAATATTAAAATAACTTTTAACTAAAACATTAAATGGTTTTTGTTATATTAGATTATAATAACAAGCCTTGAAAACATTACTTTTCAACCAAAATAATTTGAATTAATGCCACCCAATTCTGGTTTTCCTTAAATAGAAAATAATCACTATTTAATCACATTAATTCACCACTCCTCATGTATAAATGTCTCATTCCCACCCACAATCTCCACTAAAAATCACTTAATCATGATGTTTTGGTAATTTCATATCCAAAAGAGTCCCTCCTATGTTCCCTCATGGTCTAAAGGCACAATCCTCAAGTTTTATGAAGAAATTATTCGATGTAAGGGAATTTTAATCTTCTCCCATTTTCGTTAATTTACCTCTATGTTGTGATTAATTAAGTGTAATATCTTATTTATATTCATACACTTTGGGTAATATGATTAATTAAAAAATTGTGTTTTATTAATGGGAAACCTCCACCTATATCATCATTCCTCTTCCATAATCCATATTATATACTTTTATGCTGGTGAAAGCATTTCATACAATTTTAACTTTTTCATGAAATATTCTTATATTATGAATACCCAAAACTCTTTCTTACCCAATTTAATTTATCTATATGAAAAAATAATTTATTAATTTAGGTATTTACATGTATGAATCACACATCCCATTTTCATGGGTTAAAAATGATGTAATGTTCATGTCATTTAGAATATATATACTCAATGTTTTCATACAAAACCTGTTTTTCTATCCTATGGTTATTGATGAAATGATCTATTAATTCCAATGTGGGTCAGATGTATTAATACATATTAAGGTTTATCCCTTATAACACTCTAATTAATTGTGTAAATAATTAATCTCTAAAGATGAAATGGTCTATGAAACCATGGTAATTATTATTTATGTAACCTTGGTGATAAACCTTAGTGATATGCTTATAAATTTATTATTATTATGTTATAAAAATATTTTATTGTTATTGTTCCTGTTCTTTATATTACTATATGCCTCATGTTCATATGATAATGCCTTATTTATATGCCTTTTTTCACATGCTAAGTATCACCTTTGATTATTCTTCTATTGGACTTTTTTCACACCCATTTCATTGATGTATGTCCTTGTGATATGAGATGTAGTAAAAGTAACTTAAAAAGAACCTATGAAGATATATTTAACGAGTATTATAAAACATTTTTTGTGTCTTTGGCAGTATTATGTTTCTTTTTTGAAGATACTATACCCCAAAATATCCTCTACATTGAAAAATGTCATACCATGTAATATAATGTTTATGAAATAAAAATGTGGTTCACCATACAAAGATTGAGTCTAACGATAAATATTAATTTAAATATGGTAAAATAATATTTATCAGTGATCCTTTCAGCTCAAAACATGGAATAAAAATAAAATTATTATTTCAATACATGGCATGGGGCATGACATGGGTTTAACTTTTTATTAAGATCACCTGTGAAATTAATTAAATTACAAACCCTAACCCTAGGTATATAAATAACCCTATAATTTGGTCTAGTATATTTTAATTGATATTCATTGTGAATAATGAATTTATTTCTAGAATACTACTTTTTTTGTCCATATCCTCCCAAGTGTGAGATCTTCAATATAATTTATTGAAGACTAAAGAAAAATTAAGCAATCAAGTTAAACTACACAAGATGATCAATCAACCAAAATAGTACATAATGATTCATCACTGTCATTTGGAGATCATAGGAGAGTGTGTGGTTCACTTCTAGTGGGTTTATACACTTGGATAATACAAGTGCAATGAAAGATTACCAAAAAAGCTTTTCAGATGATCAACATCTACTAGGAATAAAGATCTCAATAATGAGGTAATATTTCTTCTAATATAATAAAATTAATAATAAATTTTACATTAAATGATATCATATTGGTTATGGTGTATTTCATTATCAATATTTGATTGAAAATTTTCATTATTCATGAAGTTTACATCTTGTCAAATATGAACATGATCTTTTGAATCTGAAATTTTCTATGCCAGGATCTACCCTGATAAGCACTTATACTATGACCAAAACTATCATGTGGTTTCATAATGACCACTTGAGTTTTTATAATTATTTATTTTATGGTTGACCATTATACATTTAAAATTTATAATTCATATAAAGTTATAATCTATACTTGATATGTAATTGAAATCACTCTATCCTCTACTTTATTTGTCACTCATGTTAAAAAGATCAATTAATAATTAATGAAGATTACATTATAAGAACCCATTCATAGGTGTTAAGTATTATGGATGGATAATAAATGACTACACAATGTTTACTTCTTTGTTACATGCTGTTTATCCCTGTTCATCGCACAAGGACACTAGTGTGGTTTTTGGGTCATCATGAAACAAGTACACACCATGTGCATTAAATTCACAATGTGTTGACAAACTAGGGTGGAACACAACATTTCCATAGTATATTCCATGTAGATAGACTACACACTATGTAGTCCACATGTTTTCTAGGAAGAAAGCATGGGGTCAAATTATATCAAGTAATTTTTACACCATGTGTATTTATTCCAAAACATGCACAAGATAGAATCCATATAACATGAAGTACACTATATGTAATCAATTCACATGCCATCTACTTTATAAATGTATATCATAAGTACATGCAGAATCTCTAGGAATGTGCTATAGATATCCATTGAAGAGAAGTATACACCATGTGGATGGATTTCAAAATCCATATAGTTTAACTATTTATATAAAGATATGAAATTTGATTAATTACCATATTAAACCTCATAAAAATGGGTTTTTTGAGTCATTATGTTTAAAACAATTCCAGTTGTTAGGTTTCATATTATATGAAATTCTTAGTAAATAATGTGTAATATTCAAAACTATGAATCATGTAAGATTATTTTATACTAAATATTCAACACATTAAATTGTACATGCTATGTAATTTTCATGTATTCTATGAGGTATTAAATTGAAAGTATACACTATTAAATTATAAAACATTACATGTACATAATATAGCGTATAAGTTCATTATTCACAATTAAAACCATATTGAATAGTTTAGAAAGGTAATCGCTGAGTTTCATCTAGGTACAAAGTTGTGTTATATTTTATTTATTTTAAAATAAATAAAATAATTTATTTTATTTAATATAATAGAAGATTTATTTTTATGATTATTGTATGAAATAATACTAAATAAATCTACTAATTAATAAGATAATTAAAAGATAAATTCGATCATGTTTTATCTTATTAGAGAATGTATTGAAATGAATTCTATATAGTTGTTTAAAAAGAAAAATTATTTCATGTGTATGAACAAACATGAAATTGGCATGAGCTATGAATGTTTTTGTCTAATTTTATTTTATTTTATTTGATGGTTTTGTGATTAATTATTATTTAATTTAATATGATGGCTTGCGAGTCACCCCACCCTATTTAATTATGTAGTACTTTCTTATCAAAGGATGCTCTATATGAGTCCTCATAACCAATAATTTGGTTTCCCTTACTTACATGTGCATTTTAAAACATAAGTGATAAAAGGAGTTTTCGAAGGCAATGGATTTGGTTCAAGATGGATCCATAGAGGAGGTAGTTCAAGATGGAACTGAGAAGAAACCAACAAGGAAGATACATAGGTTGATTGGTGGGATACAACAACTCATGCCAAGATCAACACAATAAGCTTATGACTAAGTTTAGAGGTTGATTTATTGTCCAATCAATAATTCAACCATATGATAAATCTCATGGTCATATAATTTATTTATTTATTTGATTTCATTCTATTGAAGGATTTATTTTATCGATGAAATAACAAAATCACATAAATAAATGAACTAATTTGTAAAGATGGAATTAAAATAAATGCATTATGTGAAAATGTTTTTTCAAAACATGGTTATCCCTAAATTAAAATACACTTTATATTAACAAGTAATGTTAAATATAAAATTGGAGAATTAACGAATTATAAAAAAACCCTCATGTTAATATTATATTATTAAGACTTCCATCATTTGAATTAATGTAAACCCATAGCTAGAATGTATGTTAATATTCAATAAGGTGAAATTATAATTATCAATAATTCTTAATTAATATAGTAGGTTGAAATAAGAGAATCTATTTTGGGTTTAAAGTCCTCTGTCAATCCAATAAAAATTTGGAGGTAAGTGTTGAGGAAATATGAGTTAGGATTCATAGATTAGGGGGTCTATCCAACGGTTCAAGGAGCTTCTACATTATATTTTTCAAGATCACCTACCCAATTACTTTCTTATAAATTTCACAACCTCTTTATAGATTATAATAATCTAAATATGCATCCATTCCACTAGAATGCTTATTTGGAATACTAATTTTGCATCCAATAGTGAGGGATATTGGGACTTGATAAAATAGTGATAGAATAAATAAAATAAAATATATTATTTTGTATCACATTAATTATAATCAAGTGAATTATTAATAATATACTCTTTAAATATTTTATAATAATTTAAAGATCATTAACCACAGTGTACATGTGATTAATTTTTGAGAAAGACCATCTCTTAATTAGAAGTAATTTCCAGTAATGATTTAGATGCCTATGGGTAGTATTTCTCCATGAAAGTATTTATTACATGCTATAATCCTCTATGCCTAATCCTCCTGTAAAGTAGGTGAGTAATGAAGAGTTTTATATATATGATAAACATTTTAGTGATGTGGTCTATGTTCAATGTTTAATGATTTAATCCATTTCTAATAAGCTAATGAAGTCATAGAAGACATGGATGCTTATAGAAATCTCTAATATATCCATGGTATATATAAATAGAGATATATATTGAAATGTTTTGAGATATCACAGGTGATATTTCTGACAAATATTAGTGAAGGCACTCCAGCTGGTCAAATATTAAAACGCATCGACTACATTGAGTTCATAGAGGTTTTAGGGTTTAAACTGTAACGACCCAAAGTTTCGTTAATGGAAATACCTATTGATCTAATTAAATGTCTCTTTATGTTTATATAAAATGTCAACTTCTTTGGTTTTATGTTAAGTATTTTGACCGTTGCTAATATAGCCGTTTAACAGTGATCACATGATTCGTATAAATATAGGATTTTAACAAATCCAATTTACTCAGACAAAGGAAGCAATGACCTCATCTAGTAGAATTTCCCCATACAAAGCCCATTTTTCAGAGCTCAGAAAAGAGGTGGCATCTTTGGGCTTCACCCTTGACCAATCCCAAGCTGAGCTTCATCAGGTCAAGCTTGAACGGGACCGTCTACGGGAGAAGTGGAAGTTGATAGAAATTACCACTCAAGCGATGTTATCCGAGCCACCCCAAGAGTTTGTCACCATCGCGCACCTTACCCTTAGGCCTTATGCGGCTGTTTTAAGGGGTTATGTGACAAATAAGTAGTACTATGTTCATTTAAATTATTTTTGTCACTACTATAAATAAGGCCATTAGCGACCGCCATTGGCGGTCGCTAAAGGTCTTTAGCGGCCGCGCAGCGCTATAGAAGGCCGGCAGATCGGCCTTCAGCGACCGCCAGGCGGTCGCTGAAGGCCCTCTGCCGGGCACCCTATAGCGACCGCCTATGGCGGTCGCTATTCGAAAAAAAAAAATTTTTAAATTTTTTTTATTGAATTGAATATAAATATAAATATAAATATATATATATATATGTAAAAATATTCATATATATACTATTAAATACAATATTTTAAATATATATATATATATATATAATATTTTAAATGTTTTAATATATATTTAATATATATATAATATCAAATCATTGTGCTATAATAATTTAAAAAATTCGATTCAAGAAATAATCTCATTTCAGGTCGTTCGGAGCACGTTTGCTCCGAATGGGACCGCCGCACGCCGTTTTGGTGTTTTATGGCATCGGAAACGCGTTTCCGGCCACCGCGGTCACACGGCACCTCCGAATGAGGTGACGTCTGGCCAACCATTTCACAATTCACGCCCCGGATGTTGTCGTACGGTTTCGTGGCATTCGGAGGTCGTTCGGGTGGTTTTGACCACCCAACGCGCCATTTCAGCGCGCGCCGCACTGCTGAAAACGACACAATCGGACGTGCCGCGCGCACCGCACGTCCGATGGACGTGAGGCCTCCTCCTGCATCTCAGGAATAATATTTCTATCATTCCCATGCGGTTTCAGGTGGTTCGGAGCACGTTTGCTCCGAATGGGACCGCCGCATGCCGTTTTGGTGTTTAATGGCGCCGGAAACGCGTTTCCGGCCGCCGCGGTCACACGGCACCTCCGAATGAGGTTCCGTCTAGCCGACCATTTCACAATTCACGCCCCGGATGTTTTCGTACGGTTTCGTGGCATTCGGAGGTCGTTCGGGTGGTTTTGACCCCCCAACGAGCCATTTCAGCGCGCGCCGCGCTGCTGAAAACGACACAATCGGACGTGCCGCGCGCACCGCATGTCCGATGGACGTGCGGCCTCCTCCTGCATCTCAGGAATAATATTTCTATCGTTCCCGTGCGGTTTCAGGTCGTTCGGAGCATGTTTGCTCCGAATGGGACCGCCGCACGCCGTTTTGGTGTTTTATGGCGCTGGAAACGCGTTTCCGGCCGCCGCGGTCACACGGCACCTCCGAATGAGGTGCCGTCTGGCCGACCATTTCAAAATTCACGCCCCGGATGTTTTCGTACGGTTTCGTGGCATTCGGAGGTCGTTCGGGTGGTTTTGACCCCCCAACGCTCCATTTCAGCGCGCGCCGCGCAGCTGAAAACGACACAATCGGACGTGCCGCGCGCACCGCACGTCCGATGGACGTGCGGCCTCCTCCTGCATCTCACGAATAATATTTCTATCATTCCCGTGCGGTTTTAGGTGGTTCGGAGCACGTTTGCTCCGAATTGGACCGCCGCACGCCGTTTTGGTGTTTAATGGCGCCGGAAACGCGTTTCCGGCCGCCGCGGTCACACGGCACCTCCGAATGAGGTGCCGTCTGGCCGACCATTTCAAAATTCACGCCCCGGATGTTGTCAAACGGTTTCGTGGCATTCGGAAGTCGTTCAGGTAGTTTTGACCCCCCAACGCGCCATTTCAGCGCGCGCCGCGCTGCTGAAAACGACACAATCGGACGTGCCGCGCGCACCGCACGTCCGATGGACGTGTGGCCTCCTCCTGCATCTCAGGAATAATATTTTTATCGTTCCCGTGCGGTTTCAGGTCGTTCGGAGCACGTTTGCTCCGAATTGGACCGCCGCACGCCGTTTTGGTGTTTTAGGGCGCCAGAAACGTATTTCCGGCCGCCGCGGTCACACGGCACCTCCGAATGAGGTGCCGTCTGGCCGACTATTTCACAATTCACGCCCCGGATGTTGTCGTACGGTTTCGTGGCATTCGGAGGTCGTTCGGGTGGTTTTGAACCCCCAACGCGCCATTTCAGCGCGCGCCGCGCTGCTGAAAACGACACAATCGAACGTACCGCGCGCACCGCACGTCCGATGGACGTGCGGCCTCCTCCTGCATCTCAGGAAAAATATTTCTATCGTTTCCGTGCGGTTTCAGGTCGTTCGGAGCACGTTTTCTCCGAATGGGACCGCCGCACGCCGTTTTGGTGTTTTATGGTGCCGGAAACGCGTTTCCGGCCGCCGCGGTCACACGGAACCTCCGAATGAGGTTCCGTCTAGCCGAACATTTCACAATTCACGCCCCGGATGTTTTCGTACGGTTTCGTGGCATTCAGAGGTCGTTCGGGTGGTTTTGACCCCCCAACGCGCCATTTCAGCGTGCGCCGCGCTGCTGAAAACGACACAATCGGACGTGCCGCGCGCACCGCACGTCCGATGGACGTGCGGCCTCCTCCTGCTTCTCAGGAATAATATTTCTATCGTTACCGTGCGGGTTCAGGTGGTTCGGAGCACGTTTGCTCCGAATGGGACCGTCGCACGCCGTTTTGGTGTTTTAGGGCGCCGGAAACGCGTTTCCGGCAGCCGCGGTCACACGGCACCTCCGAATGAGGTTCCGTCTGGCCGAACATTTCAAAATTCACGCCCCGGATGTTGTCGTACGGTTTCGTGGAATTCGGAGGTCGTTCGGGTGGTTTTGACCCCCCAACGCGCCATTTCAGCGCGCGCCGCGCTGCTGAAAACGACACAATCGGACGTGCCGCGTGCACCGCACGTCCGATGGACGTGCGGGCTCCTCCTGCATCTCAGGAATAATATTTCTATCGTTCCCGTGCGGTTTCAGGTCGTTCGGAGCACGTTTGCTCCGAATTGGACCGCCGCACGCCGTTTTGGTGTTTTAGGGCGCCGGAAACGCGTTTCCGGCCGCCGCGGTCACACGGTACCTCCGAATGAGGTGCCGTCTGGCCGACCATTTCACAATTCACACCCCGGATGTTGTCGTACAGTTTCGTGGCATTCGGAGGTCGTTCGGGTGGTTTTCACCCCCCAACGCGCCATTTCAGCGCGCGCCGCGCTGCTGAAAACGACACAATCGGACGTGCCGCGCGCACCGTACGTCCGATGGACGTGCGGCCTCCTCCTGCATCTCAGGAATAATATTTCTATCATTCCCATGCAGTTTCAGGTCGTTCGGAGCACGTTTGCTCCGAATTGGACCGCCGCACGCCGTTTTGGTGTTTTAGGGCGCCGGAAACGCGTTTCCGGCCGCCGCGGTCACACGGCACCTCCGAATGAGGTGCCGTTTGGCCGACCATTTCACAATTCACGCCCCCGGATGTTGTCGTACGGTTTCGTGGAATTCGGAGGTCGTTCGGGTGGTTTTGACCCCCCAACGCGTCATTTCAGCGCGCACCGCGCTGCTGAAAACGACACAATCGAACGTGTCGCGCGCACCGCACGTCCGATGGACGTGCGGCCTCCTCCTGCATCTCCAGAATAATATTTCTATTGTTCCTGTGCAGTTTCAGGTCGTTCGGAGCACGTTTGCTTCGAATGGGACCGCCGCACGCCGTTTTGGTGTTTTATGGCGCCGGAAACGCGTTTCCGGCCGCCGCGGTCACACGGCACCTCCGAATGAGGTGCCGTCTAGCCGACCATTTTAAAATTCACGCCCGGATGTTGTCGTACGGTTTTGTGGCATTCGGAGGTCGTTCGGGTGGTTTTGACCCCCCAACGCGCCATTTCAGCGCGCGCCGCGCTGCTGAAAACGACACAATCGGACGTGCCGCGCGCACCGCACGTCCGATGGACGTGCGGCCTCCTCCTGGATCTCAGGAATAATATTTCTATCATTCCCGTGCGGTTTCAAGTGGTTCGGAGCACGTTTGCTCCGAATGGGACCGCCGCACGCCGTTTTGGTGTTTTAGGGCGCCAGAAACGCGTTTCCGGCCGCCGCGGCCACACGGCACCTCCGAATGAGGTGCCGTCTGGCCGACCATTTCACAATTCACGCCCCGGGTGTTGTCGAACGGTTTCGTGGCATTCAGAGGTCGTTCGGGTGGTTTTGACCCCCAACGCGCCATTTCAGCGCGCGCCGCGCTGCTGAAAACGACACAATCGGACGTGCCGCGCGCACCGCACATCTGATGGACGTTCGGCCTCCTCCTTCATCTCAGGAATAATATTTCTATCGTTCCCGTGCAGTTTCAGGTCGTTCGGAGCACGTTTGCTCTGAATTGGACCGCCGCACGCCGTTTTGGTGTTTTAGGGCGCCGGAAACGCGTTTCCGGCCGCCGCGGTCACACGGCACCTCCGAATGAGGTGCTGTCTGGCCGACCATTTCACAATTCACGCCCCGGATGTTGTCGTACGGTTTCGTGGCATTCGGAGGTCGTTCGGGTGGTTTTGACCCTCCAACGCGCCATTTCAGCGCGCGCCGCGCTGCTAAAAACGACACAATCGGGGGGCTGTACGGGGGTGCGGGGGGCTTTACGGGGGTGGCGAAGGGCTGTACGGGGGTGCAGGGGGCTTTACGGGGGTGGCGGGGGGCTGTACGGGGGTGCGGGGGGTTGTACGGGAGTGTCGGGGGGCTGTACGGGGGTGTCGGGGGGCTGTACGGGGGTGGCGGGGGGCTGTACGGGGGTGGCGGGGGGCTGTACGGGGGTGGCGGGGGGCAGTACGGGGGTGCGCGGGGTTGTACGGGGGTGCGGGGGGGCTGTACGAGGGTGCGGGGGGCTGTACGGGGGTGCGGGGGGGGGGGGGGGGTGGGGGGCTGTACGGGGGTGCGGGGGGCTGTACGGGGGTGGCGGGGGCCTGTACGGGGGTGGCGGGGGGCAGTACGGGGGTGCAGGGGGTTGTACGGGGGTGCGGGGGGGCTGTACGGGGGTGCGGGGGGCTGTACGGGGGTGCGAGGGGGGGGGGGGGGCTGTACGGGGGTGCGGGGGGCTGTACGGGGGTGGCGGGGGGCTGTGCGGGGGTGGCGGGGGGCTGTACGGGGGTGCGGGGGGGGGGGGGGGGGGGCTGTACGGGGGTGGCGGGGGGGCTGTACGGGGGTGGCGGGGGCCTGTACGGGGGTGGCGGGGGGCAGTACGGGGGTGCGGGGGGTTGTACGGGGGTGCGGGGGGGCTGTACGGGGGTGCGGGGGGGGGGGGGGGGCTGTACGGGGGTGCAGGGGGCTGTACGGGGGTGCGGGGGGCTCTCCGGGGGTGCGGGGGGCTCTCCGGGGGTGCATAGGCCATCCCATTGATTACAAAAGTGAAAAATAAAAGTGATAATATCTAATTAATACATATTTCTTTTATCGATACCATACAGAAATTTATAAAAAATATATTGGATAATACATAATCTATAATATCAGATTTATTGATCTGTTGGAATTAGTTCGACTTTTTCAAATGTAGAATCATTCAAGATTATCTGATCAAAAACTCAATATGTGTATAAAATATTTAAAAGACCACCATGGATGGTAATAATGCATTACTTAAATGAATAAATACAGTACATCAATGTCAACCCTACCAGTAAAAACCAAAAACATATCTTGTGAATATATGGTGCGTCACGCGTTGCCATCACTGCTACCTCCTTCTGGTGGGTCAGGTGCCTACAACAAATAAACATTATAAATATTTTAATAAAAAAAATAATTTAAATTAAATAAATAAATACAGTATATACCTGCATCGTATGATCCCCTGTACCATCAGCTCGACGCACATATTCCCGCAGTGCTCTAACCTCAGCTGTCAATTGCGCATTTGTCTCCTCGGAAGCGCGCAGCCGTGCCTCAAAATCTGACATCTGCTGTGTCATATGAGCAACAGAAGGACCGACAACCACAGCGCGTGACACTACAGAACGAGGAATCCCTGCTCCTTAGGTCAAACTATAGCCATGCCCGTCCCGACCAATAATGCGATGAAAGATCTCATCCCGTCGCA
Source organism: Viscum album (assembly GCA_963277665.1). Lineage (NCBI taxonomy): Eukaryota > Viridiplantae > Streptophyta > Magnoliopsida > Santalales > Viscaceae > Viscum > Viscum album. The sequence goes on from OY728145.1 coordinate 12,771,344, forward strand.
TGGGAAGCTGTCACTGGTCCTCTGGCAGATGTTATAACTCAGCTTCAAATTGATCCTGTGAAATATTTAAATATATATAAATATATATATGTTAATATATAGATTTATGTAATTATTGGTAAGTACAGACACTTACTATCAATGCTGCAACCTCTGGATCATTGTGATCACAAGTCCTTATCCACACCGACATTTTATCAGTTGCTGCACATTGCCCTCGCAACTGTATATTAAAAGAATATAAACACAAAACCATATTAATTAATAAATTAAAAAATGAATAATATATACCTCATGTCGGATCTGAGACACGTGACGAGTCCCGAGCCTGTGAGCTGGTCCCTGCAACGCTCGATTCTCCGAATGGCGTGTTGACACCTCCTACATTCAATTCATTCAAATTTCAAACAAATCACATATTCTTGAAAATATATATACAGCAAAATAATTAATATACAAACCGCAACACCCTCAGTAGACCAATATGCAACCAAGTCACCCCACTGAGCCGGGAGGACACCTCTCGGGACTTTTTCCAAAATGTCAAGGGCACCCACATTTGGTACCCAGTGGTCCCTCTTCACTTTGCCTTTATAATCTTTCCACAGCTTACGACATTTGCTCATACACACGGGCCGAAACTCTTCAGGACATACTTTCAAATTTTTCTATAATGAAAATAATCAAACATAATAGTATTATTTATAAATAGAAAATAAAGTAAAATTATTTTCTTACCTGAACCTCCCTCCATAGACGATCTAATGTGTCCTGAGGGATAGAATCCCAATCACGCGTGGTCAATGGAAATCGATGTGGGTCACGTATGATATGACCCAGCTGATGAATAAATTCCGGGGCATTCGGTCCCACGGGATGAAATACCTCATCAAATGAAACATCTATCGTCGTGTCGGAATTCCATGATAATATGCCACGACCAGGGCCTCTCCTGCGAGAGGAAGAAGCAGCAGAGTCTGATCCTGTTGAAAACAATTTTATATATAAATTGAAAAATGTTATATATATATATATATATATATGTCAATTACATAAAAAATATAGACAATGACATTCAAACATACCTCGACCCTGAGACGTAGATGCCTCAGATGGATGATGTGGATTTTCTGCCTCTTCCCCTGACATGTCTGCAGTCATACAAAATATCAGTAATGAGTCCAAAGTGTTTAAAATATAAATTGGAATGTTCTTAATAAATCAAACTTGTAAAACTGTTAATCAAACAAAAAATGGATTGAATAATTAGTTGTGAATGAATTTTAAAAAATCAGAAAGTTAATCAACCTAAATATTTATGACTGAATTAACTTACAAAAGTGAGGATTAAAACTTATAAAGATTTATAAAATGATTAGATAATTTATGATATCCTAGGACATTCTACTGAATAGTGGGAAAACAATTATACCTTTCATTAAGCATGCAAATCGACCGTTTCTCCTTCAACAGCCGCTCTGACCCAATAAATATCTTCTTCACGTTGAACTACGGTATGTTGATCAAGTTGTTGGTAAACAAACGGAACAGTCTCGGGTTCATCTTCTTCAAATAAAAACACTCATCGCCGAGACATTTTGACAACAACTTGCCAACTTGGATCCGAAGGCAAAGTAACGAAGAATACTTGTTCCGCTTGTGATGTCAAAATGAAAGGTTCATTCTCAACTCGTTCATTATTTCTGTATAACATATAGTTAAAATTCACCAATGAAAACTGATATTGATCGACTTTACATCCACGCACTGGATCAACACAATTACACTTTAACAATATGTACTTCAAACCGTGTGTGTATACAACTTCAATGATGTCTATCAATTGACCATAGTAATAACCAGAATCGACAAAGGGACAACCGATGCCACTGTTTTGTGTTGCTCGTTTGTCGTCAACATCTTTAATGCGAAATCGAAAACCATTAGCATCAATAGCTTTATAACGACGAGCCGTTATAGATGGACCCTCAGCCAGTTGGATAAATACTTCAGGTAGCGTGGGGTCCCCTAACTCCCTCAGCTTACGAACCTACATAATTTATAAAAATCAATACTGATATATACAGAAAGAATTAGTTTAATACTTCACTCATAATGAAAATCAATTTATACATACATAATCCTTGAACCAATCATGAAATGCCGCATAATGAGATTGTTGAATTTGCAACTCAGTCGCACGATGCATCTATTCTTTTATCTCATTAATATGTTTCCTGCAAATGATTACGCGATGTTTAAAAGATCAACTTATGCAAATAAAACATGTAAAAGTTATACAAGCACATTGATAAGATACTTACTGCATTAATGGTGCAACTGATGGAGTATTGAACAAGATATATCGATGTGCTTGTATCCACTCGAGGTTGTCCATATCAAATATGGTTCCTTCTCCAACTGGACCATCATGAATCTGAGAGGGCTTATCTAATTTTGTTTCAACATCCGTAAGATATTCTGCACAAAAGGTAGTACACTCATCCATCAAATATCCATTGGCTATTGATGCCTCTGGACAAGCTCTGTTGCGTACAAATCTTTTCAATGTACTCAAATACCGTTCAATAGGATACATCCAACTGAATTGCACTGGACCAGCAGCCATTACTTCATCAGTTAGGTGCACTGTCAAGTGGACCATAACATCGAAAAATGAGGGGGGGAAAAGTTTCTCAAAGTGACAAAGCGTAAGTACAATTCGGTCCTGCAAACTTTTTAAATCACTCATTCGTTGATTTCTTAAACAAAGCTGTCTAAAACAATTACTCATCTCAATCAAGGGCTGAACAACATTGGGGGATAAACAATCACAAATTGCGATTGGAATCAACTGCTGAAGTAATATGTGATTGTCATGACTTTTCAACCCTTGCAATGTCTTGCTCGTCAGATTCACACACTTTGAAATTTTATAAGAGTAACCATCAGGCACCTTGACCATCTTCAAAATGGAAAGAAATGTCTCTTTCTCCTCTGTAGTCATCGAATACTGTGCAGCAGGCATATATGCCTTGTTTCCCTCAGCTAACTGTAAATGCAACGGTTTCCTTAAACCCATTTCTTCCAAATCACGGCGTGCATTAACATGGTCCTTTGACTTTCCACTGACACCTAAAATGGTCCACAATATGTTATCACAAACATTTTTTTCAATGTGCATGACATCCAAATTATGCCTCAACATGTTAGTTTTTCTAATACGGAAGACTATAAAAAATACTTTTCTTTTTCCAATTGTGACTGCGCTGCCTACCCGCAGCGCGAATATTACGTACTGGAAGAGCCACCAAATCCTGAATTTCATATACCGTGCGGATGTTTTCTTCCTCAATCTGCGATAACATTTCGACTCCTGTCATGATCTTTGGTGCTGGGCTGAACTCTCTAGAACCATCAAATGCCACTCTGTCCTTTCTGAACCTATGCTGGGGAGGGAGAAAACGCATGTGACCCATGTATGCCCATTTTTTGGAATGTTTAAGCCATACATATTTTTTACTTTTATTGCAACAAGGGCAAGCAAATTCCCCTTTTGTACTCCAGCCTGATAAATTTGCATAAGCTGGGAAGTCATTGATTGTCCACAATAAAGCAGCATGCAGTTTGAACATTTCATTCGTTTCGCAGTCATAAGTCATCACACCATCGCCCCAAAATTCATTCAACTCATCAATCAATGGCTGAAGGTAAACATCAATCTTATCCCCCGGACTTTTAGGTCCATCAATAAGAGTGGAAAGTAATATAAATTGTTGCTTCATACAAAGCCACGGAGGAAGATTATATGGAACCAACACCACGGGCTATGTGCTATGAGTTGCACCAACCATAGACTTGAATGGATTGAAACCATCTGCTGCCAATCCCAATCGGACATTACGAACATCTTTAGCAAAGTCGGGATGTCTCTTATCAAAATCCTTCCATGCATGGGAGTCTGCCGGGTGGGTTAACATGTCACTTTCATGAACTCTTTCTGCATGCCATCTCATTAAATTAGAAACTTTAGATGACATAAAAAATCTTTTCAACCTCGGTTTAAGGGGAAAGTAACACATTTGCTTTACGGCAATCGGTTTCCCCTGTATCGCAATCTGACTTTGATGAGTCTTATTTCCCCTGTTCTCTTTCCACCTGGAAGCGCCACAAACCGTACAAATATCCAAATGAGCAGTTTCATTTCTAAACAACATACAGTTGTTTGCACATGCATCTATAGTCTCATATGTAAAACCTAAGTTCTCTGTCAACTTACGAGCATAGTAATACGACTCAGGAATCTTAGCGTCGACAGGAAGAACTTTTTTCAATAAAACCAAAAGCATGTCGAATGATGTGTCTGACCAATTATTCAAAGTCTTCAAATGCAACAACTCCACGATAAACGGCAGTTTATTGTAAGAAGTACATCCAGGATATAATTCTGTTTTCGCATCATCAAGTACTTCATAAAACCTCCTCGAATCACGATCTGCACCAGAGCGAAGATTTATCTCACCGGTCTCAAGATTCTGGATGTCAATGCCTTCAGGATCAAACCCACGTACCATTTCAGTAAGCATTTCATGCATTGGATTAGTCATCCTTGCATCAACATCCATCTGAGCTGCATCTTCATTTTGACAACGAACATATTCTTCTCCATGACGAGTCCAACTCTTATAATTTTTCAGAAATCCATTAAAGAAAAGGTGCTCCCTCACAGTATATCGTGTGAATTGATATCTGTTAGCACATTTTCTACATGGACAACTAATATAGTCACTTTCAAATCCTCTCGTGAAGTCAATAAACTGCATAATGCCATTGAAATATTCTCTAGACGTTCGATTTGGAAGATCAATCCAACTCTTATCCATAATAATATCTGTATAACAAACATTTACACAATACCTATTACATTTACATTTTTCAAATCAACTATATTCATAATAAATATTAACCATTTTTTTATGAACCATTGATAAAATAATAATGTAACTGAAAGCTCATGTTACCTGATTGAGCTACAAACCTGAAAGGGAGGGGAGCCGAAGGCGGTGCTGCGAGGGAGAGGAGGCAGCGAAGGGGAGCCGGAGCCAAAGGCGGTGCGGCAAGGGAGGGGACGGGCGGCGGTGGCGGCGGGGAGCTGGAGGAGAGGAGGCGGTGAGGGGACGTGGGACGGGCAGCGAGGGGGGGGGGGTGTCCGGGGTCGGGGGGGGGGGGGGTGGGGCTGTCCGAGGTGCGGGGAGGGGTGTCCGGGGTGTCGGGGGCCTGTCAGGGGTGCGGGCAGGGGTGTTCGGGGTGCGGGGGTGTCCGGGGTGCGGGGGAGGGGGGGCTGTCTGGGGTGCAGGGGGGCTGTTGGGGGTGCGGGGTGGGGTGTTCGGGGTGCGGGGGGCCTGTCCGGGGTGCGGGGGGGCTATCCGGGTTCGGAGGGGGGGTGTCCGAGTGCGGGGGGGGGGGGGGGGGGCTGTCCGGGGTGCGGGGGGGCTGTCCGGGTTCGGAGGGGGGTGTCCGAGTGCGGGGGGGGGGGGGGGGGGGGGGGGCTGTCCGGGGGTGCGGGGAGGCGTCCGGGGTGCGGGGGGCGGTCCGGAGTGCGCGGGGGGGGGGGGGGGGGCTGTCCGGGGTGCGGGGAGGCGTCCGGGGTGCGGGGGCGGTTCAGAGTGCGCGGGGGGGTGCTGTCCGGGGTGCGGGGAGGCGTCCGGGGTGCGGGGGGCGGTCCGGAGTGCGCGCCGGGGGCTGTCCGGGGTGCGGGTGCCGTTCGGGGTGGGGGGGGGGAGAGGGCCGAGAGGCCGGAGGGCGGCGGCCGGAGGCCCGAGGGCGAGGGCGGCGACCGGAGGCCGGATGGCAGGCGGCGGGGGAGGGCGGGCGGCGGGGGAGGGCGGGCGGCGGGGGAGGGCGGGCGGCGGGGGAGGGCGGGCGGCGGGGGAGGGGAGGGCGGAGCGAGGGAGGGCGGCGAGGGAGGGAGGGGGTTAGGGCGGAGGGAGATCGAGGGCGCGGGGGGGGCATTGGCGGTCGCTAATGGTTAGCTATAGCGACCGCCAATGGCGGTCGCCCGAGTCTGGGGGGCTCCAATGCCCCCATTTCTAGTAGTGTGTATATAATGATGAATATAATTTCTAGTCATTTTTGATACATTGTAAATAGTTTTTAAAGTACAAATAGTGTTTTTAGTTATTATTTAATTAAGAAATCTATTTTTATTAAATTAAGGGATTTTTGAATTAAATGATATTTTAAAAAAATAATAATATTATTATGAAATTAATTTTTATTAAATATAAATTATTTTATAATTTTATGAATGCAATTATAATTTTTATTAAGGTTTGAAAGCCATTTTTGTCAAAACCCGTGAATTTTTGATAAATGTTGGTTTTTATTTTAAAAGTGAAAATTAACATATTTAGAAAATTATTTAGATAAAATTAATGTTATTTCCAGAATCAGGATGTCGAAATTATCCAACGGTGAATTTTTCATAATTTTCTGACACATTCAAATTTTTTGGTAAAAATTAAATACCGTTTAAATATATAATGTGTTTTATGACATCATAATGACCAAATAGTGATGTAATAAAATACTATAATATTTATGTTCGGCCAATATATTTTTTACCATTAAAATAATGTGATTTTGGGTTTGTTTGACTTACTTTTCAAAACATTAATGGACCCCTCAAGACTTATTAAACACCTTGTCTTTTTAAATTAATTTCCATGGGAGTGTGACTCACCTCCACATAAGCAACCCTAATATTTTAAGAAGTTCAGACTTTGGCCTTATAAAATATTTTTTCCCCTTCCCTTTTCCAAAAACCATGGGCAAAAACCATTGGATGGTTTGTGGTTTGGATTAATTTAATATAAGGGGTCCCAAACCTAAATAATAAAGAATTCCCTCACCTTTCCTATATAAACCCACCCAAGATCCCTCTCTCTCCTCACTCAAAGCCTTTGGAGTTCGTCCAACCTCTGCCCAACTCTCTCTATAATTCTCCCAAGGTGCCCCGAGCTTCCAAGAAGCCTCTCACAAGCCTCTCTCTAGCCTTTCGAAGCACACTTCCATGTAAGGGTTTTTTCTTCCTTTCTCATTTTTGTCAATTTTCTTTAAGTTGTATTTCCCTTTTAATTTCAATTATGAATGTTGGGGTATGGTTTCACACCTCCCCCATACTGACCTCTTATTGTTTTAATGATGGGAGAACCCTTTCTCTCTCATTAAATTCCTCCCATATACACCCGTTACTATGCCGAAATTCCGAAAGGAACTTCTCTCTCTTCTTTTACATTCAAGCAATAATTTTGTATCATGAATCTAAATTCCATTAAAATTGTTGGGACATGTATCTATATAAACTCATTACTTTCCATTACATGTAAATATGATGATAAACCCCTTTCTCTCTCATCAACCATTTTTATGAATTCTTATGTCACGCCGTTACGCTGCCGAAATCGCACTGATTTTATAAGCCAATGTCATTGTGTAGTGAATACCATTCCCATTTCTCCATCAAGGTTATTCAACTTTATGAACCTTTAATTATTGATTATAAAGTTTCATGTATGAATTCCACATTTCTTTATCATGGAATAAATTATTATGTTTTATGAATCCATGTTTTATGATCCATGTGGCACACTTATGCGTGAAATGAAATGTTTAAGAAGGGTGCGCCCTTATAGCGCTCCAATGCATTGGGTAAAGTATAGTATCATGATACGTCATGTGCACTGAGTGTTGACTCATGCTAATTCAAGTGTAATGAGGGTTTACTTGTGCTTTATGTGCAATGAGGATTTACTCATGCTCCATGTGCAATAGGATTTGGCTCAGGCTAATTCCATGTTAAGTGTTGTTGCCACATTTCCATGTTATGATTATCATGCTTTATCATGCCTTTATGATCATGTTTCTTTTATGCTCTATTTATATGCCTATTGTCTAACATGTGTTGTACTCCTCATGTTATTCCATGTGTACTCCCTTACTGGGCTTTATAGATCACCCTTTTCTTATGCATGTCCTCAGGTTATCCCATGCAATGCTAAGTACAAGGGAATGTAGTGGTCATGTAAATGAATTTTTCAATAAAGATATTGTATTTCATGTTTTATGTTTTTATGTAATGATCCTAAGCCCCAAAGACACTAAACCTCTTGATCTTATTTGTTGTATCAAGTGATGTTTTATGTAATAAATCATGTTTAAGTTTGTAATAAAAGCAGGGTTGTCATAGTTAGTATCAGAGGATAGGTTTGGTTATTTTTGGGATTAGGATTAGAAAAACCTAGTAAAGCCTTAGATACAAGACTAAGTACAATAAAAACGTCCCTAAGTTTTGGTGAGTATTGAGTAAGTGTTTTATCAAACAAATACATCCCTGTCTGGATACGAGCAGGTAGAGGCGGCTCTAGCACAGATGTATCCTAGGGGTAAAACCTGAAAACGCCGCTTTGAGCTAGACTCAAATGGGAACTAGTACACGACAACAGGCCTTGATGAACTCTTTGTTACGACACTCCTGTGGGATATTCTTTGGTAAATTCACAAGCATAGTATGAACCCTTATTAAGGGAATTAAAAAAAATGCCCCTAAGAATATATGTTATAAAGTAGATCATGAAAATCCAAGATTGAAGCCTATAGACTCATGAGTTAAGGAAATGAAAGTTTATTTATAAGTCATCAAATTTTGTCTTTGGATTACCCTTTATGGGTTACCCCTAACATTCCTTTTATTCTAGCCAATGGTCGGTAATAGGAGGACTCGGGCTGACAACCGATGTGAAGATCAGTGTGATGACTTTACTAATGAGATTCCCAATCCAATGGGAGTGGGAATCGCGAACTTTGTCACGATTCTCTCTTAGCTAACTCATGTTTTGAATAGAAACACGGGTCAAGAGGAACGTCCAAACACCCCTAAAAAAGAAACAAGTCACTATCGAGAGCTTCATGAGGCAAATGCCTCCTACTTTTAGTGGATCATTCGATCCCACGATCGTTGAACAATGGATCAACTCCATTGAAAATATCTTCTCCATCCTTCAACGTTCTGAACAAGAGAAGGTTCTCTTGGCTGCATATCGTATGGAGGGTGAAGCTGATCAATGGTGGACGTTGATAAAAAATACGAATCCTGAGGAGGAGATCGAGGCGTTTGAATGGAAGGATTTCCGGAAGATGTTTTTCGATAAATATTTTCCGCGCACCCTCCGACTTAAGATGTAAAGGGAATTCATTTTACTCCAAAAAAAGAAGAATAATTTTTTGGAGCGTATGAGGCAAACTTCACTAGGCTTGAACGATACACTTCCGGCTTTGTCGTTACCCCCGAATGCAAAGTTTACCGCTTCTTTGGTGGGCTGAAGCCTAGCTTGACGAAAGCATTAGCGATCCGTGACTTCGACAGCTATGAGGAAATTTTCTGATGTGCCCTCAAGGTCGAAATGGAGATCAGGGAATCATAGGGGTATAATGGGGACAAGTAGCGTAAGGTGGAATTCAATGCTGGTGGTCTGATGGATAAATCCAACGGTGCTAAGAAGATCCAGCACACCACTTGCCAAAAGTGTGGATAGAAGCACCCTAGAAATTTCCTTAAGGGGATAAGAAAATGCTTCAGATGTAGAAGAGAAGGGCACCTAGTTGTTAACTATCGGCAAGATAGACCCACGACTGTGAAAGAGGAGAAGAACTCTCTATTCGAACCTCAACGCGTTGTTCAATTCTACAAATGCAAAGAACCTGGTCATTTTGCAAATCAGTTCCCTAATCCAAGGGTTTTCGGAGACAACCAATAACCTCCAAGGCAGCAAGGTAGAGCTTTTTCCATCACTTCTGCCGAAGTGAACCCCGACAATGAAGTGGTGACAGGTACGCTAGTTATTCATTCATGAATAGTGAATGTACTTTTTTATTCAGGTTCTACCCATTATTTTATAACTCTAAAGTTTATTTGAACAATCCCTGCACCACCACAAATCATGGAAGTAAAGATGTCGGTGAGTACGACAAATGGGGCAATCATTGCATCCCATGAATATAAGTCCTCCCCTGCTATAATCTGTGGATTGAATTTCCTGGAGAACCTCATCATACTCCCTCTGCTGGAATTTGATGCAATTCTTGGCATGGATTGACTTTCCTTATATAGAGCCAACATAAATTGTCAGGAGAGGGAAATCACACTCCATATAGAGAATCGACCTCTGATTCTTTACAAGTGTAAGGAGAAAGATGAATCTACTTTAGCTCCATCATCTCAAGCATGGATATTACTTCTCTATAAGAACACATATCAAGCTTAGATGATTGAGTCCAAAGAAGAAACCATCCTTGATGAAATTCCTATTGTGATGGAATTCGTTGAAGTGTTTCCCGAGGAACTGCCTGGTCTTCCTCCTAGAAGAGATGTTGAGTTCTCAATTGAACTTATACCTAGGGTGCTACCAATATCCAAGACTCCGTATAGAATGGTTTTTGTTTAGCTTGAAGAGCTGGAGAAACAACTACAGGAAAATCTGGATAAATGGTTTTTACGCCCAAGTACTTCACCATGGGGTGCACCAGTCTTCTTAGTCAAGAAGAAGGATGGGTCAATGCAGATTTGCATCAATTATCATGAACTTAACAAAATCATGATAAAGAACAAGTATCCTCTCCCACGAATTGATGACTTGTTTGATCAGCTGTGTGGAGCACAATACTTCTCCAAGGTGGATTTGCGGTCGAGATATTATCAAGTAAGGGTGAAGAAGGAAGATGTCCCCAAGACTGCTTTTCGTACAAGATACGGGCAATATGAATTCATATTAATGCCTTTCGGACTCACCAATGCTCCAACAATCTTTATGGACTTGATGAATAGAGTCTTTAGATATTACCTTGACAATTTTGTGGTAGTCTTTATAGATGATATTCTAATATACTCCAAAACCTAGGAGGATCATGAAGAGCATTTAAAAACTGTAGTAGAGACTTTGTGCAAGGAGAAGCTCTATGAAAAGTACAATAAGTGTGAGTTCTGGTTGAAGGAGGTCTCATTATTGGGCCATATCATCACAAGCAATGGGATATCTGTGGACCCCTCCAAAATAGATGCAATTGAGGGATGGCCGAGGCCAACATCAGTAACGGATATCCGTAGCTTCTTGGGGTTAGCTGGATATTATCGACAATTTGTGAGAAATTTCTCACGATTTTCCAACCCTCTTACCAAGCTAACTAGAAAGGGAGTAAAGTTTTCTTGGAGTGATGAATGCGAAGAAAGCTTCAAGGAGTTGAAAAGGAAGCTTATCATTGTGCTCGTGATCACTTTACCCACAAGTGGGGAACTTTTGTGGTATTCAGTGATGCTTCAAAGAAGGGCTTAGGCTGTGTTCTGATGTAGAATGATAAATTTATATCCTATGCCTCATGGAAGTTGAAAATACATGAGTGAAACTATCCAACACATGATCTGGAGTTGGTGGCGGTGATCTTTGCCTTGAAAATCTGGCGGCATTATCTCTATGGAGAGAAATATGAGATATATACTGACCACAAGTGTCTTAAATATATATTCACACAGAAAGAGCTTAATATGAGCCAGAGAAGATGGATAGATCTCATCAAGGATTATGACTGCTCAATACATTACCACCCTGGGAAAGTGAACAAGGTGGAAGATTCCCTAACTAGAAAGGACCCAGCAATTCTATTAATGATGAGAATTGAAAAGGATCCAATCTTCTTATACTTAATGAAGATGGACGTGGGAATCATAAAGAAAGGAACATCATCAATCCTTTCACAAATGATTGCTCAACCATATCTTTTGGAAAGGTTAAAGGATTTTCAAAAGGATGATGTGGGAATTCAAGAAAAATTGGAAGCTATCAAAAAGAGTAAATCCTCAGAATTTAATGTTAATGAAGAAGGAATTGTGCGGTTTGGGAAAAGACTATATGTTCCATCAAGTCTGGAGCTGAAGAAGGATCTTTTGGATGATGCACATAGTTCAAATTTCTCTATTCACCCAGGGAGCACAAAGATGTATCGAGACCTTCGAGAAAACTTTTGGTGGGATAATATGAAGAAGGATATCGTTGAATACACATCAAAGTGCTTGGTGTGTCAGCAAGTGAAGGCAGAGAGGTAGAAGTCTAAAAGGATGATGCAACCATTGCCCATACCAGAATGGAAATGGGAGAACTTCACTATGGACTTTGTCACCGGAATTCCAAGTACATCCAAAGGCAACAATGCAATATGGGTTGTTGTGGATCATCTTACAAATGTTGCACACTTCATTGCTATTCGGGGGGATTTCTCTTTGGATCAACTGGCACAGATATATATCAGGGAAGTGGTAAGGTTTCATGGAGTACCACTATCTATTGTGTCTGACCGAGATCCAAGATTCACCTCTAAGTTGTGGAAGAGTCTTCAACATGCTCTGAATTCTGAACTGAACTTCAGTATGGCCTATCATCCTCAAATTGATGGCCAATCCGAGCGGACTATCCAAACACATGAGGATATGTTGAGAGCGTGCTCAATGGAATTTATAGGAGGATAGGATTAACATATTCCTCTGGCTGAGTTCTCTTATAATAAATGTTTCCACTCGAGCATCCAAATGGAACCATATGAAGCCATGTATGGGAAAAGGTGAAGAACACCAGCATGTTGGGATGAGGTCGGTGAATGTAAGCTGCTTGGACCAGAAACGGTCGAAGAAATGGTGGAGAAGGTGAAAACCATTCAGCAGCATATCAAGGCAGCCCAGAGTCGACAGAAGAGTTATACAGATAATATTTGACGAGAAATTGAGTTTAAAGTTGGAGACATGGTGTTTCTACGCATATCTCTGTGGAAGAAGGTCATGAGGTTTGGAAGGAAAGGGATATTAAGTCCAAGTTACATCAGCACCTTCGAGATTCTTGATCGTGTAGGGGTTGTGGCCTATCGACTAGAACTTCCACCTTCCATGGCCAAAGTACATGATGTCTTTCATGTATCCCTCTTAAGGAAGTATATACCGGACCCTTCACATGTACTCTCTTATGAGGTGGTACAATTGGAAGATGATCTTTCTTATGAGGAGCAACCAGTGAAGATCTTAGATCATAGAGAAAAAGTTCTACGAAATAAGACAATGCCCCTCGTCAAGGTGTTGTGGAGAAATAAAAAGTTCGAAGAAGCGACTTGTGAATCGGAGGATATGATGAAGATGAGTTACCCACATTTGTTTTAGTGTGGGAAAAGGAATATTTCGAGGGCGAAATTTCTTAAGGGGAGAATATTGTAACGACCCAAAGTTTCATTAATGGAAATCCCTCTTGATCTAATTAAATGTCACTTTATATTTATATAAAATGTCAACTTCTTTGGTTTTATGTTACGAATTCTAACTGTTGCTAATATAGTCGTTGAACAGTGATCACCTGATTAGTATAAATATAGGACTTTAACAAATCCAATTTACTCAGACAAAGGAAGCGATGGCCTCATCCAGTAGAATTGCCCCATACGAATCCCATTTGTTGGAGCTCGGAAAAGAGGTGGCGCCTTTGGGATTCACCCTTGACCAAGCCCAAGCTGAGCTTTATCATGTCAAGCTCGAACGAGACCGTCTACGAAAGAAGTTGAAATTGAAAGAAATTACCACTTGAGCGATGTTATCCGAGCCACCCCCAGAGTCTGTCACCATCGCGCACCTTACCCTTAGGTCTTATGCGGTTGTTTTAAGGGGTTATGTAACAAATAAGTAGTACTATGTTCATTTACATTATTTTTGTATATAATAATGAAAATAATTTCTAGTCATCTTTGATATATTGTAAATAGTTTTTAAAGTACAAATAGTGTTTTTAGTTATTATTTAATTAAGAAATTTATTTTATTAAATTAATGGATTTTTGAATTAAATAATATTTTAATAAAATAATAATATTATTATTAAATTAATTTTTATTAAATATAAATGATCTTATAATTTTATGAATGCAATTATAATTTTTATTAAGGTTTGAAAGCCATTTTTTTCAAAACCCGTGAATTTTTTATAAATGTCATTTTTTATTTTACAAGTGAAAATTAACATATTTAGAAAATTATTTAGATAAAATAAATGTTATTTTTGTAATGAGGATGTTGAAATTATCCAACGGTAAATTTTTCATAATTTTCTGAGACAGTCATATTTTTTGGTAAAAATTAAATACCGTTTAAATATATAATGTGTTTTATGACATCATAATGACCCAATAGTGATGTAATAAAATAATATAATATTTATGTTCGGCCAATATATGTTTTACCATTAAAATAATGTGATTTTGAGTTTTTTTGACTTACTTTTCAAAGCATTAATGGACCCCTCAAGACTTATTAAACACCTTGTCTTTTTAAATTAATTTCCATGGGAGTGTGACTCACCTCCACATAATCAACCCTAATATTTTAAGAATTTAGGACTTTGGCCATATAAAATATTATTTTCTCCTTCCCGTTTCCAAAACCCATGGGCAAAAACCATGCGATGGTTTGTGTTTTGGATTAATTTAATATAAGGGGTACCAAACCTAAATAATAAAGAATTCCCTCACCTTTCCAATATAAACCCACCCAAGCTCCCAATTCCTCCTCACTCAAATCCTTTGGAGTTCGTCCAACCTCGGCCCAACTCTCTCTATAATACTCCCAAGGTGCCCCAAGCTCCCAAGAAGCCTCTCGCAAGCCTCTCTCTAGCCTTTGGAAGCACACTTCCATGTAATGGTTTTTTCTTCCTTTCTCATTTTTGTCAATTTTATTTAAGTTGTAATGCCCTTTTAATTTCAATTATGAATGTTGGGGTATGGTTTCGCACCTCCCCCATACTGCCCTCTTATTGTTTGAATGATGGGATAACCCTTTCTCTCTCATTAAAGGCCTCCCATATACACCCGTTACTATGCTGAAATTCTGAAAGGAACTTCTCTCTCTTCTTTTACATTCAAGCAATAATTTTGTATCATGAATCTAAATTACATTAAAATTGTTGGGACATGTATCTATATAACCTACTTACTTTCCATTACATGTAAATATAAGGTCTGTATTATTAAATTAATAAATAATTCCCCTCGTATTGTTTTAATATATTTAGATCTTAGAGTTATAAATTATTTAAAACCAATTTTATTAGGTGTAAAAAATGGTAAAAACCATGGTAAGGCTTGTAGTTTTTACTATTTTATCATATAGAGTCCAAAACCTATGTTTCGAAATTAAGAAATAATTCCCCTCATATTGGCTATAAATAACCACAAAACCTCACACTTTTATTCACTAAAAAACAAATTATCTTGAAGTTCCTCTCCCTATCCATATTTTAATATATTTGAAGGTGTTTCAAAGCACTTAAAAAGATCTACCCAAACTTTTAGAACCACCTTCTCAAGGGAAGGGATCTCCCTCTCTTATTTTCCATTCATGAACCATCTTTGTATTTATCCTTTTTAATCTCAATAGATTAGATTTTCATATTTTTATATATATCCATTTTCTATCCAATTTATGTAATAATAATTATATATCATTTATCATCTCTCATTATAACCTTTACCTATGCCATTACTATACTGAAGTAAGGGATTCTCTCCTCATATTGATTCAATCATTTTCTTTTAGTTATGCCTTTTGATTTCTAATTTTTCATGTAATAATATTTTTCTATAAATCCATTTTATATCCTTATGATTCCCAATTAACAAGATTCCACATTTCTCTCTCATAAAACCCTTCCATAAACCACATGTACACCTGTTATGCTACCAAAATTATCCCATGATTTTCTACGAAAAACAATAGTGTTGTGTATACCCATCCCCATTTCAATTAAAGGGTATTCACCTATATATACTTATCATTTATTGATTGGGGAATCCTATTTATGTTACCCACACTTCTTATTCTTTGTATTAAAATTCATGAAATACATCCTTATGTTGTATGATCTATGTGGAACACAAATTCATGTATATTACATGAATGTTAAGGGTACAACCAAAATTATATTACCCTCTAATGAATTAGGTTATGTTTTTATATCATGAGATACCATGTGTGGTTTATTATAGGTATCCTATTCACTCTATGTTATGATGTCTCAATGGTTACCCATGACTTATGATTACGATTTCATGATTTTTGTTGATTCTACATTCCTATGTTTCCTTGATGTTATCATCTTATATCATGTTTTGATGTTCCTATTTATGATTATTACCCATTTTATGTTACCAGGATATGCCTGTGGACTAACATGTATTACATTTATCCTATTATTCCTTGATTATTACATTACTGGTCTTTATATCTCACCCCTTTCTTATGAATGTCCCTAAGTTATCCCATACAATTTTAGAAGATCAAAGGAATTTAAGGGCATATTATGGGATTTTAAATAATGTTATTTTTTCAGTATTTGAAGTTTTTATTTTATGTATATAATTAAAAAAAGTCACAAGGTCTTTCAATTTTATTGGATTTTATAAATTATTTCTTTATGTAATAAATAATTAATTGATGCTTATAAAAGGCATGAGTGTTCATAGTTGGTATATAAGATATATCTAGTTATCTTATGGGAATATGATTAGAAAAACTTGGTAAAAGTCTTAGGGATAAGACTGAACATTTAAAAACATCCCAATATTATGGTAAAGTATAGAGTAAGTGGTTTCCATGAAATGAAATATCTCTCTAGATACAACAAGAATAGCATCCCGCCTTTTTTATTACATAACTTTTCATTACATTTTACAAACAGAGGACCTTTAAATTCTAGTATCTTGGAAATCAAGAACAAAATACAAGAAAACATAAAACAGTCTTTTAAATCCCCTTAAAAAGCCTCTTAGAAATTTCATCCTATGTACACTACTGCATCTCATAACCTAGAGACATACTTAAAAGAAAAGGGTGAGCATAAGGCCTAGTAAGAAAAGAAAGGGAATCAGTTTACTTGAGATATCAACAAGTACTTGATGAAAAACATATGAGAAATGGAAGTAGAGGCATATAATAATTAATATAACATTAACCATAACATGAATATGTGGATAAAACATTTAATTTAGACATTCATGAACATATCACCAAGATAAAATGGTGTTGATATTTTAATGACATAACACATGAAAAGGAAACTTGAAAGAAAAGAGAAAATACAATTTCTTTTACAAACAATTTGGCAGCCTAACGACGTCACTTAAAAATCCATAAAATCATTTGATGAGAGTAGAAAGGTTCTCTAATCATTTAGAAATAAAATGTAAAGAATGAATGATAATGAAGAACATACCCCCATATATTGAAATGGAAACTAGAAGACATAACATAAAGTGAGTCATGACTTAAAAGAGGAGGGTCAAAGGTTCCCTCACCTTGAAGAGTGTCTTCAAAAGCATAAAGGTTGGGACCTTTGGGGGGCTTGAGGGAACCTTGGGAGGAATCCTAGGGAGGTAAAAAGACTATATATTTTTTGAGAAGGAATTTTGAATGAAGGAAATGAGGGAATGGATTTGTATTTATAGAAAAAGTTAGGGAATATTTAATTAACTTCCAAGGGACAACTCATCGGTGGTATTTGCAAAACTACGGGCTTGAACATGGAACTTTCCTCTGGTATTGGCCACTTGGGATACATAATAACATATATTATTATTCACAAGTCGACTAGAATGATTACATCATTAATGATGTCATTAATCACACCGAAACTCAAAAGTGTATTTTTACTATTCACCGAAAAACAAAACATTTTATTAAAATCTCATTAATTCATCCAAACCTAAAATCGATGCTCTGAATTCAAAAATAAACTCCATTTTATGAAAATATTTTTGTTAATTATGATATTTTTAATTTTTAAGTAAAAACAATATTTACACAAAAAATAATAATACTTGACTAATAATTTCTGAAACAGTTATTTACTTATGCAATTATATCACTTAGCCATTCAAGATTAACTAAATCATATTTATACTTTCTTAAGTGAGGTTAATATTCCATTGGTCACATTACTATTCATAAGGGTAATATTACTATTCATACTTTACTATTCATTAAAAATTAAGTTGATCTTATTAGACTCTAAATTTCATACTGGTCACAATCATAGAAGACCATTTTTTGAAAATCATTTTACATTATTAATTATTTAAAGTATACAAAAAATATTTTAATATAACCTTTTTCCAAAATTCATCAATAATATGGAACCTCATCCAATATTTATCCAGACATTTAAAATTCACAAATTTAACATAATAAGAAATAAAAATTTTATTTATACAAAAGGATTACACAACATAACTAATGTATTATTACATATCCCCTTATAACACCTGAAAAGGACCTAAGTGTAAGATGTACTATGGTGATAGAATCTTGGGGAAACTCAGACAACATTTCCTGAGTTGTGATTTCTATCAGTGTGAACTTCTCCTATAGGCAATTTTGTTCAAGCTTCACAAGTTAGAGTTCGACTTGGGCTTGGTCCAGAGCAACGCCAAGTGATGCAACCTCCTTCCCCAACTCTGACATATGGACTTCGTATGGCCCGAGTCTGCTGGATTAGGCCATTGACTCTTCTTTCTGTATTAATTAACCATGATCACTAGTATTTATAAACTATAATCATAACATTAAGAATTTATTTTCAAACGGTCATATAATAGTCAAAACTTAGTGGTATTATTTTAATTATACTCCCTTAATTAATTAAAGGATATAGTTTTGTTGAGTACAAAATAAAATAACACACAATTTTAGGAAACAAAAATTATTCAAAAGTTCGTGTCGTTACATTCTTCCCCCCTTAGGATAATTTTCCACTGAAATTTTAACTCATACCATCAAAATAGAAAAGGTGTGGGTACTTCTGCCTCCTAGGCTCCTTTGGTTCCCATGTGGCTTCTTCAAATTTGTGGTTCCTCTACAACACCTTAACAAGGTGGGCAGTCTTGTTGCGTAAAATCGTGTCTCTATGATCCATGATCTCCACCAGCTGCTTCTCATATGAGAGGTCATGTTCCATTTGTACCATCTCTGGATTTAGTACATGTGAAGGGTTAGGTATGCACTTACTTAAGAGGGATATGTGTAAGACATCATGAACTTGTTCTTGATTTGGAATAAGTGCAAGCCGATAGGCCACTGATCCTACGCGATCAAAAATTTCATCGAGGCCAATTTACCGAGGGATGAGCTTCCCTTTCTTCCCAAACCTCATGAATCTCTTCCAAGGTGAAATTTAAAGAAATAAATTTTCACCAACATCAAACTCCAATTCCCTTCAACAATTGTCGGCATAGCTCTTTTCCAGCTCTAAGAAGCCTTAATGTGTTGCTAGATGGCATGGACTTTTTCTGTCATCTCTTACACAAGGTCAGGCCCAATAATCTTTCTCTCACTAGCTTCATGCCAACAAGTAGGAGTTATACATCTCTTACCATATAGAGCTTCATAGGATGCCATTTGAATTCTTGTGTGGAAGATGTTGTTGTAAGAGAACTCAACTAAATGGATATGTTGATCCCATCCACCTTTAAATTCTATTGGGCACGTTTTCAGCATATCCTCGAGTTTTTGAATAGTCCTTTCAGATTGGACATCAATTTTGGGGTGATAGGCCATATTGAAATTCAATTCAGTGCACAGATCATGTTGAAGACTTCTCTAGAATTTTTATGTGAACCTTGGATCATGATTAGATATGATAGAAAGTGGAACTCCATGTGTCCTTACCACTTACTTTACATAAATCCTGGAAAGTTGATTAAGGGATAAATCTTCACAAATGGAGATAAAATGTGCTGTCTTGGTGAGACGGTCCATAATAACCCATATTTCTTTGTTTTCTATGGAAATTCTCGGGAGACCAGTGATAAAGTCCATAGTGATATAGTCCCACTTCCATGCTGGTATGGGTAGTGGTTTCAATACACCTTTAAGAAGTTGTCACTCTGCCTTCACTTTCTGACATACAAGGCACCTTGAAATGTATCCATCAATCCCCCTTGTCATATTATCCCACCAATAATGATCATGAAGGCTGCTATACATTTTTGTGCTTCCTGTATGTATAGAGAAAGTAGAGCTATGAGCTTCATCCATCATCTCCTTCTTTATTTCCGGAATAGATAGAACACATAATCTTGTTCAAAATTTTAGTACACCTTCATGATCAATATTGTACTTCAGAAACTTTCCATCCGTCACAGCCTCAAACTTCTTATGTAACAAATGATATTCTTTTTGATCTTTCTTGATCTTCTCTAGTAATGACGATTGAGAAATCATTTGTGTTAGGGATGATGATGTCCCTTCCCTTATAATTCCAATGTCTATCTTTACTAGGTCATTAATCAAAGGATCTCTTTGAATCCTTATCATGGAAAGAACAATAGGGTCTTTCCTGCTTAATGCATCAATGACTTTTTTTCCTCTTCCGGGATGATAATGAAATGAACAATCATAGTCTTTGAGAAGTTCGAACCATATTCTTTGTCTCATGTTCTATTCCTTTTGTTTGAAAATATACTTCAAACTTTGATGGTCTGTGTATATATCACATTCTTCCCTATAAATATAGTTTCTCCATATCTTCATAGAAAAAACGACCGCAGCTAGATCTAGATCATGTGTAGGATAGTTCTTCTCATGGGTCTTCAACTCTCATGATGCATAAGAAATGAATTTTTCATTTTGAATGAGGATGCACCCAATCCCTTTCAGAGATGCATCACTAAAAATAACGAATCCTGCTCCACTTGAGGGAAGAGTTAACATGGGTGTAGTAACCAATATCTTCATCAGCTCTTGGAAACTTTCCTCACACTCCTTTTCTAGATAAACTTGACCCATTTTCGAGTTAAAAAGGTTAATGGATTAGAAAGTCATGAAAAGTTTTTTACAAACCTCCTATAATATCCTGCTAATCCAGGGAAACTGTGAATCTCAGTTATTTTTGTAGTCTGAGGCCACTCCTCCACAAATTTTGTATTTGAAGGATCAACTATGATTCCTTCATTGGTAACAATGCGCCCCAATAAAGAAAATTCTTATAACCGGAATTCACATTTTTTGAACTTTCCATAAAGCTTCTCCTTCCATAGAGTTTGTAAAATAACCCTTTTATGATCTTCATTCTCCTCGCGACTTTTCTAATATATCAAAATATCATCAATAAAAACTATTACAAAGTTATAAAGGTTGTCCTTAAAGACTGTATTCATTAAATCCATTAAAATAGAAGGTGCATTAGTCAGCCCTAAGGGCATAACAACAAACTCATAATGCCCATATCTTGTTAGAAGGTAGTTTTTGGAATATCTTCCTTTCTCACCCTCAATTGATGATAACCATAATGAAGATCAATCTTAGAGAAGAATTGAGACCCACAAAGTTGGTCAAATAAGTCATCAATTCTTGGGAGAGGGTATTTTTTCTTCACTATGATCCCATTCAGTTATCTATAATCAATGCATAGCCACATTGATCCATCCTTCTTCTACACAAATAGAACATATACTCCCCAAGGAGACAAACTTGAATGGATAAAACCCTTCTTCAAATGATCTTTGAGTTGCTTCTTTAATTCCTCCAGCTCTAAATTTTCTATCCTATACGGGGTATTTGATATCATATGAGATCCATTTACAAGTTCAATGGAAAACTCTACCTCTCTTTCTAGGGGAGGTCCAGGTAACCCCTCAGGATATACATCATTGTATTCCTGTATGATGGGAACATTTTTATTCTTATACTATCATTTCCTTATTATTCCTCACCGATAAACTCCATAAATAAGGATATATGAGGTTCTTCTAGACATATATCAGGTTGAGATATCTCTCCTTGAAAGATAAAAATAGTTTTTCCATTCAAGACTACTAAGATTTTCTTACTTATAAATTTGATCTTATCATTAAACTTTGAGAGAAAGTCCATCCCTAGTATAATGTCGAATTTCATTATGGGAATGACTACTAGATTTGCAATAAGATTGTGATCACTAAAGTAAATACTAGAGTTCCTAAACACTGACAATGCTGGGATAATCCCACCATGAGTCTTGACTAATAACTCCACTTTTAGCTAATCTAGGGTTGATTCTAAATTCACTGAAAACTTGGAGGAAAACAAGGAATGCACAGAACTAGAATCAAACAGAGTACTTGCAAGATTTTAGAGAACACCAAGATTACCTGACACTATGTCATTTAGAACTTCCACTTTCGTCGTAGTGATTACAGAAGTACGACCTTGTTCCCTTGGCCATTGTTGAGACTGGTGTTGATTCCCCTCCACTACCCTTGGATTTGGACAGTGATTTGAAAAGTTCCCAAGTTTTCCACACTTATATAATTGGATATTCGGTAGGTCCTACACCACATTCCCCTTGTCTTTAGTGTTGGGAAGTTAAGGCTTCACCTCACTATGACAATTTCACACATTATGGGCATCTCTTCCACACATGTAATACTTCCCGTTCCCAAGCATATAGTTCCCCGAATGATTCTTCCCACATTTATTACCCGAGGGACATTTCACTTGCTTTCCTCCTCTTCCCTAATCAAAATTCCTCCATAATCTTGGCTCTATCGATCTTTTATTTTCATTGGATTTATGAGACCCTTGATATCAAAACCCATCCCTCGGGCCTGTTCCGTGACTGCCATAGGCTAGGGGCAGGTGACAAGCACCGAAAGGCGTATTCTCTAAAACAAGAAGGTGTTGCCTTTATAAACTGTAAACTCACAAAAACCAAGAACACAACCAGATAAAAGCACAAAGTAATCTATATAGTAAACATGGTGTGTACAGAAAGTAAAGGGGCCAGAATACAATCACAACTAGAAAGTACAAGAAAACTAGAAAGTACAAGTAAAACTGAGTACAACTCCAATGAACACCTGCCAAGTATCCTACCTGAAGGGTAGGCTCAACTCTCAAACGATCATCTTTGTGGATCACCTTGTCAAAGGTCCACCTCTGAGTAGTATACAGTCCAGGTACCCTCATCCTTAGTCAACGGTGTCTGTTGTCTGCACCAGTCACAACAAGGTGCGGGCGTAGCCCATTTAGGGGTGAGTATAACAATACTCAGTAGGGACACTGGGACCCTTGAATGTCTCTCAAATCCATAAAAGATAAACCACAAAACATATAAAAAAAGTCAACCCTGATTAGGTATATGCCCATACATATACCTAAGTTATCAGAATATACCCACCTCACACAGGATGGAAGAATTCCACTCAGGTAATACCACAAAGTTAGGAGTACCACAAAAGTATCACTATGAATATAAAGTACCACATAGGTACACCATGAAGATATAAGACTCATCTCAAACCAAGTATACAACTCTGAGAAACAGTATTGTGATGCTGACCCACTCAGGATTGCTATGAAAGCTGATAGCCAGCCAAAATATTCTCTATTGATAATAACAAGTAACATCCCTAGTCACAATGTTGAACACCTTGTCTGCTAGAGAACTCCTCCTCTATGGAGTATTGTGGACCTGCCACATCACACAGAGGCACTTCCCACTAACCTTATACTGCTAAGGTACTCCTGTTATCAAGTACCATGGGTATGTCGCGTCACACAGAGGTTCTCCCCACTGTGGGTTTGCCGCGTCACACAGAGGCGCTCCCCAATGGGCCTTTCGAGTCACTCAGAGTAGAAACCGTCAGCAGTCATCAAGTCTCAACCAGTCTCCGGGTTTCGTATGTAGCGCGCTTGGTAGAACCGCTCCCCAAGCCATAGGTCATACCTCAACTGCCCCTAAGTCCCACGAAGAAGTATCCCAATGGTCCATCACGTCATAAAGGACCCAAAAAAATAGACGACATGTCAATCGAACACCCAGTTTGTAAGTTATTAGCATTTTTGCTCTGAGGTCCTAGTTGGATTCAGGGTTTGATCCAACCCGAACGTACTCCAACCTTATCCAAAACTCAAGTAGAGTATACCAAAAGGACCTACATGATCCAAGGATTTTAGTGCCATAGACGGTTTTTCAAAAGGATGCCCGGTTCTCAAGTTACGACCAAAAAGGCGAAACTAGGTCCAGCTAGGCCCGGGTCCAGTCTGACTTAGTCGAACCGACCCACCCCAATCAGGCCTAGGCTATCCCACCCCGGTTTGGGTCGACCCAGTCTGACCCAGGTCCGGCCCGGTCCACATAGGGGGCGGCCTGCCCCGGCCTACTGGGCATGGCCCGACCCGCATTGGGAGCGGCCCGCTGGTGCGGTCCGCCCGAGCTGGCACTGAAGGGGGAGCGAACCCCCTTCCATTAGGATTACGAAAGGGTAGAAACTTAGGTGCTACCATGACACCCGCGGGACCTGAACGGGTCCCTCTATCCCACAATGACTGGCCATACTTCCTCCAAACGGCATGGTCGCGCACCGCTGCTCCACCACGGCAATCCAGGTGCCGACCGCTCTTCAGCTTCCACCACAACGAAGCGGTCGTAGTCTTCTGTGCATCCGGTGATTTGGATGCACACCTCCCTACCTTCATGTGCCCGGCTGGTGTTATGGACCTCCTCTTCTTCCACGGATCACTGCATTTCCATTCTTAGCCCAAAAAATAAAACTATCACATATTCGTGGTCCTTAGGTCGAGGGTTCCGTGTCCATATGTCACACTCAACAAAATATTGTGTTTCCAGCATCATTAAATATTTGGCATTGAAGAATGAACGAAAATTGTGCGTAGAATAAAAAGATAAGAGACAAGTTATATGTGCGGAATGATGGAAATGTTAGTTTGGCCATCGTCATTGTGAAACCAGAATATGAAGAATCGATAAAATAAATTCAGTCATATATAAATACCCTGCCTCAATTTTTAGATGGAGATGGCATGAGGATGAAGATGAATTCATTGAAGATTCACGTCGGCATTAGTCACTCTAACAAGACACTCCAAGGTTGGTTCTTTGTTCTTCTATTTTGGAAGTTGTTCTTCGTTGGAGGATCTCCTTTGTTGGATAAAGATCTTTCCAACTCTCAAAAGATCTCCCCTCCTTTTCCAATTATTTTTTCCCGTGATAGGTGAGGTTCCAAATTATATAATCTTAAGCAATAATTTATTTAAATTTTGTACATTAATTAAATTAATTTGTCACATTTAATTTGGAGAAATCCAACAGTTTAAAGATGATTCATTAATTCCGAATTAATGAGTCCTATTAATTAAGGGGGTATGTGGTAAAAAATTTTGTGTAAATGGGCATTTAATTCCTATTATTAAATACCCAACCACCCTCATGTGGTCCCCACCTTCATGTTTCAAATGGGAGGTTTAAATTTAAAAAATAAAATAAAGCATGTCTATTTTATTTTCTCCCATGAAAATTCCGAAAACAAACTTTCACCCTCAACCTACTACTGTCGATGTCAAGATCTCCTTAAGAGAATATCAGTGCTGCGAGTTCAACTATGTCCTCAGATTTCAATTCCAAGAACAGGTTCAAAATTTATGAAACGACGCTCATGCGTTTACTGAATGTACCTGAAAAAAAGTTCATAAATTTATTCTGGGCATACTAGGCCTCAAAATCATGCACTGTCAATTTTCATGGACTCATAAAAATTACATATAATTTAAAAAATAATTACATGAAAAAATCCGGGTGTTTACATTCTCCCCACCTCAGGGCTTTGCGTCCCCAAAAGCCAAAACACAAACTAAGGAAACAAGTGGGAGTATTGAGCACGAATTTGAGCTTCTCACTCCCATGTTCTCTCCTGGAGGTTATCGTGATGCCAACGAACACACATTATAGGTATCGACCACCCACGAAGGACCCGCTCTTGTCGATCCTCTATCTCCACTGGAACCTCCAAAAAAGTTTCCCCATCGTGGATGTACAATTCACCCCATTCAATGATGTGCGAAGGATCATGTACGTATCTCCTCAGCTGGGATACGTGGAAAACGTTGTGCACCCGGTGCAACTGAGGTGGAAGAGATAAGAGGTAATCCACCTTCCCAACTCTGTTGAGGACCTGAAAGGGTTTGATGAACCTCAGAGATAATGTTCCACCCTGGCCAAACCGCTACAAACCTCGTCGAGGTGAGACCCGTAGAAAGACATGGTCACCATCCTCGAACTCAAGAGGTCTCCATCTTCTGTCAGCATAGGACTTTTTCCTGCTCTATGGAGTCATCATCTGCTCCTAGATTCTCTAAACCTTATCCGTGGTAGCCCATACCATCTTTGATCCCATGAGTGCTGACTCCCCTGGGTCAGTCCAGCACATTTGTGATCTGCAAGGTCGCCCGTACAATACCTCGAATGGTTCCATACTGATAGTGGATTGATATTTGTTGTTGTACGAGAACTACACCAAAGGAAATTGATCCTCCCAGCTACATCAAAAATCAAAAATCAAGGATGAAAACATGTAGCATGTCCTCAAGGGTATGAATGTTCTGCTCTATCTGACCATCCATTTGAGGATGGAAGGTGGTTCTTAACTGAAGCTGTGTACCGAATGCCTCCTTTAACCCCTTCCATAGCTGGGAAGTAAAATGTGCATCATTATCGGAGACAATCGTAGATATAACTCCATGAATCCGTACAATCTCCAGTACGTAGATGTGTCCCAAGCTCTCTACTGATCCCTCGTCTCTGATAGGTAGGAAGTGGGACAACTTGGTGAGTCGGTCAATGATCACCCATATATAATCATGACTCCTAGATGTGAATGGATGACCAATCAAGAAGTCCATGGAAATTAACTCCCACATCCACTCTGGCACCTCTAGTGGCTGAATTAAGAATGCTGGAACCTGATGCTCTACGTTCACTTGCTGACAAGTGAGGCACCGAGAGAAAAAATATGCTACAAATTTCTTCATTCCTAGCCACCAGTGCTGACACCGAAGGTCCTGGTACATCTTCACCAGTATTGGATGTACCTATAGAGGGGATGTATGGAAAACCGTCAACACTTCCTCCTGTAGTTCCATCAGTACTATAGTACACCCTTTGAAGAGAATGACGTGCTCCCCACCTTCAGAAAATCCATCAGGTTCTTGTATTATGGATATCTGAGCACGTCGAGCCTCACTGTCAGCGTCCCCAAGATGCGTCTCCCTAAATCATTGATGGAGTGGGGGCATAACTATCAGAGACTGAAGATAAGATGCTCCATCACGATCCACATAAGATATCTGAAAGTGGTTAGCTACTATGTCACCTCACTTAGAAACTTTATACCAGATCTCCTGCTGAGTGCATATTCTACTACGTTCCCCTTCCCAGGAGTATAGACTATCTTGAAGTCATAGTTCTGAATGAACTCAATCCAACGTCGTTGTCTCAGGTTCAGGTCCTTCTAAGAGAAGATATACCTGAGAATCTTGTGATTATAGTAGACTATAAAACATTCACCCATCAAGTAATGTTGCCAAATATTCAAGGAGAAGACCACTGGTGCTCACTTCAAGTCACGGGTAGCGTAGTTCTGCTCACTCTATCTCAGTTTTCGAGAACCATACATGATCATTGCTCACTCCTGCATCAGGACACATCCAAGCCCAGTACCTTATGCATCGCAGTAGACTACATACCCAACGCCCTCCTCTGGTAGCCTCAAAATGGGGGCACTCGTCAGTCTCTGCCTCATCTCCTAGAAACTCCTTTGGCATCTCTATAACCACATGAAGGGTTACCCCTTCCTCGTCAATGAGGATAATGGTGCCGAAACTCTGGAAAAGTCACGCACAAACCTCTGGTAGTAATCATCCAAACCTAGAAAACTCCGCTCTTCCGTCACACTCCTCGGTGACTCCCAAGAAAGCACAAACTCGATCTTCACTAGATCCACCACAACTCCATCCTTTGAGAAAATGTTTCCCAGAAAGTGGAACTATTGTATCTAGAACTGGAACTTTGAGAGATTACCATAAAGCTGGTGTTCTAAGAGTGTGTCCAGAACTATCTACAGATTATAGGCATGCTCCTCCTCCGTCGCAAAGTATAACAAGATGTCGTTGATGAAGAATACCACAAAGAAATCAAGGTATGGCTAGTAGATCCTGTTCATGAGTCCCATTAACACTTCTATTGCATTGGTCATGCCGAATGGCATAACCAAGAACTCATAGTGGCCATACCTACATCTGAAGGTCATCATATGCACACCCTCATCTCATACCCTAAGATGGTGATAGCCTGATCAGAGGTCTATCTTCAAAAACCATCGTGCTCCCTTTAGCTGATCAAATAGATCGTCAATCCTCGGTAGTGGTTACTTGTTCATCACGGTCACTTGGTTCAGGTCCTGATAGTCTACACAGAGTCTCAAACTCCCATCCGCCTTCTTGGTGAAACAATTGGGGCTGCCTAAGGGGAAAAACTGGGCCTAATGAACCCCTTGCTCGAAAAGTCCTTTATCTGTAACCGCAGCTCTCAAAGATCCTTAGAAGCCATCCAATATGCTGGTGTAGATATCAGTGCTATATTGGGGTACAAGACGATGTAAAATTCCACCTCTCTACGAGGAGTTAGACACATAACATCATCCTAAAAAATATCAGTATACTGGCCCACCACTACAGGATAGCTCATACTCTCAACATCAACCACTCTGAGGGTAAGTCTAGCCAACTGATGTGTGATCAGCTGCACCCTCCTCTAGTTATGTCCATCCTATGCTGCAGGGGTTCCCTTCTCACCGATGAAGGAAAACCTGGTTCCATCCATGCGGACAAACCACACATTATTCCTAAAACAATCAATCAGAGCATGGACTATGGATAATCAGTCCATACCCAAGATGACGTCATAAGGCCTCGATGCCACAACTAGAAGATCCCAGTCGAAGCTCTCATCTCCTAGAGTAAGCTCACACTACTGAAACTAGTGTTTAATAGTCGAATCTACTCACTTAGGAGTATCTAGCTGTAAGGATCAAGTCAACGGCTCCACCAGTATATTCGATCTCCGAACGAGGGACGTGGAAATAAAAGAGTGACTGACACCTGTGTCTATAAGTACTGCAGCTAGGGTGGAGTAGACACAGATCGTACCTTGTATCATCTCCATAGTGCCATGGTCATAGAACTCAGCTTCCTGGAGCTGAGCTCGGCCCTGTCCACCTAATCCCGTTGTCGGGGTGGATCTCCTAGTGGTGGTGGCGGTAGAACCTCAAATTGTCGTCCACCACCTACTACATGACCTACTCCTATGCCACGTCTGCTTCCTGCCTGAAGACCTCCTTGACCAAATCATCGCATCTACCCAGGTGGTCCTTTGACTATCTACTGGTCATCTGTATGGTGGTTCGGGCAGTCACAAGCCATATGAACCTACCCAATACACGAGTAACACTGCATGATCCTTGCATATCCTACTATACCTCGAGATCCCCACACCACCAACCCTGTATCCTGAGGTCATCAACCTATAGGTCTAGTCCTCTTGGACCTATAAGTCATCTTTCTACTACCCACTGCCGATTACTCAGCTACGAGTCGTCTAGTGGAGGGTCTCGCTACTGGTGACTGCTCAGCATGGAAACTCTCTACTAAGAGTGCTCGCTCTAACATCCCCGCTTGTGTCGTGATGCTGAGAGAAACAATTGAAGCTCTAATCTCCTTTCTGAGCCCATGATCGAAGGTCCGAGACCTGAAAAAAGGGTCTAGAACCATATCAGTGGAGTAACGTGAGAGGTCGGTAAACCTCACTGAATACTGAGCCATGATTATGTTCACTGAATACTGAATACTGAATACTGTAAGTGGAGAAGCTCTTATATACGTACTGAGCGTAAGGTCACTGGGAAGAATTCTTCCCTAAAAAGGCTCTAGAAGTCTGACCAAATGAGTGTCACCTCGCATCAAGCTCCACCATCTTCCCGCTACTTCCTGAAGAAGGCTAGTGGAAATGATCACCATGAGATCAGCTGGTGTCCCTACCAGTCGGAAAACTCTAACCAGGGCCTCCAGCCAGTCCTCATCCTCCTGTGGAGTTGTCTCACCCTAGAACCTCGGTGGCCTTTGGCGCTGGAACTCATGCAATGCGCTCAAGCAGCGTGCACCCTCTACTACTGGGGTTGGTGGAATCGTCTGTCCAATGGGTATTGATGCTGCTGGTACACCACCCGATGTTACAACTTCTGTAAGGGGGACCTGCACTGAAGCCTCGTCGCTCGGTGGGTTGTCATCACATACTCTAACTGGAATCCTAGTTGATTGTCTATGTGGAGGAATCCTAAAAAGAAACAGGTGTTCCATGGTCATTAATTTTATACTTGGTGAGATAACTAAAAGAGATCAAAAATGAAACTTTTCAAAAACACATTCAGAATCAGTGTTTTCATGCACTGAGTTGGATATCAGAAGTCAGGGTCCTGGTGTATGGATATGTCAGCCGATGCACCAACACTGGACACCCCGAACTGAAAACCACAATCATAACACTTAACACTATTTCTTAAAAGAAAATATTAGAGTCCTCGTTATTTGGTGGAGGCAAACTCCTCTGATACCAATTTGTCACGACCCGTCCCCCGGGAACCATGCCATGACTACCCCATGCCCGCCTTCCATAGGCCTGGGGCTGGTGACAAGCTCCAAAAGGCGTATTACCTAAAAAGGGAAGGTGTTTCCTTTATAAACTATAAACTCACACAAACCAAGAACATATCCAGATAAAATCACAAAGTAAACTATATAGTAAACAGGGTGTGTACAGAAAGTAAAGGGGCCAGAATAGAAGCCCAATTGGAAAGTACAAGAGAAACTAGAAAGTATAAGTAAAACCGAGTACATATCCTATGAACACCCACCAAGGATCTTACTTGAAGGGTAGGTACAGCTCTCGAATGATCATCTTTGTGGATCACCTCGTCAAAGGTCCACCTTTGAGCAGTCTCCAGTCTAGGTACCCTCATCCTCAGTTAGCGATGTCCATCGTCTACACCAGACACAACAAGGTGCGTGCGTAGCCCGTGCAGGGGTGAGTATAACAATACTGAGTAGGGACACTGGGACCCCCGTAGGTCTCTCAAATCTATAAAAGATAAACCACAAAATATAGAAACAATATTCAACCCTACTTGGATATATGGCCAAACATATACCTAAGTTATCAGAATATACCCACCTCACACAGGAGGGAAGAATACCACATAGGTAATACCATGAAGGTAAGAGTACCACACAAGTATCACAACGAAGATAAAGTACCACATATGTACATCATGAAGATATAATACTCAGCTCAAACTAGGTATAAAACTCTGAGAAATAGTATTATGATGCTGAAGCACACAAGATCGCTATGAAAGCTGATAGCCATCCACAAGATTCTCTAGGGATAATAACAAGTAACATACCTAGTCACAACGTCGAACACCTCAGCTGCTGGAGAACGCCTCCTCTATTTTGTACAGTGGGCCTGCCTCATCACACATAGATGCTTTCCACAAACCTTGGACTA
This sequence comes from Viscum album, assembly GCA_963277665.1. Lineage (NCBI taxonomy): Eukaryota > Viridiplantae > Streptophyta > Magnoliopsida > Santalales > Viscaceae > Viscum > Viscum album. The sequence continues at coordinate 12,802,866 of OY728145.1, forward strand.
CTATGGTACTCCTCCTATCGAGTACCGTGGGTCTTCCTTGTCAAACATAAGCACTCCCCACTGTGGGTCTTCCGTGTAACACATAGGCACTCCCATTCATGTCCTGCTAAGGTAATCCTCCTATCGAGTACTGTGGGTCTTCCAAATCACACAGAGGTGACCCCCACCACGGGTTTACCACATCACACAGAGTCGCTCCCCACTGGGCCTGTTGAGACACTCTGAGTCAAAACGGTCAGCAGTCATCAAGTCTCATCCAGTCTCAGGTTTCCGTACGTAGCACGCTTTGGAGAACTGCGCCCCAAGCCATAGGTCATACATGAACTACCCCTATGTCCCAAAAAAAGTATCCCAAAGTGTTGTCACTTCATAAGGGTCCCAACACAATAGACGACATGTTAATCAGATGCTCGGTCTGTAAGTTATTTTCATTTCCTCTTTGAGGGCCAGGTTGGATTTGGGGTCCAATCCAACTCGGCTATACTCCAACATTATCCAAAACTCAAGTGGAGTATACCAAAAGGACCATATCGATCCAAGGATTCCAGTTCTATAGACAGTTCATCAAACAGATTCTTGGTTCTCATGTTACGGCTAAAAAGACGAAACTGGGTTTGGTTGGGCCCGGGTCCGGTCCGACCCGCCCAAAGCCGACCCGACCTAGTTTGGTTGAACCAGTCTGACTCGGGTCCAGCCCGGATGGCCTGGGACATAGAGGGACCGGCCCGCTGGGACTTGGTCTGACCCGACCCGCGTATGGGGTGGCCCAGCTCGGTGCGCTGGGCATGGGCCGACGCTGTGGGCGTGGCCCGACCCACGCTGGGGGCGGCCTAGTGGTGCGGTGCACCTAAGCTAGCGCAGAAGGGGGAGAAGACCCCCATTTTGTTCAGATTACCATTGGGCAGCACCTTATGGGCTGCCATGACACCCGTAGGACCTAAACGGGTCCCGCCGTCCCGCAACAGCTGACCGGTGTTTCGGACGGTGCTCCTCCCAGCTGTGCGGTCGCGCGCCACTGCACAACGGTGGCCAGCTAGATGGCGACCGCTCTTCAGCCTTCTCCGTGGCCATGCGGTCGTGGTATCCTACTCATCTGGTAGCGCAGACATGCGCCACCCTACCTTCATGCAGCCGGCCAGTGTGATGGCCCTCTTCCTCTTCTACGGATCACTGCATGTCCGTTCTTAGCCCAAAAAATAAGACGATCATATATTCGTGATCCTTGGGTCGAGGGATCCACATCCATATGTCGCGCTCAACAAAATATTGCGTTTCCACTATCATTAAATATTTTTCATTGAATAACGCATGAAGAACGTGCGTAGAATCAAAGGATAAGAGGAAAGGTATATGCATGGGATAACGGCCATGTTAGTTTTTCCATTGTCATTGTGAAACCAGAATATGATGAATCGATATAATAAATTCAATCATATATAAATCCCCTAACTCTATTTTCCATTGGAGGTGGTATGAGGATGAAGAAGAAGTCATTGAAGATTGACGCTGATATTTGTCACTTCCACAAGACGCTCCAAGGTCGGTTCTTCGTTCTTCGATTCTGAAAGTCGTTCTTCTTTGGAGGATATCCTCTGTTCAAGAAAGAACTTTCCAGCTCTCCAAAGCTCACCCCTCCTTCTCCAACCCCTTTTTCCCATGAGAGGCGAGGTTCCAAATTATATAAGCTTAAGAAATAATTTAATTAAAGTTTTTACATTAATTAAATTAAGTTGGAACATTTAATTTGGAGAAAGAAAAGAGTTTAAAGTTGACTCATTAATTCTAAATTAATGAATCCTATTAATTAAGGTGGAATGTGGTTACACATTTTGGGTAACCAGGAATTTAATGCCCAGCATTAAATGCCCGACCACCCTCATGCGGTCCCCACCTTCATGTTTCAAATGGGAGGTTTAAATTTCAAAAATAAAATAAAGCATGTTTATATTAATTTCTCCCTTGAAATGTCTGAAAAAGAACTTTCACCCTCAACCTACTGCAGTCGAGGTGAAGGTCTCTTTAAGAGAATATCGACACTACGAGTTCAATGGTATCCTTAGATTTCAATTCCAAGAACGAGTTCAAAAGTGAAAAAATGCCGCTTGCGTATTTTCTGAATGCACCCCAAAACAAGTTTAGAAATTCATTTCAGGAACACGAGGCCTCAGAATCATGCGCCGTCAATTTTCATGGACTCGTAAAAATTACATATAATTTTAAAAAATTACATGAAAAAAATCCACATATTTACACTTGAGTCTCACCAAACTCTAGTCCGACTATCATCACACTTCGCATGATCTTCTTATAGCTATTATAGTCTCGATTGGATAGATTCTTTTGCAGTTGAGGTCTAAGTTCACCGAAGAATCTATCAACCTTACCATTTGGATCCATGACAAAGATAAAGGTGTAACATGAAGGCATTATGAAGTTCATCCCATATCTTCCCATAGATTCATTCTCCTTCCGCTTCAGCTCGATAAAATCCTTCTCCATTATTGTTCTCACGGAATGGGGTAAGTACTTACTAAAGAAGATACCTCTGAACTCTTCCCATTCCATAGCTTCAAACTCCACTCTTGGCCTCGTGTTTTTTATTTTCTCCCACCACTGATCAGCTTCTCACTCTAAGTAATAAACAGCCAGGCTGACCTTCTCTTGTTCCAAACAATAGAGCATAGAGAAGATCTTCTCGATAGTGATGATCCACTATTCAGCAATCAATGGGTCGGTAGATACACTAAGGGTTGGTGGTCGTTGATGCATAAAGGACTCAATAGAATTTTGTTCCCTTTGTGGTGAGATCCATATCTCATCTTGATTCAAGTTATTTTACATAACTTGAGCCATTTGGTTCATCATTTTCATGAAAGTTTCAATTATGGATTCCATCGGAGGGCCATCAACACATGGTCCATTACGGTCACCATTGGCATGTTCCCTCCTATTTCTCTCCATTTTATAAATTAATAAAACCTTAGTTATAATCTTATTTCATTTATGAAGCGTTTAACTATAAAGGATTTTATGTCTTAAAACTTCATGATTAAACAATTATATTTTTCTATAAATCCTTTATAATGATTCAAAAAAAGATTGTGATTGACCAAACATATCCCCTAAGAGTGTCAAACAAGGAGTGAAGTAAAGACTGTTGTTGTGTACCAGGATACCCTGGGTCAAGCCAGAAACTCATTCATAATTTTCACTCCTAGGTATATATGTTCCAAATCCACATCCACTTGTTCTTATCTAGACACGGATTTATTTGTTTGGAAACCAATTACTTAATATTTCACCAATATACTAGGATGTTTTCCTATATTTACACTCTTCTATAGGGTTCTTCCTAAAGTTTTCATAGAATAATTTCTATAAACCACTAAACTATCCTTTGATACCAACTATAGCACCCTATCTTTTTATTACATAACTTTTCATTACATTTTACAAATAGAGGACCTTTAAAGTCTAGTGTCTTTGAAATCAGGAATAAAATAAAAGAAAAGTTATAACACTATTTTAAATACCCATGAAAAGTCTATTGGAAAGTTTATCCTATCTAAAACTACTGCATCTCATAACCTAGAGACATACATCAAAGAAAAGGGTGAGCAGAAGGCCCTGTAAGGAAAGCACGAGAATCAATTTACTTGAGATATCAATAGGAACTTGATGAAAAACATATGATAAATGGAAGTAGAGGCATATAATAATGAAAATAACATGAACCATAACTTTAATATGTGGATACAATATTTAATTTAGACATTCATGAACATATCACCAAGGTTCATCCCCAGGTGTCATAAAAATTACCAAGGTTATTCACCAAGGTATCGTGAAACTTTTTCATCTCTAGAGATTAAATTCTTAACCCAATGAATTAGAGATATATTAGGGAGAAACATTAATATATATTTATTTTAATGTGATCCACATATATCATAATCATATATTTTCTAAATTACCCAAATAGAATAAAATAATTTGGTTTCATATCAACATCATGATGTTTTAAAAAGTCTTTAAAAACATGATCATTATGTCATTTATAACCCATAGAAGGGGATGAGGGTTATATGTATGGAAATTACAGAATCAGGAATATAATTCTTATGTCTTTATGAACACCCATATAAACAAAATAGGTTTAGGTATTCACATAAATAAGATAATATAATTTCTTGAGAGAAAGATAGAGAAATTTTGAGATGAAATTTCTACGGCATAACGACTACATCACATGGTTTTATAAAATAATAAAAAATGTGAAAAGGGTCACCCATCCATATATGAAACATTTTAAAGAATAGGGATAGAATATAATAGAAATAATACCATTATGTGGACATTTAAATGACATACCACATCAAAATGAAACTTGAAAGAAAAGAGAAAATGTGGTTTCTTTTACAGAAAATTTTCCAGCCTAACGGTGTCACTTAAAAATCAAAAAAATGAGTTGATGAGAGTGGAAAGGGTTCCTCATAATTTGGACATAAAATTGATAGTAGGAATTATATATAAGAACATAACCACAAATAGTAAAATGAAAACTAGAAGACATAACATAAAGGAAGTCATGACTTAAAAGAGGAGGGTGAAGGTTTCCCTTACCTTGAAGAGTGACTTTGAAAGCTCGTGGGATGGGACCTTGGGGGCATGATTAAACCTTGGGAGGACTCCTTGGGAGGTAAAATACCAGATCATCCTTTTGGCGGATTTTAGAATGAATGTAATGAGGGAATGACTTGGTATTTAGATAAAAATTGAGGGAATGTTTAATTAATTTCCAAGGGACACATCATCGGTGTGATTTGAAAAACCATGGGCTTGCCCTTGGTATTTTCCCATGGTATTAGCCACTTGGGACACATCATAACATATCTTACTATTAAAAAGTTGGCTAGAATTATTAAATCATTATTACATCATTAATGATGTCATTAATCACACCGAAACTCAAAACTTTATTTTTATTATTTAGAGAAAAACAAAACATTTTATAAAACTATCATAAATTCACCCTATTCTAAAATTGATGCTCTGAATTTAAAAATGAGTTCCATTTTATGAAAATAATTTTTAAATTATGAGATATTTTATTTTTATGTAAAACACTATTTACTCAAAAAATTCTAATACTTAACTAATAATTTCTGAAACCGTTATTTACAGATTCTATTATATCAATTAACCATTCAAGATGCCTAAATCATATTTATACTTTCTTAAGTGAGGTTATTATTCCATTGGTCACATTACAATTCATAAGGGTAATATTACTATTCATACTTTACTATTCTCTAAAAATTAAGTTGATCATATTAGACTCTAAATTTATTACTGGTCACAGTTGTAGAAGACCATTTTTGAAAATAATTTTTCATTATTAATTATTTAAGGTATAGAAAAAATATTTTAAAATACCCTTTTTCTAAAATTAATCAATAATATGGAACCTCTTTCTATATTTATCCGAACATTTAAAATTCACAAATTTAACATAATAAGAAATAACAATTTTATTTATACAAAAGGATTACACAATGTAACTAAGGTCTTGTTAAATAGACCCTTATAAAAGCTTCATAGGACCTAAGTGTAAGATGTTATATGGTGATATAATCTTGGGGAGGCTTGGACAACATTGCCCGAGTGGTGATTTCTATCAGCTTGAAGTTCTCCCGTAGGAATTTCCATTCAAACTTCACATGTTGGAGTTCGACTTGGGCTTGGTACAGAACAAAACCGAGTGATAGAACCTCCTTTCCAAGCTCTGACAGATGGGCTTTGTATGGCCCGAGTCTACCGGATGAGGCCATCGACTTATATTTCTGTATTAATTAACCATGATCACTTGTATTTATAAACAATAATCATAACATCAATAATTTAGTTTGCAATGGTCATATCGACCAACAGTCATATAACAATCAAAACCCAGTGGTCTTATTTTAATTATACTCACTTCATTAATTAAAGGATATAGTTTTTTTAGTACAAAATAAAATAACACACATTTTTAGGAAACAAAAATTATTCAAAATTTCGGGTCGTTAAAAGAAGTGGAAGTGACTCTATTACAGTTATACCTAGGGGTAATAACACCAAAAGGGATCATTGGTTATTTTTTAAATAATCACCTGATGCATGATAAGGATGCCTTGATGAAGACATAATTTGACAATCTTAGGGGATATGCATTGGTAAATTCATAGGCTCTTTATGAACCATCATTGAGAGAAAAAAATGGACATAAAATTTTATGTTAGGAAATAGACCAAAAATAACTTATATTGAAATATATAAATTTATAGGTTAAGGAATATATGTAATTTATGAGTTATCCTTTCTTCATATTTTCCCTTATATATTTTTATTAGTTTAAAAATTCTCACCCTATGTTTATTTTGGATTAAATAAATGGTTATAACTAAAATTAAATAGTGAAAGGAAGTATTATCATCCATTCATGGACATTAAAGGACCTATATGACTATGGTTATATGAATTATTTCATATCCCACAAGTTTAATAGAACTATTCAAACACCATTACATCACATTGTAGTAGAGCTATATGTAAAAATGGTAATTAAGGAAATTATTGCATCCCAAGTATATAACCTCTCCCCTATCTATATTTGTTGGATGAACTTATTAAAGAACCATGTGATACTACATTTATTGAAATTTGATAGAAATATATGTATGTGTTGACTTTTCATATCTAGATTCAACATAAATGTTTGAATAAAGAAAATCATCCTCCAAATCACCAATTTCCCTCCGATTCTATAACAGTGCAAGAAGGAGGATGAATATACTTTGGTATAATCATCTCAAGAATGGATATTATTACTTTATGATAAATAATATATTGATAAAATGATTTATAATAAGGAAAAGATATTCTTAGATTACATGGCCATTGTAAGGGAATATGATGAAGTGTTTCTCTAATAATTTTCTAGTCTCCGTCTGTTCCATGTGTTTGAGTTCTCAGTAGAGATTATACCCAGATCATTTACAATATCCTAGACTCCATATAGAATGATCACTGTTGAACATGAATATATAAAGTAAAAATATATGAGAATCTAAATAAAGAGTTCATATGCTTAAGGGCTTCACCTTGGGGTACACCAGTCCAATTTTTCAAGAAGAAGGATTGCTAAATGCGCATCTGCAATGATTATCATTTCCCCAAAAAGAGATCACAATAAATAAAAATTATATTCTTCCCTGGATTGATGATTTTTATTATCAACTACTTAAAGTACCTTCCTTAACTAAGGTATATCTTCAGTCAGGATGTCATAAAGTAATGGTGAATAACGAGGATATCCCCAAGACTAATTTTTATTCAAGGTACATGCACTACGAGATCATAGTGATTCCATTTGTACTCACCAATTCTCTATCATACTTCATGTATTTAATTAACATATTCCTTAATGATTACCTCAAAAATAATTTTTTAGTCTTTATAGATGATATTATTATCCACTAAAAAATAAAGGAGGAACATGAGGAGAATTTGAATGTTGTACTGTGGACCTTGTGAAAGGAAAATTTATATGAGCAGTATAGTAATTGTGCTTTTTGGATATAAAAAGGAACATTACTCTGGAATATTATCACCAACAATGGATAATCAATAGGTGAAGGATAATCAATAACAATATCTATGATATAGTTCCATAGTCTCCTTAGATTATTTTTGTACTATCATTGATTTGTGATAAACCTTTCATGATTTTCAATCCCACTAAACAATCTTACTCAGAAGGGAGTGAAGTTTTCTGAAAAAATGAATATTAGGAATGATTTAATGAGTTAAATAAGAGGCTAATCACTGCACCTATGGTCACATTACCCTCCAGTGGGGAATACTTTTTAATTTAAGACAACATGTAAGAAAAGGATTGAGTTGTGTACTCATGAAATATAGAAAGGTGATAGTATATGGATCTCTTTAAATTAAAATTATTGAGAATAACTATTGAACTCATGATTAAGAATTGGATTCAGTGATCTTCACATTGATGATTTTGTGACATTAAATCTCTGGGGGGATGTTTGACATATATATGTATTATATATTCCTCAATTATATATTCATACAAAATGAGCTCAATATGATCCAATAAAGGTTGTTATAGATGATGACGGATTATGACTGTTCAATCCATTACAATCATAGGAAGGTGAACAAAGTTGATTATGATTTTGAGTAGAATATATCATGTGACCCTATCCATGATATGGATTAAAAGGGATCAAATATTATCGGACATTAAATTTATGGAAATGGGATTAATAAAAGGATATTCATCCAACCTTTCTCAAATAACTGCTAAAATATATAATATTGAGGGGTTCAAGGAGGCCCAAAAATATGATTTTGAGAAACAAAAAAATGTATAGAATATCCTGAAGTTCATATTTTATAAATATGGAGTAATAGGGTTTGGAAGAAAAATATTTATCCCTTGGAAAAAGTAACCGAATAGGGATCTTCTAGATTATGTGAAAATATCATCATTTTCTATTCATCTAGGAATACTTATGATGTATAGAGATTTGAAACAAAAATTCTGGTTAGATAACATGATGTAGGAGATTGTAGAATTTGTATCTCAATGTTCAGTATGCCATCAATTCAAGAATGAATTATATAAGCCTAAGGGTATGATGTAACAATTTCCCAAACTGGTAAGGATGTAATGTCCTGGCTTGAATTCCACTAAACCAGTGCTATGAGCTGATTTTTCAAATGTTCTCGAGCATTCCTCTTCATATGCCGGAGTCTTATGACTAGTAATAGTGGCATAGGGTGTGATAGTGGGGAGACTATAACCTTATACTAGAGTAAAAGAACATTTTATGTAACTAGATATAATCCATTGTAGTAAATAAATAGAGCGGGTAAGTAGTAAATAGAAACAAAGATGTATTGAAAAATGAGATACTGTAAAATCCCAAACAACCATGTCACACATAAAACATTGATTTAGCACTAGTCTGATAATATATATAGGTGTCAATAAAAGAAAAAAAGTATAAGTACAAGAATCTACTACAAGATATGAGTAGAACCACATACCCAATCTCTACATACATATCCATGGAATCCTACTCAATCATCCTCCAGTATCAGTCCAACCTGTACCTGAAACCAAGTGAACACCTTCTCATGTACCACGGTGCTATGATGACTTGATTAGGGTATCAGTAAAAAAATTTGTAGGAAAATACCAACATGGTCCCTTACAAAGACAGTAGTATACAATGTATGTATTTGTGAGCTACTCAACCAGATCACAATAATATTAATAACTCAAATAAAATAGTAACTAAACAAAAAAATTATTTAATGCATTCTCATAGAATGTGATCAGTCAAGCCAAAGCACAAATGGAAAATAAGGTTCCATCATATGTATATATATCTTCATATATATATATATATATATATATATATATATATAAGTAATGTGTAACGTAATACGAATAAAAAAAGTCCATAACTAGTCCTTATGTCTGTGGCCACGTTCATATGGATATCTTATGAAAAGAGGCATTGAGATGGATGTCATACCCCTCAAGCCATGTGTAATTCAAGTTGATCCATGGGTCTGTAATCTGGATTGATGATACCTTCTTTGGCCAATGATGGAAATGTTCGGGATACATGTCCTAACCTTAGATTCATCTATACTAGCCTCCAATCACTATAATGGGGGAATTATAGGTAATATATCGACATCTAATAAATGGTATATGTGTTATATTCCATACCACTCAATCCATGTGAATCCAATCCAATTTTTGACTCATAGGTCTTGACCTGTAGGTAAATCAAGTCATTTCTACTCAGATAATACATATGGGGGATGAACCTTAGGTGACATATAAGGAATTCTATTTGAATCCAAGTACATGCTTGGAATCCATTCAGTAAAATGTACCAAAATACCACTCCCTAACAAGTTTAACAAGTATTTTAATGATGTTTCTACCCAACCCTTGGGAGCATCCTATTTTTTACTCAAGGTGAGCATAATCTATTCCTCAAGATTATCAGATGTGGGGTATGATACATAATCAGAAACCTACCTCTATAACCCTTATCAAAGTATGAATATTAGTGAAAAATGCGACTTTCTAAAATGGTTACATATAACCATGTATGGATTATATTCTAGAACCTAATAATTACGTATAGAAATCCAAATAATCAAGTAGGATAAACAGATGGATCATAAGAAGTATGTCAAAGATTCAAAATAATATCAGAATCAATGAAAAGGCTTAGAAACTAGATACTATGAAGTACATATGGGCGTACCTGTCATATAGCTCACCACAATAGGATCATCAGACTACAATACAAGGAAGAACCTTTATAAATCATATCTACATCAATTTTAATCAAGTGAATGAATGAATAAAAGTGTGAGGGTGTCCAAATGCATATACACACCACTACATTCGTATCCTCTCTGGATGAAAAGTTTGGTATGGGTTTCAAGGTGACACCCACTACCATCTATTCCCAAACCCATGATGTACTATCTTATGGTTGATCAAACATTGGGGCTCCCACTAGGCCCCGAAGGTTAGTTATCATGAGATTCATCCTTCTTGGGATCCTCAACGTCTGCTTGTTAAAATTGGAATCCCTATTGGGATACTCTAAATCAATACATAACTAATGAAATCTTATTGGGGTCCAAAAAATAAATAATAATGTGGATCCTTCCTACTTGGGATCATCTAACAAAATTAGTTCTATCGGGTAATCACATCCCAAAACCTAGGCTTGGTCTTCCTATGGTCCATCCACATAGGTCCATACAAGGGTTAACATGCCATACAAAGTGAAATCTTATCTTTTAGGTGTTCTAGAGGCAAAATAGTCTCTATAAGTATTTTTATTGGCTATTAGGTCCAAGTGATGGAGTTATCACACAAGTGTTATTAGATACCCCTAGTGTCCATCCTTTTTTAATTAAAAATTTTAATTTAATTTAATAGTTCATACGAATAAACTTAAATAGGGGGAATCACCCTCATGGTAAATCCCATGCTTCTACATACTCCCATGGACATGAATGAATACCATAAGGTAAGTATAAAATACCACCCACATCATAAGAAACATTCCCTTTATTTTACATGGGACGAATGTAGTTTCCAAAGCCCATCCAAGCCTTTCCAAGACACATGAGATCCTATATGAAAACCAAAACATTATAATTATTTAATTAAACCTAAAATTTTAATTAAATAATTTTATATTTATAAATTCACCATGGTGAGATACCTCAACTGATTGACATGTGAATGTATGAGGACATCATCTCTAGATCCCCTATTTATAGGATGAGCGAGAACACCATCCTAAAGGGCGTTCCACCAGGAAATGGTAGAGTAAATGAAGGAACCTAAAATAGAAAATCTTGAAATAAAAAACAATGAGATAATAATTAAATAAAATATAGGAGGAGGAATATATTACCCCCTTATGTCATAAAATCACATCCAAGAACTCCATGTTCAGTGTAGGAATGAGGGAATGAGGTGTCGGTCATAGACTTCTTACATGCCTCTTCCATCGAGCGGGATAAGGAGGAGAATGCCATCTTAAAAACAAAAAATAAGTAGGGTCACATGATATATTATGTAAACTGGGGGTTTAAATGCTAATCTCTTGAGGTAAGCCTTCAGGCTACCATACCACATGATTTATAGTGTAAAATAGGGTCTTATGGCAGAAAATAGGGTTTTACACCATAAAATTCATATAACCCCTTTTACATCTTGAATTGCATATCCCAAACCTCAAAAAATACATTTCCTTCATGGATACCACATTCACAGCATAAGTCAATTGCGACAACTAATTTTTGCACACTGAGTTACCAGTTCGTCCTTTGGTTCTCACCAAACCCCAAATACTTACTCCAAAAATTAACCCCATCTAAAAACACCAATTAGGAACTTTAAAACCATGAAAACTGCATTCCTACTTAGGATTATCATTAAAAAATCCAACAAACTAAAAATATAAATTCATTCAGAAATTTCATCCTAGGAAAACATGGGACCTTAAAACCTCCCCACCTTAAAACTTCTCATACCCAAGAAGCCTTGGTAGGCATCAAAATGAACAAACTGAATTACATGGGTTGTGAATTCTTTTTAAAAAATCACATGGTATTCATAAATTCCCAACATTCTTTCAAACTCTTCTTTAACAAACGATGGCCATTTTACCAAATAACTAAGAGAATGATTTGAACTACTATCAAAACATCCGGCCAACACATATTTGAGCTTGTCATAACTGAACCATGATTATGTTCTCATCCAATTTATCAAGTGGACTATGGTGATTTTTATCGTATGTTCTCACTTTCAATATCCAATTCTGAGCCATGATATTACAATTATCAGAACTACTAAATGAAACATGCCCATAGCATTCTCATGACCATCCTGATAAGCTTTTCAAGTTTAATACATGATCACACATGAGGATATTGTTCTCGATCCTAAATTTGATCTAACAGTATAATTTCAATCTACCATGGTTAATCTGCTGGAAATGGATTTTCCCTAAAAAGATGCATCCAACTCTTAGACTCTAACCATCTTATATTGATGGTGTGATCGATGCGGTTCCTTACCGACCATATTCAACAACCCAAGAGGAAACAAGGAGATCTACCTCTAGATAACCATTAACAAAGGTGTTTGGACTTGAAAACAAATGATTCTAATACCAGATCCCAATTCCTATACTTCAAGGTACACTATAAAAATTTTGAGAATGGTCATCAATGTTTTCAATCAAATTTTTTTTATATATCTTAACTGAACCATTAATGCTACCAGGCCTCAGTATGAACATTGATAGATCCCTAATCCTGCACCTTTGGATATTCACACTCTAATCATCAAATAAGCCCAATTATAAGTCTAGTATAAACATATAATCAATCTAATGGAGTCCAAGGAGCATATCCAAGGTAGTCGATACACCAAATTATGAAATTAAAATATCATTACATAGTCGATACATCCACACATCAGAACAGCCGACTAATCCCAAATGTGGTATTTTAACTGGAGGTCAATTATAACTATTGGATGGTGTCTGTGAGGCTATCCAAGGTGTTCACACCATATAACCTAAGTATAACTCAAACAATCCGTGAATATAAATTTGATAGTAGTATATAACCATAATTAAGCATAAAACAACCATTAGGTCACCTAGAAATTACTGAGAAACCCATGCGTGCATTTCTTCATTTTGTTAATTACATACAAGAGCTCAAATGACCATATGAAGACCAGTCACAACCATTAAAAAAATATTACTCCCCACCATAGGAGTACCCTTTTCACACCATTTAAAAAAATTATTAAATCACCTTAGGCCATTACAATCTATTACCGGACATGATAACTAACTTGTCTAAAAGATCTCTCATACTCAAGCATAAATTAAAATTTCACTTGTCACCCATTCTCAATCCATAAAAATGAAACCCATGGTCCCATAATAATTAAAAGCATAATGAGGGCCAATACCCTCAAATGGATAATAGTTAATTCCACACTATATGTATTACCTTTTTATGATGCCTTAAGCACAACTGCTAATGAGTTTGTCCATAAAAAATGGATATTTAAAAAGAAAAAATGTTCAACATATAGTCAAAAATATCTCAGCATACTCAAAAAAATGTCCAGATATTGGGCATGATAATATCTATGAAATAAGTACACTATGATTTCATCAATATGTGTGTATCACTCTCCACAATCCACACTCACATGAAATAGGATGTACTTTCCTTCAACCAAATTTTGACACCATGTCTCCCCACAATGCCTTCCCTGGACCAACCATGAGACAAAAACCACATAAAACCATATTTATTCTCAATGTATACTCTATCAGGGAGGGGTAATCCTCATTTAATCACAACTCTTAGGAAACCATTCCCAAAAATTTATTTGAATCCATCAGTTTTTGTATTGAACAAGGCCACTAATTGAATTAATATATAAATAGTACCACACACAACTGACACATACCATTATCACATAACTCACTCTCAAAATTCATCCATTACAAGGATAAGTAAACTATGATACATGGAAAGTTAGTCTCACCAATCAAGAATATACCTTGTAACTAATCTTTAAAATAAAACAATTAATATGTGCCATTATTTATTCCATTATTTCCAATCACATGGAATCATCTAATTGCGATCATCTCCCTGCACTCTAAAAATCTGATAATAAGAATCCATTGGTCATAGGTCCAGACACCCAAATAGTACTACCCATAAAAATAAATCTCAAAACAAAAGTACCCATGGTTCATCCATAGAAACCAAAGGAATCATAATTCCAATATTTTAAAACCCATGCACCTCCCATGCACTGGTCTCAACAAGAGTTTACTACTAATCTCACCACCTCCTGTGAACCAGTCACATCTCACAAGGCATCAGCCCTCAACCATATGAATGAAAGTAATATAATGACTTTGTAAACCCTCTATAATGAAGGTAAGGATAAAATAAACATATTAGGGTTAAAAAATATGAATTATCAGCCTGTTGGGGCCTTAATCCTATTTAATCATCCTTATAAGGATTGTCCCCTAGAGGCCACAATGTAACATAGGAAGAACGATGAACTGACACACACTAAGAATTTGTATATGATAATAACCCTATAGGTTCTTACTAAATACAAAAATTATGTGTCTACTAGAATCATACAAAGTGACCTATCTGGATCACCTAAAATAAAGACCTCAGTTTCCGATTATGAACTATAAGGTTCAACAACATGCGCACAAAACCATCTAATTCATCTGTGACATATCATTATCACAAAATTTGATTAAGTTGACTGTTATTCCAAGATATATATGAAAAAACCTTATAGGATGTTACTAACATGTTAAATAATCAAAAAAAAGAAACAAAACCCTACAAGGGGTTCATAACTGGGAATCTTATACCCTGTCGAGATTCTAGTGTCACAACTCCTCATTTTCATAAGGACTGATTCATTAACCTCACTGTCAAATGCCTCACCATAGATCAACATGGACTATAATCCGAATAAAATATATAAAATCTAATTATATTATAGATACTGGTCTTATTATATAATTATAATTGTAAAATATTTTAAGGATGTGTTAGAAGAAATAAAATAAAGACGCACGGTGAAGCATGATACCTCTTCTTCATAAAATCTCCTTAGGTAAGCACCAACAAACATTATAGGATGGATTTATGATAAAAGTAAGGGTTCTAGGTTTCATGGAGGTATGTTAGGAAGAAATTTTTGTAGCTATGGACTCATACAAAGGGATTTTAAGGTGTGGATATTAGAGTATAGGGTGTGTCCTTTTATGTGAGGTGAGTGACACACTTTTAATTTTTGAAAAGAAAAGGCATACCCATGTTTTTCACATTCCAAAAGGATCCAAAATGCCCCATTATAGATAATTGAAATTATAAGGTCTATATATATCTAAAAAAATATTTAGTACATTTTTTAGACAATTTTTAGGTTTTTCTAACCCATATCATTTTAGTTTAACCCCTAATAAATCCATTTTAACCTTAATCATGATAAATAATTATTACTATTTTCACTACTCATTATGGTAAAAAATTAAGATGAAATTATTAGATAATATAAATTTATATGATTCAAAATACGGAATCCATTTTACCAAATTCATTTTATATAATTGATAAAAATTAATTTAAAATTAAACTCATAGACGTAATGAAAATGTTTGTTTTTAAGAAGTGTATTTTGAAGAAAAAGATGATTTTATATTATCTTTATGAAAATTAATAATCATTGTATGATTAATAATTAATATTCATTAATATATAAGATATATACATTTCATTTCAATCATTCCTTATTTGGGGTTGTTTTTATTAATTAAAAAGGAGAAACATTTTGCAGTTTAAAATAGTTTTCAGAAAAACCAATTTTTAAACACAAAAATAAACTTCTTCTAAAATTAAATATAAAGATGATTTAAAAGTAATTATGATGATTAAATATAACTAAATAATACCTATGTTACTTAAAGTCATATTAAAATACTAATTAAACTTTTAAATTACCTAATTTATAGAAAATAAATGATAGTTTTATAAAAATTGTTATTTTTCAATATTCACTAAAAAATAAATATTTTTCAAAAAATACTAAAATGTCATTTTAAGTTAATTTTTATAATATTATATCAAAAAATAATTCAATTTTTTCAAATAAATCTTATAAAATTTTCAAAAAAAAAAGAAATATTTTCTCACAAAAAAAATAAAAAACATTTTTCAAGAAAACATATTTTGGATGAAGTAAATTACTTTACTAAATGTTTATTGGTTATTTATTAGTAATTTATGAATAATTTATATTCAGAAGGTAATTATATATATATATATATATATATATATATATATTATAAACTATTTTATATTATTCATACTCTCTAATTTGACATCTTGGTTATAACAGTTATGTATTTCATGGTTCATTTATGCATGGTGTTGCATGTGGAATACTCTATTAAACATATTGATCTTATTTTAAAATTTTTGGGTGTTACATCCCCCCCATTTAATAATCCACACCCTCAAAATTTGAAAATGAACTCGTTTATCAAAGGTTTTACATTTGAAAAATTACCCATGTTGGAAACCCACATCCTAAAAAGGGTTCATAAAACATCCTCTTAATGTAAGAGAAAAGGAAGTATGAGGTCAATTTCGAATAAAATATACTAGGATTACAAATTAAAGAACATAGGTGGTAAGTGAATATTTGTGCATGGAAGAAAAGTTTAATTTCAAAATCAAAATGGAGAGTGATAGATATTATTGATCAAATGAAATTTAATGATCATGATAAAATCATCAATCATAAAAACACAAACTAAATAGGTGGGAAAAAGGTCATCGATATCATCAGAAATGATAGAAAAAAGATTTTTTTTTGTTTCATGATCATTTTAATAGAGTGTATGAATTCAATTATATTCTATACTAGGATTTTTAGGAAATATACTTAATTTATGAGTATAATTACATCCTTCTATTAACGTTCACCATAATATCATCTTTTTCTCCAAATGATGAATATTTAATATTATTTTTTTCATATATGATGCACTAAAATCAACTTATATAATATTACATAACCATAAAAGGTTAAAAATCTATTCCTTCTATCTTTATAAATTAACCAAAACCAAAATTATTAGCATAATATAAGGTAATTTAAAAAATAGATAAATCATCATTTGTTTAAACAGTACATCAATCTCAAAATTAATTAAAAATACCCAAATTTAAACCTAAATAATTCCATATATAAAGAAACTTATATCCAAAATAATATTAATATCCTAAAAATTGAAGATTATTTTAAACTCAATGGATATCTCATACTGTTTCTGATGCTTTATGCCAGGGCACGCTGCCTTGTATCTGTTGTAGATGGAGATAGTAGCGTCTATTTCCCCACATTCATGCTTTCCAAAGCCAGGTGAAATTTATCACTTCTTGAGAGATGTTTTGCATTGATTGAAATAGGATGAGGGGATGTCAGTGTCTCATTTTGTGGATTCCTCCACAGAATTTGTCACCTATTCCAAGCCTCCATCATAGATTAAGATGTTGTGTGTGAACCTCATTCCTAGTGACATCTCTTTGTGGTCACTGATTAATTATGTTACTTTAACCAGAACATTCCAATGGGTCATGTTGGGGTAGAAAACTTTAGTTAGGGAAGTAGTCTCATTGGGCATTGCTGGCATGTCTGGACACTGAAACCTCAATACACCTGATTTTTCCCTTATGAGAGGGATTTTTGAGGGCGTGAAAGCCTGATGTATCCCACATCAATTTTATATAATCTTATTCTAGAGGAATGTATATGAGGTTTTCCTCAGATTCCCATGTTTAACATGGGGTATTCCATGAGTTTAACATCTAGTGGAGATAGATCAGACTAACCAGAACTCTGATAAGAGTGGATCAGATGGATATTCTCCTAGGAGGGAGAACCTGGAAAGTTTACCAGGAAGATGGATCAAAATTTTGATGAGGAAGGACACTGGATGGAATTCCCATGAAAGGGAAGGTTTCACACCATAATGGCTGATCGGGACACCCCAAAAGGGCAGATAAGAGAAGGTGGGTCTTAGAAAATGGTACACCAAGGTTTACTATTGGATGGGATTGAACTACAAAGAGGTGTCCTATGTACCCTATTTAGAATATAGGAATCAAAACCCACATTTTTTTAAGGGGGATCCCAGGGATTACACATGGTTAGCATCCTAGGTGCTATAGAAAGTAGCGATGATATATGAGACTTTACCGTGATAAGGGTAAGGTGATTGAGTTGATGACTTGGTATTATACATGATTAGATTCATGGATGGATGAGATTAATCGGATGGAACCAGCTTGAATATAACAGTGGTGTTGGGATTAAACCCTGAGGAGGTTTCCTACTTACCCTAAGTTTGAAGTCAAGGATCAAAGTCAACATAGTTTAGTGGGGTGACGAGACACATGACGAAGCAAATCATTAGAATGCAATGTATGGATGGGGACCTGATGGAAATGGAATCCCTAGGTTAGAGCATGATCTTCCCGAGACACCAAGGCTCAAATGGAATTTCTGGATGGGAAATGGGTGATGGGATTGAACTTCAGGGAGGCTTCCTATGTATCCAAATGGATGGGAATAAAAGTCCACATAGTTCAAAATGGGGCATAGAACTGGGGTGTACACAAAGGACAGTGACTCGAAGACATACTGGGGCTTACGCATGGTTAGAAACCCATCGCAAGGGGGACACTCTTGGTTGGAGGATATAGATAAGTGTTGGGATTATGCATGGTTAGTAGCCCATGGGGATCGTAACACCTTAGGTAGGTGGATCCGGGAGATGCATCCTAAATAGGGAAAGTGTTGCATCAGGAGGGTACATCCCTAGGAGCTAGTACCAGAGTATACCATTGGTTGATATTGAACATCAAATAGGATTACTACGTAACTGAGAGGGATCAAAACCCACATATTTCAAATGGTCATACAATTTTACACCATCTGGGATGAAGTTGAATCGATATGAAATAGTCAGGAAAAATGGATTTTGGGGAGTGATGGACTTGAACATCTGAGAGGATTCCTATATACCCTATCTAGGGGACAAGGATAAAAGTCCATGTAGTTCATATGGCTTCAGTTTAACATCATACGGTATGAGGGGAGTAGTTATTATGCATGGTTAAAGGCCTGGGTGGATGTTGTGGTTGTTGCTTACTCTAATCCCACATGAGTCACGCTCAGTGTGGGAAAAAAATGTTGCGGCTGACCTGATGATTGTGTCAGGAAAGGTGGAGTCATGAGGGATGGTGTGGGGATTACACATGGATAACTTCTTAGGGAGATGGAAATTGGGAGGTACTCTAGGAGGGAAGCCTGAGGAGGGTGATCCGATGTACGAGAAGGATATGTCCATCATACAGGGAACACCCCATCAGAGTGTATTGGGGATTATGTGAAGACTGCCTGAGGCACACATGGAAACAAATCCTAATGGGAGAGTGGAGCAGGAGACAACTTATGCTCATTCTCCTTTGATTCCACCCTATCTTTCCACACATGTATAAACTCACAGTTTAATGTCATGTGTCAGGGAAAAATGTGCTTGGTTGTTTAAAGTTTTATAGCTCAAACGATTAGGACTCAATCCTCACCCATGGGACTTACTTAACTTATACTAACCCACAATTAAGTTAATAAAGGCATAAGAAAATATAAGAAACAAAGGAGTGGGGGAATGGTAACTTGAGGACATGTGAATAATCAATAGCCATTAGCTTGACTATGCGAATAATCATAAGGTAGGGAAACACTATATGAAACACCACTCAAGGAACCATGAAATCACTTTGTATGAGCCTGGAGAGCCACATGGGTGAAGGGTTCGTGAAGCTCAATGCCTCACAGAGAGGGGATTCATGAAGGAATGGTGCTTCAAAAATAGAAGGGGATTTTTTTTAAGGAAAGTTCTTCATGAAGAACGTCAAAAAGGATCTCTATGAAGGGAGGAGCTTCACAAAGCATGATGAACCAGCTGAGGCATGGAGTCAACATGTTCTTAGAGGGTGATTCATGAAGAATGGATGCTCCGTTGAGGATGAATGCTCTGCAAAGACCCGAGTACCCAAAAGAGACTCATACCTTCATGATGGACATAGGTCTTTGTGAGGGGAATACCCACTTACCCTAATGGCCCGAAGGACTTCATTTTTATTTTATTATGGATAATCAACCTTTTAAGGGTTGAAGGGGAACCCATAAATGACCCGTATGCCCAATTCACAAGACCCGACTGACCCACAGTACATAACCCGAAGGCCCAGAGGCATACCATGCCCAATACATGACCCACAGGCCCAACCCACTTGAACAACCACTCCCTAGATTTTGCGTAATTGATCTTCTAGATCCCCACCTTGCATTTCTTATCAGCTAGAATCAACCCATACAATGCTTGCATGGTGCCTAGTCCCAATGGCGGTTCCCATACCCTCTCATTCGTCCAATCTGGTTAGCTCTACTTCTGGTGGCTGCTACTCTTGTTGCTCTGATCCTCTTATAGGGACTTTTCTGTGTGAAATGGGAAACTCCATGGTCTCCATGGCCCGAAGTCTCTGGGTATCGATGTACTTTGATTACATGAAGGTCCTTGAGACCCATAGACCCAAACCGGTGGCCCGAATGCCCAAATCGGGTGAATAGTTCTGACTACTACAGTACCAAACATTAACTACTATAGTAACTGCTGAAGTAACTACTACAGTACTCAAAAATTCTCCTCCTCCCATTTTTTAACCTAGGTCTCTTTCATGCCAAGCAGGAGCCCTTACCACTCGCGTGCGAGCTCTTGGGTAGGCATCCCCACTTCAAGCAGAGGAAAATTGGAGAAAAGGGAAATATGGTTCAATGTGACCAGGTACCTTGGGAGATTCATTTTCTCCCTAGTTTTTAGTGGAAAGTATGATTCATGAATCAAGATCTCAAAAGGAGAATGGCCAATGTATCAATCCTTTGAGTGGGGAGGGGAGATACATATTTATAGGCACTAGACATTGCGATGCTCCAAGGGTGCGCCGTGAAAAAAATGGTGCTTCTCGATCAGAGGCAGCTTCATTAGACACATATAGAATTCTGTCACTTATCTTCAGAGATCAAAAACATGTCTATTATAATTTCAAAGTCTTTCATCAATTCATTGCAGTGGTCGTAAATGGGTTCATTCTACCGGCTTCATGCCATTCACACTATTGAAGGGATTTGTGATGGAGCTTCAAGAGGCATGCCCTTTAGTGATTTTTATGAATTTTCCATTGAAGAATGTATTTTGGTACAATCAAATACCCCCCTTAAAATGGGATTTGAGGAGAAAATGAGAGTCAAATTTTGAGGGTACATCACTAAAAATATGTAGATCGCAAATCTAACTCATGATGCGGGTGTGAAGAGCGCAGTGTGAGATCGCCGTGAAGCTCGAGCAGCTAAGGGTACCATGAAGCTCGTGATTCCGTCAACTATAAATTTAGTGTGAGGGACCCCTTTTTATGAATCATTTATATGAAAAAATTTTCTTGAGCTCTTGAATCGTGAAGCTCCAGAACACCCCGCGAACACTCTTTACAAACCGGGTTCCATGGATCAGTGCTCCCCGAACCCTTCTTAGAAAATTGGTGCATCATGATCCCCTATTTCTCTAAAAAGTCTGACAAGTACTTTGGGGATTCCCAAATGTGTGATCTATGAGTCTTCCTTTGCGAATGTGCTTTTTGAATAGTTAAGAAGAAGAAAATAATGCTTAAGTCTTCGGACAAAATGGCCAACCAAGAAGCTTCTCAGGAGGACCTTGTGGATGCCGCTCGAAGGGAAGACATGATGAACAATCACGATATTAGGGAATGTGTGGGGAGTCTTTCTTATCATGAGTCTCTGGTGGATATACAGATGGAATGGTAGAAGGATTACCCTCTCTTAAAGATATTTCTGTTGTATGGATTTGGTCTGAGGGATGATGTCTTTATCCCTGAAGCAAGTAGGGACAAATCAGACTATTGGTTCATGGGAAAATGATTCCAATATTAGTGGTTCATGGCTATTGATGGCCATACCTGGAAGGAAAATATTCTTATTTTCACTAACTTCATATACAACCATTTCAATAATGTCAATGGGAAGGTTCTAAAAGCAAATGCATCTCTAATACAATAACACACCATTCTTAAGGCAATTTTAGGGAACATGGAGAAAAGGTGGACTGACAGTTGGGACCTTCACTGGGGTAGAAACTTCATAGATGAATGGGCCTGGGCCTACTAGGTTTGTGCATATTACAAAGAATTTGGGGTAGAGGTGAGGCAAGAAGGCATGTATGAGGCTGTGTGGGCTTCTCAATTCCACATCTACCAAACTATTCACATGATTCTAGAGCTTCTGGGTAGGTGGTCGTTGTGGATCAACACCTTCCATTTTCACCACGGGGAGGTCGACCTTAGCCTCTGGGACCACCAAAAACTTTCAGGTATTCCCATCCTAGGGAGATGTATGCCAAATTTGTCCATGTGGAGAATACATGGGAGGATCCAGAGCAGATTCCACAATTGGTGAAGACAGAGAATGACCTAGTTCTAGGAGATGATATGCAGTCAGTGAGAGATTTCCACTTCAAATAGTGGTTTAGAAATTTCATAAAATTTTCCTCGAAACTTCCTTCAGTGGGATAATAGGCACCTCATAAACTTCTGAAAAGGCCCCCACATGTCCAAGGGGAGAATATCATAGTAAGGAAGGTTCCTTACATCAAATTTTGGAGGGAATCCAATAGAATTTGTGGGCGTACAATGTTTATACTGAGAAAAAACTAGTGGTTAGGTCGGCTGGGTTCATTTCTGCACTCAGTTTTGGATGGATGTTTCAAATCAAGGATATGAAAATGGGTGTGTGGAGAAGAACATTTATCATGGAATCCATCCTGGTGAAGGGGAAATGCATCAAATTTGAGGTACCAGTGTTAACAAATATATACAAGGTGTTGTGGAACATCGGTGTGGGGAAGAAGACACCTCGTGTATATAGACCATTACACTTTCAATATGGCTAGATAACGGAGCACTTGAGGGTTTAAGAATATATGAACCCCATTTCCCCTCCTGGGTCTGAGCTTTGACCAGATATTCTAAACACGGTGGGAAGTTTCCCTATCAAGATAGCTTCACCAGCAGCATTGAACTGATTATAGAAGGTGGAAGAGTTAAATTTCCATCCATTCCTATTTCAAAGTGGAGTATTCATTGATGATGGTTAGGGAACTAAGGAACATCAACCATATCTCTCGGCCTTGTAAGGTGGAGTTCTGGTGGCACGAGTAGATCAAGAGCCTATCTACGAGCCATATACCCTGTATCGCTTTGTAAGGAAGTTCCAGTGCATACATAGGTTAACACTAAAAGTATACATAGGGTTACACCATGAGGATCATTCATGTGTGATGATGAACATGTGGCTCATGTTCAGATGAGAAGATAGGAATATTCATAATGAGATACCTCTGCCAACTGATACTTATGGGATATCTAAGGAGTATGGAAAACTCTAGGATACAACCTAATCAAGGGAGATGCTAAAGTAATTGAATATATATGTTGATGATGAGGTGCCTCCTCAACCCCATGGTTGGGGTAAGACAATGACAAGAACACCTTGCAATGGTAGAGATGGTGCACACCTTGGTGGTGGAGTGGGAGCAGTGGAAAGGACATTGATTACAAGGCCCGCTTCAGGAGTGAGTGGATGAGGAACAAAAGTATTAAATCCAGTGGCTCTAACATTGATGATCTGAGAGGAATTCCACAAAGAGGGTTCCAAATAATACCTACCCAATCTCATGGGAAGCGGTTTCACTTCATGGACATACTTGAGAATGTTGTTTACCTGTAGGCTTGGGAAACCTATGACGTTAATTGGAAATTAATTAGTCCTTACGAGTTGTGGGATCATATCAACCAATTAGGGATGGGTATTTCAGATATTATTCAGGCCATGGCCAAATATTTGGGTTCTCACACAGAGGGGGATCAATATGTAGCTAAGCTGGAAGACTTTGTGCATTCTCGAGGTACTATGCATTCAATGAGGGATCAGGTGAAAGTACTTGTTGACCAAAAATCCCCACCAAAACCATCTACTGCTGATATGAGGGTTCTCTTCCCTTTTCATGATGAATCAAAGGGGTCTTGGGGAGAAGATGATGACAGGGGCCCTTTGGAGGAAGGTGAGGTTGAGCCTCAGGGTTGGGATAATTCACTGAAACTATTGAGGTAAGATCTAATCCATTACTTTACGCTACTTACTCAGGTTATCCAATTTTCTCAACTTAAATTTTTTCTGTGAAGGAGGGACTCATAGAAAGGACCCCTTCCATCATGTAAATGAAGATAGAGGGACAAGCTCTGGGGCCTATGCTGGGAGCGATGGAGATCACAGGGTCTCGTGGGATGTGGAAACTAGGGAGATCATTCTGTAATATTTATAGTTCCCAACCATATACGAGGGTCCAAATCTTGGTTTTATTATGGTATAAACCTTAACATGTAATCAAATATTCAACCTTTGTATGCCTTCTTCTTCACATAGTTATAACTTCCTTCCTCCCAATCAGAACAATTTTCATTATCTATGTCTGAATAATTATTAAAGTAGTGGTTTTAATTCTAATGAAGATGGCCAGGGTTATTGGAGCTCCTTTTCTGAGGGGAACACCAATCAACATGTAAATGGGTGCCCAAGCTATCCAAACAATGAAAATCATGGCTATTAGCAGAACTGATGGAGGGGCGAAACCCAAACCTATCGAGGTGGAACCTTGTAATGAAGATCAACCATGTGAGATGGAACCTAGACTATCTGATGAAATTATAGAGGGGGATCCTATTTATGAACTCCTAGATTCATTCATAGAATATGAACCTACTAACCCAGAGGATCTGGATGAAGCTGATTCTGATGCGGAGGACAATCGGGCTATCCATCGTTGGTCATGGAAATTGATCAATAACTTTACTGACAACACACCACAATCAGAGTGGATAAGCCAGTTGTGAACACTCCACCACCAGATATGTGACCTATACATTGGATGGATGTATTCATGAAGTATACACTTTCTCATCAGGGATTACACTGTAGTGAAATTTTGGGAGAATGAATGTAGATTCAGTGTTTCTTGGTAGTAGAGAAAATCTATTAACATTCAGAAGCTTCAGAAGGCTGAACCGGAGATCCAGCAGTTCGAAACACAGATGAATAAGTGCTCTTCCTTTACCAGCACCCAATTGGAACTCATATCATGACTACATGTTCGATTGGTGTAATATAAATTTTAGTTGAGGAAAGCATTCTACTTGGTAGATTATTTTTTGGCAGAGTAGAATCAATCATGGATTAGGGATGATGAACTATGCCCCACAAAAAATAAAGAAGGAAGAGAGCATAGAAGATGACAAAAAATCCTGGATTCCACTAGACAAATGGAGGAAGAGTTCAGAAACTCTATCAAAGGGGCCAATCCCTAGGGTCTTTACTTTTTTGAAATCAAAAACATGTTTTTATAATTTATTTATCACTTAAGATGCATGTATAGAAATATTTGTTACTTTATTTGATTATTTCACCTCAATTATATCTATGAAACATCTAACGATCAATCCCTAAGCTCACGTGGGTCATGCCCAGTTTGAGAATCAAGGAAAAACCATATAATTTCTCACTTTTGATATGAGAGAACTACCCAACCATTGAATACTCGGGGTCTAACTGACCACCCAGAGTTTTAAGACTAAGAGAGGGGTTTGTGAGTGGAGAATAAGGTTCTCAGAGAAGCCAAATTTCCCTTCCTGTTATGCGCTAATGCACAAGCAGGGAAACATCAAGGGTGTTGGAATCAATCAAAACAAAGGGGAATGACATGTGTGAATCACGACACCCAAAATTTGAAACACAATGACAAAGGCATGAGTTCAGGCATCCATACCATTTGGGGGTCCTTTCAAATATGAAAGATGATGGAGATACAAACAAGGGGAACACAAAGCATGGAG
Organism: Viscum album; assembly: GCA_963277665.1. Taxonomy (NCBI): domain Eukaryota; kingdom Viridiplantae; phylum Streptophyta; class Magnoliopsida; order Santalales; family Viscaceae; genus Viscum; species Viscum album. The sequence goes on from OY728145.1 coordinate 12,829,155, forward strand.
TTGGGATCATGAAATGTTCAAATGGATTCCAACACTCTTGAAATTATGCAACTATGATGAAATCACATTGGTGTGGGTGCATTGGTTCGAAGAATGATCAGACCCATCTTTTAGGAAAAACCTATCTGGTGAGGACCTAAAACTCCATGCAGTTTTATGACATGATAATAAGGAAGATACATATGTAGTTTAACATTATACGATAAGGAAGATACATGGTATAGTTTAGAGTCATATAACTAGAACATAATACACATCTTAAGGTCCAACTACCTAGACCCTAACCAATAGTTTAAAGTCATGTTACACAAACTAGAGGCTTCTAGTTTAAATTCATGTAGTTTGGATCGTAATTGGGGAAAACGGACTAGGAGGATTGATGAACCTGTGTCTAGGACCAAGGAGAATGTACAGGATTCATTATGTATCCCATAAGGATGGGAATCAAGCTACACCATGTTCTTGAGACATGGCAGGGTGAAAGACCAAAACTGGTGGGGGAAATCCTCTCTAGAGAGGAAGATGATGCATCCCATAATTATCATGGGGCATGCCAAAATTGTTTAGGGTAAGGTTGGCGTTTAATGTAATACATTGAGGATATGAACACTCCAAAGGAGAAATGTGCAGTGTGGTACATAATCTGACATAAATGAGTACCAAATGGGTTTACACTACACCACACAACCTCAAAAGGGGAGCTGAGTCCGAGAAAGGATGAAACAAGGAGTTTATGATTTTGCTGATGGACTTAGGGATGAGTCATCTAGATGTCACTATGTATCCTGTGAGAGCATGAATCAAGACACACAAAGTTCTTAGAAAACTCCTTCCATGAAAGTCTGACTCATTCTTAGATAAAAGTAAGCATTTGATATATCTTGTTTTTTCTTCTGATGTTGGTGTTTTTTTCTTTGTAGAAACTAGTCCCAGATGAAAAGCATGAGTGTCGCTATAGAAATCAATCTATATGACAGTCTTGAAAAATAGCATTATGGATGGCCAGTTCCAAGTGTGATGCCCTATTAAGTGAGAACACCGCAATACTATGTCGTTTTTCATCGTGCAACCAAACGATGATGCTATGATTTAAGGTCATATGACTGGAGCATTCCATGAAATTTAACGTCATGCGATAAAGACACAACAATTTAACGTCTTGTGGGATGAGAGGGATCCTAGTTTATAGACATGGAACATGGACCATGAGGTGGTGTAGTCTTATGTGTGGGTATTACCTTAACAAAACTCCTAAGTCCATGTGTTCTATGATCGGTGTGGTAAAAATGGGTGGTATGAGGTTTTCCCCATCACATGAGAGTGCAAAAAAGTGAAAGAGGAATGCAGGGTGAGGAAATACCAACTAGACTGACATTCATACTCGACATATGTCAATGTATGTAGGAGAATAAGGGAAGGAAAATATGAATCACTTCACTCAATATTGGGGACATAATAGGGTTCGTATAACGACAAAGGACAACCGCAAGCCATGTTCGAGACACAATATCCATACTGTATAGCCTGGGATGGGAACAAACAAGCAAGGGTTGACTGCTGATCATAATAAAAATGCAGAACCTGTCTCAAAATTACATTCAAGATCCTCTGGGATGTTGGCCCAAAATGGTATTCAAGCCTAAAGGTCGAGCATATGTACCATTTGGGGGCCTTTCAGATATGAAAGATTATGAGACCGAAATAAAGGGGATGCATAACGCACGAATGTACCGATGCAGTTTAACATCACGAGGTAAATATAGAGGAGAGGAAACATAATCTAAAGGGATCTATATGGTGTGATTTATCATAAACCTGACTTGAATGAGGTCCAACGAGGTTCCATACCACACAATATACTTTCGATAGAAACCTAGTCCAAGAAGGGGGTAGAAAGGTTCGTAACTATGTAGCTGGACCCGGGGAAAGCATGTTTGGGTGTCACTATGTATCAAAATAGGGTGAGAATCGAGCCACACATAGTTCTTAAAGGTGGCATGGAAGATGTCCAATGCAAAAAAGTACAATGTATCTTTGGATGAAGACATCATAGTGATGGGTAGTTTATCATCATATTGCTCAGATGAAGAAGGCATAGTTTAACATCATATGATAATGATGTCGAAGATCATATATTACTGTCATAGAGATCAGACTATAAAGTGACACTTTCATAGTGGGAATTTTTACATGTTTTAGGTCCATAATGATTGGAACATGATATGTAAACTCCTAGTTTAAGATCACAGGGTTCAGACTGGAAAGTGGTACAATTCTTCCATGCAGGTAAAAATCATAGAAATATTCCTAAGCCCGCATGAGCCATGATCGGTGTAGGAAACAAGGGGAAACAAAGATCTTACAACACATATAATTACATTATGGGGTTGGGGTGGATGTGGAGGTAATAATAGCCCCATGACACTAATCTCCCACTCAACACACAAAGGTGTATAGAGGGGAAAAATCAAGAATGTCAAAATTACGTTTGGAATTAAGGATGTGAAGAGGGATGTAAATCATGATATTTGATATTTTGGATGCAATGAGAGTGTAATAATAGTGAAGGACAATTTTTGATCATGTTTGAGACACAATATCCATACCGCGTAGCCTGGGATGGGAACATAAACCTGAGGTTCAGTCACATACTATTTTTGAAATGTGGATCCTATCTCAAAATATCATTCAAAATCCTTCGGGACATTGGTTCAAAATTGTAGGAAATTATAAAGGATAATAATTTGTAACGATTGTGGGTAACTTCATAAATTAAAGATGATGGAGACCCAAAAAAGGGACATGTAAAGCATGGAAATGGAATGAAAGTATGTCCATGCAGAATCGAACACTCTAATCCCTACCCCACAATGCATATGAGCATATAGATGAGGTATAAAAGAGGTCAAGGGACTCAATAAAGGAAAAATGACTCAAAATGATGAGTAAAGGAAGAGTCAAAGTGGGTTGATGAACCCGAGGCTGGACCCGAAGACAAAATTAAAGGGCATTTCGACGTATCCTATGAAGGAAGGAATAAAGCCACATGTACTTCTTGAATGTTATGCAGTTTAACATCATGTTGTAAGGTTTAATGGGGGAGAGGTATCCCAAATGGGGAAATGTGTATAGAGTGGTAATGTGGCCTGATGCGAATGAGGACTAAAGAGGTCTCACACCACACCATTTGCAATCCCAGAATAAAATTCAGGGTAAGGGTCTAGAATATAAATTGGAGTACATGAGGATAGACCCGAAGACATAATTTCTTTGTGTTACTATGTATCACATAAGGATTGGAAAAATGACATACATAGTCCTTGAAGGTTTTATGCAGTTTAATGTCATGTGGGAAAGACCTGGGTAAGGGACACTCTCTAGGGAGACACATTGTACGACTATTGGAACCCCAATGTGAATGATCACCAAATAGGTCTCAACCACACTACATGTTCCTATGAGACATCTAGGCCAAGAGGCTGACAAGGTAAAAGACTCATAATAGATATGGATGGAACTAAAGAAAAAATGACTGGGAATTCCAACATATCCTACAAGTGTAGAAATAAATCCACACATAGTTCTGCAATTCCATGCATTTTAACATCATGTAGTAAGGATAGATGAGCAGCTTAACATCATGCAAGGTGATGATGTTGGGAGGTTTTACATCCTGCATCCTAGACGGATAATAGGAAAGTCCCCTGAGGAAGGAGTACATGATGAATCTATTGTAAACACCAATGTGAATGAGAACCAAAGAGGCATCACACCACACCAATTGATCCTGGGACAATCAATCCATGGGTCCAAAAGGATAAAATGATTCATGGTACCTGGGGATGGACCTGAAGAAAAAATGTCTGGGAATTACTACCTATTCTATAAGGGAATTAATCAAGCCACACGTAGTTCTATAATGTTCCATGTAGTTTAACATCATGCAGTAAAGACATTATCCTAATGGGGAAGTGTATGGCATGGTAAAGTAACCCAACGTGAATGAGGACCACAAAGTTATCATACCACACCATTCACAATACTAGGATCAAAAGGACCACATTCCTTTTAAGATCATGGATAAATGACCATAAATTCTATATAGTTTACTATCTTTCAAGAAGGAAGGACCGGTTTAATTTCATGCATGATGGGAGAGATCTCAGTTTAAGGTCGTAGAACTCAGACCATAAATTAAGGCCAAGAAGGGCCAGAATGGTTGTAGAACCTAGGGCTGGACCCAATGAAAAAATATTCAGGTGTTCCTACGTATCCCATAAGGATGGGAATCAAGCCATACATAGTTATTGAATGTGTCGTGCAGTTTAATGTCATGTGTTAAGTAATGCGGATGATAAAGAAGTATTATTAACGGAGGTTCAAAATGAGGCTATTAAAAAAGCAACATGAATGAGGACCAAAGAGGTCTCATACCACACCACACACTCCTAGGAGAAAAATTAGGCCATGAGGCTAAAAATGGAGGAACTTGGGGTTGGACCAAAAGAAAAAATGTCTGGTCATTCCTATGTATCAAGAGAATCTAGGAATAAAGCCATAAGTAGTTCTAGAATGTGCCGTGAACATTAATATCACGTGGTGAGGAATAATAGAGGCAGTTTAATGTCATGCAGGTTGAGCTAAAAGAAAACGGGGCTTGTAGTTTAATGTCATGTAGGACATACAATGCAGTTTACAATCCTGAAAGATAATGATGCTGGGATGTTTTACATTCGGAAATCCAGATGAAGTTGTTTAACATCCTTCGGGATGTGATAGATCCTCATGCAAAGTACTGCTTGAGAAATTAACATTGGTAGGAGGAGTGATATTCTCTCCATCTGTGCTGATCAAAGAGTACACACCATTGGGGTAAATCATGGGAACGATATATGGTCCCTACCACTTAGTCTCTAACATTGGTTGTTTCCTACCTGGTATCATCAGTGTTCCTAGGGTCAATACTGTGTCACACTGAAGGAAATATTGGAGATGAACTTTTTTGTCAAAATCCCTAGCTATCTTGTTCTGGGGCCTCTCTAGATTGTGTAGTTCTAAAAGCCGATTCTCGTTGATGGGTTCGAGATCATCTAGATAGACTTATGATATATTGTCTAATGCTTGTTGATAATAAGAAATAGTACGAATCGATGGTATCTGAATCTTTATGGGTAGAACATCCTCTACTCCGTACACCAAGGAATATGGGGTCACCTAGGTAGAATTATGAGTTGTCGTCCAGTAATCCAAAAGAGTGTTGGGGAGCATGTCAGACCAACTCTTCTTATTTTGACCAACCATCTTTGGAAAATTCTAGAGAGGGTATTTTTGAATGTCCCTATATATCCATTTTCCTACGCATGATAGTGATAAGTGTTATTGGACTATATTTTGTATAGAGAATACAATCTCTTCATCACATCTACATGAAAGTTGGTTCCATTATTGGTGAGGATTAAATGAGGGACTTCGAATCAGTTGATGATATTAGAGATCACGAAATCAATTATAGAACGAGCCTTTACTTATTTGAGCATAAGTGCTTCTTCCCACTTGGAGAAGAAATCTGTGGCAGTCAGGATGAACCTTCACAAGAGAGATGTAGCTGGTGGATATGGTCCCACGACATATAGACCCCAGAATACAAAGGGACACTAGTATTTGATAATATGGATAGAATCTGGATACTGATGCATAAAATAATGATGAATCTAACATGGATGAAAAATCTTGGAGAATTTGATATTATAATGGACCATGGTGGGGTAGAATTATTACAACCTTCAGATCTGGTGGGAATGTTAAGACCCAGTCTGATGAGCACCACATAAACTGACATAGAATTCCTGCATAACTTGGGAGATCTCATGCCATTGAATGAAAGAGAGGATAACTCCATAAAATCCACTTATTTAGAGGATTTGTTCAGGGCTAGGACCACTCGTGAGGGTGAATTGCAGTGCATTCTGACAGACTCACTCACATTCGGCTCTGTCTGTCCGGAGATTTCTGTGTTGGATGTACTTGATGCGGGAGTCATCAATCCAATGGTTTATTCTTCTATAGAGGAGAGATCTTAAGGTCTTTATGTGGATTCATAAGTGGTATGATGGCATACCTAGTGACTATAATCATCATCCAAAGTGACATGAGTGATGACTCTTCATTGCGCCACATGGATAAATCGGTCATCCTGATCAAGATCTGCAAGAGATGTATCTAGGATGGCCAAGGAATCAGATTTACCATTTTATGACCTAGGGATGTAACAGGTCTCATTCCAATAGGGGAGTCATGCCATTAGTTAGTGAGTGCACTCTAACAGGGGCACGAGCTTTAGCCTTCTGACGACACAATCACCATTGATTTTCTTTATAACTAGCTTTGAGAACCCCTTCAAATATAGTTGGGGAACATTAATCTGAGGGGAAAAATAGATACCAGTGATAAGATAATGATACACGACTTTGTTATTTTTGCATCCCTCTAATAATAAGATTGAATTGTGTGAGAAAACCTACGTAGGCGTGATGAAGATGATGCCTAAACCTACCCTGTTGAGTCTGGGATCATTAAGACTTATTCTAGTGGGGCTATGTGAAGTTCCATCAATGTGAATATGCTGACATGGCTCAACCTGAACCACTGAGAGGATGGAATCTTCTAGTAATTCAATATCTAGAGATTTCTCAACAGGGGTTGCATGGGAATCCAGAAAATATTGTAATGCCTGGACATTGATTTATTTTTGCAGAACAATCCTGATGTACAACTGCTGATGGATCACTGCCCACCAAGCTTGATGACCGGTCAACACAGGGAAGTTTAGAATATACTTCAGTGAGTCCATACGGGACACTAGTTGTCTATCATGATGCTGTAGATAATGTCACAAATTCTGTACCACACAAACCAGTATGAGACAACTCTTCTCAATATATGAATATCCAGTTTCATTTTCTATGAGCATGCAACTGAGATAGTATAAACTATTATCTATCCCTTCATTATTCTTCTATGTGAGAAGGGTACCGATGGACCATTCCAGGGTGGTCACGTAAAGGACCAGCGTCTTACCGGATACAGGTAGAACCAAACTAGAGGCTAGATAAGATACATCTTGATCTCCTCCATGGTAGTTTGACATTCTTAATCCCACTAGTAGATGACAACTTTCTTCATGATCTAGGAAAATGGATTACACTTTCCAGAAAAATTCTCAATGAATCGGCACATGTAGGCTATGTATTCTTGAAATCCTCGGAGCTCCTGAATGTTTCTCAAGGGAGGCATCTAACTGATGACCTTGATCTTCTATGGATAAATCTCGTTGCCTCTATATCTAATGACAAAGATAAGAAACTTTATATAGGTAACCCTTAAGTCACACTTTAACGGATTAATCTTCAGATGGAGGGACCAGAAGAAGACAAACACTTTCTATAGATCTGTGAGACGGTTCTGACAATGGTGGGATTTGAAAACTAGATCATCCATATAGAATTCCACAAATTTCTTTAGAATCGTTTTGAATATACGGTGTATATCAAACTAGTAGGTGTCTCCTAAATACATCAAACCGAAAGGCATTAATTGATAACATAAGGTAACTTGCAGTGCTATGAAGGAAATGGAATCCTCTTCCTCATGGGCCATTCAAATTTTATTGTGTCCAGAATACCCATGCATGAAGTAGAGAACCTAGAATCTGATGGTGGCATCGATCATCAACTCTGTCATGGGAAGGGGAAAATTGTTCTTCAGATAGTGACAATTAATATACTATAAGTCAATAAAAACCCTAAAATTTCCATTATTCTTCCTAATAAGAATGATATTGTCAAACCATCTAGGGTAAAAGAATTAATTGGTAAATTTTGATTTGATTATTTTATAAACTTTGGCCTCAAACTTGGATGAGAGCGCACCCGATTGTTTCTATCGACCATTCAAAGTTCTGATGCTCTGCTAATGTGTATATCAGTACTCAGGTCGAATCCTCAACAATGATATTTTTTAATAGGTGATTTTTTAGTTGATTGTATTTTGATTGGGGGGTTTGATTTCAGATCTTAAATGAAGTGATTATTGATTGGTGTTTTATTTAACAATTTAATAAATATTTGGTTGTGTTCATCAATAAGTAATTATGTTTGTGATATCCTTGAGCCTTGCTATGTTTTGTATTAAATTAACATCCATGGCACAAGTTGACGTTGATTGAATTATTAAGTGTTAAGGATTTAATCCAAGACATAACATAACTAGGATTTCAATATCAATAAGTACTTGATTGTGGTATTATATTTATGGTTCTAATAATCCATGGAATCCACAGGTTGAACAAAATATTTCATTAATTCATGACATGTTAAGTCCAATATACACAATGTTAAATTAAAGAATACTCATCGAGCAAAAGCTCTCAATCGCTTAACATCTCAAAATAATGACTCACCCAAATGGTATATTTAATCATCCATTGAGATGGTTATTAATATGGTAATATATTTTTTATGTTGATGAATTAGTATGTAAAGAAAAATAAAGGGATAATAAAAGAGTTGTGCGTCGAACACACACACATAAACAACGAGGAGAATTAAATATTGACATTAGATTGAATGAGAAAGCACAACAACGTAAGTGGATTCAACTGTATTGAAACTATTTTGAGATCATTTATATTATTTAATAGAATGTGGATGAGAATAATAGATGATTATGAATAAACTTTCATTAAAATAGAATTACAAAAACAAACACTTACACGATTATAAAGGAAGAACAACACAAAAGTAAATGAAAACAAAGAGAGGAGGAAAGGTCTCTAAAGTAAAAACTTGAGTATGTAAGGTCCTAAAAAGGCATTGAAAAGGATTTGGTCGTTCCAATATATGATCTTATCTTATGAAATGTCAACCACATGCAAGGAGAAGAGGGGGGGGGGGGTTATTTATATCCAAAGGAAGTGGACTGTTTGCATTTCAAATCTACCCCTCCACTTGCACCTCTAATTTGGCCATCCCAAAAGCTGAATCTCGTGATATAATCTTATTAAAAGTTTTAGATAATCATGTTGGAAGACACCTCTAAACATTTGGAGATATTTGGACATATGGAGACAAAGTTATGGCAGTTTTCATAAACAATGTTAAACTGTCCATTTCTATCCATGCTTTTTCGATGGTTGAAATGTGAATGGATTTTTGAATAGGAAGATGACTTCAAATCCAAATTATTTCTTTAAAAAATTCAGTATCATATATCTCCTATTTAACACTAAAAATTCTCAGATTGATTGGATTATTAGATCATGAAAAATGTCATGAATAGTGTCTATATTTTAATTCCAAACCAGAATTGTGGGATGGACTTCAAAGAATTATTTGGCCCCCTTTTCTTTGGAGTTAGGACATGAAATTTTTATCAAAGATGAATGGAATTTTCCCCAAACTTTAGAGGAGAATTAAAGGATTTTTACTTCTTGAGTGGGCCCAGTAATTCTATCTTCATGGATTTTCCAGTTTCATTATAGATTATTGGGGCCTCTTTGTGTGGACCATATGACCCTCCAAATGGCAGAATTGGTCCGAGATCCCTTCTAATGGAATGTTTTATATTGAATGAGGAATACTAAAAAACAAAAACCATTCCATTTGAATAAATAGGGTGAGAGTTATTATTAAAAAAATAAACATACATGAATCTTGATGAATTCAAATAGTGCTCTAAAATTATATTTAATATTTAAACATTAATATTTCAAACAAATTATGCACATTTCATATAAAATTAGAAAAGGGATTATATAATTAATAATTAAAATATTAATAACATCAACTAACCCACACTTATTCTTGTGCATGTCCTAATGTGCAATAAATATAAAAACACAAAAAAAAATCATTTTTACTCACCAAAAAATATTAATTTTTTCCCCAATCAGGGGAGGTTTTGGTAATTTCACACATCCATATTGAATTCCACCACAAGTTTTTACAGAAATAGTGTTCCAAAAAAATTCATTTTTCATGTTAAAATTTCTAAATGAAAAATGGTGGCACACAAAACTTACTCATCTCAAGACGATAAAATTAATTTATATAGCTTCACTCATTCACCAACCAAGATTGAAAATCTTAGAGTTTGTAAGAGCTCTTAGCTTCCACTCCATATCCTAAATAGCTCGAAAATATAGAGGTCTTTTTAGGGGTTTTTTGTGGCTATGGGATGGTAGGAAGATGATATCCAAAAGATAAGAAGGGGGGGTAAAACACCAACATGAAAAAAGCAATGTACATTTTTTTTGAAATGACACATAGAAGGAAATGGAAACACATATTTATGAGAGAATGAAAATGTGAAATAAGACACAAAATAGGAAGGAAATTTGAAGTGAATGAGAAGATGAAATATTTACAAACCACAAAGCTTCTCCTAATGATATAAGTGTTCATTTTTTTTCTTTTTTTGAAAATGTTGAACTTGAAATAGATCTCACAATCATCTCCCAACCCATGATTGATCTCCTCATGACACTAATTGTAATAGTTACAATAAGATCAAAGGTTGAGGAAGACTGATTTTTAACCCACCCAAGACACAAATCATTCTTATTTACATTTAAAAAAAATTGGATTTTTTTAACACTTTTCAATATCATTTGTACAAGAAAAACATATATACATTCAAAAACCCCACTGAAGAAAAATATCTCCCCTGCACTTAAATTGATGCTTTCCCTCAAGCATATGATAACATGGTGAAAATCAACAAAAGGGTACCCAAAATTAAATCCATTTCCCCCACAATTAAATTTCAAAAAAAAGCAATGAAAATCCATGCTGATATTGGGTGGGATAAGGTATTTTTCTTGTAATGTGGATAAAATAGAAAAGGTTCTAATAGGCTCAAAGGGGATTTCAAAAAGAAGATTAATGTATGGTTAATGGGATGCTATTTGTATATTATAATTCTCATGGGGTTTAGAAAATTCCTCTATCATATTAATGCACACTAAAGTAGGAAATTCAGCATGAAGGTCCACAAAATCAAGAATCATAAATGGGGGTGAAACAAAAATATTTTTAAAAGATTTCCATATGTGGCCTTAGCATGAAAGAAAATGTTGTTCCTCACGGGTGGGGAAAACCATTTTCCAAATAACAAATTGAGCATTCAAAATTTGTTGGTTTTGACACAATATTCTTTATCCAAAATTATGATGAAAGTGCAAAATTTTTTAGATGAAACATGTCTATTGGCTCCCCAAAATGGTTGGAAAATTTTTAAAAATTGGAAAGTGAGTAAGTATGACTCTTGATTTTTTTATATTTTGTTATGATTCTTTTTGTTTTTAGTTTTTTTAGGTTTTTTTATAGTTTTTTTATAAAGACACACCCACACAAAAGATAATGAGTAAATAAAAATCGTGATGAAAAAAGTGGTAAAAAAATGAAAAATAGAGGAAGATGAAGAAAGGGGTAGAGAGATGAAGAGATAGTGAGAGTTAAAGTGAAAGAGGTGCACCCTGGTTAGTATTTTGTGGGTTGTCGTCTCCATCCAGTGGTGGGCCAGTGGAAATTGATATGCCTCAAGTAGAATGTTACCTGAAAAATAAAAACCATAATGCATCTAATGAAAAACTAAATCGAAATTAAAATTTCATAAAATTAAAAGAAAACATGGGTCACCTCCCTAGAAGCGCTACATTTATTTTGTATACAGCTGGAAAATTGCAGTGGACTATCCATAGTCCGATGGTGGCCACCGTATTTTCTTAACTCCAGTGTGCTTCCAGAAAAACTTTTCCTTTGGGATGCTAGATTGTTCATTGGATAATTTATCCACTTCCTTGATTGTGTTCTTGTAATTCAATGGGGGTGGAAATAGAATATGACCATCCTCCCTTTTTTCTTCAATGTGAGAAATGATTTTATCCATAAAGTGGTGGTTTTCTATGCATTGAAATTCAGGAAGATGTCTTAATTATTATTGTTCATTAATGTAAGGTTCAGATAACACGAAACTAGAGTATGATATCCCAATTGTTTTTGACTCATTTATTTCATCACTTACCATTTTAGAGTAATGAGGACCAGTGGAGTCATAATACTGGATAAATTTTTCAATATCCTTTGCATCAATGTTGTTCGCCAAATAATGGTCAATTTCAACATCACCAATTATCAATTTATTAATTAGGGAACAAATATAACAAAAATATCTACCATCTGGATTGTATAAACACATTGGTTTAGGGTTAACCTCACATATAACAAAATTTTTAGAATCATGGATATGAAATGATGAATGTTGTATAATAATATTTAATTAAAAAAATGAGAATGATTTTTCATTTTATTTATTACCATCCATGTTGGGGTAATGGAGGTCAGAGGTGATATGGTATTCCAAATAGATTTCAATCTCCTTTAGATCAATGGAGTTTGAATTTGTAATGTCAAAATCAACTTATCCATTTATGAATTGGTTAATGAAGATGAAACATTCACAATCTCATTTATCAGTAGAACAAGAAGAAAATTATGGATTGGTATTCAACACACTCTCAGAAAGAATTTCAGAATCATGGATAGAGAATACTGATTCATTCTCTGATGGGTATCACATGGATTGAAAAATAATTAACTTGACCAGTTGGTCACAAAACTCTATGGATAAGATGCTGACATGGACATCAATTTTGGTATTAAATGTCATAAGGAAATGTTTTCCTAGAATCATAGGAGATTGGAAAGAAGTTTTCTCACCTTCCATGTCAATGACATAGAAGTCTGCGGGGGAAGATAAGATCATTGAATCGAACAAAGATATCCTCGATTATTCCCTTTGGACTGGTTGTCCTTTGATTGGATAACTGGATGACAACACTTTTGGATTTAAGGGACCTAGACCAAGGTTGGAGAATATGGATTTAGGCGTGGAATTTATCGAGGCTCCTAGGTCTATGAGTGCATCATCAAAGTTGGAACTTCCTATTTGGAATAAAACTGTAAAGATCCCAGGTTCTTTTCACTTAATTGGTATGGACTACTGGGTGGAAACATTTTCGAAGGTCCTAAGTTGCCTCTTATGGGTGAACAATTCCTTAATAAACATGGTATACTTAGTAATTTCTTAGATGGAATCTAATAGAGGAATGTTGACTTCAACACACCTAAAAATGTCAAGCATTTCAAGATCAGGTTCAAATGAATTATTTGTATTAGAGACAACTTGAGGAAAATGAATTCTTTTAATAAGTGGAATAGAAGGAGGTGAGGGAATGAATTAAGATTACCTTTCACATTTATTTTTATTTTCATTTTCTTGGTCAACATTTAAATGGGGTTTTGAAGACTTATCTTGAGGCATAGAAATTTTCTTTCCAGATCTAAGTGAAATTGCACTTACATTACCAATGGGGTTGGGTAATGGTTGAGATAGAAGTTGGGAGGAATTTAATTGTTTTTTATGGCTCAGGTGGGATGCAAGTTGATCAATTTGGGTTTCAATGTTTTTGAGGTTGTAATGGGTGAAGGATGAAGATCTTACACTACAATTTCCCAAGGCTTCTTGGAATAAGAGGCTTGTACCAGATTGGGATTCCTTTATTTTGGTTCTTGGGAAAGTGATTGTATTGGTTTTGTAATTGGGAAGTCTCACTAGGATATTATAATCCAGGAGGAGTAAGAGGAGGAGGGATCCATTAATGTTAAGGAACAAAAGGGTAAAATTGTTGGAAGTTACTAATAATTTGACCATATTGGAATTGGTTTGGGTTTTGAGGAAGTAATTGATGGGTATAAGAAATGGGATTACTATACCTCAATCTATGTCTGAAGGTAGAAGAATGGGGCTCAGAGTGGGGTTGGTTGAATTTTCTAATGAACTGACATGATTGTTGAGGTTTGGTGTTCCTCGGAGCATATGATGCATTAAGATCCATTGGTCCGGATGAATCAGAGGGATCATCTTGAAGTTGTGGACATGTGTCAGTTTGATGAAATGAGGAGCTATAGATTCTATAGTTCTTGATAGGTCCAGGGAATAAAGATTATGGAGAAGATGAGGTTGGGGATTTGGTTTCCATAGTTAGTTGTCTCACAAGACCTCAAAGTTCACTCATCCACTCAGTCATCTTGTTGGGATCTATGGATTGATTCTCTTAGGCTTGTTTGACTTGATCATGTGATCGAGTATGGAATTGTTATGTTTTTGAGGCCATGTTTCTAATGAGAGCTCTTGCAGCTATAGGAGTTTTATCAACAAGAGTATCTCTACTTGAGACATCAATTAGAGTTCTATCCATATCCAATAACCCCTCATAGAAGTATTGAATCAAGAGTCAGTTAGGTATTTGGTGGTTTTTTCAGGTTTCTGTAGGCCTTTTGAACCTCTCCCAGTACTCATGGAATGATTCATTTGGGAATTGTCAGATACCGCTAATATCCTTTCGGATTGAAGTAGTACGAGAAGCAGGAATGAATTTATCTAAGAAGAATTGCTTCATGTAATTCCATGTGGTTATGGAACCAAGAGGGAGGCAATGAAACCATGATTTAGAAGAGTAAGCTAAGGAAAAAGGTAATGATCGAGGTTTGATTTGTTCTTCATAAACCCCTTGAGGCTTCATGGTAGAGCACACCACTTGGAACTCTTTAAGGTGGAGATGTAGATTCTCACCGACTAACTCGTGGAAATGAGGGAGAAGATGAATCAAACCCAATTTGAGTTCTAATTCAGACTATATATTTGGATATTGAATACCAAGGGGTTGGTAATTCATATCAGGGGAAGATAGTTCTTTATTTTTTTTGTTCTCTAGAATTGGCCATTCCTAATTCAAAGACATGGATGAGGATTGGTTCTTGAATTATTTGATTATATATTATGTTCCTCCTAATTTGGGGAAGTTTTCTCTCAATTTAAAGGTCAAACAAATCCGAGGGACTGTGTAGGAGGCTATGTGGAATTCAGAGAGATTTTGGAAGAAAGAGGAAGATGAGTTTTTCATTTTGTTTTTTGCATTTATAATTTTTAAGAGAAGGCAGGTTTTTTTTTGTGTTTATTTTATTTTATTTTTTAATTTTTTTTAAAATAACCAAAAATGAATGACTACTTAATTCACCATCCCCGGCAACAACGCAATTTGAAACTGTGGCTGATTGTCTCCTATCGACTGTTCAGAGTTCCGATGCTATGCTAATGTGTATAACTACACTTGGGATGAATCCTCAGTGATAATAATTTTTAATAGTTGATTATTTTTAGTTGATTGTATTTTGACTGGGGGGTTTGTTTTCATAGCTTAAATTAAGTGATTAATGATTGGTGTTTTATTTAACAATTTTCTAAATATTGGGATGATTTCATTAATAGGTAGTTAAGGTTGTGATATCCTTGAGCCTTTCTTTGTACTATATTAAATTAACAACCCTGTCACAAGTTGACGTTGATTGGAATTCCTAAGTGTTAAGGATTTAATCCAATCCTTAACTTAACTAGGATTGTAATATCAATCAGCACTTTATTGTGGTAGTATATTTATGGTTACAATAATCCATGTAATCCATACGTTAAACAAAATATGTCATTAATCCATGATAGATTAAGTCCAACATACACAATGTTAAATGAAAGAACATTCATCGAGCAAAAGCTCTCAATCGATTAGCATCTCTAAATAATGACTCCACCCAATGGTATATTTACTCAGCCATTAAGATGATTATTAATCTGGTAATATATTTTTATAGTTATGAATTAATAAGTGAAAAAAAAATAAAGTGATAAGAAAAGGGTTGTGCGTCAAAAACACACTCACAAACAGTAAAGGGAATTAAATACTGACTTCAGATTGTATGAGAAAGCACAATAAGGTAAGGGGATTCAAATGTATTTAAACTATTTTAATACCATTAATATTATTTAATATAAGTTTCCTGATAATAATATATGAATAATAAGTAACTTTCATTAAAATAATATTACAAAAACAAACACTTACATGATTACAGATGAAGAACAATAAAAACGTTAATAAAAACAAAGTGAGGAGGAAGGGTCTCTCAAGTGAAAACATGAGTATGGAAAGTCCTAAAAATCCTTTGGAAGGGCTTTTTTCGTGCCAATATATGATCCTCTCTTCTTAAATTTCAACCAAATGCAAGGAGAAGAGGGGGTTGTATTTATGGCCCAAGGAGGTGGACTGTTTTCATTCCAAATATTCCCCTCCACTTCAATCACCAATTTGGACATACAAAAAGACGAATCTAGAGATATCCCCTTCTTAAAGGTTGTAGATAATAATGTGTTCTGAATCGTCCCAATATTTGGAGACATTTGGAATTATGGATCCAAAGTTATGGCTGTTTTAATAAAACATGTCAAACTATCCATTTCTATACATGCTTTTTCGATGGCCGACATGTAAATGGATTTTTTAATATAAATATGCCTTCAAAGCTGAATGATTTATCAAATAATGTAGGCCTCCTATATTATATATTTCACACTTCAAAATATCGGATTTATTGGATGACTAGATCGTGAGAAATGTCATGAATAGTATCTAGATTTTAATTCTCGACCAGAATGGTGGGATGGACTTCAAAGCATTAGTTGGGCCCCTTTTCTTTGGATTGGGGAATTGAATTTTTTTATCAAAGATGGATGGTATCATCCACAGACCTTGGGAGGATAATTAAAGGATTTGGAATTCTGGAGTGAGCCCAGTAATTATATCTTCATGGATTGTCCAGTTTCTTCACAGATTATTGGGGCCTTGTTGTGTGGACCATATGACCCTCCAAATGGAAGAATTGGTCCATGATCCCTTCTAATGAAATATTTTATATTGAATTCGAAATCCTATAAAACAAAACCATTCCATTTGAATAGGTAGGGTGAGATTTATTATTAAAACATTAAACAAACTTGAATCTGGATGAATTCAAATAATTCTCTAAAATTATATTTAATATTTAAACATTAATATTTCACACAAATTATGCGCATTTCATATAAAATCAGTAAAGGTAGTATATAATAAATTATGAAAATATTAATAACATTGATGGAACCATGAGAAGGGTACATCTTTCTGGGAGGCTATTTGAACCCATGATGACTTGTCTGGAGACAATGATGGTGAACGGCGTCCTGGGGATACAATCATGGAATCTCTTCATAGATCTAGAAGAATATATCCTGATGCCGCTTTAAGAAATCCACACACTACTTCTACTCATCTGTAGGCATAGCTGTAATGATCAGTATTGGCCTTGGGTCTTCTTCAATACTGAGATTCACCTTTACCAACTTGTCTACGGTGGTAGATAATCTCTCTTATAATTCTAGAGGATAATTCTCCAAATAAAATTCATCTTCCACTATAAGAGGGTCCTCAGTGAAGGGAAATTATTCTGGATTAACTGACCCTAAAGGAATGCTGGTGTAGGCCTGAATGGCGGTGGAATATTTTTTGAGAGACCCCTGCACTGTGGAAACCATGGCTACAAAAGATGTTGATCAAATCCCATCATTCCTTTTCCTGAGGGGGCCACACTTGATGATATCAAAGTAGTAATGGTGCGTATGTTTGATTTGGTTCAACCCAAATCAGTGGAACATGAAGGTATTTCATATAACTATTTCCATGGTGAGTACATACCAATACCGGTTTGGGGTAGGGTGTGCTGGTATCAACCAATCCTGGTTCGTATAGGAACACAATGTGATCCTCCAATATTCCTCATATCTGGGAATGTGTCTTCCTCTTGTCTCAGAACACAACAAACTAGTGTCCTAGGTCAGGGGTTGTGGCTTCCAACTGGTGAATTTAGAGGATGAAAGGATCATATAAGTCTATCCATGGGTCGTCTAAAAGAGTAGTGTGCTCAACCTCCTTGGTTTGAACCCACTAGTCCTTTCTCTTGTAATTGTTGGAATCTAAGTAGAGGGATTCACAAGAGGTAAAGGGATACACATTACCTTGAATGACAACAACTCAACTATTAAGGGAGTAATTGAGGCATGGGTGATATGAGGAGGGAACTACCACATGCAGATGGAGCTAGGGTCTACCCATAAATTCATTATAGGCGATGTACTATGAGATGAATATGAATTCAGTTCTAGAAACCTTGCCACACCAAACTGAGTATTTATATGTATCTTTCAAAATAGCCTCTATTTTGTTTGGTCATAAATTTAAATCTTTAGGTTAGAGGAATCCAAATGAGTTTCAGACAACCCTTTCTTATGGAGCATCCGGGATGGGATGAAATTGATCAAAGAAATTGTGCCGAAAAGGTAGCAGCATAATTCCACACCATTAAGCTAGCCTATGACATACAACGGCAGGATGTTTCACTGTATAGAGGAGACATAATCTTCTCTTAAGAATGAGATTCCAATTTTAAATTATTCACACTTTTCTCCCTCAATATGGAAGATGCCTATAGCCTCTACCTCTATTTTGAATAGTAGGGGGATTCACAAAGCCTCTATGAGAGATTCATACAAATATTTTGGCAGTTAGAGATCCTTGTGAATAGAGAGATTTGTAGGAATTATAGAATGGTGCTTAAGCACATCATAATTCTGTGCCAGAATCATATTTCTAGTGGCAAGGAGTTTCTCTATGGAAGGAGGTATGACGAGCGCTACCAGATGCAACAAAGAATCAGGGATGGTATTGGAAATACCCCACTATTGACTAGTTGTATCATAAAAACTTAATACTGGATGATTGGGTGACTAAGGATTATCCACGGCTGAATATAGATGATCATGATGCGTTCTCGGTGGATCTTCCTTATCAAGTAGCACAAATGGAGGTGCAAATGAAACTGGAATGACAGGATGAGAGGAATACACATATAGAGCTCTAAGCTGAGCCTAATGTCTAATCTTGTTAGCATGAATAGCTTGGATAGAGGTACTATCCTAATCATTTTGATGATTCATGTATCCATGACTTCATCGACGATGGTGTGGACTAGGATCATTAGGAGGGGTTTCCAAATGCTCCTCATAACCGGGAACCATGTATGGGTCCACCAACTTGATTGTGTTTACCAAGGTATAATCCTGGTCATCACTTGAGGAATCCTCATTTACTGGGATAATTTTGGGAGTGATCCCCATCTATGGGGGAATGAAGTCACTAAGAGTATGAGATAGATTCGACACCAAAAGTGGGATTTTTTTCCATTAAACTATTGTTGTCTGCTCTTCTGAGAGAATGAATATTCTCATGTGGATGTATCAGTGGCATTTGGGGGAGGTGTGGTGATTTTAGGAAGCTTGGGACAATTTAGGTGAGCACAGATGATTCCACGTGTGTGAGAACCATATTTTTAATCCATCAATTCATCATATTTCTGAGACCCATGACTGGAGACCTACTACCATTCATCCTCTCTATAACTGTCTAGCCTTGCGAAAACACACACCACCAGAACTAGGGCCAGACCCAACCATACTACATTGTGGTCGACCTAGTCCTGAAGCCAGTCCTTGAACATATAGAACTACTTGAGGGTATGTCCAAGGAATCAGTGGTAGGGGAAATATTTTGGGCTATCAGTGAGATCATCCTCTTTAGGTCTTCTTCATTTTAGAAACTATAGGATTCCTTGATCCACAACACTCAGGAAATAGTTAAGGACCTAAGCTTATTATAACTTGTAGGTTAAGTTTCTCCTGTTTGGGAAAGGGACCCAGGGAGCCTAGCCCTCACGTGGGGCTGGAACCTAGAAAGGGGGTGGAGCCTGATTGTCCCACCTAGGTGGAAATGGTGCATTACATGGCAAGGGTTCATTTCATGGCGATGATCCCTAGCCACAATAGAATTGGAAGGTTCCTCAATATGATTGGTGGGCCCAGCAGCTCATGGAGTAGCTGGTGGAATGACCTGAGGAGATGTTGGAGGGATGACTCAATGATAAGCTGGAGGGGCTACTGGGGGAACGCCCTATGGAGCAGTTGGCGGAAGGTTCTCATGCAACTCGGACAGATTTGGTGATGTATACCATGGTCAATATCTATAATCTCTTTCCTATATGCAGTTGGGATATGATGGGTTGTTGAGATCAATGAGAGACAATTATCCTGGGGGAACTTGTACCTTCCCCGGTTACCCTAGTAGAGGATGGTTGGGATCATACCATGGATCACTACAGTCTGTTCATCACTCTACAATGTGATTGACACGAAGATTTTCAATAACGTTCTTATGTTTTATGATTTTATAGGGAAATGAGGCCTTCTCAAGATCATCTTTTATTTTCAGCACTAAACCAGATGGTTCATAGGGATTAATAATCCTGGTGTTCCCTTTTCCCTTGTTGGGTCCAAGTTGAGGGGAAGTGACTCGAAGGGGTCTATAAGGCCAGGTAAGCGACTTTGATGGATAGTGACAATGCACGGGGGATCCAACGGATGTGGTACTTTCCCATAAGGTGGAATCTCATTGATGATCCCCACCACAGTTTTATTCTATATGAGATTGGCCATGTATATAGAAAAAAAATATTGGTGGAATATCCTTGACATCACCGAGCATGCCTGGGTGGTGCATGATCGGGCTGAAGTGGAGGGAAGTGTACTATCCCCATTCACAGATTTGGATGTGCGGAGATTCCTCCCCAATAACATTGTAGAGAACAATGAATATCTAAACACATCGTTGTTGGAGAGCTCAATGATGATCGGGAAATATAGGGTGTTGAGCCTTAGGAAGCACAACTAACTCTACTAGGAATAATTTTTGGCCAATGTTGTTGTAACACCCCAAGATTCTATGGTACGATTCTCTTTGAATAATACATAGCATGTGTTGTACACAACTTCGAGTTCTAACACACCGCGACCAATCAAAGTAGCCGTTATGAATAGTAATATCCACCTTTGGAAATTTAATAAATGTTATTTTTAAAAATGGACTTCATATTTGGATTCAGAATATCAAAATTTTCCTAGGGTGAATTTTTGTTATTTTTCTGAAAACTTTCAATTTTTGATAAATAGTGAAAAAATACCGAGTTATTGTTTAAAAACAAATTTTTATTTAAATATTTATTTATTTTATTTAAATTTAATTAAGGTAAAAATAGATAAATAATACCTATATAATTTCAATGTAATTCATTGGATTTAGTTTAGAATAATTGTAGATATATAAAATTTTTATTGAACTTTTCACCGTCTTTTACCCACCTCCTAAGAGAATTTGGAAATTTACATAAAACTTAATTTTACGGCTTCTAGGAGTGGAATTTTGAAAATTTTAGAGACACGGTTAATATCAAGGAGTAAAATTTGGTTCAATAAGATAAAAATAATTTTTGGTGTATAGTAACTTTTTACTTTTATTTACCACGGTAAAAAGTAAATAGGGTAATTAAGGGTAAAAATGATATTAATATTACCCTAACACATGTCCTAATTCTATTTGACAAGTGTATCTCGACCAAAACTAACCATAAGAATAAAATATTATCATTTAGGTCCACCTAGATTAGATTAGGACATTTATTATTATTTAATTCAAAGAAGAGTTAAAAGAGTTAAAATCAAAGTTTAATTACTAAAACATTTTTAATATAGGGTTATACATAATATAAATTCAATTATAAATATTAATTATAAAGATAAAAATATTTCCTACATAATGATAGCTTATTTATAATTTTTATACATTAAATAATTTAATTTATTTTTGACACAATGATGATGCATTAATTACCTTATTTGTGAAATATTAAAATAATTGATATTATAAATACCCGAATAAATATAATTTAAGACTTTTAATGAATTAAAAAAATTTCATACGTTAATATGACATGTTATAGTTGATTAAATGAATTATTTTCTAAGTAAAAATGCTGTTATGAATTTATCAAAAACAAAATACCCAATAGTGTCAAAATTGACATAAAAGAGTTTTAAAAAAAAATATTATATCATTAATTGATATTTAATTCCTAAAAATCAAATGTTCGGCAAAAAGACTTATATCATGACTGGTGTATCATTAATGGACCACTTTGGGGTCGCTTGGATGTATATAGTAAGTTTATTAACTACATAATATAAAAATACAAAGTGACATGGTAAGGGTCAAACTAATTAACTAAGAGTTAGAAATAAAAGATAAGGTTAATAATGTGACCCAAACCTATCTAAAATATATTGGTTGAGTTTTTTTCAACCTATCCCCACCTTTACCTTTAAATAATCTACTTTGGAGCCATTAGAAACCAAATATCGATTTATTATAAAATAATATTTCTATCTTTTCCAAAGGAGCCCCTCACCCCTCTTATAAAAGGGCACTCCCCCTTCTCATTAATTCACACCTTCAAAGCCATTTGGATCTGCCAAATTCTGCCAAAATATCCTACAAACATACCTCACTTCAACCTAGATTCCTTATTTTGATCGGAAAGCCAACCTAAGGATCCCTTTTGATCAAATCACAAGGAAGAACCCGAAGAAGAGGTAACGTCTTAACCACCCTCTTTAAAGTTCCTTTCTTCTTCAACTTCTTCTTTCCTTGTTATTTACATTCTAAAATAATAACTCCAGTATCTTCTATATAATGTGAAGTTATTAAAATTTTTGAACAAAAAAATTCATTATTCTATCCATCCCTTGAATGACATGTCACCATACGTGCGTATGTATGGCCTACCGTCTCCACGTTGTGGTGTAATTGTTATTCAATATATTATTATTTAGATGGGTGTAATAATTATGTATAAATAATGTAAATAATAAATATGACATTATAATGATTCTTTCTATATGATATACCATCCAATTATATATTATTTTAATATCAAAAGATTGATATTGTTGCTCGTGCGTACGTACGGATTACAGTCTCCACGAACGCGATGAGATTCATTCCCCATCGTATCCATTCAAGAAAAAATTTTATTGGATGATTAAAAATAATATTTAAGGGCATGATATCATTCTGGATATAAATAAGATAAAACCTGTCCATGAAAAACATGACTTACGTAACAAAACAGACAAAGGAAAATGAATCCATTAACACTTGAAACGACGATAATACTAAGATGTTATTAACAAATCAATGTTAAAAGATCATATATGATAACATATTAATGTATATGATTCTTTTATAATTTAATAACAATTATTTCACCATTATACAGGAGGTTAACCATCCCTTAACAAAGGAAAAGTACAAGTTAAGGGGTTTTCATCTCACTCATTCTCATGAGATTCATACCATATTGCCACTATTACCTTTTGTGTGGTGTATGTACTTCCATTAATTGTATTCTTTGTGTAATACAATTTAATTTATGTGCATTTACATATTCATTGTATGATACCTCTTTCATGGGGTGTATGTTTCTTAAGTTACGAAATTGGTAAGGGTTTATTTCAAAATCTCTTCATTATTCGAGGTTGTTTATACCTAATCATCTAATGGGACCTCTTTATCATCCACATCCATGTTTCTTAAAAATGTATTTCTAAGAATTCTTACTATTTTACAGAATAAGAGTTAAATTCATTTAAACCCTTTTTTTACTTTTTATAAGAAGTTTATAATGAAATCTTTTCGTCATTTTCCAAACAAGGTCCTTTTAACCTTTTCGACAGAATTAAGGTAAGAATGTATTTTTTAACTTATACGGTGGGTGCGGCTATTTTCCACCATTATAAAATCTTCAATGTTTCCCTTACAATCTTATAAAGATATTTTCAAAGTAAAATTTTCATTTTATAATTATGTGACTTTTAAATGATTTCAAAAAAGAGACATTTCTCTCAAATAGTTTTGATTTCATCAATGTCAAAATCCTTTGATGGATTTTAAGCTTATTTGAGGTTGAGTTATTATGATACAAAACTTCAATATTGTATTGAAGGTTTTGTGATATTTTTTACTGTGGATGTGTTATTTTTATACCATTTATGGTTCATGGAGAAAGCATTGACATTTCATATGCTAGTTTTAATATGAATATTTATATTATGTTTAAACCTATTCATATGAGGAATGCATTGGACATAATAAGTGACGGGTGGAGGCCGCTATATCTCCTCAATGCATCGGTAGGTATCATGAGACAAACTAGTGTCTTGGAACAAGGCCTTGACAAAAACTTATTTGTAGTCTTGGCACGAGTCCTTGACTATGTGGTTATGACAGTCTGGCATTATGCATTCCATCATTATGAATGTGGTTATTGAAATTGCATGTGATTATTCAATTAGTGGAATATCCATGTGAATAAGTAAATGGAATTATTTTATTTTATCTTTTCCATATTATTCTGAAGTTAAAGTTTAAAAGGCTTTTGTTTTAGTTATACACTTCCTTAAATGTTTATGATTATTTATTAATGTTTCCGCTATATTGTTATCCTTACTGGGCATCTGATCTCACCCCTTTCAATGTTTTATTTTTTCCAGGATGTGAAGAAGTAATTTATGAATGACCTGCAGGGATAGTATGTGGGGATATGAGTGTGGACTATAGAGACTATGTTGTTGTAGTTTTCATTTTTATGATGTAATGTAAGACTTATAAATATATCTAGTGTTTCCAAAGCTACTAAAATAATCGGTCTTTTGAGATTTGATCTTTCTTGTGATCATGCCAATGTTATGTAATAATACACCGACTCTAGGTAACTTGGGTCGGGGTGTTATAGTTGGTATAAAAAGAAGTTTAGTACAAACCTTAGAAGCCAGATTTAGATAAACTCTGATTATACCACATAGCCCTAAGATAGACTTTGAGGATTAGTACAGAAGAACTTCCTAGAATTTTGGTATTGTAGAGATTTTGTGAGTTTTCCGAGAAATACATCCCTGTCTGGATTCGAGCAGGTAGAGGCAGCTCTGTCATAGATGTACCTAGGGGTAAAACCCAAAAACACCGCTTTGCGCTAGACTCGAACGGGAACTGGTGCACGACAACGGGTCTTGCTGCACACTTGGTTACGACACTCCCGGGGGATATGTTTAGGATTATTCTCATTTTCTTTACAAACCATTATGAAGGGTTTATGAGTATATACTTCTCAAAGAAAACATTTTTATGATTTTGGATTATATCCATAAACTGTTGAATCTATGTTAAGTGTATTTAAAGTTTGGAATTATGTATTTCTATTCATAAATTAATATAGTTTAGGACATTGTTTAGAAATTGCACCTAGTGGAAGGAATGAAAACCATATCAATGAACGCACTCCATGTTGGGATTTCCCTCCTTCTCAAGATAATTTTGGTGGAGCTAGTGATGCAACTGGTGATGAACAACTAATCACCATACTAGGACAACTCATTCAGGTTATGAATAATAACCTTACCCGTAAGGATCACCATGATCTGCAGCATGGAGGATCAATGTTAGATCACTTCACGAGGCAACAACCACCAACATTCAATGGGATAAAAAATCCCTTGGTAGATGGGAAATGGATAAATTATTTAGAGAAAATATTCCATGCCTTGGGGAGTAGAGAAAGGTAAAAAGTTATCATGGCAGTTTACCACCTCACTGGAGATACTGATCAATGGTGGTCATTGATACAAAACATGAAGGAAGATGATGAAGTATCAGATATGGAATGGAGGGAGATCAAAGAGATTTTCATAGAAAAATACTTTCCTATAGACCATCGAGCAGATATGGAAAGACAATTTCTGAGTCTGAGGCAGAAAGAGGATGAGAATGTCGCAAAGTATTAGGATAACTTTACAAGGTTAGCAAGGTATGCTACAGATTATATATGTAACCCAAGAAGTAAGATTTATAATTTCTTTGATGGGTTAAAACCATTTCTCCATCGAGCATTAGTCTCAAAAACCTTCTCGTCATATGAAGATATTGTCTCGTGTGCTATCAAGACAGAAAAGGAATTCTCTAAGTCTTATGACTTTAAAGAAAAGAAAGAGAAAAATAGATCTGCTGATCAATCTGGAAATGGAAATAAGGGGAATAAGGGAAAAGTTGAAAATCCATCCTACAGTAAATGTGGGAAGAAACACCCCGGTACTAGCCTGAAAGGAATGGGGGTCTGTTACAAGTGTGGTGAAAAAGGCCACCAAGCTCATTATTGCAAGGGAAAGAGAGTAGCTGTCAACGTGGAATGCTATAATTTTAGAGAGATGGGACACTATGCAAATGATTGTCCTAAGTGTTAGGGGAACTTGCCTCAGAAAAGGCCAAGGGATCAAGGATAAGCTTATGCTATCACTACTGCTGAGGTGGAAGCTCCGAAAGATGTGGTGGCAGGTAATTTAATGGTTTCCTCAAGTTTAGAAAATGCTTTATTTGATTATGGATCATCACATTGTTTCATATCATCCCAGTTTTATAAGAAAATTAGATATTTATAATTTTATTTAACAAGATAGTTGTCAATAAAAACCCCTAAGGGATGTATCATTGCTAAAAAGTTCTGTGGATCTGTTCCCATTAGGGCATATAAATGTTCTTTATCTACTGATCTCATCGTCATACCCATGACTGAATTTGATATAATCCTCGGTATGGATTGCCTTTCAGACCATGATGCGAAGATTTATTGTAAGAAGAAGGAGGTTACAATTTTTTATGATGATGATAAGGAACACCTTATCTTTAGAGCAGAATCGTCACCACCTAATTCTTATCTAGATCCACCCCCAGTAGCTCAACTAAATTCAATTATCGGGGAGGAATAGATTTAAATAAATGTGGGTGAGGAAAGGAATGATCAAATAGAATATGTAACTATTGTGAAAGAATATGTTGGTGTGTTTCTGGAAGATTTACTAGGACATCCTCCAGAACGAGAAGTTGAGTTTTCCATTTATTTAATTCTTGGATCAAGGCCTATATCGAAGAACCCTTATAGAATGGCCACTATGAAATTAGTTGAACTAAAGAAAAAACTGGAGGAATTGAGTAATAAGGGATTTATTCACCATAGTGTTTCTCCATGGGGATCCCCCGTTCTTTTTGTTAAAAAGAAAGATGGATCTATGAGGTTATGTATCGAATACATGGAGATCAATGATACAACAATAAAGAACATGTATCCCCTACCTCGCATTGATGATTTATTTGACCAACTGCATGGAGCTCAATACTTCTCAAAGATTGAACTTCGATTAGGAAACCATCAGTTGTGTGTGAAGAAGGAAGACATTCTGAATAAAGCATTTCGAACAAGGTATGAGCATTACGAGTTTACAATAATGCCTTTTGGGATGACTAATGCACCCTCTGTATTCATGGATCTAATGAACAGAGTTTTCAAGGAATATCTTGATGACTTTGTAGTGGTATTTATTGATGATATCTTGGTATACTCCAAAAGCTACAAAGATCATGAAAATCACTTGCGCATTATATTGATGACTCTGAGAAGACATGAATTATATGGGAAGTTTAGCAAGTGTGAATTCTGGCTTCAAGAGATTTCGTTTCTTGGCCATATTGTCTCTAAGAATGGAATCTCTATTGATCCTTCTAAGACCAAGGGAATCCATGAATGGCCAGCACCAATGAGTATAAATGAGGTACGCAGTTTTATTGGTTTAGCAGGTTATTATCGACGTTTCTTCCAGAATATTTCCCGATTGGCTAACCCATTAACAAACCTCACACATAAAGGGGTTAAATTTGTATGAAAAAAAGAGTGTGATGAATGTTTTGAAGAACTGAAGAGAAGATTAGTCAATTCTCCTATATTGACTCTACCATCAGGGAATGATGGGTTCGTAATTTATAGTGATGCATCAATGAAAGGAATTGGTTGGGTCCTTATGCAGAATGATAGAGTTATTTCTTATGCATCATGACAACTAAAAATTCATGAGAAAAACTATCCTACTCATGATCTTGAGTTAGCTACTATAATCCTTTCTTTTAAGATATAGAGACATTATCTCTATGGTGAGAAATGTGAGATTTATACTGATCACAAGAGTTTGAAGTATATTTTCTCACAGAAATAACTCAACATGAGGAAAAGGAGATGGATTGAACTACTCAAGGATTATGATTGCACGATACACTACCACCCGGGGAAGGCAAATAAGGTGGTAGATGATTTGAGCAGAAAGTATCATGGAGTTTTTAATGTGATGAGAATTGAAAGGGATCCTATTTTCATGGATCTAGTGATGATGGATATGAGAATCACCATGGAAGGCGAAATATCAATGACTTTTCAAATGGTTGCCAAACAATCTTTACTAGAAAGGATAAAGAGTTCTCATACCGGTGATGAAGAGTTACAAAGGAATATTAAAGCTGTGAATGATGGGAAATTGAGTGACTTTGTGTATGAAGATAGAATTTTGATGTTTAGGAAGAGAATTTGTGTTCCTGATATACCTGATCTAAAAAGAGAATTGTTGGATGATGCTCATAGTTCCAATTTCTCTATACATCCCAGGAGCACCAAAATGTATAGAGATTTGAAGGAACATTTTTGGTAGGACAACTTGAAGAGGAAGATTGCTGATTTTTTGTCAAGATGTATGGTTTTTCAACAAGTGAATGCTGGAAGGAAACATCCTGGTGGAGTATTGAAACCTCTTCCCATACCTGAGTGGAAATGGGATAATATCACGATGGACTTTGTCGTGAGACTACCAAAGACTCCTAGAAGGAAAGATGCAATATAGGTCATTTTTTATCGTCTTACCAAGTCAGCACATTTTCTTGCTATAAGGGAGGATTTACCACTTGAACCTCTAGCAAGGCTATATATTAATGAAGTTGTGAGACTTCATGGAGTACCCATATCGATTGTCTCAGATCGTGATCCAAGTATTACATTAAGATTATGGAAAAGTCTTCAGAAGGCCTTGGATACTAAATTTCATTTGAGCACTACTTACCACCATCAAATAGATGGACAATCAGAATGAACTATTCAAACCTTAAAAGGCATGTTGAGATCATGCTCACTTTGCATTCAGGGTATGTGGGATCAATATTTACCACTGTTAGAGTTTTCCTATAACAATAGTTTCTATTCAAGTATTCGAATGTCACCATATGAAGCGTTGTACAGAAAGAGATGTCGCACACCAACCTGTTGGGATGATGTTGGTGAAAGAAGACTTTTTGGCCCGAAACTAGTGGAGGAAACGATGGAAAAGGTAAAGGTAATCCAAAACCACATCAAAGTAACTCCAATTAGGCAGAAGAGCTATGCCGATAATTGAAGGAAGGATTTGGAATTTCATGTAAAAGATCATGTTTTCTTTATGGTATCTCCATGGAAGGGAGTCATACATTTCGGTAAGAAAGGTAAATTGATTCCCAGGTACATCAGACCTTTCAAAATTCTAGAACGAATTGGGGCTGTAGCATACCGTTTGGTAATGCCGCTAAATCTCTCCAAAGATCACGATGTGTTCCACGTATTATTGTTGAAAAAATACATGCCTGCCCCAATTCATATACTCACCTATGAGGAATTAGAACTGGAACATGATCTGTCTTATTGCGAAGACCCCGTCAGGATTCCTGATATGAGAGAACAAGTGCTAAGAAACTGGTGGACTCGTCTGGTAAAAGTTCTATGGAGAAACCATAAGATGGAAGAGGCAACGCTGGATCCCGACGATCTTATGATGAAGAATCACCCGAGTCTATGTATGCAGTAATATTCTAAAAATTTTTAGGATGAAATTATTTTAAGGAGGGGAGAATGTAACACCCCAAGCATCTACGGTACGATTCTCTTTGAATAATACAGTAGCATGTGTTGTACACAACTTCGAGTTCTAACACACCGCGACCAATAAAAGTATCCATTAGGAATAATAATACCCAATTTTTGAAATTTTATAAATTTTATCTTTCAAAATGGACTTCATATTTGGATTCGGAATATCGAAATTAGCCTAGGGTGAATTTTTGGTATTTTTCTGAAAACATTCAATTTTTGATGAATAGTGAAAAAACACTGAGTTATTGTTTAAAAACAAATTTTTATTTAAATAATTATTTATTTTATTTAAATTTAATTAAGGTCAAAATAGATAAATAATGCCTATATAAGTTCAATGTAATTCATTGGAGTTAGTTTAGAATAATTTTAGATATATAAAAAGTTTATTGAACTTTTCACCGTCTTTTACCCACCTCCTAGGAGAATTTGGAAATTTACATAAAACATAATTATATTTCTTCTGTGATTGGAATTTCTAAAATCCTAGAGACATGGTTAATATCAAGGAGTAAAATGTGATTCAATAAGATAAAAATATTTTTTGGAGAATTGTAACTTTTTACTTTTTTTTACCACAGTAAAAAGTAAATAGGGTAATTAAGGGTAAAAATGATATTAATATTACCCTAACACATATCCTAAGTCTATTGGACAAGTTTATCTCGACCAAAAATAACCTTATGAATAAAATATTATCATTTAGGTCCACTTGGATTAGATTATGACATTTAATCTTATTTAATTCAAAGAAGAGTTAAAAGAGTTAAAATCAAAGTTTAATTACTAAAACATTTTTAATATAAGGCTATACATAAGATAAATTCGATTATAAATATTAATTAGAAAGATAAAACGATTTACTACATAATTATATTTTATTTATAATTTTTAGAAATTAAATAATTTAATTTATTTATGACACAATGATGATGCAGTAATTACCTTATTAGTGAAATATTAAAATAATTGATATTATAAATAACCAAATAAATATAATTTGAGACTTTTAATGAATTACACGAATTCAATAGGTTAATATGACATGTTATAGTTGATTAAATGAATTATGTTTGAAGTAATAATGTTCTTATGAATTTATCAAAAACAAAATACCCAATAGTGTCAAAATTGACATAAAAAGAGTTTTTAAAACAAATATTATATTATTAATTGATATTTAATTCATTAAAATCAAAGGTTCGACCAAAGGACATATATCATGATTGGTGTATCATTAATGGACCACTTTGGGGTCTCTTGTATTTATATAGTATGTTTATTAACTATATAAGATAAAAATACAAAGTGACATGGTAAGTGTCAGACTAATTAACTTAGAGTTAAAAATAACATATAAGGTAAATAATGTGACCCAAACCTGTCAAAAATCTATTGGTTGAGTTTTTTTTCTACCTATACTCACCTTAAACTTTAAATAATCTTCTTTGTAGCAATTAGAAACTGAATATGAATTTATTATAAAATATTATTTCTAGATTTTCTGAAGGATCCCCTCACCACTCTTGTAAAAGGGCACTCCCCCTTCTCATTAATTAACACCTTCAAATCCATTTGGATCAGCCAAACATTGTCCAACAATCCTCCCCACATCCCTCAATTAAACCTAGTGGCCTTAGTTTGATCAGAAATCTATCCTAAGGATCCCTTTTGATCAAATCAAAAGGAAGAACCCGAAGAAGAGGTAACGTCTTAACCACCCTCTTTAAAGTTCCTTTCTTCTTCAACTTATTATTTCCTTCTTATTTCAATTATAAAATAAAAAATCCAGTATCTTCTATAAACTGTGATGTTATTATAATTTTGGAACAAACAAATTCATTATTCTATCCATCCCTTTAATGACATGTCACCATACGTGCGTACGTACGGCCTATCGTCTCCACGTTGTGGTGTAATTGTTATTCAATATATTATTATTTAGATGGGTGTAATAATGATGTATAATTCATGTAAATAATAAATATAACATGATAATGATTCTTTCTATATGATATACCATCCAATTATATATTATTTTAATATCAAAAGAATGATATTGTCGCTCGTGCGTACGTACGGATTACCGTCTCCACGAACGCGATGAGATTCATTCCCCAATGTATCCATTCAAGACTAAATTTTATTGGATGATTAAAAATAATATTTAAGGAATTTATATCATTCTGGATATGAATAAGATACAACCTATCCATAACAAATATGGCTTACATAACAAAACATACAAAGGAAAATGAATCCATTAACACCCGAAATGATGATAATACTAAGATGTTAGTAACAAATCAATGTTAAAAGATCATATATGATATCATATTAATGTATATGATTCTTTTATAATTTAATAACAATTATTTCACCATTATATAGGAGGTTAACCAACCCTCGACCAAGGAAAAGTACAAGGTAAGGGGTTTTCATCTCACTCTTTATTCCCGTGAGATTCATACCATATTGCCACTATTACCTTTTGTGTGGTGTATGTATTTCCCATAATTGTATTCATTGTGTAATACACTGTAATTTATGTGTATTTACATATTAATTGTATGATACCTCTTTCATGGGGTGTATTTTTTGTATTTTACCAAATTGGTAAGGGTTTATTTCACAATCTCTTCATTATCTGAGGTTGTTTATACCAAATTATCTACTGGGACCTCTTTATCATCCACATCCATGTTTCTTAAAAATGTATTTCAAATCATTCTTACTATTTTACAGAATATGGGTTAAAGTCATTTATACCCTTTTTTGACTTTGTATAAGAAGTTTATAAAGGAATCTTTCCGTCGTTTTCCAAACGAGGTCCTTTTTACCTTTTCGACAGAATTAAGGTAAGAATGTCTTTTTTTAACTTATACGGCAGGTGCGGATATTTTCCACCGTTATAAAATTTTCAAAGTTTCCCTTACAAGCTTATAAGGATATTTTAAATTAAAATGTTTTATTTTATATTTATGTGACTTTTAAGTGATTTCAAAAAAGAGATATTTCTCTCAAATAGTTTTTATTTCATCTATGTCAATATCCTTTGATGGATTTTAAGCTTATTTGAATTTGAGTTATTATGATACAAAACATCCATATTGTATTGAAGGTTTTGTGATATTTTTGACTGTGTATGTGTTATTTTTATACTATTCATGGTTTATGGAGAAAGTATTGACTTTTCATATGCTAGTTTTAATTCGAATGTTTATGTTATGTTTAATCTTATTCATATGAGGAATGCATTGGACCTAATAAGTGACGGGTTGAGCCTGCTATAGCTTCTCGATGCATCGGTAGGTCTCTTGAGACAAACTAGTGTCTTGGCACGAGGCCTTGACAAAATTTTATTTGTAGTCTTGGCATGAGGTCTTGACTATGTGTTTATGATAGTCTGGCATTATACATTCCATCATTATGAAAGTGGTTATTGAAATTGCATGTGATTATTCGATTAGTGGAATACCCATGTGAATAAGTAAATGGAATTATTTCATTTTATCTTTGCCATATTATTCTTAATTTTAAGTTTAAAAGGATTTTGTTTTAGTTATACATTGCCTTAAATTTTTATGCTTATTTATGAATGTTTCTGCTATATTGTTATCCTTACTAGGCATATGAGCTCACCCCTTTCAATGTTTTATTTTTAGCAGGATGTGAAGAAGTAATTTATGAATGACCTGCAGGGATAGTATGTGGGGATATGAGTGTGGACTATGGATACTATGTTGTTGTAGTTTTTTATTTTTATGATGTAATGTAATAATTATGAATATATCTATTGTTTCCAAGGCTACTAAACTAATCGGTTTTTCGAGATTTGAGCTTTCTTGTGATCATTCCAATTTTATGTAATAATGCACCGACTCTGGGTAACTGGGGTCGGGGCATTACAGTTGTCATAATGTTCCTAGTTTTTCGGATAATCCAATCAATGATTATTTTGATAGAAGTGCGTCATATCCAATGATTAGTGGAAACAGTTGACTTAATCTTGGATTAGCAGTTCTGGAATGCCAATGTCTGAAGTAGAGATTGGCCATGATATCTCAGGAAGATGGTTCACCATAATAATGACCCACAAAATCCTTCATTCAAAATCATGGTTCGACCCTTGGTTTCCCCATTCATTAACTAGGGGTGGATGAGGAACTTATAATGGTAATGATATGGACCGTTGTGGTAGAGGACTAGCCGGCGAGGAGAACAATGTACGAGATGACAAGCCTCTACATACTGGGTTGTCTCTTGGAGATGGTACTAACTACATCACCAAGTCTCTAAAGTATGGGAAATCAACCACTATTTCCAGTACAAGGATGGCGATCGTCGATGGTGGGTCAGGATGGTTTCTATCCTCTTCAAAACCCCAAACCAACTCCTTATGATCATGTGCTGAGCTAGAGAATGAGTATGGAGATGATAGAGAAGACTGCACAACCTGACCTTGGATGGGAGACTAGTCCACCTACCCCGACATATACCTACAGAGGGATTTAGGGATCTAGTGAATCTCACTTTCTAGGTGGATGAAGCTGACATGTTGGGTTCCATCCCTATACCATGATGTAGAGGATCATGGTGAAGGATCCATCAATGAATCACACAATTCATTAGAGTATGAAAAGTGGGATGGATTTAAAGTGATCTGGCACTTTGCATGATTCTTCCTTTGAAAGTGATGGTTCTCCCTTCATCACTAGGATGGTTCCTCAGGGTAGGATAAATCTTCATCATGGAGAGGACCTCTATGTGGGATGGTGTGGGAGTGGGGAGGACCTCCGCTAGAGTTGGTAGGAACATTGGGGAAACCTCCATGCCTAATGTCATTAGAGTGGGAAAGACCTCTACTCCAGGTGATGATAAGGACACATGGAGGTCCTTCGTGTTGGATGAAAGAGAAGGGATAACCTCCTCTTGGGTGCACTGTTGTGTGAGGGGCACCTAGAAAGATGTCGAACAGAACAAGGGGAGGACCCCTAGTTGAGTGAGGGATGCGCAGAGAAGACCTCTGTGGTTAGTAGTGCTGGATTAGGGATGGTCTCTACTGACGCCGGTAAGGACATATGGAGGACCTCCTTGCTGGCCACCTACAGCATGGGAAGGACCGCCACATCGGTTGAAAGTGGTGGTATGAGGATGAAATTTTTACTGATCAAGATGAACATGGGGAGGACCTCCGTTTTGATGGGATATGGGGTGAGGAGGACATTCAAATTGAAAACCTTAATTATAGGGAAAATCTCCATACCTGGGATCATGGGAATGGGGAGAACCTCCATATTGAACATAAAAAATATTGGGAGGACCTCCACACAGACTAGAAATGGTAGCATTGGGGGAACTTCCAGGATGGGTGTGAGATAGGGGATGACCTCCACCTTGGATACTAACGAAATGGGGAGGACCTACATACTAAATCAGGACATCACGGGTTGGACCGAAATGATTTTTACTCGTGCTAGCGATCTAAAGTGTCATCCTAGCCTTCCCGAAGGGTGGTTGGTGTCTCAATACTGATCAGGCCTAGAAATTCCCATAATATGTAATAAAAGGGAGCTGATAGTATGCATTGGCAGTGGCATGTGCCATTAAAGCTATAGAAGATGATTCCTCCTGATTGGAATCTTCCTAAGACTACGGATAACACAGCTGTTGGGTCAACCAGACCAGGGCCAGTTAGGTAGGGATTTAAACCAACTACTCCTCAGCCTAAGAGGCCAATTTCCAGCGTTGACACAGCCTGGTGGGATACATCCTTGGTAGCTCCCTGGATGAGGTTGAAGCCGAAATGGCTTGAATTTCCCCCACCGTGTTGGTGTAGGGGAGTGAATCATAGGAACATTATAGGTAGAGACTTCCAAATTGGTTGGACATTAGAGTGGAGAGAAATGGATCCCTGTGCGACCATTGGGGCAGTAGTGACGCCAAGGAATCAAAGCCTACATATCTTGGTGGGACATATACTTTATTGAAATGAACCCCTCCTATTCATATTTTTGAATGAGAGTATTAATCACACAACTCTGGAATATCTCAGAGGGTGAGATGAGGTGTGGGAACCCTGTACCCGTGGTTGTGGGTGACGTCATGCTGGAGGTGGAGATGTGTGGGATTCCTTCATTAGCATTTCCCCTACCCCTACATCTATGGGTGGGAGGAGACTGGGTTCTTATAGCTTGGGTCCTGCAAAGTAAGAAGATTCAGCTATTAGCATGGATAGTAGGAAATCAGTTCCCAGTTCCCCAACACCATTCTATCATCCATGGTTGGATAAAAAGATCCATGCCGACGATGTCGCGGACTGGAATGCCCAATGATTAACTGCCCCAAATTCGGGTGAGTTTCATACCAAACCACTATTTTATTAGTGGTACATTTATCCATATGACTGGGTCTGGTGACACACTTATGTTGTGATGTATTGAATGAAACTAATTCTCATGGTTGAATGAGAAAAGATTCATGTTGGGTTCACTATTTATATTTCCGATGCTTTCCATTGGGGTGAACCACCTCGCGTCTATCGTTGATGGCAACGATCATGTATGTTACCCCGTATTCCCTCTTTCCGAAGGAAAGTTGCATTCATCACTTCTTCAGATATGGATTCTCCTTAATTGAAACAGGATGATGGGATGTTGGTCTCTCCTTCCATGGATTCCTCTTCATAATTCTTCACCTAGTCTGGGTCTCCCTCATAAATTAAGACATTTTCCATGAACCTCATTCCTAGTTCCATATCTTTGTGGATACTAGTTAATTACACTATTTTATTCAGAACGTTCCAAACGATCCAGTTGGTCCATCAACCGTCGGTTAGGGAAGTAGTCACATTGGTCATCGTTGGCATGTCTGGACACTGAAACCTTTGTACACCTGCATTTTTCCCTTATGAGAGGGATTCTTGAGGGCGCAGAAGCCCGAAGCATCCCACATTGAATACATTGAATCATATTTTAGAGGTATTTATTTGAGGTTTTCCTCGACTTCCCATGTTTAACATGGTGTATTCCATGAGTTAAATGTCCAGATAAGATGGATCAGAGTGATCAGAACACTAATAAGAGTGGATTAGATGGATATGCCCCTAGGATGGAGCAGCTAGAATTTCTACTAGGTGGATCGATCAAAACGTATATGAGGATGATCCCTAAAAGGTGTGTGCCAAAAGGGGAAGGTTTCACACCATGAAGGATGATCAGAACACCGCAAAGGGCGGATCATAGATTTTGGGTCCCGAAAAGGGGGAAAAAAGGTTTACCATTTGTTGGGATTGAACCTCAGAGAGTCATCCTATATACCATGCTTAGAAGAAAAGGATCAAAACCTACATATCCCGAAGGAGGATCTCGGGGTTTATGCATGGTTTGCATCTGTAGTTCTATATAAAGTAGTGATGATGTAGGTGACCTTACCATGATAACGGTAAGATGATGGAGAAGATGTATGGGGATTATGTATGATTATATTCTTGGGTGGATGAGTTGAATGGGATGGAACCAAAGTGAAGATAATGGTGGTGTTGGGATTGAACCACAAGGAGGTTTCTTATGTACCCCGCATTTGAAGGTAGTGATCAAAGTCGACGTAGTTCAGTGGGGCGACGAGACACCTAAGGAGGAAGCTCATGAGAATGGAATGAATGGATTGAGACCCGAAAGAAGTGGAATCCTCGAGTTAGGGTACGATCTTCCCAAGACGTAAAGGATCGAAGGGAATGATAGGATAAGAAATGGGTGATGGGATTTAAACTCCAGGAGGATTACTACATATCCTAATGGCTGGTATCAAATGTCCTCATAGTTCAAGATGGGGTATAGTATTAGGGTGTACAAAAAGGATATTGACATATAGGCATGATGGGGCTTATGCACCATTAGAAACCCATTGCACGAGGCAAACTCTTGGTTGGAGGATTATGGAGAAGTGTAAGGATTATGCATGGTTAGCATCCCACGAGGATCGTAACACCATTGGGAGGTGGATATGAGAGATGTGTCCTAAAAGGGGAAAGTATCAAATCAGGAGGGTACATCCCTAAGAGGGAGTACTAGAGTTTACCAATGGTTTGGATTGAACCACAAAAAGGCTTCTTATGTACACAAGAGGGATCAAAACCCATGTAGTTTGAAGGGTAATGAAGTTTAACGTCATGCGAGATGAAGGTGAACCGGTGTAAAATAGTTGGGATAAATGGATTATGGGGAGTGGTGGGATTAAACCTCAGAGAGGCTTACTATGTACCCTATCTAGAATACAACGATCAAAGTCCATGTTGTTCAGATGGGTGTAGTTTAGCATTTTATGGGATGGGGAAATGTGGATTACCATGGTTAATGGTCCTGGTGGAAGTCATGGTTTCTTCTTACTCTAATCCAACTTGAATTATGATCAGTGTGGGAAAAAAGAGGTAGCGGTAGACCTAACGATCATGTCATGAAAGGTGGGTCCATGAGGGATGGTGAGGGGCTTATACATGGCTCGCGGAACATGGATATGGATATTGGGACATACTCTAAGAGGGAAGCCCAGGGAGGGTGATCTAATGCATGAGGAGGATATGGCCATCGTATAGGAAACACCCCATTAGAGTGTTTTAGGGATTACATGAAGACTACTGACGGCACAACTGGAAACAAAGCCCAAAGGGAGAGAGGAGCAGGAGAGTGATGATGCTCATTTTCCGTCATGTCCACCCCAACTTACCACACATGTGGAAACTCACACTTTAATGTCTTATATTAGGGAAGAATTTTCTTGGTAGTTTAACATCCTGCAAATCAGATGATGAGGACTCAATACTCACCCCTAAAACCAACATGACTTGTACCAACCAACAATTGGGGGAAGGCATAATCAATTCTAGAAAACAACATGGTAAAGGAATGGTCACTCAAGGGTCTCATGTTATCATGCCCATACGAATAACCAATATCCAGTAGCATGTGTATGTGAAGAATCATAAGGGATGGAAAAGCTATATGAAACACAACTTGACAAAACATGAAATCACATCATACGTGCCTGGAGGGCCACATGGGAGAAGGGTTTGCAAAGTTGAGAGTCTTGTAGAGAGAGACTTCATGAAATAAATACACTTCCTAAATAGAATGGGCTTCACAGTGGAAATTCCTTTGAGAAGCATGGTGAAAAGGATATCTATGAAGGGAGGATCTTTGTGAAGCATGATGACCTAGATGAGACATGAATTCAACGTGTTCTTGGAGGGTTCTTTGTGAAGGATGAATGCTCCATGAAGACCTGAGTTCCCAAAAGGGACTCCTACATTCATGATGGCCATAGTGCTTTGAAAAGGGAATCCCCACATGAAGTTGAGGAAAATTGGAGTAAAGGGAAAGCTGGTTCATAGTTCTTAAGTTCATTGGGTGATGAATTTTCTCATTGGTTTTTAGAGAAAAGGGTGCTTTATGAATTGAGAGCTCAGAATGAGAAAGGTTCAAGAATTTATCCTTTGAGGGGGGTGGATCTATATATTTTTAGGCACTAGGCAATGCGATGCTACGAGGGTAAACTATGAAGGAAGTGTCAGTTCCCGATTGAAGTCATCTCTATTAGACTCGTATACGATTACAACATTTATCTACGGTGATCACAAACGTATCCATTGGGATCACAAAGGCTTCCATTATTTCTTTTTAGTGGTCATAGAGGAGTTCATTCTGCTGTCTTAGTTCTGTTCACATTGTTTAAGGGATTTGCGATGAAGATTCGTGAGGTAGCCCCTTTAGTTATTTTTATGAATTTTCCATTGAGGAAAAAATTTTAGATACAACACATACCTTCTAGCTTTCCATAAAAAATATAGCGATCTTCTTTGGGATATAACACAATCTAGTGGTAGGCGCTGCACCATTTTTGCCTTTTAGTTATGGGTTCAAAACCCATGAATTTTCTCGATGGGATGGGTTGTCACATGACCTTTAGGTTGTATTTTTCCTAGAGTTATATCCTTATAATGTTGACAAACAATATGATAAACACCCTTAAAAATAACCTTAATCATCAAATATAATATAAAACATAGAGTTTATCGGTACCTTTAAAGTCATGAATAGAGAATTCATCCTCAAATAATACTTCTTGTTTAACCTTAGGGTTACCCCTAACCCAAAAATAATCTTCAAAAATTTCCTTAATCGGCCCAAAATTTTATTTCTTAAAACTACAAAATGGGTTTCTAGGACATGAACATATGATTAACCTTAAACATGTAAACCCATGATTGAGTCCACAATTATTAATATAAAATCACATGAAAACATCATAATCTCTAAAGTTATCTAAACCCTAACATGATAACAAATATAACACCCTGAACCTACACTCCCTTATTTGGTGCTAACAACATAAAAAGTACATTTTTGGATTTTATACTGATGAAGGTGACACAATTTTCACCATCTAAAACACAGAAAATCAAGAAGAAATATTGGATCACATACATTATCAAGGGACCTTTATGTTTAGATTTTGAGAGAACCAGGAAAAACTATTACATAGACAACACCCAAGTCTTTAGATGAGAATTTATCCCACTAAAACTATCTTTTATTATTTCACATTAAGTCATTATAATCATCTATATGAAACCCTTTTAGAAATAATTAATTCAAAAAAATTCTTAATAACCAAGTAGAAATAAAAAATAAGAAGCTTGAACTCAAATTCTCAGTAAGGGTAATCATATAAATAAAAAATTGAATGTAATCAGTGAGCATAAAGTATATAATAATGGTATGGTGAAATAATCAAAGATCACAAGAATTACATAAGAATACTCATACCCATTAATACCAAGATCATCAAGCATGAAATCATGGCATAAGGCTTTCACAATGGAATGAGTCAAAAAAATAAATAATCATGATCCATATGATATTAATCTTGATGAAAGGAAAAATTTATAACCATTGTAATCATAAAGAAAACATAATAGTGTCTTGGGAAATTATCTTTATATCACTTCTTAGAAATTTTATAACCAATATGGTTAACTTCTATCTCTAGAGTACCAAATGCATTGGAGGTATATCATCGACCCACCTATCCATGGTTTATCATTGAACCACCCACCCTTGGTTAATAACATAATCACCCATTTTTGTTTAATAAATTATCCACACATCCTTTGTTTATAATGAAACCACCCACACTTGGGGTATAATAAAACCACCCATAATTATAAACAATTTTTAAGAACCGTTTCATGAATAATGTACAAAGAGAATATATTTCATCATAATCTCATTGAAACAACCTTTATTCATTTTAGAACTCAATTAACCCGTGGAAAAGGAAAGGGTTTCAAAACTATCTCTTGGAAATATTTTTAACGCCTAGAAAAGAAACATGTTCCATAATAATCTCTTCGAAAAGTGATTAACCCTTATAAAATAAATAGGTTCTATAAAAATATCTTTAAAACATGATTAATGTGTCGAAAAGAAATAGGTTCAATAAAAACATCTTTGAAAAACTAATAATCCATCCAGAGAGAGTATCAGTAAGGTATCATTAAAAAATATAACATATTGTATTATAAGTAACAATAAGGTTTATTGACATTTAGGAATGGAAATACCATTAAAATATCATTAATTTTTTTGAGG
This sequence comes from Viscum album, assembly GCA_963277665.1. NCBI lineage: Eukaryota > Viridiplantae > Streptophyta > Magnoliopsida > Santalales > Viscaceae > Viscum > Viscum album. The sequence goes on from OY728145.1 coordinate 12,870,553, forward strand.
AAAATAACATTTTCCTTTTGAAAATAAATAAAATTTATAAAATATTTAAAAAATAATTTTCATTGAAAATAAATGAAACAATATAAAGAAAACATCAAGAAAAATAATGTACATGATGGTAGGAAAATATAATCATGTCATAAATTAAAAAAAAGTATTATTTTGAAAACATTTTGAAAAAGGAGTTAAAATTGACCCGTTTGAAATATGTGAATAAATTTACTTTTAAAACCTTTTAAAAATAGTTAAAAAATAAATTATAATGGTTTAATGAAATAATTTATTTTTAGAAAATAATTTTTTTTAAAATAATTTAGAATTCATAGATATGGAAGAGAAAGATACCAAATTTAAAAGAAAATACATGATCAGTATCGCTTAAACAAATTCAATGGTTTTTATTCAAATATAGATGGGAGGAAATGGAAATAAAAATTGTTAAATAAATTTATAATCAATGGATAATAGATATATTTGGTACATGAAAATAATATCATATGGTTTTCTCTAAAGTATACTTAAATATAAATAGTTCTGAAAGAAATTAGATTTTCACATAATTCCTTTTCTACTTTGGTAACTCTTCAATCGAAATCCCCAGGAAAAAATAACTTCAAATGATACTTTAAATGTAATAAGAATAATGGGTTTCATGATATAGCATGTAATGGAGAATTATATACAAATAAAATAATATAGGTTTATAACATAACACATGTCCCAAAGTAGACAATTTGAGACGAGAAACCCATAAAATGATCATAATATTGAACTGAGAATTAACCAATGAGTCATTTATGTGTATCAAATTTTAATGTACATAAAAAACATAAATAAAACATAATATACTATAAATAGATTGTACACATATTCTTAGAATATCAAAGACAATGAAGAATTAATATAAACCAATTATAGAAATTGAGTTATGAAATTCTTTACCATTTGATAACATTCAAGTCAAAACTACTCTGATAAAATAATACAAATTGAAACAAAAAATACCATGATTTATAAAGGATTAATGATATTATATTTAAAATATTTAGTACATAAAGCACACAAGAAAAACTGTGGTGAATATGGAATATGTCTCACAGATACAACAAACGAGATGATGAAACTTACCTCTGGTTCGACTTTCATCATATGTGTTCAAACCTCCTATATAATAAAATTTTATTTATTACTTCATTTCATAATAAACTTATATTAATTAATTTATTTAAGAATAAAAATATAAATTCTTAAAAATTATAATTAGATAATTTAATTTATTCATTCTAGTAGTATATTTAAATACTTAATCAGTTAAACCCATGTTAAGTTTTTTGAGGATGTTATGTTCATTATTTTGAAATTAATTTGGTGTATTGACCATGGTCAAAGAGGTAAATATTTAAAAATATACTGAATAATAATCATGAAATAATTATCATATTTATAGATCAGTTGTAATCTTTTAAAAGCCTATAACGAGATATGGTTATGGAAAATGAACTATGTTACAATAATGGAGATAGTAGGACGCACCTACACAGAAGTAATGTTTCCATTTTCAGTGATCATTATAGAAATAAGGAATGTATTATTTTATCATTATATAATTATAATAATATCATAAATATATATTATTCTATTAAATACCCTTATATATATATCATACATGCGATGTGGTGATGAAAGAAAAATCACATCGATTCATAGATGTGGTAGTCCACACGTATACATGGGCATCATTATCATTTTTCAATGTAGAATGAAAATGATATATTATATATTAATAATGATAAATATATCATTAATATTAGAATTATTTAATTTATATTTCATATATTTATAGACATTATCCTTATTTACTTTCATGTAATGTGTTTCAGAAAAAGGAGTCACATCCCTTCTCTAGGAGGTAGTCCACCGTACACATGAGTGACGTTATCGTATCCACCATGAAATAGAATTTAATATGGTTTATGTTATATTATAACTTAAAAATTATAAATGTTTTAAAAATAATATATATATATATATATTAAATACTTTATTATTGCAAATTGTGATAGACGATGATGGAAAATGAATGATATCTGTTCGCAAGGGGGTAGTGCACCTCACACACGAATAATGGTTTCAAATCCCATTTTAGGTTGTGGGTAGGGAATTTAGGAATTTATTTTGTTTGATATTCTCCTATAAAAATGGATTAAAAGGTATAAATAGAATAGGAGAGTGTGTGTCCATTTATAAGTTAGGTGAGTGGCACACTTATAATTTTTCAAATTAAAAATGGGCACCAACATTTTTTACATGAAAAAAGGATCCAAATTAGATAATTATAGAGATTTATGTATTATATGATCGAAATGTATCCAATAAATATATTTTTTATAAGTTTTTAGGTCATTTTAACCCTTATTGTTTAGTTTAACAACTGGTAATCCTCTTTTCACCATAACCTCAGTAATTAATTTTTACTATTTTACTATTAATTATGGTAAAACATTATGTTGAACTTATTAGATAATATAGATTATGATGATTAAAAATATGCAATCCATTTAAAAAAATTTAATTTACAGTAACAGAAAATTTTAATTTAAAATTAAACCTTTAGACGTAATGAAAAAGTGTGTTTTCAAGAAATGTATTTTCAAGTAAAAGATGATTTTTTATTAACTCTAAGACAAATAATAAACATAAAATTAATCCCAAATAAAATATATTTATTATTAAAATCTATTAATTTTATTTTAATTATTCCTCATTAGGTTTTTTTAATTAATTCAAAAATGAGGAAAATTATGCACTTTAAAATAGTTTGTACAAAAATCCCATTTTTAAACCCTAAAATAAACTTATACTGAAATCCAATATAATTATGATATAAAATTTAATTAAATGTGTCAAATATAACTAATGAATACTTGTGTTACTTTAAATAATATTTGAAACATATTTTAATATTTAAATTACTTAATTTATTGAAAAGAAATGATTGTTTTACAAAAATCATTATTTTTCACCATTAACAGAAAAATAAATATTTTATAAAAAATCCCAAAAATTAACCCTAAAGATAATTATTATACAAATATTTAAAAAATTTATTTAATTTTTTCATATAATGTTTCTAATTTTTTGAAAAAAATAATTAAAATATTTTCTCACAAAATGCAATAAAAATCATTTTTTAAGAAAACATATTTTTGAAGAATAAAATTAATTTACTCAAAATTGATTGATTCTTTACTAAAAATTTGTCAATAATTTTTATTTATTAGGTAATTATATATAAATATATATTTCATAAAGAAGTCAATATTATTCATAATTTTAAATTTAATGACTAGGTTATAATGGTTACATATTTCATGAGTCATTTAGGCTCGACCTTGGGTGTTGAATATGATAAAAAACATAACCAAAATATTTTAAAATCTTTGGGTACTATTTGTTTAATATCCATAAAACTAAAAATATTCTTAAAATCTCCAAATTGAACACCATATTGAATGAGGGCTCGAACTCCCACTATAATAGACCAGTATCACCATTAGTTTTAGAATACATCATCAACTAACATCTCAGTGTCTCTTATAGGGAGTTGAAAACAAGAATCACTCTCTTGTTGAAGAGTTTACAAAACTAGAAAAATTGTTGCAGGTCTTAAACTCCATCTTATCCTCTATTAAATAAGGATTAGGTTTACCTTCAAATCTAGGAAGACATTACTATCCAACCCATGAAGTATACTCAAATTATGGGTAGTCTATTCAAAAATATTATGAACTTCCATCCACTTCATAAGAAGGTATGAAGACATAATAAAGGTAAATAATTTTTATATTCTCATTGGAAATGACTATCACTCAACCGAGTCTTTGAATCAATGCCTCACCACTCAAATAGTTAGTTAAAAGAGGCTCTAGAATTGGAACAAGATCATCATTACCCTACCTCTTAATACAATAGGCATATTTAAAGGTTAATACTCTATTTGAGTAGTTAAACCCCTAAATATTGGAGAATATATATAGGATATGACATTGTAAGTACATTAAAAATAATAACTAACCACTATATTATACATATACCATCTCTATTATACCATATAACTAGAACCTTGTATTTTTGATCTGATCACTAGATTATGAAGGCCCTGATGAATGGAAATAGTGGAAAACACAACAACACTAGGTTCCATAGAATGATAACTAAACAAAAAAAAAATTCTTAACCCCATTTCGCTAACTTCAAAAATCAATCCTCATATTAATACTAAATCCAAAATCTATCACTAAGACTAAATCTATTTTAATACCACCTTAACATGACCCAACCCATTATATTGTCGACTACACTAGTGGTAAGCTATGTTATCCAACCTAATACCACCTACAATGATCTAGAGTGTGGAGACTAACACAAAGAGCTAATGAATATACAATGGAGGGATTATCCTATATTAACCTTTAATAGACATACATCCCAAATATGAAAAATAAATAGCAACACCAATAGCATGTATATTTATATATATAAATAAAAAAATTCATATGTTGAATGATTACAAAATCAAATTATAGGTATATTTCAACATATAAAAAACCAAATCAAACATTATAATGATAATGTCACCAAATTTGGCACACACAAGACATCATAATTATCCTCCTTGTTTTAAGTACTCCTAGATCGATCTTCAACTATGATTATATCTAAAACTATGATTAATGACTATACCCCACTACACATAAGCTATGAACATGTCACACTAGCTCCATGACTACTAAGATAATCATCAAATAATTCAATACATACACATAAATCACATATGTTTTTATGAATCCTTTATAAAGGTGAGTATAAATATACTTAGTAGGATTCCCCAAAGCCATAAATGAAATATTTAATAATATTTCATTGTAGATTTTGGAATAAGGTAGGAATCACAAAGTAGGTAAGAACCTATATGTGATCTATGATTAGAAGTATTAAAGATATAGGGAAGTCCCAATAAACTCATCTATATTACACAAAAGATTTTATCTCATGTGTAAATAGCTATTCTTATAATACCAAAAGGATAAAAAAGTTGGTAGTCGACAACCCTTCTCTAAGTCGTATCCAATAGGAAACTAAGAATTATTGAGGCATCATAAGATATGAATAATCTATAAAACTTTAGTCTTAGGAATTATATTCTACCAGTGAAAAACATATTGGGAGAACTGGACCTTGTTGAGGAATACATGTTGGTTCATGGAGTAATGAATCCCATAGATATAGGACTCATACCATCTGATAAGGGGAGTACCTATTTCTATATGTTTTGTGGGGGAGACGTACCTTATTGATGCTAAGAGAGTACTGATCGAATTCCTGGTCTAAGAGGAACTACACCACAAGTATGTTAAGGAGTGTAAAACTCTTGATATTATTATAAAGACCCCTATTCCTAGATTTTTCACATTAATATAGGAGAATTAATTTTTTAGAAGAATGGGAGTCTCACACCCTGTCATCAGCAAGCTTCTAGTGGAGTATCAAACCCGATGTTCACTGTGATCATATTTTGGGCACCATTTTATCACCTCTAAGGGTATAATATCCTTTAAAAACTCTAAACATTTTCATAAATGGCCCATTATGGACAAAATGATCATACCATCATCTAGTACATAGAAACAATTATTAGAAATGGCTATTTTCATGTTCGATTTTGACAACCATATGGTAAGATAAGAAAAAAACAAATAAAAACATAGTAAATGACACATACTTTTATATACATGTCATATAGTCATTCTTGGAATTTAGTACATCCATCCTTCCATGTGGTTTCAATCTACACGACATGTAAGTTTAAGTACATGTTTTATATGCCTCGTAAACAAACTAGGTGTATACTATAGTACACACAATATTGTATAATATTAGATAATGTGTATATATGACTTACATGCCATGTAATATGACCAGGATAAATTGGTATATACCAAAGTAAACACCATTTTGAGTGACATAGATCTAAATGACATATAATTTTAGAGTTCATGCCATGTAGGTCAAATGAGGTAATTGGGTGTATACTTTAGTACACACCATGTCATGTTACCAAGAACTATAAGACATGTAATTATAGAATACCCACCCTATGATATTTATGTCCTAATTAACAACCATACATAAAATGTGACTTATAGTTGCACACCATGTGAATTTTAACTTCCTGCAAATCCCATGTTGTTACATAGGGAAAATTACATGTAGTTTAGTTATGAACTAAAGACTGTTTAATCATAATATTTTTAGTTCAGTTGGGGTCCTAGCCTTGTGGCTAAAGGATACACTGTAATGCTTCATCATCTAGGGTTAAATCCCTAGTCTCCCAAAATTTGAGGATTTTTGGGCGTGTCTTCAGGACCACAATGGTGGTGGTGGATTCATTATGCATTCATTATTGGTGGATGGAAACAAGTTGTGTGTGCATGAAACAAGGGATCAATAGATGGGTTGATTCAGGCAGACAATGATGGAGGTTGGGTTAGTCTCAATGGTTGATGATGGGGGATCAATTTGGTAGGCATCTCCTATTGCGGCGCAACCATCAATGTCGGTGATGGCTGTGATCATTAGCTTCAAGTGGGTGTCTTGATGTATTTCTATTGGACATGTGAGAGGTTCAAGTGTGATGACTTGGTCCCTCAGTGGGGGGATCAGAAGTCTATGAGTGTGATGCCATCATTCCAGAGCACTGTGATGGTGATGGAAATTATTATAGGTGCAGGCATGACGGGTTTGGCCTTCGGTTTGAGTAGGACCTACATGTCAGGGTTTTTTATCCAAATTTAATGGGATCACCTCAACCCAGTATAAAAAGAAGTTTTCCATAGTTTAATAAAACAGATGGAGTTTCCTCCTACCTACTAAAAAAATGTGTATAACTCAAGATCTATATTAAATTTATTTCATCTATTTATATTATTTCCCCAAATCGTGTTTTAATCACCTCTATAATGATACACCATCATAAACATACATATAATGGTCACCGCTATCCTTATACAAGGACCTTTTTCTTTATCCCTTGGATATCTACTAAAAAACCATTCACATCACACCCCTTATACCCTAACATGATGGTTCCCATAGAACCTTGTCAAATCACACCTCTATGGAACCACTATCTAGTAATTTTTTTGAGCCACCACACCATATCTTCACATCACCCTTCACATCATTTCCATTAAAAAATAACCCCTTTAAAACCTAATTTAAAGTCATTCATCATCCTAGACTACATTCTTTGAACAATTCTCTAGATAGATGCCTAATAGTGAGCACGAAAAGCAATATGGGGAAAAAAAGGGAGAGGAAAAACTTATGAAATCCAGCGTGAAGTTCCAATAACCATTCTTCATGCATGAAACTAAAAATGAAGTGGAATGTGGGAAAAACACAATAAAAGGGGAAAATAAAAATAAAATAAATTTACTAGGATGTTTAATTGTATAGAATAATCCTAGAACAAAAATGCTAACAAAAAAATAATGAAAAAAATATTTAATAATTTTATTAATTATTTTAACAATAAAGTTCATTTTTTTTCATTTTAATACATCAATAATTTCCACTTGATTAAATATCACCATCATGGAACCATATTTTAGTTTCCTTTATCTATATATATATGAACCTCTCAGATCCTCTACTCCCATAGGGTTAATTTTATAAGTGTATAACCCATGATAGGCATTATAAGGTGGTTTTTATAACTATGTTTTAGGTCAATAATTATATTTTAATTAATTCCCCGAAATAGGATCATTAGGGGTCCTACACCTAACGACATAAATTATGTATCTATTAGAAATAATGATGTATTTTAGAAACAAAGGTGAAGTTGGAATTTGTAATCTAGGATCCATTTATGAGATAATGATATGGTCACCGTTGGGTTAAGTATTTTTTAAAATAATAAATATTAAAAATACCTCAATATTAACCATGGTCAAATATCCCCTACAACCCATCACAATAGTAAACATAATGCCTTTTGATCAATGAAACCATAAAAAACATTGGGGGTCATTTTATTGGATAAAAGTTCAACTTTTACCCCTTTTAAAGGAAACAAGACTTCAGAGCTCAAAATTGAGTTAAGTATTGATTATTAAAATTTTGGGTTGATATAAATTTTGATAATTCAATGTTAATTTGAATATATATACATTTATAAAAAATGAATTTAGTAGAAATTATACACTTGGGGGGGTTAAGGTTCTACCAAAAAAACCTTGCCTTCTTCATTCATACAATAAGACAATTTCAAGGTTGATATGGTTCTCAATGATCAACAAACCCCTACACATCTATAAAAGTTGGATTATGTAAATGGGAATATATAGGCCTTTGAAATAGAATCATTGGATGAAGATATTGGTGTATTAATTAAATCTCAAATGGGGTTGAAAAATTATCACCCAATGCCACTGTATTAAAGTTGGGGAGAATGGATTAACCCTATATTACTATTGAAACCCCAAATGAAAAATCAAGAAATGATAAAGAAATGCATCATCTAGTGGAAGAGGATGACTTTTTGTATGTTAAAGAGAAAAATTCATATCAATTTTATGATTATTCATTTACACCTTGAAAATTGTCTATAGGGCCCTTAAGTAATAATTCTAAATATTTTATAGTGTCAAATCACACCTCTATGGAACCACCATCTAGTACTTTTTTGAGCCACCACACCATATCGTAACATCACCCTTCACATCATTTACATTAAAAATAACCCCTTTAAAACCTAATTTAAATTCATTCATCATCCCAGACCGCATTCTTTGAACAGTTCTCTAGATAGATGTCCAATAGTGAGCACGAAAAGCAATATGGGGACAAAAAAGGGAGAGGAAAAACTTATGAAATCCAGCATGAAGATCCAACAACCATTCTTCATGCATGAAACTAAAAATGAAGAGGAATGTGGGAAAAACACAATAAAAGTTGAAAATAAAAATAAAATAAATTTTCTAGGATTTTTAATTTTATAGAATAAGCCTAGAACAAAAATGTTAACAAAAAAATTAATGAAAAAAATATTTATTAATTTTATTAATTATTTTAACAATAAAGTTGATTTTTTTTTCATTTTAATACATTAATAATTTACACTTGATTCAATATCACCATCATGGAAGCATATTTTAGTTTACTTTATCTATAGATATATGAACCTCTCAGATCCTCTACTTCCATAGGGGTAATTTTATAAGTGTATAACCCAAGAGAGGCATTATAAGGTGGTTTTTAAAACTATGTTTTAGGTCAATAATAATATTTTAATTAATTCCCCGAAATAGGATCATTAGGGTTCCTACACCTAATGACATAAATTTTGTATCTATTATAAAGAATGATCTATTTTGGAAACAAAGGTGAAGTTGTAATTTGTATTCTAGGATCCATTTAGAAGATATTGATATGGTCAATGTTGGGTTAAGTATTTTTTAAAATAATAAATATTAAAAATACCTCAATATTAACCATGGTCAAATATCCCCTAAAACCCATCCCAATGGTAAACATAATTCCTTTTGATCAATGAAACCATAAAAAATTTTGGGGCTCATTTTATTGGATAAAAGTTCAACTTTTACCCCTTTTAAAGGAAACAAGACTTCAGAGCCCAAAATTGAGTTAAGTATTGATTATTAAAATTTTGGGTTGATATAAATTGTGATAATTCAATGTTAATTTGAATATATATACATTTATAAAAAATTAATTTAGTATAAATTATACACATGGGGGGGGGGTTAAGGTTCTACCACAAAACCTTGTCTTCTTCATTCATACAATAAGATAATTTCAAGGTTGATATGGTTCTCAATGATCAACAAACCCCTACACATCTATAGGAGGTGGATTATGTAAATGGGAATATGTAGGCCTTTGAAATGGATTCATTGGATGAAGATATTGTTGTATTAATTAAATCTCAAATGGGGTTGAAAAATTATCACCTAATGCCGCTGTATTAAAGTCGGGGAGAATGGATTAACCCTATATTACTATTGAAACCCCAAATGAAAAATCAAGAAATGATAAACAAATGCATCATCTAGTGGAAGAGGATGAATTTTTTTATGTCAAAGGGAAAACTTCATATCAATTTAATGATTATTCATTTACACCTTGAAAATTTTCTATAGGGCTCTTAAGTAATAATTCTAAATATTTAATAGTGTCAAATCACACCCCTATGGAACCACCATCAGGTACTTTTTTTAGCCACCACACCATATCTTCACATCACCCTTCACATAATTTCTATGAAAAAATAACCCCTTTAAAACCTAATTTAAAGTCATTCATCATCCCAAACTACATTCTTTGAACAGTTCTCTAGATAGATGTCCAATAGTGAGCACGAAAAGCAATATGGGGACAAAGAAAGGAGAGGAAAACTTTTTAAATCTAGCATGAAGTTCCAACAGCCATTCTTCATACATGAAACTAAAAATAAAGAGGAATGTGGGAAAAACACAATAAAAGGGGAAAATAAAAATAAAATAAATTTACTAGATTTTTTAATTTTATAGAATAAACCTAGAATAAAAATGTTAACAAAAAAAATAATGAAAAAAATATTTATTAATTTTATTAATTAATTTCTCAATAAAGTTGAATTTGTTTCATTTTAATACATCAATAATTTCCACTTGATTCAATATCACCACCATGGAACCATATTTTAGTTTACTTTATCTATAGATATATGAACCTCTCAGATCCTCTACTCCCATATGGTTAATTTTATGAGTGTATAACCCGTGAGAGGCATTATAAGGTGGTTTTTATAACTATGTTTTAGGTCAATAATAATATTTTAATTAATTCCCCGAAATAGGATCATTAGGGGTCCTACACCTAATGACAAAATTTTTTATCTATTAGAAAGAATGATCTATTTTGGAAACAAAGGTGAAGTTTGAATTTGTATTCTAGGATCCATTTAGGAGATATTGATATGTTCACCGTTGGGTTAAGTATTTTTTTAAAATAATAAATATTAAAAATACCTCAATATTAACCATGGTCAAATATCCCCTAAAACCCATCCCAATGGCAAACATAATTCCTTTTGATCAATGAAACCATAAAAAAGTTGGGGGTCATTTTATTGGATAAAAGTTCAACTTTTACCCCTTTTAAAGGAAATAAGACTTTAGAGCTCAAAATTGCGTTAAGTATTGATTATTAAAATTTTGTGTTGATATAAATTTTGATAATTCAATGTTAATTTGAATATATATATATTTATAAAAAATGAAGTTAGTAGAAATTATACACTTGGGGGGGGGTTAAGGTTCTACCACAAAAACCTTGTCTTCTTCATTCATACAATAAGACAATTTCAATGTTGATATGGTTCTCAATGATCAACAAACCCCTAACCATCTATAAGAGGTGGATTATGTAAATTGGAATATGTAGGACTTTGAAATAGAATCATTGGATGAAGATATTGGTTTATTAATTAAATCTCAAATGGGGTTGAAAAATTATCACCCAATGCCACTGTATTAAAGTCAGGGAGAATAGATTAACCCTATATTACTATTGAAACCCCAAATGAAAAATCAAGAAATGATAAAGAAATGCATCATCTAGTGGAAGAGGACGGTTTTTTGTATGTCAAAGAGAAAAATTCATATCAATTTAATGATTATTCATTTACACCTTTAAAATTTTCTATAGGACCCTTAAGTAATAATTATAAATATTTAATAGTGTCTATTTATGAAACTAAGGAAAATGAGATAATATTGGGTGGTTTATCATATAATAGATAATATTCTAAAGATTTAGAACAATGTCCTCATTCATTTAATGGAAATCCTAAAAATAATAATTTTTCCTAGTAATTCACATATAGGTGAATCCCAACTAAAAGAAAATATCATCACATATTTCTCTAATAAGGATATTCTAAGAGATTCATGGGATGAGGAGAGGAATATTCATAAATGAAAAAAATAGATGTAAGATAAATCAACTAGTTAATAAATTTATTACTAATATTACTTTGAATTATTTATATTCTTGATGACTTTTTAAATTAGAAATTATGGAGGAAATTTGTGTTTGGAGATATTGATGTTCTACTCTAGTTTTGATATTGATCTTTTCTTTCATTTTTCTATAATTTGTTTTATAGTTGAACATAGACATTGTAATATGATTTTATTTCCATAAAAAGTGTGGGTTTATTTTTTTTATTTTTCTTGGAAAATAATATATATATATATATGTAATCTGTCTATATATATGGCCATCTGTGTAATCTGTGTGTATATATATATATATATCTCTGTGTGTGTGTAATGTTTTTATCCGCACGTGTGTGTGTGTGTGTAATGCACACACACACACACATTCATATAATTTGTTTGATATATATATATATATTGTGTAAATTCATATATATAAACACAAATATATATTTATAATTATCAATTTATATATATTGGTAAATTTATGGACATATATATATTTAAAGATATATTATCATAATAAGTTTTTGTATTATGAATAATTTTTTGTATAAAAATAAATACACACATGCACAAACATATTTTAAATGTATAAAATTATATGAAAATTTAATTTATATATATAGTTAACACATTGTGTACTTTATAACATGTGTACTTTATACCTTGGATATTTTCTTATGTATTCAACATATGCATTGTTTAAATTATGTTATAATTTTTTTATACAAAATATGTATAAAGTATAGAATTTATATAAATATTTTTAATTTTTTATATATTTATATAATATTTTTAGTAAGTACATTATTTATTTTTATACATTATATAATTTACAATTGTAAAAATAATACATTACATACATACCTTATGTGCACGTATCTAATATTTACATAAATATTACTAATGTTGAAAAAATAACATTAATTAGAATAAAAATGGATGGATGTTAATTACATGAAAAAGTAGTACGAGTTTTAGGTTAAAGAGTTCATTATGTTTGAAAAAGAGCATAAAAAACACCCTTCTATTTTTTTCTTTATTTATGTTATCTTTATTGAAGATGAAATGTTTTAGATAACATGGAATAAAAATTGAACTATTAAAGAATTGTTTATAATTATAAATGTAATAATAAACACATTTAATAACCAAATATTATTGATTAATGGAAAGACTATACGATTTATAGATCATCTAATATAAGTATGACTATATACGATGATGTTTATTATATTGTGTAATTAAAAATGATGATTGATTATGACCATTATGATTGTCCAAAGTTATTTTAGAAGTTAAAGATCCATAAAAACATGAAATTTTATATTAGTTATACTAAATATATGAAATTATTAGCCATACTAAATCTATATAATTTTATGGCTGATAAGGGATGTATTGAAATGATCTTTAAAACATTACTTTCTCTATTGAAGGATGTTTTACCAGGTAGTAATGGGATTTATGGTAAATATTTAATGCTTAATTAATGTTGTGTTCTATAGTCATGAACTATAAATTCATACATGCCAATCCAAATGAATGTTTTTTATTCTAATTGGACAACATTCAATTAAAAAATTCCATAAATGTGATGTGGATTGACACAAGAATGATGAATAAATATGTATATAATTTTTATAGTACCTTTTAATCATACTATGGTTTATAATATTATATGTAAGTTATGAAAAAACATGTTGTTTTATATGCTATGTAGATAATATAATTCAATACAGGAAACTTAAAAACCTAAAAAACACTCCTTTGTAGAAGACTTGAACATGTGTATCCTGAATTTGAAAATGATTCAAGAAAAATCTATATTTAATTATCTATATTTGGTGTGAATAATTTTATATTATAAAATTTTAGTCATAATACATGTATTTTTATTTTGGTAAATTATAACTTCCCACCATGGTTATACATAATGTAAAAATAAATTATGTTTTCTCTTTTTTATTTTAGGAATAAAACGACCTAGTAAATCTATTGATTTTTATTTGGATTCATCGATTAGATATATAAATATTATATGGTAAATGGTTTTTAGGATGTATGATTTTCATATCTTGTCCTAGGGACAACAATCAATTTCAGGTGTATATGATTTACTTTAACATTATCAATAAGATATTTTAGTGAGATTATATTATATTCCATATCCTTATTTTTCAATAAAAACGGTTTGATAAGAGGAGTGAAATTATAATTAATGAATTTCTATATTGGAAATTTATTTTTAGTAAATAATGTTATTAGAATTAACCAATAAAACTATAATCCCAAGAAATACAAGGTGTTTATACACCATATCCCTCAAACAAAAATTATTCCATTGTTTTGATAGTGATTACAACATGTGTATAATTGAATGAAAGTGCCCGGGAGGAAAACAATTTCATTGGGACAACATCACCATTTTAGGGGGTCCCAATATATATAGTGTATTATATTATTTAGGGGACAACATGTAATGGATTTGGATAATTGATAGAGAGGAAAAATTCCTTCAACCATTCAAGATAATAGAAAGATTTTAATGAATTGGTTTGATGTATTTTTTATTTTTTAAATAAAATGTTTTTTCTATATATATAATATTTCAATTATTAGTTTTATTTATTGTAAATTATATTTCCAACTAGTCAGGAAGATAATGGTTCCATCATCCACTGACACCACCAATCTCAAGGAACAATATAACAATGACCATAAAAAGGATAAAATACAATAATTTTAATAATAAAAATAAGAATATAAACAAAATAAAGGTGAGGAAAAAGTTGAGATTGAGTAGAAATAAAAAATCCATTACACTGAGAAAATAAAAGAGTTTTATCACATGACAATTTTAGAAAAACATATAAAGGCAATAAGCTAATGTGAAATTTTTTATGCTAGATGGAATGCACACAGTCAAGCTGTTGCCAAAATAATATTATTTTAATTATTAATATTTATGTTTTTTCTCAAATTCATATTAAAAATTATATAGATATGAGAAAAAAGTATGATAGCCTTAAACCCACACTCCTGGATCTGATGCTTAAAGAATAATTACATTTTTGAATTTTATATAGATAAAAGTTGACCAATTTTTACAATCCATAACTTAAAAATAAATTAATAATATTGAGTCAATTACACACCCAAGACCTTTATGGTTTAGAGTTTTAGAGAATTTATAAAATCTATTACATATAAATTCCCAAGTCATCAAATGTGTATTTTTCTCACTATACCATGATTTTATTATTCCACATTATGTCTTTAGCATTTACATAAAATTCTCCACACATGAAACATTTATTAAAATTATTCATTTAAAATAATTCTTCACAACCTAGGGAAATGAAAAACATAAGAAGACTAATATCAAACACTCAATAAGGGTAAACAATTATTAAGAATTTAATGTCATTAGTGAGAGTAAGATGAACATAAGGGTATGATGACATAATCAACGTGCATGCATAAAATATTAAAAATTCATTCCTATAAAAACCTGGATCATAAATAAAGAAACAATATATAAAACATTTACATATGTAAATATTTAAATAAGTGATCAATCACAAGAAGCATATAAACAATCCATGAGAAAAAGATCTATTAAAAACTCATAGAAAGAATAGAGGAACCATGTTGGTATATTTTTTGAATTTTCTTAATAGGTCCCTTATAAGAACCCTTGTAAATGGGATAAAATTATCTGGTAAATACCTTTAATCCCATAGGAGTAACCTATGCATTGGTTAACACTATAATCTCTAAAGAGTAAGTTTTAATTTGTGAACTCTATCGTCATTACATGATGCATTTAAGGGTATTAATGGACCCCCATAGAATATTGGATAAATTTACTTAAGGATTTTGGTTAAGTACCAAATAATTCATTCCTTCATTACTTCCAAGTACCATATCATGAGAAAAACAATTAAAATCTTACACTTTTCAACATAATAATAATCATTATTTTTTTATACCTTGATTTACCCAAGGAAAAGAAACAAGTTCCATGAATATCCTTTTGAGACAATCATAACACATCCAAACAAATAATAATTATGGTATTTGTAAAATATATCCCTAGTAGAGAATAAGTAAAATAAAGGATTGTTTTTTTGGGGAATATAAATATAAATTAAAGACCATTTAAAACATTCTTAAGGAAAATACCCTTCTAACTTTGAAAATAAATTTTAAAAACTATGAATCCATGAAATATATAGAAATTAATTTTACTTAAAAATAAAATTAGAATCTTATAACTAAATATTTAAATTTTATAATGTTCATGAAAGAGGGAAAATCCATTCATGTAATAAATTCTAAAAAAACATTTCTTTCAGACTTTTATTAAAGATATTAAAAAGTGACCCATGAAGAAAATGCTAAAATATTTTTTATTAAAACAATTTAAAAGAAGGTCTAATACTATGAAAAATAAATTTATAAAATAATTTTTTTAGAAAATAAAATTTAAAAATAACATTTTTGATGTATATTTAATCAATAAGGCGGGATATAGAAATTAAACATGTAAATCACATTCGTAAAAAAAGAGAATAAAAGTGATTTGGCTTAAGAAAATCAGTGCATATGATCCCTCCCAAAGGAACTAGAATATAAAAAATTTCAAAATAAGATGAGATAGAATCATAAAAATACAAACCAATCTGGTATCTTTTGAAATTTAACCCATGAAAATAAATACCTTAAAATTAACCTTTAAATACCATGAATATAATGATATCTATGACATAACAGTCCAAGGGGCTATATATACCCCTCATAACCCTATAAAGGAATATTTGAGATGAATAACCCTTAAAAATATCATATCATTTAATTGATAATTAGTCAATGGTGAGATTTTTTGTAACAAATGTAAATAAAAAAAACATGTAGAAATAAAACATAAATAAAACATGGTCATTACATATACAATCATGGAATAAAATAATCAATTAAGAAATGATGTGTCTCGTTGAAAAGAAATTGAGTTTAGAAACCCCTTTACACTTTGGTAATATTTAAATTGAAATCCATTGGTTTATGTAATAGTAATTGTAACTAAAAATACTATTAATTATAAATTATTAATGGTATTACATGTAAAAGTATAGTACATACACCACATTAATTATGTTAGGTGTATTACATGAAAACATTCATCAATGAAAAGAAAATTGAGAAGTAATCCATTCACTCAAGTACAAACATTCCATGCATGTCTATTAACTTATATATAATAAAATTATATCAATTATTTAATTGATAAAGAAACTTATAAAATTTTATCAATTCATCACAAGACCATTTTTTCATTCATTTCAATGAAATATTTAATTACTTAATTTGTAAAGTCGACATTGTGTGTTTTGAGGGTGTTCAGTTCATACTTAAAAAATGGATTTAGTATATTGACCATGGTAAAAAAAGGATATTATTCTATAATATATATAATAATAATCATTAAATAATAATCATTTTTAATAATTAATTATGGTTTTAAAAGTAATCATAAATGATCGTCTTGGATAATGGATTGTGTTACAATCATAGAGATGATAATTCATACATGTGCATGAATAATGTATCCATATTTCAATGACCATGAGGAAAGAAGTTAAGTATTATTTTATCTTTTAATAATAATAATAATTTCCTAAATATTATATTATTTCTTTAAAGACAATTATATTTACCTTCTATGAGATGTAGTGATGAAAAAAAGCACATCACTTTATAGTGGTGTTAATCAACACATATGAAAGAATGATGTTATTATTTTTCAATCGGTGTAAAGGTAACAAAATAGATGAAATATAATATTTTAGGAATGAAAATTATGTCATTAATATCATATATATATACTTTAAATCCATCATCATAACAATCTGTGAATGGCAGGGATGAAAAATTAATTACATCACTTTATGTCGCGGCAGTCCTCTGTACTCTTGAACGATGGTTTCATTTAAAATATGATGGAATTGTAGATTTATATAGGTTAGTACATAAACTTAGTAACATTCAAGTATAAATATGATACTTATTTTTTAAAATATCAGTAGTTAGATGAGTTTTGATGGAGGTAGAATAATAAATAAAATAAAAACATTCAGTTAAAAGCTATAACTGTTCTACAAACAACCTCATATTATTTGAAACTAAATACCTATATGGTTGGTCTTCAATAAAACTAACATCTCTCTAATGTGATAAGGGATTTTAAGAAGTAATTTGGGTAGGTCTTGGTTGAGGTAGAGTGCTCAAGATGTGTGGGGAAGAGAGGAGAGGAGATTCCCTTTTATAAGTGTTGGTAGGGGAACTCAGGGAATTACATAAAATATTAAATCAATATAAATTAATTTTCATGTAAATGTGGCAGACAATTTGTATATTTTTAATGTAGGATGATTATGTGTCTAAATCATCTTATAAAATAAAATTTGACAAGTTTCATTGATTTTTCACCCTTATCTCTTTTCTTAAAACCATAAATTAACCATTTTCAAGTTCACCATGATCAGAATAATTTCATTATGCTCTAAATAACCTTTTTTATTGGCTAAAAGCTTATTTTTATCCTTATGTGAACATATTATATAAATTTAGTAGCAAGAGAGTGACATTCTGTGATTTTATTTGCATGAAATAATAATTAAGACATTTTTAAAGAAAGATGGCACAAAATTTACAAATATTTAAACATTGGATGATGATAATCTAACCCCTATCATCCAATAGATTAAAAGGATGTTTTAGGATTATTTTTAGTCATTATAACATTTTTTACCTTAATTACCCGATTTAACCTTACTAATGCGACAACTATTTACCATGATTACAATTCATAATGACACAAAATAAAATGGGAATATATGTAAAATTTTGACCTCTTGATTCAAAATATGGAATCCTTTTTGAGATATTTAACTTCTATACCTGGTAGAAATTTATTTCAAATAACATAATGAGAAATATTTTTTTAGAAACTTTCATTTTAACCTCAAAAAATATGATATAAAAAAATATAGTATAATGATGACTAGTATATAATTAATTATATAATTTATAATTAAATGATACTTCTTTTACTTTAAGATAATATGGGACTTTTAAATTACTATATTTAATGAAATGAAATTGCAGTTTTACAAAATTCAGTATTTTGTACCATTCACTAAAAAATAAATCTTTTCATAAAAATACCAAAATTTCACCCCAAGATAAGTTTTATATTATGAATTAAAAAATCATATCCTATTTATAAAACTTATTATTCTTAAATTTATAAATCGTATTTTTAAATAAAACCATATAATGCATGAAAACCCAATTTGGTTAGAAATAAATATTTTTCCCTTTGATTAAAAAATTTCATAATATTCTTATAATGATTATAACTCTATAAATTATAATTCATGAAGATTAATATGGCATGAAATTGATTTAATATTTATATTACATGAGTTATTAAATTCTTCCCTATTTTATAATTTACATCCTCATTATTTTATCTCATGCCCGATAGAAAGAGTTTAGAACATTTTCAAAACCAATTCCAAGGAGTGAAAGATTAAACATATGAACATGAAAGGAAATCATTATTGATATTTAAAAATACCTTTGTTTAAAATAAACATCATAAAAGTGATAATAAATCATCATTTTGTAAAAGAGGGAATGAGAAATAAGAAGTCTATCTAGAATAAAACATAACTAGGTTTCTAAATAAAGATAACATTATTGGGAAGTGAAAATTTAGTTATAAAGAAAAAATAGAATGTGCAGATAAAAATGGAGATTTATAGAGAACAATGATCAAAATAAATTAAATTATCATTATAAATTCGATGATAAAAAACCATAGACAAATGATATGTGGAAAATACCATCATTTCATCCAAAATGATGATAACATGATAACACTTTTATTTCAAGATCCTTTTCCTGAAGTTGAGTGATTCATTAACATATAAACTAATAACATAAATAGATATACTTACTTGATTTTCTTCAAATCCAAAAATTCAATTTCATCCTTTGGTTTCATGTTTGAAATATTTTCCACATATATGACATCATTTAAATCAAATGATGAGTATAAAAATTTAATTCATGAAACACTATAACAAACTTCTTATTTACCAAGAGGTATATAAAAGGATAAAAATATACTCTTCATGTATTTACAAAAACCCAAATAGTCAACACATTTTTAGATATTACCCAGAATGAATAAACCATCATGTGAATAAATAATACATTAATCTCTTAAATTCAACAATAACACCCAATGTTCAAATTAAATCATTCCACAAATAATTCACCATATTTACTAATTGACCTCAATAACCTCAATATTAATGAATGTTTTAACTTCAATGGTTTTAACATACCAGTATTCATAAATCCCAAAAAATTTAATTTCATTCTTTTAAAATAATCCTTCATATTAAACCTAAGCATTAATGATACCTCAACCTAATAAAATATATCCCAAAATATCACTGGTCACCTTGAAATCATATCACATAAAACCCTTGAAAGGGGTGTGTATGAAATTGAACTTATGATAAAACATAAAATTATAAAACCATGGGGGTATCAATAACTCTTAAGTTGACCTCACATAAAAACATCATAATGTCCAAAGTTTTCCAAACCCTTCTCTGATACCATCTATACCATCCCCAAAACCACACTCCTAGATTTGGCTCTAAAAACGTAATATTTACATGAAAGGATTTGATAATGATACACGTGACCTAATTTTGAACATACATTGTTACAAAGCCCATAACTAATATTGAGTCACTTATGTACCCAATACCTTTAGGGTTAATAGTTTTAGAGAATTAGGAAAAACTATTACATATCAATACCCATGTCCCCAAATTATTATTGTTCCCACTATAGAAAAAATTTATTATTCCAAATTTTGTCTCCATAATCTCCCATAAATTATTCACACATGAAAGCTTTGTAAACATAATTCATTTGACATCATTATTAATAACTTGAGGAAATGAAAAACATAAGAAAGGCGAGCTCAAACTCTCATTAAAGGTAAACATAAGTATTAATAATCGAATACCATTAGTGATCATAAGATAAACATAAGGTTATGATGACATAATAAAAGTGCATGGTTATAACATAGAAAAATTTATACCTATTAGAAAATAGATCATGAATAATGAAACATGGAACAAAACAATAACATAATAACAGAGTCATATAAGTTTATAATAATGAGCCATATTGAAATAATCCATGAGAAACGGATATATTAGAAACTCATATAAAACATAGAGAGAATGTGTTGGGTTCCTGGATAATTAACTTCAATGAACTGTTTAAAGAACCCTTATAGATGTGATAACCTTACTTGGTTAATAACCATAATCTCTCTATTAATCGGTTAGCTCCGTCATCTCTTAGGAGTCACTTATGTTCAGTCAAATCTATCATCAGTATCCAATGCATTGGAGGGATATAACAGACCCACACATAAAATATTATAATATTTTTTGTAATTACTTGGGTTCAATGACCAATAATTATTTCATAAATATTTTCCAAGTACCATATCATGAGAAAAACAATTATAAGCTTTCAATTTTCAATATATCAACAATCAGTGTCCTTTCTTAGCTTGATTTATCTATAGAATAGAAACTAGTTCCACAAAAATAACCTTGAAAAATTTAAAATCAATCCAAACAAATAACTGGGATGGTATCATTATAATATCTTCCCAGTGAAGTATAAATAACATCATTGTTTGTTGTCACTAGTGAATATAAATAACATAAAAAGATCATTAAAAAAATTCTTAAGAAAATTAACCATTTCACCTTGAAAATAACTTTTAAAAACTAAATAATCACGCAATACTGTGGAAATACTTTTCTTTAAAAATTAAATGGGAGTATTATAAGTAATAAATCATAAGATATAATGTTTATGATATTTTGAAAATCTATTCATTTTGTAAATATTAAGAATAAACATTGTTTTCAAACTTTTATAAAGAAAGTAAAAAGTGACCTATGCAGAAAACATTAATTTTTTTAAAAATATTATAAAAGGGGGAATAATATCATCCTAAAAAACTTTATGAAGTTATTTATGTTCGTAAAAGAACATTATTGAAAACATTTTAGAAGTCATGGATATGGAAGATTAAGATTCCTGATATAAAATAAGATATTAGATCTGTTTCACTTACAAAAAAACTCTTGACGATTATTTAATAAATAAGTGGAAGACTAAAATTAATCATGTAAAAAACTCAAAACCATGTTATAATAAATGATATGTTGTATAAAAAAAAGAGATAATATGATCCCTCCCCAAGAATCTTTAAATATAAAAAACCCAAAATAAGATGAGATTCAATTATAAAAATACTCACCATTTTGGTAATTTTTGAATCCTAAGACCTTGAAAGAAATAACTTAAAATGAATATATAAGTAATAGTAATATAAGGATATCCATGATATAAAAAGTCAAGAGTATACACCTAATATAATAATATTGTTGCATAATATAATCATATGTCCTAAAAAAGAAAAAATTAATATGAATAACCCTTAAAAAATCATATCATCGAATAGAGAATTAATAAATGTTAGTATTATGTGTAACAAATGTAAATACAGAAAAAATGTTTAAATAAAACATAAATTGAAAAATATGCATTACACAAAAATACTAGGCATAATATAATCAACATAGAATTGATATAACCTAATATAAGGAAATTGAGTTAAATAAACCCCTTACCACTTTGGAAAATGTTTGAATAAAAAACCTTGGATGAAATGAAATGAATTGTAAAATAGAATAGCATAAATTATTAATTATTTGTAATAAACCATGGAAAATTTCATTATTTATACCATATAAAAGAATTAGGTGTATAATTATAAAACACACATCAATGAAGTGAAATTGATATGCTATCCCTTACCATTAGTCGAGACATGATATTTATTTCCTTTAACTCCTGTATAATAAACTTATATAAATCATTTTATTATGTAAAAATATTTATCATGATTATTACATAATATATAAACCATTATTTCATTTATTAGAATAAAATATTTAATTACTGAATCAGTTAATTCCATGTTGTGTGTTTTGATGATGTTCTGTTCATAACTGAAAAATGAATTCAGTATGTGGAATGTGGTAAAAAAATATATTTGTTACATATTATCTAGAATAATAATGCATAAATAATTATAATTTATATACATTAATTATATTTTTAAAACCAACCATGAAATATGGTTATGAAAAATTAATTTCCATACAATCATAGAGATGGTTGGTTGTACATATGCATGAATAACGATTCCATTTTTCAATGGAGATGGGTGAAAAGAGGTAAGTATTATTTTATATTTAATAAATAATTTTTATATCATAAATATCTATTTATATCTATGTTCACACACACACACACAAAAACACATACCATCCAATTGATTCTGTGATGAAAAATGAATCGCATCACTACACAGAGGTGGTAATCCACACACACAAAAAAGTCATTATCATTTCTCAATGGTTGGAAAGGTAAAACAAATATAGGATACATTTTATTTATATAATTATTTAAGTGAGAATTTAGGATAGTTGTATCACTGAGTGGGGGAGGGGTAAATCTGTGATAACATTTTCGTTTTATGTTTCTTTATTAAGAAACAACCTTCACCACCTACTAATGATTTCTTTCTCTAATGAATAAAAATAAAACCCACATCTATAGGAACAAAATTATTTTCAAGGATAACTATTCAACAAGAATAGGTACATCCATGGTATAGTTTTGAATTAATCTAATACCAAACCATCCACTAGAAAACAATCCTTTTATATAAAATAAAACAAGAAGGATATTCCCTTTCACTCATGGAGCACTATATAAAAAATAAAATAGTTCTTGTGCTAATTCAAGAAAGAAATGTTGTAATATAATATTTTTTTAACAAAAACTGTTACTATTCTTCTTGATCAAATTTTGAAAATATGATGTTTCAAAATAATTTTTTACTTTCTTAACTAGAAGATGGAAAACATTCTTCTCAAATTTGTAATAAAATTAAGCCTAATTTACTGGTTTGATTACCAAGTACGATTGCTCAAAATGATAATATTTCTCTATCAGAATAATGTTGAGTCAATTTTGAACACTTTATTCCTCAGTCTGGAAAAACCAATACGATAGTCCTGGATTGATTATCCAGCCCAATATGATGACCTACTGAATACGATGACAAGAAGAATGTGATAATCATCAAAGTGCAATGATCCACTAAATACGATGATCAGTTGAATACATTGTAATATTGTCTCTTCTCGTTTCACTTATGTCCAGTAAAACTTCTTCAAAAAATATTTATACAAAAAAATTTCTCCCTACAACTATGGATATTATCTATCTTCCCATCTGAACAGTACTTCTATCATAAAGTAAAAATTACTTTAAGATTTTATACTCTCCCCAAAAGTGGTTTGGGCGTGATTCCTAAAAATTTTCCCGCTCAACCAAATTACCAAATTTGCATATTTCGTTGAATTTTAGATATATCTTGATTTACTAAATGCTTCTAAAATCTTCTTTATCCTTCTTGAACCTTCTAACAACTTCACCACTTCTTTATACATTATTTACAAACACAATTCCAAATCTGATTCTTCATTTTGGCTTTTCAATACAATTTCTTCATTACCATGCTTCATACAAATTGCATATATAATGAAATAAACATATTAAATATTCTTATCAAACCCCATTCGGATTCCAATTATCTATTATTATTATGATCATCCACATTAATATGAAGACAAACTGTAAAAAAACAGTTTCCTCGGTACTTTTATTTGCACTAGACAAACATATTCTTCTTCGTATTTCAAACTCCCCCTTTGTCAACACATTCATCCATATATAAGTGAGATTTTTATTCCTATTTTCTCTAGACCGATGATTTTTCCTTGATCAACCTGAATTTTTCATCAATATGATTTCTCTTGACCCATTTTTAATTCAACACATCTTTTTCTCTTCATTAGTTTCAAACAATTCCGCCTATGATGAATACGATGACATACTGAATAAGATGAAACATTATCAGTGGCTTATTTATTTTTGAATACGATACCAATGACCTTTGAAAACAAAACTTCTTTCTCTTTTTTTGTCTATAATGTGTATCAACTTGATTCTTCGATGATTTGTATCTTTTGGATTTTGGTCTGACTTAAAACTAGCACCTTCAGATTTTCACATTTTCCACAAACCATTCCAACCTTCAGACAAACATGACTCCAATAAACTCATTATGATGATTAGAAACCTTCATCTTTACCAAATCTCTTATTCTTATAACTCTTAGAATGTATCATGAATTACTCCATAAAATTAAATACATTGAAGATCCGATTTATCATCAGATGAATTTGCAAGGGAAGTATTGTAACATCCCTATCTTTTATCAAAAACTTATTTTCTTTCTTATCTCAAATATGATTGGCATGATTACGATCAGACTGGATATGATTGGAAGTATCGATTTAACTCCACCTTTCATTCATCAATCTTGAATCATTAGTTTTATAGAATACTTATGTATTATGAGAACTATAATATTATCATATCATTGTTATATTTTCTATCAAACTCATACAGACTCTGATTATTCCCTATTACGATCAAACATTTCATTCTAGATTCAGTGAGAATCCAATGAATCATTTCATCCATCCCAATTCTCCTGAATACGTTGGACTTTTTCAAGAATTATGAGTCTGATTTTCTAATTTCAATTGTTAACCCTATTTACACCAAATACAAAGTCAGGTGATTTCTTGTCTTCTTTCTCAGCAAAATTAATCTCCAAAACAATTCTTCATGATTAAGATGGTGAATTAGATTTCCAACAACTTATGAATTTTTATCAATATACCAATTTTAAGGATCCTATTGACTCATCCAAATGTCCTAGATCTAATTGACAACAATCTTAAATCCATATTTCCATCCATCATCTTCTTAGTATAATTTATTTCTTCAATGTGATCAACATAATGATATATTGGAAACAAATACAACCAAAAAACAAATTGGTCCTAACAATCTCTAACTTTGTGTTTGTCATCAGTACCCACATCAACAAATTCAAAACAGTAAGTGGTATTGTTTTATTTTCTAAATTTATCTTCTCTCCATTCATTTCTTTCTCACTCTATTTATTTCCTCTCCCCTTTCTCTTATCTCACCCCCTTATTGACCAGAAAATTCAAAGGGGTCATCATGAAAAGTTACTCCCTTGTTAAAAAATGATATCTTTTCCAGGGGTTGGAAATTTTATTATATAAATCTTGAACCTTTTATTAAACATAGATATCACATGAGTTTTTTAACAAATAAACATTAACTAAACAACTCCAACTCTACATGGGAAAACCTGATGTAGAAAACAAGAGATAATAATCACGTTCGTCAATGGTTTCCATTTCAGAACATTCATATAATACCCTTTTTGATACTTTATTCAACATTCTCATGATTGGGGAAATTATTGAATGAATTTTTTTTAAGATAAAAGTAACTTAAACCCATCTCAACAAACCTATTAGATTTTTTAGGTGTTTAAAAAACATCTTTTAAAAAACTCATATTTTTCATAACCTCATTACTTTATTTTTCAAGAATAGTAAGAGACTCATCAATTAAAGCTTCGTTATTTCGAATCCTTTAATTCCCTGTATGGTAGTGAAAATCTAAAATAATTTCAGAATAAATATGAAACTCTAATGTTTCATTGAAACAACAATTATACTGAGAGTCCTCTATTATTCTTGAATTTTCTTTTTTTTCATGGATTTTGAATTGGATGTGATTTCTTCCTTCTATTAATCCATCCCATTCTTAATATTTTTTATATCTTATGATGAGGAATTAATATTTTCTTCATATTTGGTAAAATAATTTTTATAATGATTTTGTAACATTTTTTCAATGTCTATATTTTGTTCTAGAAGGATAATTGAACAAATTTTGATATCATTCCATTCTAGCTTATATGTACAATATATTGATAAATTTTTTTCAAAATTTATTATATATTTAGAATTTAATTTCTCACCTTTTTCATTCGCTTATTTTTTTTGTTTCCTCTAACTTCATGGACAAATCAATCTATTTTGTAAAATAAAAAATCACTCTTACTTTTCGGACTCAACAAATATGTTTTTATTAACATCCAAAACATCCAACTTCTGATAGTTATTATGAAACATTTGTTGTGCTAGAAGAAAAACAAGACAATCCTTAACAAGTTTTCCAGGATATTCCCTTCTTTTATAAATAGTTTCCCAGAGTTGGAACCAATTTTTATCTTTCACACCAACCATCTCAAATTTCTTCTGAATGTTTTTCTCAAACTTCTTCTTTTGAGAGGATTAAATCCCCCACAAACATTTCCTTCTATAACTTGTGAAATAATAGTAACATTGTTGGTTAAACCAAAAAATATTTTTTTATGTCTAAATCCATTAAAATACCAGAAGTATCCATATAAACAATATTTTCTTCTAAAATTTCTATACAGACTAATGTTGTGAACATGTTTCTCAAGAATCTTATTGTCTTTCTTATCTAAATCACCAACCTTTATTTTATCAATCAGAATATTTTTTTTCTTTTCATCCTTGTTAAAATAAAAATTAATAGAAATGTTTCCATATTCAAAATGTTGAGAAACATTTTTTTACTCAGTTTTTTAGAAAATTGTGAATTCCCAAAAAAATTTAGTCTTGGCCACATACATTACTTTCCAAGATGTTTTATTTTTTCAAAAAATTATAGATTTCTTATAAACCTTTGAAAGTAATTTTTTTATCCTTTTTTGGTTTCTCCATAAAATAACTTTCCAAAACATAGGAGATAGTTTTTTTGAAACTTATACCTTTTAGTTCTTCTTTATAATTTTGTTGTTGGACAATCTCCAAATCTTCTTTTTTTCCTTCAACTTCACTTCTAGATGTTCATTATAATTCTTCTCTTACTCAAGGGATTTATTTAAATCGTAAATCTCTTATTTTAGATTTAATTTCTCATCAGGAATACATTCTTGATTTTTTTTATGAGTTATTAGTTTTCAACTCCCTGATATCCTTTTCAAGTCTCCCAATACTCCTCAGACATTATTTCAATTATTCTTTGAAATGATATTCAAATTGAGTTTAAT
Source organism: Viscum album (assembly GCA_963277665.1). Taxonomy (NCBI): domain Eukaryota; kingdom Viridiplantae; phylum Streptophyta; class Magnoliopsida; order Santalales; family Viscaceae; genus Viscum; species Viscum album. Next base: position 12,898,918 of record OY728145.1, read on the forward strand.
CTTCTTTATAACTAATGCTTATGAATTATTAATTGTTAATTTTTACAATGATATTATTCTCCCCAGTATACTCAATATATTTTTTGGATTCATCTTCACTTTCTTATTCTTCAGAACAACTACTTTCACTTCTAGAAAACCGTTCCTCATTATGTATTGAAATAAACATGTTCTCTTAAAAACTATTTATAACATATTCACTATCATCATCCTTAGACAAAAATATTGTCCTTTTGGACGTAAAGAACTTCATATCATTCCTCTAGGAATAGAGTTTTTTTATCATCCTTTTCCTTCAATGATATTCTTAGACTTCTTTCTTCTTCTTCTATTTCTTCTTCATCACCATGTTGTGGATAATTGGACAAAAAATCCCAATGGCTCCACAAATAAAATTTTTTAAGGGAAGTTTATCATTATAACTCCCTATATCTTTTTAAAATTCTTATAAAACAATGATAAAATTTAATCAATATTTTTACATACTTCATTTTCAGAGTCGGAATTACTAGCTTCTTATTCTTTAAGAATATTCTTTGACTTTTCCTTCTTGGAAGCCTTGAAAGAAATTTCTCTATGAACCTTTGTTTTTTCCTATCATTCCGTTCTCACATCTCATTTCAAATGTAATGAGAGTACTATTAAAATAATCTAGAGATAATGTTTCTAGATCTCTATCTTCCAATGAGGAAACCTCGGCATAAAACATATTAGGTAGAATTATTAAGATTTTTTCAACAATAGTAGAATCTTATAACTTTTCACCAAGACCTATGATAGTACTAAAAATTTAATTCAATCTAGTAAAAAATTCACCAATAGATTCATACTCACCTATCTTTAGATCTTCATACTTCAATCTCCAGATTTGAAACATTTCCTTTTTTACTTTTGTATTGCCTTCGTAAAAGTTTTTTATCTTATCCCAGATTACTTTGGTAGTGGAAAATCCCTTTACATTCCAAAACACAATTTATGAAAGTGATGAGAGTAAAATATTATTATATATTCGATCATTCTAATGATTTTCATTATTATCATTTGTAATAGGATTATTCTCAATATGATGTCGGAAACCATCTCTAACAACTCTTGAAAAATCATAACCATGAGACATAAGATATGTTAGCATTATTCTTTTCCTGATATGATAATTCATATCATTTAACATTAAATCCCCTTACTATTTAAATAACTCAGATTATCTATTAGAACTTCCTCTTGAAAACTTCAGAAAATAATAAACAAAGGGAACCTTCAAATCTGATACCACCTGTAAGTTCCCAGTTAGGATAGTTGTGTCATTGAGAGGGGGAGGGGGTGAATCGGTGATACCCTTTTATTTTAATTTTCGTTCTTAAGATAAAAAATTTGAATCTTGTTAAAGATTTATTTCTCTGTTGAATAATAATCAAACACAGAACTAGTGGAACAAAATTATTTACAAGGTTCACCCTTCAAAAAGAATATCCACATCTTTCGAATGGTTTTGAAATAATCCAAAAACACACAATCTACTAAAAAAAACTCATTTTTCATGGAATATAATGAGTATGATATACCATTTCACCCATGTATCACTATGAAAACAATCTAATAGTGTGTGTTATCCATTTACCACAAATAGTGTAATAATTTTTTTTTGTAAAAAAATAAGTTTCAATGCTTCTTGACCAACTTTCACAAATACGATATTTTAAAACAATCCCCCACTTTCTTCTCCAAAAGCTGGTATGAACTTCTTCAATACTTTGTAATAAAACTCATTTTGATTTCCCTATCTGATTCCCATGTTTGATTACTCAATAAGATAATATTACTCTGTCAAAATACGATTGAGTCAATTCTGAACACTTTCTTCCTCAGCCCAGAAAACCCAATACGATAATTTTGGTCTGATTGTCTAGCCCGATATGATGAGTAGCTAAATAAGATGATAATAAGAAATTGATAATATTCTATGTACGATGATCCAACGAATACAATTATCTAAAAAATACGTTGAAATCTAGTCTCTTCTCCTTTCACTTCTGTCCAATGATACTTATTCAACAAAGATCAATATGAAAACTTCTTATCACTACAAATGAAGAGCTTCTATATCTTCTAACATGAATAATACTTTTGTGAGAAAGTACAATGTACTTTCTCCTTTTATACTCTCCCCAAATTTTTTTGGGTGAGATTCTTGAACATTTTCCTACTCAACCAAATCACCTGAATTTTCTTGTTTTCTTGAATTTTGAATACATCATGACATTTCCAATGCTTCTAAACCCTTATCAATCCTTCTTTAATCTTCTAATATCTTCACTTCTTCTTCATAATTTTTTCACAAACAACATTATGAATCTAATTCACCATTCTAGTTTGTAATTACAATTTCTACATTATGATGCTCCATACGAATTGCATGTATGAAGAAGTAGACAGTTTCAATATTCTTTGCAAACCCCAATATGATTCCATTTATCCATTATTATTATGATCTTAATATTTACGATGAAGGAAATTAACACAATAGCTTCCTCAGGACATTTCTCTACACCAGACAAAAATATTATTCTTCGTATTTTAATATCTATACTTTTCAACACATTCAACCATATTTAAGTGAGATTTCCTCTTTCCTCTAGACCGATGATTGGTCTTGGGTTTAAATGAATTTTTCTTCAACTAACTATCCCTTGACCCATTGGTAACTCAAAAATTCTTTTCCTCTTCATTGGTTTCAAACAATTCTGCCTCCGATGAATATGTTGTCTTACTGAATATGATTAACCAACACTAGATGCCTCTTTATTTTTGAATATGATGGAAATGAACTTTAAAAAATCAACTTCTTTCTCTTTTCTGACAACTATTACCCTCATCTTCATTTAAAGAATATTTTAATATTTTGTCTTTCGGTCTTACTGAAATCCAATACCTTTAGTTTCTAATATTTCCCATAAACCTTACCGGCCTTCAAAAAAATACAAATATGATGAACTCATTTTGATGAATGAATACTGTTGGTTGTACCAACGTTCTTCTTCTTATAACTCTTATAAATTATTATGGTTTCCTTTATGACTATGAATACGTTGAATATCAGCTTTAGCATCATCTGAATTAGCAAGAAACGTATAGTAACTTCACATCCATTCATCAACTGATTTTTTTATTTCCCAACCCAAATATGATTGGAATGATTACGACCAGACTACATATGATTAGTAGTATCTCATTATTTCCCCCTTTCTTTCATCAAGAATTCATCATAGTTTTTTACAAAATACATTTGATTTAGGAGAACACTGAGATCAGTAAGGAATCATTAAATTTTTTATCATAGTCATATAGACTCCTATTCTTCCCCATTACGATAAAACCTTTCATTCTAGATTCAGTGTGAATCTGGTAAAAATTTTCCTCTAAACAACTTCTCCAAAATACGATGGAATTTTTCAAGCATTGTGAGTCTAATTTTCGGAATAATATGGTCTATCTAATTTAAACTTAATACCATGTGATGTGATTTATTTTATTCTTCAGAAGAAAAACCCATCACTGAAAAACTTCTTTATTAATTACAATTATGAATTGGATTTTGATATTCTTCTGGATTTTTATCAACATCCAAATATGATGGATCATACTGACTCAATAGATTTCTTGGATCCAATTGGAAACTTTCATCAATACGTATTTCTATTCATCATCTTCTCTATATACTTTATTTATTCAATATAATAATCATACAAATATATTGACAAAAAAACAATAAAAAAAACCAGTCCTAAAAAATTATAATTATGTAATAAATACAATATATATACATTGAATCAATCATTATAACCATCTATGAGTGGCGATGATGAAAAATGAATTACATCGGTTCATGAGGTGGTAGTCCACCATAGACACGATTGATAGTTTCATTTCCCATTCGATGTAATATGATATGGATATAGGTTAATATTTAAACAAGAAAAAATTTAATTATATATCGGATACTGATTATATTAAATCATATTGGTTATAATTATTTCAAATGAGGTTGAAGAATAAATAAAAGCACAACATTAGTTTAAAATACGTATCTCTTATTTAGACAACCTCCTTTAATTTACAACTTAATCCCTCTATCATTGGTATTATGTCCAAACTAAGACCTATATAATCTAGGGTTGGATGTTATAAAAGTATTTTGGAAGGCATTTTCTGATATAAAGTGTTTAAAATGCATTAGAAAGAGAGGATAAGAGGTTCCCTTTTACAAGTGAGGGGTCGAGAAGTATTGAAATTACTGAATGTATTACATTGATACAAATTAATTTTAATGGAAAAGTGGAACCAAGTTGATATATTTATATTATATGATGATTTTTATTCAAAATAATTTTATCCAATAACATTTTAAAATGTTCATATGATTTTTACATCATTATCTACCTGTTTTAACCCCTATTAACCTTTTTGATGATTACCATGTGATGTTATTAATATTTTCATAACTTTTTATATACTCTCTTTACTGATTTTATATGAAATGTTCATAATTTTTGTGAAATATTAATGTTTAAATATTAATTATAATTTTTAAGCACTATTTGAATTCATCTAGATTCACGTTTGTTTAACATTTTAATAATAAATATCACCCTACTTATAAAAATTGAATGATTCTTGTTTTTTAGGATTCCTTACTCAAATTAAAACATTTAATTATAATTAAACTTTGGCCAAATCATCCATTTGGAGGGTTATATGGTCCACGCAAGAAGACCCAAAGAAACAGTAAAGAAACTGGACCGACCATGATGATTGAGTTACTGGTATAAATCCCAAATCCCAATTTTATGAAACTCCACCATAATTTATTGATTATCCAAAAGAATCATTGATAAAAATTTGAAGGTCCAACTACACAAACAAGGGGTCCAACTAATTCTTTCAAGTCTATCCAACCATTCTTGCCGAAAATTACAATCCAGACACTATTCATGACATATCGTATGATGTTATCATCATATCAAGATGGGATTTTCAGTGTCAAAGAGGATATATAGATGGAATAAATTTTTGAATAAAGGGTTCAGATTTGAAGGAATCTTCGTATTGATAAACCCATTCACATTTCGGCCTTCTAAAAAGGTCGGATTGAAATGGACATATTAACATTGTTTAGTAAAACAAACATAACTTTGGCTCCATAAGTACAAATTCCTCCAAATGTTGAGATTAGTCGAACAAAATTATTTTATACAACTTTGAATATGGAGATATATCAAGATTCAGCTCTCTAGATGTACAAATATTCGATCCAAGTGGAGGGGTAGTTTTGGAATGAAAACAGTCCACCACCTTGGACTTTAAATACATCCCCACCTATCCTTTAAAAAAAGGCTGTCATTTCATAGAAAAGGAGGATAGTTTGGCACGACCATGGATCTTCCAAAGGCTTGGGAGGATCTTCCATACTCATTTTTTTACTTGAGAAACCATTTCTCCTTGATTCATTTCATTTACTTTTGTATTGTTCTTTATTTGTAATCCTGTAAGTGTTTGTTTTCTTTGTAATTCAGTTTTAATGAAAGTTTATTCTTCAATATCTCTTATTATCATCCCCCTTCTATAGTGTAATACTAATTTTCTTAAAATAGTTTAAATATAGTTGAATCACCTTCACTTATTTTTTCTTTATTATTCAATATAAAGTTTGTTTTGAATTCTCATCATCGTTTGTGTGTGTGTGTTCGACACAAAAATATTTTCTTATCCATTTATTTTTTCTTCACTTATTAGTTCATCAACATAAAAATATATTACGAGATTAATAACCATCTTAATGGATGAGAAAATATACCATTGGGGTGAGTTATAATTTAGGTATGTTAAGTGACTGAGAGCTTGTGCTCGATGAGTATTCTTTGAATTAACACTGTGTATGTTGGAATTAACATGACATGAATTAATGAAATATTTTGTTTAATGTATGGATTATATAGATTATTGGAACCATAAATACACTACCACAATCAAGTACTGATTGATATTATAATCCTAGTTAAGTTATGGCTTGGAGTAAATATTTAACACTTAGTAATTCCAATCAACGTCAACTTGTGACAAGGGTGTTAATTTAATGTAATATAAAGAAAAGATCAAGGATATCACAAGCTTATATACCTAATGATAAACTCACCCCAATGTTTATCAATTTGTTAAATCAAACATAATCCAAAAATTATTTCATAAGCTCTACAAAAAACCCCCAATCATAATACAATCAACTAAAAACAATCGACTATTAAAAAGTATCATCACTGAGGATTCAACCTGGGTGCTGCTATACACATTAACAGAGCACTGAAAACTTGACCGGTCAATAGGTGACAATTGTCCATGCTTTAAAATGGAACCATTTCTCGGGATGTTGAAATTAAGTAGTTGTTAGTTTATGGTTATTTTAAAAAACAAAAAAACACAAAATTTTAAAAAAATTGAAAAAAACACAAAGAAAAACCTTCCTTATCATAAAAATTATAAAGTGAAAAAACAAAAAGAAAAACCCTTCTTTCTCTTTCTTCTAACAACTATATGAATTCCCCATTGACTTCTAAACAATCCCTCAGATTTTTTTAACCAAAAAATTGAGCGAACTCTTCGCCAAATTAGGAGGAACATTAGTGATAATCAATAAAACAAGAACTAGTCTTTGTCCAACCAATTGAATTAGATATGGATAATCTTAGGGAATGAACAATTAAAGAACTTTCTACCCCTGATATGAATTAACAACCTATTGGTATTCAATATCCAAATGTAGAGGCTGACTTTGAACTCAAATCAGTTTTGATTCATCTTCCCCCTCATTTCTACAGGGCTAGCCGGTGAGGATCCACATCTCCACCTTAAAGAGTTCCAAGCGGTGTGCTTTACCATAAAGCCTCAGGTTTCTGAGGAACAAATCAAACTCCAAGAATTCTCTTTCTCCCTAGATGACACTTCTAAGTCATATATTTATCAACTCCCTCCTGGTTCCATAACCACATTGAATGACATGAAGCGACTCTTCTTACATAAATTCTTTCCTACTTCTCGTACTTCTTCTATCCCAAAGGAAATTAGTGGTATCCATCAATTCCCTACTTAATCACTCCATGAATACTGGGAGAGGTTCAATAAGATTATTGAAACTAGAACACACCACAAAATACCTAACCAACTCTTTATCCAATACTTCCATGAGGGGTTATTGGCTATGGAGAGAACTCTCATTGATGCTACAAGTGGCGGTTCTCTTGTTGACAAAACTTATACACCTGCAAGAGATCTCATAAGCAACATGGATACAAACAGACAACAATTCCATACTCGAGCACATGATCGAGTAAAAAAAAGTGCAAAATAATCAATCCATAGAGCCAAAATAGATGTCTGAGTGGATGAGTGAACTTACAGGTCTTGTGAGACAACTAGCTGTGGAATCCAAAGCCCCAACCTCATCTTCTCCACAATCTCTATTCCCTGGACCTATCAAGAACTATGGAATCTACAGCTCCCCATCACATCCAACTGACATAGGTCCACAACTTCAAGAGGATCAATCTGATTCATCCAGACCAATGGAGCTCAATTTAGTATATGCTCAGTAGAACCCCAACCATCAACAATCAGGTAAGCTTGTAAGAAACTTTAACCAACCCCATTCCGAGCCATTCTCTTAGAACTATAACCCTAACTCGAGATATGTGAATCCCATTTCTCATCCCCCTTAATACTCTAACCAAAACCCAAAACAATTCCAATATGTTCAAGGTGGTGGTAACTTCCAACAACCTTACACTTTTTCTCCTCAACCTCAAATGATCAATCCCCCTCTTCCTCCTCATGGATTACACTATCCTAGTGAGCCTTCCCAATTCCCAAACCAATATAATCGCTTTCTCCAGAACCAAAATCTAGATAATCCCAATCTGGGACTAGCCTCTTCTTCCAGGAAACCATGGAAATGTTCAGTGGAAGATCTTGCATCCTTCACCTATTCCAGCCTAAAAAATATTGAAAAAAAATTGGTCAACTTGCATCCCACCTGACCCAAAAATAGTAATCAAATTCTTCCCAACTCTTAGCTCAACTATTACCCAACCCTAAGTGTAATGTAAGTTCAATTGCACTCAGATCAGGGAAGAAAATTTCTATGCCTGAAGAAATGTCCTCCAACCCTCCTTTTAATGTAGACCTAGAAAATGAAAAGAAAAACAAACATGTAAAGGAATATGAAGTAATTCCCTAACCTCCTTCCATTCCACTTAGTAACCCAATTCCTTTTCCTCAAGACATTTCTAAGCAAAATAAGTCCTTTGAACCTGATCCTGAAATGCTCGACATGTTTAGACATGTTGAAGTCAGCATTCCCCTCCTAGATTTCGTAAAACAAATCCATATGTATTCCATGTTTCTGAAGGAGTTGTGTACCCATAAGAGGCAGCTTTGGACCTTCGAAAATGTTTCCACCCAACAGTCTATTCCCATAAATTTTAAAGACACATGGAACTTTATGGTTCTATGCCAAATTAAAAGTTCCAACATCGATGATGCACTCATAGACCTAGGATCCTCAATTAATGTCATGACCAAATCCATCTTCTCAAAACATGATCTTGGTACCTTACATCCAATAGGTGTTTTCATTTAGTTATCCAATCTAATAACTTCTAGTCCAGAGGGTATAATCGAGGATTCCCTTGTTCATGTGAATGATCTCATCTTCCCTACTAATTTCTTTGTCCTTGACATGGATGGCGAGATGAAATATTCTTGATATCCCCTAATTATAGGAAGACCATTCCTAATGACAGTGAGAAGAAAAATTGATATCCATTCAGGAATATTGTCCATGGAATTTGGTGACCAACTATTCAAGTTCAACATTTTCCAATCCATGCGGTACCCATGCGAGGATCACTCTGCATTCTCAATCCATGCTTCTGAGGAAACTTATGAGAACCAATTGAACCCCATTACATCATGTTCATCATTTTATAATGATAAAGGATAGTGTGAAATATGAAACTTGATTAACCATGTTATAAATAGTGAAGTTGATGTGAAACTCTCATTCATACACTCTATCAATCTAGAGGAACTTGAAAACAATCTTGAATCACACATTAACTCTGATCTCTACTGCCCCACCTTGGACAGTATTAAGGAAAATGAATCTGAAGAAACTGAAAGCCCTTCATCCATTCCTGAGTTGTCTATCCCAAAAATTAAAGATGGAACTGATCTGAAACCTTTTCCTAAACAACTGAAATATTCATGAGTTTTCCATGATCACTCTTATCATGTCGTTATCTCTGCATCATGTACTGAAAATGAGGAGTCCAAACTTATTCAGGTGTTATAGTAAAAAAGGCCTTAGGTTGGACCCTAGATAACATATCAGCAATCAAACCTACTCTTTGTGTGCATCAAATCAATCTTGAGGAATCATCCAAACCAATTAGACCACCAAAAATAAGACTCAATCTAATTATACTTAAGGTAGTTAGGGAATAGATCACTAAGATTCTTCAAGATGGTATTATCTACAAAATTTCTGATAGTGAATGGGTTATTCCAATTCATGTTGTACCTAATAAAGGTGGGATATCTTCTTCCACAAATGAACATGGAGAGGTAGTCATAGCTCGATTGAAGAACAAATGGTGTGTGTGAAATGATTATAGAAAATTGAATGTTGAAACATGAAAAGATCACTAACCCATACCATTCCTTGATCAAATTCTAGAACAATTATCCGAAAAGTCACACTATTGCTTTCTTGATGGATACACCAGTTACTTCGAAATCCCAATCGCACCTCAGGACCAAGAAAAAAATACTTTCACATGCTTCTTTGGAACATATGCATATAAGAGATTGCCTTTTGGAATTTTCAATTATCCTGAAACATTCTAGATGTGTTTGATATGTATACTTTATGAATTCATTGAACACTGCATGTAAGTCTTCATGGATGACTTTACCATTTATGGTGAGTCATTTTAATCGTGCTTTCATTCAATCTCTCAAGTCATTCAATAGTGAGTCAAGTGTATCATTGTGTTAAATTTTGAAAAATACCACTTCATTGTTACAAATGGGATTTTTCTTGGGAACATAGTTTCAAAAGAGAGTATTGAAGTTGATCCCGCCAAAATTAAAGTGATCCAATAAATTTCAGAACCCACATCTATTTGAGACATCTATTCATTCCTCAGTGATGCCGGTTTCTATTGGCGATTCATCCATAACATCAGTAGGATTTCCCTCCCACACACTTGGTTGCTCCAAAATAATGTAACTTTCCATTTCTATGTGTTTTTCAAGAGAGAATTCATTGAACTCAAAACATATCCTACATCTTTCATGATAATCCAACCCCCAGATTGGTCCTTACCCTTTGAGTTGATGTATGATGCTTCTGATAGGGCCATTGAGGCCGTTCTTGGTCAAAGAAGAGAAAAAATTCCTCATGTCATCTATTATGCCTCAAAAACATTGGATGAATCTCAATCACACTACACTATCACTAAAAAAGAACTTTTTGTAGTGTTTTTTGCATTAGAAAAATTTCGGCCCTATCTCTTAGGTTCCAAAATCATCATCTTAACATACCATTATACTATAAAATTCTTACTCAAGAAAATTTATTCCTAACCAAGGCTCCTAAGATGGATCCTAATGCTCCAAGAGTTTGACCTTTTTTTTTTAAAGGTTGGGGCCGAAGCCTCATTTTTATTATTAAAGCAAAGAAAAGACCTCTTTAACTGGGTAGAGGGAGACCCATTACATAGCCCGAAGGCCCAGTGGGCATTTAGCCCATTACATGACCCGTAGGCCCATTTTTTTGGCCCAAAGCCCATTCTGTGAATAGTACTGCTACAGTAACCGCATTACTACAGTACTGCACAGTACCCGCCGCCGCTACAGTACTGCTACAGTACCACATTTCTAATTCTTCTCTTTTAGAAATCATTTATCCTAAATTCCCCACTAATCACCTTTCATCTCTCACTCAAAAATACCATGGTATTCCCCAATTGTAAATTACATGGTTTCTGGTATTTTTCCTGAATATTTTTAAAAAGAAAAAAAATGAATTTGAAAAGTGATTCAAAATGCTATTTTTGTAAAGAAAATTAAATTTGGAAAACTGGGGCAGACATGGTAATTAGGAGATGTGTTGATGAAAATGAACATTCTTCCATCTTATAATTCTGTCACTCAATGCCTGGTGGTGTCCATTTTGGACTACAAAGGACCTCTTGAAAGGTCCTAGACTCTGGATTCTTCTGGCCTTCACTCTTCAAGGACTCACATGAGTTCTGTCAATCATGTCCCACTTGCCAAAAGTTTGGCACAATTTCCAAAAGAAATGAAATTCCCCAAAAAACATTAATATTCTGTGAGATCTTTTATGTTTGGGGCATCAATTTCATGGGACTATTTCTCCCTTCTAATGGATTCTCATACATCCTTCTTACATTTGATTATGTTTCTAAGTGGGTCAAGAACAAAACCACTAGAAAGGATGAACCACATACATTAAGTGAGTTTTTAAAGACACATATCTTCTACCGATTTGGCACACCACATTACTTGATAAGTGAATTAAGAACCCATTTTTGTAATAAAACTATGGAATCTATTTTAAAAAATAATGGTGTTTTACAAAAAACATCAACTATATATCACCCCCAAACAAATGGAATGGCAGAACTATCTAATAGATAAGTGAAAAGAGTGCTTGAGAGACTTGTAAAACCCACCATAAAAGACTGTCTTGAAAGACTTGGTGAAGTACTTTGGGCTTATCGAACAAACTATAAAACACCCATTGTTATGTCTCCTTTTAGGATATTTTTTTTGTAAAGCATGTCATTTTCCCATTGAAATTCAGCATAAGTCATTTTTGGATATGAAAACATGTAATTTTGTGTGTGAAAAATCTGGTGAAGAAATATTGTTACAATTGGCTGAACTAGAGTAGATTCGACTTGAATCCTATGAGAATTCCAATTTGTACAAAGAAAAGCCTAATGTACTCCATCACAAACACATCCTGATAAAGGTATTACCTGAAGGTGAAAAGTTATTGCTTTTCAACTCTTGATTTTGGCTTCACCTAGTGCAAGTCTCAGACCCTTCTTCCAAAAGGACATTCACGGTTAATGGACATCAGTTAAAGCATCACCATGAGAGGAGGCACAATCATAGAACAACATATACTTCCACTAGATCCCCAACTTTGTTAGTTGACCCACCATTGGATAGAGATGACAACTCACCAAATCCAAACTAGGGGGAACCTCTTTCCCTTTAACTCCTCTTCTATCTCTTTCTCTCTCTCATTCTTATTCTTCCTCCCTCATTCTCATTTTTTACCACTTTCCTCATCACATTTTTTTTATTTTTTAATCTCTCTCATTTTTGTGGGTGTGTAATTTAAAAGAACAATAAATAAATAAATAAATAAATAATGTAAAAAAACCAAACAGTCATACTTACTAACCATCTAGTTTTGAAATTTTTTTCCAACCATTTTGGGGAGTCAAAAGACATGGTTTTGTTGGGTCGGAACAAACGAGGAAAAGATGGCAAGAGGGGGGTGAATTGCCTTTTAAAAATAATTAACAAATTAAAAGTCAAATATCAAAGTGCAGCGGAAAATAAAAGAGGCAATCACACAAGAACTTGATAACGGAGTTCGGCCAAAACCCGGCCTACGTCTCCGCTCCCAACTCAACCGTTGAGAGATTCCTACCGCTTGCTTTTCAATGGTTGTAGCAAGAAACCCACTAGGCTTTGAGGTAGCACTAGGACCTATTACAGCTTGCTTTTAGTGGTTGAGCAAGAACCCAATGCTTTTAGTGGTTAAGCAATAACCCACTAGCCTTTTTACGGGTGAAGGCTAGCTCACCGATCTCAAGCCTTTTACAAGGTAAGGCTTGTGAACCTCTTCACACCTTAGTGGTGGTGTGAGAACCCAAAGAAAGAGGGGATGAAGAAAAGGTTGGGGTTTGTAAGCACAAACCCAAAATTAAAGCTCAAAATAAATATACAATAAAAAACCGTAATTGAGGAAGTCTTGGGCGCCTTTGATTGATTGGAGATGTTTGAAGGCCGCTTCCAAGCTTCTTGGGTGGAGCTCCTTGGATGTGGAAGTTGTTGGAGCACTTGGGGTTCCCTTGGAGGAAGTCGCCGGAGGTTGGCCAATTGATCCAAAATATGTCCGTGGGCTTCCGTATAGTTCCGGTAGATGTCCGGGGCTTCCTTGGCCTTTATTTATAGGCATGGAACCCTTGGGGAGGCTTCGGAGCCGTTGGAGAGGCTTAGAGAGCCGTTGGAAGCCAAGTGGACAGGCTGGTCAAAAGCCCAACGGCTAGTTTGACTGGATCCACCGGCTGGCCGGTGCCTTGGCAGTGGAGGAGAAGTCTGGTCCAGGGGCCACCGGTTGACCGGTACATCTCCACCGGCTGGCCGGTGCCTTGGTAGAGAAGAAGAGTCTTGATCCAGGCTCCACCGGTCGACCGGTGAGGAGCCACCGGCTGGCCGGTGGAAAGACAGTAGATTGCACTATTTGGGCTGGATGCCACAGGTCGACCGGTGGCAGAGCCACCGGTCGACCGGTGGGAAGGCAGTAGCTTCCACTGTTTGGTCTGGATGCCACCGGCTGGCCGGTGGTGAAGCCACCGGTCGGCCGGTGGACTGAATTTCAGTCCATTTCTGCCTCTTCCTTGGTCAACTTCTTGGCAATCAAATGCCTATCAACACAAACACTTAAAACACAATGTTAGATAAAAATGAATGTGATTGTGATCATGAAAATCAAACAACGAGAGGTTCGAGATGTACAACAATCTCCCCCTATTTTGATGATCACAATCACCAAAACAATCAAAGTAAAATACTGAAATTAAAGACATTCTTAAAGGATAATTTGAAAATAAATCAAAGCATGATAGAGAAGACTCTCCCCCAATCAATCAAGGAATTTCTCCCCCTTTGTGATTATCAAAATAGAATGGGGCATAAAACTTGATTGAGGGAAAGAGTTTGAAAAACGAGATTTTAAATCAATTGAAATTTTGAAAATTGAATTGAAAGTTTTGAATCAAAAATTTTGAAATGAAAAAATGAATAACAGTTTGAATTGAAAGTTTTGAATGAAAATTGAATAGAAAATTTTGAATTGAAAAATTTGAAACCAAGTGTTGAAATTGAAAGTTTGAATCGAAAATTTTGAATTGAAAATTTGAAATGAAAATTTTGAATGAAAATTTTTAAATCACAAAAAGGCTTAAAAGAACCTAACTCCCCCTAAATAATGACAAAAAGTCACCGGGGAGAGGGATTTTGAAAAGAGATAATTTTAGGCCCGGAGAGACTCGCTAAGAGGGATTTTTCAATCCACACTTGCCTTGTAGCGGGTCTTCTTCTATAAAACTCGTCCGAAAAGAAAATAGACTTGGGTTGGCCATACCGGGCGTTTTTGCAATTACATTCATAAATAAGGTGCCCGGATTTTTTGCAATAGTTACAAAATTTAAAACAAGAGCTCCCCCTTACAAAAACAGTTGGAGCATGGGAGGAGGAGGCTTGGTTGGTATAGCCAAGTCCATTGGTGGTTCTAGAAACCCTTTGAGAACCCAATAATTTGGTCAAATTTTGTTCACCTTGGGTGAACTTGGCTAGGGATTCTCTAAGGTCCTTGATGGTTGATTCCATGGAATCAACATTTGGAAAATTTTGGATTTTTAGGGTCAACTCTTCCTTCTCTTTAAGAAGTTGTTCTTTTTCGGAAGAGAGTTTTTTGAAAGACTTTTTTAAAGCAACAAATTTTGAAGAGAGTTCATGAAAACCATTTTCAAGTTGGTCTCTAGCATGTTGGAGTTCTTCATAGGATAGATGATTTAAAGAGTTGGAATTTGAAGAACAAGAGGAGGAGTCGGATGATGAGGAAGATGATACCTCATGATTTGCCATTAGGCATTTATTACCATTGTCGCTCGAGGAGAAAGAAGAGAAGGAGGAGCTATCACTCCAAGTTTTCTTAAAAGCCTTCTTCTTCTTCTTCTTGGCCCTTTTCTTGTGAGGTGGGCAAACGGGCTTGATCTTTTCGTCGGGTTCTTGCTCTTGAGCGGGTTCTTGCTTTTGAGCGGGTTCTTGCTTTGGAGCTTCGCTAGTACCTTCATAGGTTAGTTCTAAAAGCTTCCAAATATCATGAGAAGATGTGCAAGAAGAAATACAATCAAAAACATAACGATCTAACCCACAATGTAGAGCATTCATGGCTTTGCCATCAAGCTCAAAATTTGCAATGTCTATGGGGGTCCATTTAGATTCGTTGAAAGAAGTGAGGGTAAAACCATGCATAACAATTTTAAAAATTGGATAACCAATGCTTGTAAGAAATGTGGTCATGCGGGTTTTCCAAAAAGAATAATCGGTCCCATCAAAAAATGGAGCCCGACCCAATGAGTAGCCCTCGGGGGCGAAAGAGGTAGATGCCATCAAAAAATAGGATCTTTAATTTGAAACCGTTTAGGGAATTATTCAAATACTCCCTCTGATACCAAATGTTGGGTCGGAACAAACGAGGAAAAGATGGCAAGAGGGGGGTGAATTGCCTTTTAAAAATAATTAACAAATTAAAAGTCAAATATCAAAGTGCAGCGGAAAATAAAAGAGGCAATCACACAAGAACTTGATAACGGAGTTCGGCCAAAACCCGGCCTACGTCTCCGCTCCCAACTCAACCGTTGAGAGATTCCTACCGCTTGCTTTTCAATGGTTGTAGCAAGAAACCCACTAGGCTTTGAGGTAGCACTAGGACCTATTACAGCTTGCTTTTAGTGGTTGAGCAAGAACCCAATGCTTTTAGTGGTTAAGCAATAACCCACTAGCCTTTTTACGGGTGAAGGCTAGCTCACCGATCTCAAGCCTTTTACAAGGTAAGGCTTGTGAACCTCTTCACACCTTAGTGGTGGTGTGAGAACCCAAAGAAAGAGGGGATGAAGAAAAGGTTGGGGTTTGTAAGCACAAACCCAAAATTAAAGCTCAAAATAAATATACAATAAAAAACCGTAATTGAGGAAGTCTTGGGCGCCTTTGATTGATTGGAGATGTTTGAAGGCCGCTTCCAAGCTTCTTGGGTGGAGCTCCTTGGATGTGGAAGTTGTTGGAGCACTTGGGGTTCCCTTGGAGGAAGTCGCCGGAGGTTGGCCAATTGATCCAAAATATGTCCGTGGGCTTCCGTATAGTTCCGGTAGATGTCCGGGGCTTCCTTGGCCTTTATTTATAGGCATGGAACCCTTGGGGAGGCTTCGGAGCCGTTGGAGAGGCTTAGAGAGCCGTTGGAAGCCAAGTGGACAGGCTGGTCAAAAGCCCAACGGCTAGTTTGACTGGATCCACCGGCTGGCCGGTGCCTTGGCAGTGGAGGAGAAGTCTGGTCCAGGGGCCACCGGTTGACCGGTACATCTCCACCGGCTGGCCGGTGCCTTGGTAGAGAAGAAGAGTCTTGATCCAGGCTCCACCGGTCGACCGGTGAGGAGCCACCGGCTGGCCGGTGGAAAGACAGTAGATTGCACTATTTGGGCTGGATGCCACAGGTCGACCGGTGGCAGAGCCACCGGTCGACCGGTGGGAAGGCAGTAGCTTCCACTGTTTGGTCTGGATGCCACCGGCTGGCCGGTGGTGAAGCCACCGGTCGGCCGGTGGACTGAATTTCAGTCCATTTCTGCCTCTTCCTTGGTCAACTTCTTGGCAATCAAATGCCTATCAACACAAACACTTAAAACACAATGTTAGATAAAAATGAATGTGATTGTGATCATGAAAATCAAACAACGAGAGGTTCGAGATGTACAACAGGTTTCATCAAAAAAATATTTTGTTTTCATCATATATGTGGATAAATAATATTATGTCAAACCCAACACATTTTGAATTCTCAATTTTTGATTTGGAATCTGATTTTCCCTCCCATAAGGAACAACACAATTTTCTTTCATTCCAAGGCCACCCATGGACATCTTTTCAAAATATGTGTTTTTCACCCCATTTGAAAATCTTGAGTTTGTGGACCTTCAAACATAATTTCCTACTTTAGTGTGCATTAATATGATAGAGGCATTTTCTGAACCACATGAGAATCACAATAGCCAAATATACTCCCATTTCTCTAAAATTAATCCTCCTTTTGAAATCCCCTTCGAGCCTATGAAAACTTTTTATTTGATTTCCACATTAAAAGCCCAATACCTTTTCCCACCCAATATCAACATGGATTTTCATTATATAATTTTTTTTAAATTTAAGTGTGTGTGGGGGAATGGATTTAAATTTGGTTACCCTTTTTGATTTTACCGTGTTATCATATTCTTGAGGGAAATCATCCATTTCAGTTTGGGGGAGATTTTTTCATTCAGTGTGTTATGGGGAATGTAATGTACATTCACTTATGTATTGTTGTAAATGTTATTGACAAGTTTTCAAAAAATAAAATAAAAAACAAAAAAAATCAATCAAAATAAAGAACAAAAAATGGTTAGTTTCTTGGATAGGTCAAAAATAAATCTTCCTCAACCTTTTATCTTGTTATAACTATTACAATTAGTGCCTTGAGGAGATCAATAATGGGTTGGGATATGAGTTTGAGATCTTTTTCAAGTTCAACTTTTGAAAAAAATAAGAAAAGAAAATAAAAACAAAAACACTTATGTCATTGGGAGAAGTTTTATGTTTTGTAAATATTTCATTTTCTCATCCCCTTCAAATTTTCTTCCTCTATTGTGCCTTTATTCACACAACCATTCCATTGTAAATATGTGTTTTAATTTCCTTCTATGTTTCATTTGAAAAAAAAATTGTGCACTATTTACCCATGTTGGTGTTTTACCCCCTCTTCTTCTCTCTCTTAGACATTAAATTCCTACCTTCCCATAGCCACATAAAACCCATTATAAATACCTTTTGATTCTTTTTCACTTTAGGAAAGGGATTAGAAGTTGAGATATCTTATAAACTCTAAGATTTTCACTTTTGGTTTGTGAATTAGTGAAACTCCATAAATTATTTTTATCATCTTGAGAGGTGTAAGTTTTGTGTGCCCCCATTTTCTATTTATAAATTTGAGCATTAAAAAGGAATTATTTTTGGAACATTGTTTCTGTAAAAAATTGTTGTGGAATTCAATATGGATGAGTAAAATTGTCTAAACCTCCCTTGAGTGGGGAAAAAAATTTCATATTTTTTAGTGAGGGAAAATGATTTTGTAATGGTTTTTATATTTGTTGCACATGAGGACATGAACAAGACTATGTGTGAGGGAGTTGATATTATTAATATTTTCATAAATTTTTATATACTCTCTTTAGTAATTTTATATGAAATGTGCATAATTTTTGTGAAATATTAATGTTTAAATATTAATTATAATTTTTGAGCACTATTTGAATTCATCCAGATTCATGTCTGTATAATGTTTTAACAATAAATCTCACCCCACATAACCAAACATTAAGATTCTTGTTTTTACTATTCCCTAATAAAATTACAACATTTCATTATAAGGAAACTATTGCCAAATCGTCCATTTGGAGGGTCATATGGTCCATGCAAGAAGACCCAATGAAACTATGAAGAAACTGGACCAGCCATTATGATTTAGTTACTGGTCTAAATCCCGAAGCCCAAATTTTATGAAACTCCATTATATGTTCTTGACTATCCAATAAAATCATGGATAAAATTTTGAAGGTCCAAATACATGAAAAATTGGCCAAACTGATGCTTTGAAGTCCAGATCACCATTCTGGCCAAAAATTAAAATCCAGACACTATTAATGAAGTAGATCATGATGTAATCATCAAATAAAGATTAGATTTTTCAGTGTGAAATAAAAGATACAGGCAACCTACTTTGTTTAATAAAGTTTTCGGATTTTAATGAATATTCCTACTGATAAAACCATTCACATTTCAGCCTTCTAAAAAGTATGGATTGAAATGGATAGATTAACATTGTTTAATCAAACGAACATGATATTTTATCCATAAGTCCAAATCCATCCATATTTTATGATTAGTCAGAAAACATTATTATATATAACTTTGAAGAAGGTTATCTCTCGATATTCAGCTGTCTGGATGTCCAAATTGTCGAGCCAAGTGGAGGGGTTGTTTTGGAATGCCAATAGTCTACCACCTTGGGCAATCAATACATTCCCTCCCCTCCTTTCAAAAAATGCT
This sequence comes from Viscum album, assembly GCA_963277665.1. Lineage (NCBI taxonomy): Eukaryota > Viridiplantae > Streptophyta > Magnoliopsida > Santalales > Viscaceae > Viscum > Viscum album. The sequence continues at coordinate 12,918,208 of OY728145.1, forward strand.
TTCAAGACCAGGGCTCTACCAAAGGCTTGGTAGGATCTACCATACTCATGTTTTTACTTGAGAAACCATTCCTCCTTTCATTGTTTCATTTACTTTTGTGTTGTTCTTCATTTTTAATCGTGTAAGTGATTGTTTTTTGTAATTCTGTTTTAATGACAGTTTCTTCTTCAATATCTCCTACTCTCATCCACCTTCTATAGTTCAATATTAATGTTCTTAAAATAGTTTAAATATATTTTAATCCTCTTAAATTCTTTTTTATTTCTCATTCAATCTAAAGTTTTATCCTAATTCTCAACATCGTTCATGTGTGTGTGTTCGACACAAAACTCTTTTTTTATCCCTTTATTTTTTTTCAATTATTAGTTCATCACCATAAAAATATATTACCAAATTAATTACCATCTTAATGGATGAGTAAATATACCATTAACGTGAGTTATAATTTAGGTATGTTAAGTAATTGAGATCTTTTGCTCGATGTGTATTCTATGAATTAACATTGTATATGTTAGACTTAACATGTCATGGATTAATGACATATTTTGTTTAACATATGAATTCTATGGATTATTAGAACCATAAATACACTAACAAAATCAAGTAATAATTGAGATTAGAATCCTACTTAAGTCAAGGCTTGTATTAAAGCCTTAAAACTTATGAATTCCAATTAATGTCAACTTGTGACATGGTTGTTAATTTAATGCAATATAAAGAAAAGCTCAAGGATATCACAAGTTTAACTACCTAATGATGAACTCTCCCCAATCTTTATCAATTTGTTAAATCAAACATCATCCATAAATTATTTCATTATCTATGAAAAATCCCCCAATTAGAATACAATCAACAAAAAACAATTGAATATTATGAAGTATCATCGCCAAGGATTCGACCTAAGGATACTATTTACATTAGTAGACATCAGAACCTTGACCGGTCGATAAGCGACAATCGTCCATTCTTTCACCATGACATCAAAGTATTTTACAATTTAGGGTTTAATAATGTTACGATAAAAATGATAAGTGACCCATAAATGGAACATGTAATATTTTATAAACCATATCATATTATATTATCTAAATATATAATTTTTATTTATTTTAAATCACTTAATAAAATAAAATTTATTATAAAATATCATTAATATCATTTTTCAAAATATCCATTTACATTGACTTTAATGTCATAAAAATAACAATAAAATTCGAATATAGAATCATTAAACATTAATAAATAGCTAATATATTTCAATAAAATTAATTGAAAACAATAAATCGCCTAGAAAAAATTAATTCTAGAGTTTTAAAAAAACAATTTTCCTGACTTTTCTACTACTTGTATGGGCACTATGATAGTGTTGTAGAAGCATTTAATGTTATTATTTCATCACTAAAAATTAGAGACAAATTAAAATAATTAAAATAATTTGTTTACTATAAATATAAAGAATAATATTTATTAAAAAATTATTTTTCCCTATGTGAAAGTATTGGGGGAAAATAAAAGCAGGGGAATAAAATTTTGTTTTTTTCTTTATTAAAAACTATTGACCCCATTTTAAAATTTTAAATTTCTATAATTGGAATAAATTAATTTTAGATAAAAATGAAAAACACAATGAAATTTTTTTTTTATAAAAATGTTTTTTAAGACTGAAAACGATCGTATACCAAAATCACATTTAATGATGAATACTATGTAATTAATTAAAGTATTTATAATGAAATTAAACTTTGTTACCTAAATATAAAATGAAACATTTAAATATATTTATTTAATAAAAAAGAAATGATAGTTTCACAAAAATCTGTATTTCTCACTGTTCACTGAAGAATCAAATTTTCCAGAAAAATAAATTTTTTTATCTAAGATAATTTTGATAAGATGAATTCAAAAATTATATCCTTTTTATAAAATTAATTTTATTTTTTTTAATATATATATTTAAATAAAACCATATAATGCATGAGAACCCAATTTTTCTCAAATAATGCTTTTTTCATTTCGATAAAAATTTACATAATATTTTAATAATGAGTATAACACTCTAAAATATAATTCATGAATATTAATAAGGCTTAAAATGGTTTAATATTAACATTACTTGGGTTGTTACCTCGTGTCATTTCTTCATTGAAGGAAACTGTTTGCTATGATATAATGGTGACATTTTAATATACTTTTTATATTTTACTTGAAAATAAAAAAATAAAATACTAATGTGGTTGTTATTTTTCACTATAGTGTATGTTTATATTAGATTATAATTATATGGAATTCATATAAATAGTAGATGTAAAGATTTATAGATCATTTCAAAAGACTATTACTACCATAATTCTTAAGGATGTTGGGGGGAACATTAACCCCTAACCACTACCTTTATATACAAACATAATAATCCAAGAAACATAGGATTATTTCATTTCCCATCATAATTATGAGTAATTTATGGTAGAATTTAACTATTTTTAATTTATTTTACATTATATTTATATAGTTCTATACATTATAAATGTTAAATTATAAAAGAATAAAGGATTTTCAAACATAAAAAGTCTATAGTGAAACCACCATACCCCTACCATAAAACATGGATGGGGGTATGCTTCAAATAAATAAATAAATGGTACATAATTTAAAAATATATAATTTTTTTTTGTAATATAAAATAATAAAATAATTATGATTTCATGTGTCTATACAAATTAACCAATCGTAATATTTGTATACCTTAATCCAAGGTCATGTTCTATAAAAGGAATATCGTATAAATACAAAAAGAAATATATTAGATGAAAACAAAGAGAATTTTTGAGAATTATGTATAAATAAAAAATAACTAAATTTAATTATTCTTTAATATAAAAAAACATAATGATGAATAATAAGATTTATTTATTTTAATATGACTTATAAAGAAATGTAGGATCCAAAACTAGATATAACAAGTATACGAGGGGATATTGTTAATATTTAAAAAATCAGAGTATCTTGAAACATAATTCCGAATTCATTGGATAAAGGATTCAAAAATTTAACTTTATATAAGATCTCTAGTGTATGTGTAAAGAATAAAAATGAAAAAGATAAACAATATATTACATAGTTAGGATCTAAAATATCATGCATATACTATTGAAACTCTAAACATTAAACGTATGGGTATAAATGATATATATCATCTTATAATGGGCGCACACAAAATTCATACTTTTACATTGGAGAATCTGTAACCCACTATTTCTATGAGATCAGATCTTACCCAGAACATTCTACAGAGCATTGAAAAACTTGGCATAACCTTTTACATGGGTTTATATAAATCACAACTATTCTATAAAGTAACCTTAAACCTAGTGTATTTTAAAAAGATTAGACACAACCCCTACAACTTCCTTTTGGTCTAGTGAAAAAACCAATTAGTACATTTTAACGGTGGTATAACCATCCATGTGAAATGTTATAATGTAAATAACTCCATAAAAAATAAATAAAACAAAGAAACCTATTTGATGTTATTTATATGAAATGATATTAAAGTAAAATAATCCCCAACACTTCAAGTAATTGAATTATAAAGCTCAGGTGTTCCAAACATAACACTATTGAGATAATAAGGATTCTAAAACATTTAGAATTATAATAATTCAACATATTTTGAATATTGTCTATTCACCCCCACTACCTATATAATTTATTTTTCCTAGAAAAACTATGAATGAATATATTTGACTCGAATAGAATACCAAATATTCTTTCTATAATGATATATTCACACAGTTTTCCCTTTAATTTCATAAATCTAGTAAACAATTGTTAGAATTATAATAAATAATATGGAAACAATATTACCTATTTATTCTGACAATAATAAATCCATTGTAGACTCCCAATCATAATTATATAATTATTTTTTCCAATATAATTTAAATTTTAAATATCATAAAATTATTCAAGATCTTCCATATTTAATCATTGATACTAACTAAATTTTAATTATAGATTAGAAAATCCATTAATATTTATTCTATTTATAATTTGAATAAGGGAATCCAAATAATCAGTTTAATAATATTTAATCATTGTGTCAAACTTTACTTCACATTTCTATGGAATTGATAAATATAATTTCATAAAACACTAAATATAAAAAATAATATTAGATAATTTCAGAAATAGATAAGTATAAAAAATATAACTTTGGTAAGATACCATAAACTATAGTGAACACTTTTCTAAAATATTTAAATATTTAAAACAGATCCCATATATGATATCTTAACTTATTAAATAAAATATGAAACATTTTTGATCAACATGTGAATCAGTATGTATGAAATTCATCATGTGTAATAAATATAACTGACGTATAATATATTCTTCCAAGATAATATATATGACTTTTCCAATACTAAATTTATATGAAACATAATAAAATATTTAATATAGATCTTCAATACGTAAGATATTTTAGTAAGATAAAATATCTTTATGTAAGATATTCCTGAAACGTTGGATAATACATAAGTTTTTATCCTTAGATGAATCCTTAATATATAACATTTTCAAGACCCATAAGATTCTTTTCTTAGATGATTTGAAAAATTTAAATAAATTTAATATATTCTTTATAATGTGTAAAATAGTTTCTCTATATAATATGAATTTTTCATATATTGAAACATAATGTTTTTAAACATTATGTGATATTTTAATCCATGAATAAATTTTATACATTGGAAAATTCCTACAACACAAAATTTGAGAAACCAAAATAATAAAAATAAATAAATAATAATAATAAAAATATAATTCAATATCATTATTTTATTCTATAAGAATTTCAAGATTAAAATTTATTATTACAAAATAATAAATAATAGACAATAATAAACAATGAATAACCAATGTTAGAGGGATTAATAATTTTCAAAACATAATTTAAACAAATTAGAATGAATACATACAACATTAGCCCCCTTTTTAATAGTTGAAAATCCAAACCCATTTTCAATGATGACTAGTATACTCTCCCTCTTATTCAATGAATAAAAGCGAAGTCAAAAATGATTAGATATATTAAAAAAACACAAACCCTTTATAAAAAACATTAAAGGGAGATGATAACATTTATCACCCTATATAAAATAATGAAAAAATTATCAAGAATTAGTACATATAACTACAAAATGTTAAAAAGAAATGTAATATAGATACAAAAAAGAGTTTCAAAAAGAAAATATCTACTTAAAATAAAAAAATGATATAGGGTCATAAAATGTAAACAATTAGTAACCCCCTTGGTTTTAACAATAACACACAATGAACAAATAATATGATCACCATGCTTATAAAATATAAAATACTATAAATAGATCATTCATAATTGAAAATATAATTAAAATAATAGCCCCATACCCCAAATAAATAAAGTAAAACCCCTTTTCATCCAACCAATATCTCTCCTAAATAATTATTCATTGAATGTGATGATCAAAACTCCGTATATATATATATATATCCAAATGATCCTAAAAGGATCAATTTTTTTATTTTATTTTTAAAATTAATATGTATTAATGTGTTATAGTGAATAAGTTAACTATATAGTAAAATTGTAAAAGGTTATTAATGAATATTAAAATTGAAACATTAATACATGGACATGTAGACCAACTCATCTGCATTAAGATATAGGAAATAACCATTAGGAACACACACTATAGAAGTGTAAGTTAGTTTATCCATGAAAGAATATTTATAAATAAAATAATTCTTTTACCCACGATATTCAGTAAATAATAATGTGAAATTACCATTATATTGGAAACAATAATCTACACATAAAAAAAGTAATTATAAGAAATAACTTTTGTTTTACCTTTAAAAGAGTTCTTTCTATATAGATGTGGTTTTATTCAATCTTAACCAAGTTAATAATATTTCTCCCTTATTTTAGTAATTTTTATAATATCATAAGTTCATCCAAAATTTCTATTCCAACAATAAATGTAGAAAAAACACCCTTTAAAACATTATACTTTGTCCTTAAGTTCCCATTTTCCTTTTTATAACTTACAAATCATCATGAATTTATAATTAGTGTTTGAATTCATGGTTTTAAAAAATTCATTCCCTTTATTTATCTTAGAAATTTCATTGATCATATATTTAAATTTCTGTTTCACTTTTTCATCATTATTATAAAAGAACCTTTTAATTTCACATTTTCTAGAATGAAAAACTAATTTTCTTTAAAACACCACTTGTGATTCTTACTGAAATTCAAATACATTGTTATAACCATTTAAAATTTTTATGATACTTACAAAAAATATCATTTAATTATTCAATTATGAGTTTCTAACAATTATAAGCAATAAATGAAATAGAATCAGAATACAGACTTAAATTACTCACTTTATCCATACTACACATCAAATAAATAAAATTGGACCTGGTACCCTAGAACCAACTTTTATAGTTCTTCAATACATGTTTTTATTTTTAAAGAAGTTTAATTATCACTTTTTTATTATTCATATAAATGATGTTGTTTTGTGATAATGTACTTAGAATATATGTGATACTAAAAGGTCATATCAGTTCCCTGCTATGATGAGAACCTAGAGGTGACACAAAAATATTCTTAAAATATTTTCTATGTCTGAATGATATTTTCTGATGAGATACATAAAACACAGGCTATCAAGGATAAAAGGATCAAATGAAATTAAGACAAATTCTCAGTGCATTAACCCTTGGTAATCTATATGATAGGAGGTTATGGGAGCATTGGCATCAATAAAAAATCCATATTTCCATGTTTCATTGGATGTTTCTATCTATAGATATGTGTATTAATCCTTATAATTTATGATTATCATTAATGGATATCATGACCCACATAATTTGATGTGTTGAAAAAAAATGACGAAATATGTTTGCGGTGATGCAGGATATTTTGGGTATGTCACAAATGGTATATCATTTGTGAATAATGTAAGAAAAGATTTATCCATTTTGTCTCTTAATAAAAGTTAATATCTCAGGATATTTGATTGGAATATAACCACCATAATAAATCCATGTCTATGGTGTTCTATGGGTGAGTTCATTTCCATAAATTCAAAGAAAGAGATATCGTGTGTATATGATGATGGCACAGATATAAAGCATTATTGATTTGAGATATTATGATAAAAGGAATATATTACGTGGTAAATGATTGTAAGAGGTTGGAAAGTGTTGTGATGTTAACTTATTTTTCTATGAATTTATTGGAATATTTTTAGATGTGAACCTTGGACTTTAGAATTTTATTCATAATTCCACAAATAATATGGCCTTGATGGTCACACCTTATGTGTATATGAAATCTCAATTAAACTCTAGTATTAAATTTCACAAGTTATATAAAATAATACATATTTGGGTTTTGATGATTACCATAATTTAATAAAAAATTATTAAAAAGAGTAAGTGATTTAAATAATAATAATAAATATTTATTTCCAGGTTTTCTGAATAAAATATTTATTATATTTATCAATGAATAATATAGTGATATGTTTTCATTAAATAAATATTCATTATTGAAGGATTTGTAATTGTAGATGAGGGAAAGAAGACTAAATTTAATGGTTTAATTGGAAGTGGAATAAATGATATTTATTTATATTATTTAATAATTCCAAATGTCAAGCATTTAATAATAATATTTATAATTTTATTATTGGAAATGGTGTAAATTAAGAATCATGGAATTGGGTAAGAGCTTAGGTGCGATTAACGAACCCGAAACCCACCAAAATAAAAATCAAATTGTATCTCTTTCCTAAAACAATATTGGTATCCATAACAGATAGAGTAAGGCACTCTCAATCCCTAGAGATATATCAATAGATCTTGAGTTCTCTCCTCCATCCTTATCTCAAGAAAATTATAGATCATCAAGATTTCTTCCACTCTTGCGAAAAATTATATTATGGTCAACCATGGACATTAGAAGTGATCAGGATCAGTTGTGTTATCACATAGTGATTACACTACATCATTTAGATATTATGGAACATGTTTGGATGACCTATAGAGTGATTCTACACTAGGATACTATAGTGAAACAATAGTTCAATGAGATATATTCCAATGAAAATTAATGAAGAGATAATTAAGATTTAAGGTAATTCTATATTTGCTTATAAATTTATTATAAATTACAAGTGAAGATTATTAACCCATGGTTCCATCATTTTAGCCTAGTCATGTAGTCTACTATTTTTATTGGGAATTAACTTTGGATCATGTAAAGAAATTATTGAACAGTAATCACTAATAAAAGCTATTTTGGTCATACATACAAAGGATGCTTCCATTATTCTAGACCTTAAAAATGGTATCAAGGAGATCAAATGTTTAATTTATAATTTATTATTATTATTTTATTGGTTACATGTGTTTTAATTTTCTTTTACATAAAATGATTCATTTTAATATATGAAATCTTCATATCATATGTTTTTTCATTCTTGATAACATAACTACTTATTAAATAATGATTAATAATGAAGATTCATTCGATCCACACAATCCTGAGGTACAAAATCTTCTTCCTATAAAAAACCAATATACCCAATGTCTATTAAAAATTTTCATGATGTGTGTTTTTTTCACATCTATATCACGTGATAAAGTCAGATAGATTCATCCCAATTAGATCTAACTCTAACAAAAGTATATCAGTGTGTGGATCTATAATGATTGGACCAAAAATATTTGGAACTACACATTGTGTTTTTACCTCACACACTGTATAGTCCCTATCTCCCAACATATGAGAACACGGGGTGTCCCAGTGATCCATGTACCAAATACATGACATAGGGATAGATATGTCATCTAACTTTTTGGTTACATTCCATGTATTCCAAGTACATTCCATGTACCTCGAACACATCAGTGACATGCAACATGAGAAGACCAAGGCATATGCTACAGACATGGGAAAATGAAAAGCTCATTTTTAATAGTCTACTTCTAGAAGTGTTATAAAATTTTAATGAAAAGAATAATTAAATTTATAATTAAATCTATTGATTATGTGTTATGTATTTCATTCATTCAATATTATATGTCCTTTCATAGGATTAACAATTGCATTTTAAAATAATTTCTATGTAAAAAATTTGACGAACACATGAAGATGCCTCTAAGTAAACCTGTGTACAACATTAATTTTAAATGAAATTAATTTTGCTTAAAATTATAGATTGGTTATTAAATTATGGTTGGATATAATTAAGATATATTGAATTAATTGGATTAATTATTGGATCATTATATTAATTAAATAATGAATCAAAGTAATTGATAACAAGATTGAAAATTTATGCTCATTGCTTGATGTGTATGATAATAAGATTATACAATCCCTTGTGTGTGGTTGGTTTATTTTAGTTTATTATAGTCAATTTATTAACTGATGGCCCACAATTCATCACCTCATCTTCATTTTTAAAGGGCCTACATGCCTACAATTTCTTTTATATAAACCCCCATTATCAAATCAATTATATCCCCTCACCTATATGTTAGTAAAGGAGTATGTAAGGATGTATATTCCGAGAGAATAGAGGTGGTCCAAGTCAAATATCTGAGGAGAAACCAATTGAGGTGAAGAATATGAGAAATGTTTGAATACTACAACATGAACCATGAGAAGTTTAAAGGTGTTTTCCCCTAGGGGTGAGTGTTATTTTATCATCCACTAGATAAAAAATCATTAGAGAATCTCATAATCATTACACATAAATTTTATTTATGTCAATTGTGTGGTTAATTATTTACATTTATAAATTTTACATTATCACTGTATAAATTAATTGATGAGCATGAAATATAGAGTAAAATATAATCGGATTACTTGTAAATGTTTTATTAGGCATGGTAAGGCAATTAAATAAAATACACTTAATATTAACAAGGAATATAAAGTGATAAAATTTTATTTATGAAGAATTATAAAAATATTTGAGTTAAAATATTCAATCAGCTTAGCCTTCCACTACATATGTTTGAAAAAACATCATAGTTCAAAGTGAATGAATAACCAATGTTTGGGTGATTTGAATTATCCTATAAATTTTAGCTTTAAGTTTTGGGTTAACTTAACTTAGTTTAATTCATAGTTTGATTGCCTGATAAGGAATTGGTGTAACTAATAGGAAAAGGCTGAGGAAATATTAAAAAAAATATTTAAATATAGGGGATTCCACTCAACAAATCATGGTACTATGAATAAATGTTGTTGGAAATTTTCACCATGATAAAACCCTACAAATTGCTTGTCAGGCCCAAGTATATGTCATGATAAGATAATATAGATCCTTTCCTCTGGAGTATCTAAGATAAAATATATTTCAAAAAATTATTATTTATCTACTCTTAAATTGTAGAAAATTTTAAATCAAACTACTTTGAAAATATAACTATGATCCTTCCTAGAGAAAGATAATTTTCTCACTTTCATGAATTCCAAGGAATGGTATAGAAACTTTCACATTATACTATTACAAGAATGAAAATTATATTCACTAGAAACCCCACTTATCAAGTTGATTTCCAAAGAGCCTAGTGAGGAAGAGGTATCCCTCTATCTGAAGGATGTTGATGGTGCAATGGATGTACAACATATTTTATTATCATCCACGTCCAATTAAATTTTAATATAATATGAGGATATCGATGTTTATAAAATTGTTTCTCAACTTTTTCATCTCTATCAAGAAAATGTGAGATCATAAACATATAATAGCTTTAATGAACAATTTACGTACAATATTGAACAGTTTGCACCAGATGTGGAAAATGTTGTCAAGATGATTGGATACACTGAGTGCATAGACATCTTGAATTTTATCCATGATGAGCTGTACAAAGATATATTTATATACTCAATACCTGAAAAACATACCCACTTATTATGAATTATATTATGATAAATAGTGATAAGACACTATCATAACTTCTTACTCTTATCCTCCAAGTTGATAAAGATACGGAGTGTGAAAAACACACTGTCCTTATGGTAAATAAAAAGAATAAGAATACAGAAAGGGGTAATAATACTCATTCCAAGTATAAGGAACTAGAGAACCATCCCTCTTAAAAATATCTAGAGGAAATAAATGGAACCAGATGTGGTATATTTTTCAGGAGGAAAGTAGGTCTAATGGATGAGGAATGGCACCTGACCAAAGAAGCAAGGGAAATATTAAGATGAATTCATTATTGAGTTTAATTTTTACATATCTTAAATTTTGGTATTAGATAGGCATGTGGTACTCATATTTCTATCTAAATATATGAATCATGTATGTTTTGGAAGATTACGAAATATAATGTGGATCTATAAACTATTAGTGGAGCGAGGATGTCAACTCTAGCCATTGGAGACTACCATCTCACATTTCCGACGTGATTGATTTTGGTTTTAAAGAAATTTTATTATTTTCCTAGTGTTACTAAGAACATTATAACCCTTTATTATATAGATTTGGATAAATTTATTTTCATATTGGGATATATTTTTTTTTACTTTTATAAAGGCATCATATGTTATGCTATGACATAATTGAATAACGATCTTTATGTATTGAATTTTAAAAAATATTGGTAATTAATAATGAAACTAATATGAGTGACTCTTATGAAAATAAATTTTGGAATAAAAAAATTGGGTACCTAAATGAGATGTTTTTGAAAAAACACTATCAAGATGATTATTTAGACCTTTTTGCACTAAATACACTTGAACAGTGTCATGTTTGGTTAGAAGAAAAGATGACCAAACCACCATTCGATGGTAAATTTGAAATGGCCAAAGAGATTAATATATCATTATACACTAATGTGTATAGAAAATTTTAAGTAGAATTTGGATGTGGATACTCATACATTATTATTTTTTATGATATCTTGAGGACTTATTATTATATCTACTTTATGAGGTATAAGTTTGAATCATTTGGGAAGTTCAAAGAGTTCATAAATGAGGTTGTTAATTATCATGATAAGAAGATAAAGAAACTTTGATTGGATCATGGTGGTGAATATATTAACCAACACATTACTGAATTTATATAGGTGTATGCTATTTTATCTCTACTCAATGAACTATATACACTATATTAGAATGAAGTTAGTGATGGGAGGAACCAAACCATATTGGATATAGTAAGGTTGATGATGATTCATGTAATCCTTCCATTGTCCTTTTGGTGATATGCGTCACAAAAAAAATTATACTCACTACACTACAACAAAACCGGCCCCTAGAGGCGGTTTTTTTTCATTTGGCGGCGGTTTAAACCGCCGCTATAGGGTTTGGCGGCGGTTTACAAAAACCGCCACGAAATTGGGCGTCGACAATCTATTAGCGGCGGTTTTTACTATTTCGCGGCGGTTTAAGAAAAGCGTCGTAGATGCCTCTTTTCGCGACGGTTTTTGTCCATTTCGCGGTGGTTTTATGCGTAGATGATACTTTTTTTTCATGGCGGTTTTAACCGCTGCTAAATTTAAACATAATACATTTAGCAGCGGTTATAACCGCCGCTAAATTCTGACCAGTAAGGCATTAGCGGCGGTTAAAACCGCCGCGAAATGTTGACCTGGAAAAAAAAATAATTCTTCTCCTACCACACCACTACCCTGAAAAACAAATCAAACCAGAATATTGAACAAGAGACACCATACAAACAAATAACATGGTAGTATTCATTGAAAAATAGGATATGAGAAAATGTTGTATGTTATGGAGTCCAACCTAAGGAAAGGTATGTATCACAATTTGGTGAGTAACCAATCCATGTGACCCCCAAGATGTATATGTGTTTTTAGCTTCTTTAATTTCTTATGTGTTTTAAGAAGGGTTGATTTATATTATATGGATACTAATACTCTATATAATAAATGGTTATGAATTTTGATACAATTTATGTGATCATGCTAACCATGGTGATGTGTAATGATATGTAATTGGTTATGCTCTAAGTTGGCCGATATAACATCCATGGGTGGATTGTGATATGGGTTGGGTTTTTTTAACAATGGATTTGTGTTATGGGATAGAACAAATTATGTTTATATGGGTATAGAATTTTTTCCAAATATGGATGTTTGAGTAGTTATAGAATGTATGTTATGGTATGGTTTGTTGTGTGTTTTGGGTTGGTTGTTAATGCCTACTATAGAAAATGGGTAACTTGTGAATTGGCGTGTGTTTTAGGTTGGACAACACGCTAACCGTGCATGGTGCTTGAGAGAGTATGGTTTATGATCTTGTAGGTTATACATGATTCCTATTGAGGATTTGAGTTATGTCATTGGATATGAGATAAGAGTTTCATGTATACATCCCAAGATGGTCATCATGTTGCAGGTTGGATGGGATGAATCATGATATAGTTATTATTCACTTCGTTAAAGAAAATAGGTTTGAGTTTTTTAAAATTTCAACAACTTATCTAATGTTTTCTTAAATACCTTATTGGTGGAATTATACTTAACCAAACCAAATGATATTGATTTTTCACAATAGTTATTATCATAAGATAATGTCATTAATATATATGTGCATGTATGTGATCTTTATCCTTCAGGGGAAGTATGGTGTGTCGATTTCTAGTTAGGATTAGTAACCTAGATTTCATAGTTGGATTGGGTATGGGATTTGTGATATGCATGAGAACCCTCGAGTGGGTATATTGGCCTATGATTTTCCTCGTGATATTTGAGATGGGTTCATAGATGTTTCTCCATGATTTGTATCCTATATAGTATGTGACATGTGAACTAGGGTTGAGAAAGACTAGTAATATTGAGATGTATCTTGGGATATTGGTGATTGGAGTGTTCTAATCAACTAAAACAGCGATTCTCATTTCCACCTGATGAGGGTTTTCTTGTATGTATGTAATCCAAGAGAGGACTTATCCTAGGTCTATGAGTTCATTAAAAAAATGAAAGTAAGTTTAGACAATTTGTTCTATAGTGATGGTATATAGGTGGATTGTGGTTTGGTATTCAGTTAGTAATATCATTGTATTTGGTATTGTGAATGTAAAAGCATTGGTAGTGCTTGTGTTTTGTTAAGTCTAACATGAATAATTGACATGGTTATTTGGGGGATAAGTTAAGTTAAACTATGATTATTTGGATGTTATTGTAATGATGCATATTAGGTGTTTTAATAGAGTGTATACATGCTTAGATTCATTTTATACTGATAACGGTTAAATTTAGGTATTGTGGGAGGCTTCCAAGATACACTTTTTCCATGTCAGTAAGAGTGTGAGTTCTTTATCAGCATAATTGGTATGTTGGTTGTATAGTCTAAGATTAGCCTGTCAGGTGGGAATTTCTTCATGCCTGTGTAATGTGTTGTGGCTCATTGGGCCTTGATAGTGATGGTATGAATTGGGCTTACACAGCTAGGATACCCAGGTGCTGCTATGGAGCAACAATGATATGAATGGGACTTACACAGTTGGACTGCCTAGGTACTTCTATGAATCAGTTATGGTATGAATCGAGCTTACACAATAGGGATACCTGAATGCTGCTATATAGTAGAAATGTTATGAATATGGGTTACATATATGGTATTCTCATTGTATGTGGTACCGATTCAAACACAGGCCTAAATTGAATGATGTATACCACACTCGAGAAATCAAGACATAAAATGAAACATCATAAATAAATAAAATGCATAGAAGGAAACATGAGAAATCAAAAAAAATGTTAGGACATAGAAATGTTTGGTGGCAACTATGTGCCATATACATGTTACATATACAAACCAACCATTCTCATACTTGTTCAACACATCAACAACACTACTACTCATCATCTGATGCTGCATCGTCACCCTCTCCACCTTCATCTCCACTACCTGCTGCCACCTATAAGAACATTATATTGAAAATTAAATATTGTTGCATATTTATAATTAACCTTAAAACCAATAAAAGTGCGAAAACTAAATGATTTTGATTTTTTGTGATTTACCAGCTCACCACTAGCCGATGCACTACCACCGGGGGCATATCTGCTCATATGCTGACGTATTTCAAGCAAATATTTCTGCAAAGTAGATATCTGATCCCCCTACTGGTGAACTGTGTTTCGTAGAGAAGACATCTCCCTCTGAGTATCTTCAGGTATGAAATGACTATAACCAGGAGTAGATGTAGCTGAAATCCCTGATGGCCTGCCAAAGACCTCAGATGGTAAGGGTCCAAAACCCATCCCGTGCACTCTACCAGGATGCTCCTTCCCAAGGACTTTACCAACCGGGTCATCCTGGGAGACTGAGTAGGATTTCTCAGGATTGACATCCCATATTTCTTTAATTTTTACATATAAATCACATATCAATATATATTAACACAGTAAAAACTGATAATAAGTTATTATAATAAATAATTGACTTCATAACCCAACTTCTCTGGCAGGTTCATTAATAAAACATCCATCTATTTTTTTATGAACATCCAGCCATAGTTCTGTTCGGGATGCTTCATACCCTAAACTCTATGACTGCATTAAAAAAATATAAATCAACAATTAAATATGTTAAATAGATAATATTGTCTTATAAATATTTAAACTAATTAAAAGATTACCAATGACATTCGGCTTCTAGAAAAGCTTTTTGAGCCCACAGTGTGTGGGATGACTTGTTTTGCCCGGTTTGATGCATTCTGTCTTGAGAGATCCTGAAATAAATAAAATTCAATTTAAAAGTAATGTATTCAATGTCTATCTCATCTTCATGTACATGTATAAATGTAAAATGAGGATAATATAATAATATATATTTCAATACCATCCGATTCTCATCACGATGGCTATCGACAAAAACTTTCCACTGTTCTTTCGGTACCCCACTGGGTATCTTCTCATACATTTTCAGCACGGTCAACAAAGTATCATTGGCATCACACCACAACCTCCATTTGAAATCTTTCCATTTTTTTCCAAGATTTTTCAATCTCCACTTCCGTGCTATCACATCAGCAACAGTAAAGTGGAAGAACATCTGTATACAGAAATTCATTTTGAATATATTAGTAACATGACATTCAATTAAACCATAAAGTAATAAAATTACCTTTATCTGAGAATCAAAAACTTCATTTTTTCAGTTTGGAGGCATATGCCTCCAATCATCATATGAAATAGGCAGGAAAATGGGCTCTGCTGCCAGCTGACCTATAATCTGACCAAGTAAACCTATAGCGTCATCCGTCGGGACCCCATAAGAATCAAATGGCACCACTATCTTCTCGCCATTCATGTTCCAAACATCAGAACTTTTTAAGTGTTTTTCCACGGTTGCATTTTTTTCATCTGCAATTAGAAAACAATTACTATAAACAAAATGCAATAAATTAATTTAATTAAAATTTGTACCAATGACTGTGACCCTCCAGAATGTCCGTGATGAACTAGAAGGGGTGTGTCGCTGCCCCGCTGCTGAGGCTCCTGTAGGGGGAGGCGATGGCTCATCCTCTAATGAGACATCCACTGACGGTGTCAGAGATGGTGCAGGGGGAGATGATGCAGGGATGTAGGCAGCTGCTGCCTCAGATGCCGTGGGGACAGATGGATCGTCATCTGTCGCAGAAGTAGATGAAATGGTGTACCGCTTCTTCCTTGGCATTCCTGTCATTTAATCAAATAAAATTAAGTTCAGAATATATATTTCAAAAAAATTATGCAGAAAAAAAAGTTAAAAATGATAATAGATGCCCAGTACTAACAAACAAAATATATATAACAATGATAATGAATGACTACAGAAATGAAACAAGTGGTTGCTGAATGAATAAATAATTGTACATACAATCATTTTCCCCTTAAATCATGTCGGTTTCCTGCTCCATTGCTTCATCCACTTCATTCATCCTTGCTAGACTAATATTTTCAATATCATGATGGACAAATAATTCTGCTTCCTGTTGTTGATGAAATTCAATTGCAGAGGTCAAATCTTCTACTTCATCACCCATATCATACAAATATCTTTGTATTACGTGAGTAACTACACTCCACCCTTCATCCACAACATCATTCACATAATATACCATTTTTTCCTGCGATGCTAAGATATATGGATCATGCAGTTCATGATCACCAACATCCATCAAGCGAGAGAAGTTTACATAAGTAAATTGCAAGGAATCTCTTTTAACACCTCTGATAATATCAACCCATTTGAATTTGAATAAAACAACAGAAAAATGCCCGTGGTAGTTTAATTCAATAATATCATGCAACTTTCCATAGTATTCCACTTCAGCAAATGTAAATATACCACTGTTCCGTGTTTTCAAACCCATTTATCGATCGACTGTACGTAATCTAAAACCATTCACATTATAAGCGTCGAACTTTCAAACTTGTTTTATAGGACCTCTAGCAAGAAACTTAAAATCTTCTGACAAGTCTGCTCGAGTATCAGTATTCATGATCTGAGGAATAAAAATATAATTTAATAGATTTTCAAATTGTATGTGTCAAACTAATATTCGTATTTATTGCAATATTTATAAACTTACACGTCGTGCAAACCATTCTACCAGCTCTTTATTCACAACTTTCGTTATATCTTTTTCATTTCGTGTTCGGCCTCTCATTCATCTCTTTGTTTGTATCCTCAACTCTTCAATAAATGGATCTGCAATTTCAGTATTCAGTATCACATATCTATGTGCCTGTAATAACTCCAATTCTGTCAGTGTCGCGTATGAGGTCCTCCCAACTGATCGGCCAATAGCAGGAAATATTTTTGATTTCTGATGCATTTGAGATTGATTTGATGTGTCGTCAACACGTACAACTCGATTAAATCTTGTCTCAATATCTTCAAAATATCTGGAACAAAAGGTGAGACAATCCTCGGCCAAATAGCCTTCAGCAATAGAGCCTTCTGGTTGAGCTTTATTTCTCACGTATGCTTTCAAATGCCCAAGATATCTGTGAAAAATAATAATAATATTATTCATTTATTTAAATTCCAAATATTGTTTACTTAACTAGAAACATATAAATAAAATACCTCTCAATTGGATACATCCATCGATAATGAACGGGGCCTCCTAATTTAGCTTCGTCAACCAAATGCACAGTTAAATGCATCATGACAGTAAAAAATGATGGAGGAAAGATCATCTCCATCGCACAAAGGGTCAATAAAAACCTCTCCTGTAGGTTGTCAAGCTGTAAAGGATGTAGAGTTTTCTCACATAATTGCCTGAAAAATGTGAAGAATTGCAGTACAACAACAGTAACTTTTTCAGGTAATAATGTACGCAATTCCAATGGTAGTAACTGTTGTAACAAAACATCTGAATCGTGGATTTTCAATCCATATAACTTACGATTATTCAAATCAACACACCTCGAGATGTTACTCGAATACCCATCAGATACCTTCACATTCTTTAAAATTCAAAGGAACGCATCTTTATCCCTATTTTTCATTGAAAAAATGGCAGGAGCATACTTTTCGTTCTCATCTGGCCAGAGATCACGTTTTATGTTCATTACTTGTAAGTCTTTTTGAGCATTGAGATGATCCTTTGTCTTTCCATCCTTTTTATTTATGTGAAAATCAAATTATCACATACATTCTTCTCAATATGCATCACATCAAGATTTTGGCGTAAAGAATTAAATTCCCAATATGGAAGTTTGAAGAATATACTTTTTTTCTTCCATTGTTGCGTTCTGATTTCACTTGACGATGCACTTTGCACTCGTTTTCCGCTATCAGTCAAATGATGAACCTTCCCAAATTCTGTTTTAACATTTTCAAGCTGTGTCAATATTTCAGAACCGGTTAACAAATTTGGAGGTGGTCTACGATCAATGGAACCATTAAATTTTGATTTGTTCAGCCGAAATCTATGAGATGCATCAAGAAATCATCGATGGCACAAGAAGCACCATTTTCTACTGTGAGGTAGACGTTTGGGCTCGAAATCAATGTTACAAACAGGACAAGCCAAACCCGTATAAGTGTTCCAACCAGATAAATTCCCAAGACCAGGGAAGTCACTAATGGTGCACATTAAAGCAGCATGCATTTTGAACATTGTTTTAGAAGAAACATCAAATGTCTCAACACCGTTGCTCCATAACTCCTGCAATTCTTCAATCAAAGGCTGCAGGTGTACATCAATATCATTTCCAGGCATTTGTTTTCCAGGAATAATCATCGAAATGATAAAATATGTTTGTTTCATACACATCCACGGAGGCAGATTATAAGGGATCAAAACAACTGGCCAAATGCTATAACTCGTACTCAAAGTCCCAAATGGGTTGAATCCATCAGCAGCCAATCCCAATCGAACATTCCTAGGATCAGCTGAGAAATCTGGATGTAATGAATCAAATGTCTTCCATGATTGGGAATCTCGTGGATGTCTCATTAACCCATCATTGTTATTATCTACAGAATGCCACTTCATGTGTTCGGCGGTTTTTGATGACCTGAATAATCTTTGCAATCGAGGCTTCAAAGGAAAGTAACGTAAAACTTTTGCAGGTGTGTTCCTTTTCTTCTTCTCCATGAAATTATGTTCATTCATACTTCCAACATCACCTTTTGACTTCACACTAGAAGAAGAACATTTCTTACAATTCTGTCTACTTGAATCCTCTCCCCAGTAAAGCATACAATCATTGGGACACACATGTATTTTTGTATAATTCAGACCAAGCTTGTTTACAACTTTTTTCATCTCATAAAATGATTCTAGGATTTTTGCTTCAGGAAATGCATCACGAATCAATTCCAATAACATGGACATTGCCTTATTTGTAATTCCACATAGACAATTGATATGGTACAACTTCAGCAGAAATGAAAGCTTTGAATATTTCAAACACCCACTATACAACTCTTGATTTCCATCGTCAAATAAATCATGAAACGCATTTTCCTCACTGAAGTTTTCCCTTACATTTGGCTCCACAGAATCAAGAGGAGGATCCAATGATATGTTACAATCTTGATCTTCTTGTGTTACATTCTCAAAAACATCACTTGTCACGTTGCAATTTGTAGCACCCTCTTCTGGTTGTTATGATATGTTTTGATGCTCATAGTGGTGTCTTGCAGTTCCGAATGCATCATTTATGAGGTTTTGCATTTCATTTTCCATTGGAGACAAACTTGGGACCTCATTCTGTGGATTAACATCAGTCCTCAATCTTTCTGTATTATTTGATTCTCCATGCCAAATCCAACACAAATATTGATCAGGGAATTGCTTCAGTATTAAATGTTCATAAACATCATCTCTCTTCAACCATGCTCTAAATTTACATTTAAGACATGGAAATCTTATTCTCCCTTCAACGGATCGATTAGAAATTGCAAAATCTAAAAACTCATTCAAACCCTTAACATATTCAGGTGTGTTCCTCGGTAATGTGATCCAGCTTTTATCCATGTATATCACAATGTGCCTACACAAAATATACGATAGTGTAAGATTACAGAAACATAATATAATAAAGATGAACCATTGATCATAAAGTATGCATAATATAATAAAGATGGTTAATTGATCACATTTACCACTTCAGACCAACCGAACAAGTCTGGTCCATAAGAGACAGCGTCAACACCTCATTGAGGAGAAATAAGAATATCGGGTTACACAGTTATCATAACACTATCTACCCAACTATTTTTTATAGTTTCCAATGGGATATGTTTACAGAACATGAAGCACCTTATTAATTCATTATCCATGATAAGACATGTCATTATGGACCAAATTTACAAGCGAGAGAAGTCACATGGATTTTTGTAAAATTAACCATTGGAATTGAAATTGGTCTATAGGATGGGATTTAATCTATTGAACATATCTATATTCTTGGAAAGAGTTGAGGTGTAAATAATATTAAGTGATATCCCAAAGGAACCAACTGCTCAATATAAATTCCAAGAAATTACTCAAATTGTGGATGGATATTCTCACTTTTAGTAATGAATACATGAATAAATGTAGGAGAAATATATAAACCACAAAAATAAATAATCCACAATTACTATTCATGACTTATCCGTCGTTTATGAGAAGCAATCAAAGAATCAAGGAAGAACTAAAAATTACCAAAGCCGAAAGGGGTCGCGGGGGGCACCGGGGGGTGAGGGGGTCGCCGGAGGCCACGGGGGGCGTGGGGGGTGTCGGGGTCAATAAAAAAATTACACCCATGAAAATACAATAGAGAATTATCACTAAGCATATACCTAGGTATGAAATCCATACTATAAAACCATTCATGGAAAACCCAATACACATAATATGAAATCATACCTTCTTTAAATAAATAAATAAAGATAAAGTGATGGTCAAGGTTTCTATAATGACCTGAACTTTATAATTAACTAAATCATGATGAATCTCTGAGAAAAGTAATATAAATTTACATTCATCTTTCGATGTACAAACTACATGCACTTGATAATTTATACTTAGAGCATCAATAATGAAATTTCACTTTATTGGAGTATAATTAAAATCCAAATAAAATGACTAAATATATTCATCCCATATCCTCTATCATAAATTTTTATCCCTATGATAAAATATTTACCACATGTTTTTTTATTTGTAAATGCCACAAAATTCTCATTGAATAACTAATTTCATAAACATTGGAGGGCATACATAACCATGACTAACTAAATATCATGAGTTGGATAATTGTTATCATTTATTATAAGTTTCAAGACCCATTTACTAAAACTCATTCCTCCATATCAACATAAATCTTAACATCACATTGGAGTCCTTATTATTGACCTTAGAATGCATCCTTCGCTTTGGTCAAATAAGAATAGGTGTAGATGTCAATATATTTTTTAGCTCATAAAATGAATCTTTTTATTTATCATCCCACTAAAAATTCACTCCATTCCAAGTCAATACTATATTTTTAATGAATATGTGAGAAAACTCTAAGATAATGCAAGAATAAGAAACCACATGACCAATGAAAATATGAATCTCAACAATATAAGTATGAATCTATTAAGAAATTATAGATTCTACTTTCTCAATATCCCCTAATATCCAAGATTTAGAGAACTCACGACCAAAAAATGTCACCTATTGATTATAGAAATAACATTTCAATATATTGGCATATAAATGATGATATCTCAATGTGTCTAAGAACATAACCAACTATTCTTCATGCTCCTCATAGGATCATGATCATACCGATATATCATTGATAAATATAGTCCCGAATGAAAAAAAAGGATAAAAAATGGTTTATCAAAGTTATAAATACATATGGTTTCTCCATTACCCTAAATAGAATTACCAAAAACACAAAATTACTATATAGTGTTTGAAATTCTATCTTGGACACACCTTTAGCTCAAACCTTTAACCGCTGATAACCTAATCGATGAACAATCTTCAAAATCCATAAAGAACCTCTAAACTGATTGAATAAATCATAAATTCATAGAAAAGGATACCAATTATTAAGAGTAACATGATTTAATTTATAATAGATAATATAAAATCAATAACTCACTCTTTTAATATTGGTAAAAAGAAATGGATAACCCTATGTAGACACACTCGGATTAATAAATCCATTGGATTAAAGATCTCCCAACTAAATATTTATCTATCTAATATCCCATAGAGATATATAGTAATGGGATATTGTGATAGTCTCTATACCTTGTACTAATTCAATCATAAACTCCACCTCTATCTCTAGAGGTAACCTTATAAAGTCCTCAAAAAAACATCCTGATACTTATTAATTGCAGGAGGAAAACAACACTTAAAACACCATTAGCTAACCTGAGATCCATCCATACCACTAGAGATATAGTAATCCCCATTTTCCAATAATCATATCTTGATCAATTGGAATTATAATCTTATTCACCTAGAATAACATATGATTTATCATAAGATGGAGAGAATTTCTCTCTTTTCTAATAACAATAAATATATGCTTTAAAATGTGATAACTAGTCTATACTAAAAATTACAATGAAATATTTCATCACTATAATGACCAATTTCCAAAGATATACATATCCAAAAATATCAGCTACATAATTTAGGAACTTCTAATGGTCTCCTCTCTTTTTCCCAATGAATTATTTAGAGAGAAAACTTTAAATGAAAATTCAACAATCAAACCTATGTTGGATACCAAGCAAGAAGACATAAAATAATTAGAATAACTATAATCAAATAACACACTGAACAAGGTTGAGGTATCAATTACTATGCATGACTTTTAGTAATAAATACATGAATAAATGTAGGAGAAATATATAAACCACAAAAATAAATAATCCACAATTACTATGCATGACTTATCCATCGTTTATGAGAAGCAATCAAAGAATCAAGGAAGAACTAAAAATTACCAAAGTCGAAAGGGGTCGCGGGGGGCGCCGGGGGGTGCAGGGGTCGCCGGAGGCCACGGGGGGCATGGGGGGGTGTCGGGGTCGCCAGATCGAATAGGGGGCGCGGGGGGCGCGGGGGTCGCCGGTGGTCGAGGGGGGCGCCGGGGGGTGCGGGTTTCGCCAGAGGGCGCGGGGAGTGCGGGGGGTGCGGGGGTCGCCGGAGGGTGCGGGGGGCGCAGTGGTCACTGAGGCCGGGGGGGATCGGGGCTGAGGGTTTGGGGAACGCGGTCGGGGTGGGGTAAAGGGTCATGGTGTTTTAAAAAAATTTGGGTTTCACGGTGGTTTATTAAAAACCGCTGTGAAACCTTCACCGAAAATGCTTAGCGGCGGTTTTGTTAACCGCGGCCCCAAAACCGCCGCCCCAAAACCGCCGCTAAACCCAGTTTGTTTTGTAGTGCTAAACCAACTACCAAATTAGTAAATGATATTCCCTTTGATTTATATAGTGAAAAGAAAATAAAATTTTTACGTGTTCATGTATGGGGTTACGAGAAATTTGTAAAGGCTAGGTTTAGAATAAACTAGAACCCCAAATAAAAAAGGGTATCTTCAAATAATATCCAAATAAAGTTACTCTCACAAGATATGCCTTATTTTTTTGAGCGGGATCAATTCCTCAAGGAGGATATTGGGTGAAAAAATGAAAATGATGATGTTGATGCTCCAGAGACATAAGAGTTGGTAAAGGAAGATATTCCATAGGTCTTCATAGAAGAATGTGTTCCTAAAAAATAAGGGTTACATAAAAGTACAAGAGAGCTAAGAGAATCAAAGAGATATGATTTTCTACTCAGTGTTGATGGTTACTTCTTATTGATTCAAAATATTGATACTCTATTTTACAAGGAGGTAGTAGAGAGATAAAAATTTAAAAGCTGGAAAAAATATATGATTATTTAGATGGATTCCATGTATCAAAACCAAGTTTGGGTTTTTATTAATCCACCAGTTTATGTAAAAACCATTGATTATAAATGGGTATTTAAGAGAAAACTCTACATGGAAGGAAACATAAATACATAAAAAGCATGGATAGTGGCTAAAGGGTTTAGGAAACATCATGGTATTGATTATGTTGAAATATTTTTTGCAGATTCATTGTTTATATCCATCAGAAAACTTATTTCAATAGTAGATAACCATGAAAATGAGATTTTGAAAATGGATTTCAAACATATTTCCTTAACGAAATCCCCCAAGAGGATGTGTATATTACACAAATATAAGGGTTTGTGACTCCAAGAAATCCCCAAAAAGTATGAATGTTTTATAGATCCATCCGTGGATTAAAGAAAGAATCTAGGTAATCGTACATTCGATTAGATGGATCCATAAATGAATTTGGTTGGATTATGAAAATATGTTAACTATGTTATTATAAGATGTTTAATAGTATAGTTGTTTTCATATCAGTGTATGTTATTGAAATAGTACAAATTGAAAATAAAATACAAGCCTTACAAGAGGTTAAGGTGTGGTTGAGAAAGTTATTCTCCATGAAGGACGTAGGTGAATAAGCCTATATTATAGGGATCAAGATCACACATGATAGATCCAAGAGGCTATTAAAACTAAGTCAATATACATATATTGACCATATATTGAAGAGGTTTAGTATGAAAAAATCCAAGAGGGGACTGGTTCTAGTGTCACATGATATAAATATTTATAAGGGAAAATGTATTTAGACAAAAGAGAAAAGATAGATAATGAATCATATACCATAAAATTCTGTTCTAGGATCAATCACGTATTCCATTTTATGGAAAAGGCATAATGCATTATATTATTTGAGATTAATAGGAAGATATTAAGCATATTCAGGTGAACAGAATTGGACTACTCTTAAGAACATCCTTTAGTGTCAGAGGTGTACTAAGGATATGTTCCTGCAATATGAAGGAGATGAAGAAATATTCATTAGGGATTATAAATATTATAGTTTTTTGATAGATTAAAAGTTATGAAGTTCCATCAGGTGATATGAAAATGGATATAAATTAAATAGAATAATGAATTTTTTCGGCACCCTCAAATACCTACCTTTTTAGGCTATTCCCTAATAGGCATGTCCATGTATTTAGTGCCTCTCCATTTAAAGGGGGTGGGTAATCCCTTAATGTTCCTCATGGGTTGAAACACCTTCATTTTTTCCATTATCAACCCCTGATTTTCTCCCACGTATCTCAAATATCACAGTCTTACATAAATTTCTAGATCTATTTGAAGGATTTACTCAAATTTAACTTTCTCCCCTAGAGTTTAAAGAATCATTATCCCTCAAAAATCTAAACATGGTGGCTTTCTTTAGTAATCATCTCCCTTTGGTCGATGCTTTTGATAAATTCATTTTCGGTTCATTGGGATTACAGGATCATGTGACTTTTAGCCTTCTTGAAAAGCATCACATCATGGTCTATTTTTAAATGGTTTATGATTTAATCATTTATTTTTACAAATCTCATATAATATGTAATATATCCCATTTATACCTCTTTATATGATCGAATTAATTTAATATGAAATGTGATGCTCTAACAATGACCATGTGGTTATGTTTTCAAGAACATTCACTTCCTTTCAAAAACCCTTCAATCATCTGCATGATTCAAAATATGGTTGGTTGTTTTTATGATTTGAAACTTGAAAAAATACTATTTTTACCCTATATTCCCACATATTTGTGTCTAAGTAAAACTTTCAAAACTTATTATGGAGTGGTTTTGTATTATGGTTGGGGAAGAGTTTCGTTGAAAAAAATTGGTTCTCTTCAAGACTTAATATAATTTATTTTATTCTAGTAAACACTTGGGTCACTTGTTTTAATTATTTCGACCTAGTATAAGGGACTACATGGGTATGTTGTCTCTATAAATCTCAATTTGATTGGAATTATCCTCCCACACCCCCCTCTTTTGGTTTTTTTGATATTAAAAAAAATACAATTCTATTAATCTTTATAAATATTTGAGACTTATGAAATCTGGGCCGAGTAATGGAATTCAAGGTAACCACATTTATGGAAATTTTCTAGTCAACATAGGAAAATAATAAGGCCATAAGTAGTCTACTCAAATAAAAGAAATATGGTAACTAGATCCTCTGGTATTGAAAGGGAATCTGGGGGAAAAGAAAGACTAGTTGATTCAAAGCTTGTAGAATATGTTATTACTATTCTTGGTTAGTCGGGAGAGAAATCTACAACTCCTAGTGATAGGGACATGGAAGATCAAGTTGGTAGGAATATAGACCCAAAATATTTGTTGGGAAGGGATTTAACTAATGTTGTTTGAGAGAAGGATGGGAGGGAGGAATATGACATAGAAAAATAATCGGTGGTTCTACCTCAATCCAAAGAAGAAATGTTGGATAAGTCCTTTAATGTAAATATACTAAAACAATAGACTGATAAAATTTATAAGAGGAATCCCTGAGTTGATCTGAATAATGATAAAATATTTTGGATTAGAAAAAAAGATCATATTTTGACACATGTAATCATCAAGGAGAAAATTTTTAGGAGGAGTACATCTAGACTTTGGAAAAGATGGGATATCTCTTTGAAGACCTAATAAAGGCTAATCCAGAGATCAAGATAAAATATATCGATTAACGTCTTTATAAGGTGAAGGATTCTACCACCTTTAATTTTTTCTGGAATGGTATTATGGTTTATTATATGGTTTTAGTTCGGACTGTATTTTTGGTTTCTCAATTATCCCTTAACAATGTTCTTGAAATAAAATTTTAATTTTGTAGTAGAATGATATGAAGTCACCATATGGATATGTTTTTTTACTCAATGGAGGAGTTGTGGGATGGAATAGTTCAGAGCATCCAGTTTTCAATAATTCTATATTAGAGTTAGAATATACCATAGATTCTTTTGAAACCATGGAAGAAGTCTTCCTTAAAAACCCTATAAAAGATATTTATGTGGTACCTATCAGTAAAGATCACATCACATTTTACTATGATCACACTACAATGATGGATCTCTCTAATGAGATAAGGTGATAAAAAATAAAAATCACATAATTCATAAGTTTTATCTCTTAAGGGATTTTTCTCAATGAAGTGAAGTTTCAGTGAGAATAGTATCTATGTAGAAAAACATGGTAGACCACTGGAAAAAGGATTTCTCTCATAAGAATCATGAGAATCATGTGAGAGCTAGTGGAAAAAGGCTATTGTAAGTTGTCTTAACTACAAGTGGGATTCTGTTGGAGTTCATTCCATAGAACTAACTTTTTTAGTGCTTGATAACTTTTTTTTATTAAATAAGGTTTATTATAATATATTTATTGTTCTTATTCATGCGATTTGTATATGAAAAGGTTCTTAGAATATATTTCAAACTAAAATCTCATAGAAGTTCCCTGTATGATGATAACCAACAGTATCCATGACATTATTCCTTAACCTTTTTGTATGGATGGATGATATTTTTTGATGGGACACAGATAATAAAGGCTATCTAGGGTAGGATGATCATAAGACATTGATACATATTCTAATGGGTTTATCCTTGGAAATATTCAAGATATTAGATTTGAGAATAATCCCATCAATATGAAAACTACATTTATATTTTCATTTAATGTTCCTATATGTGGACATGCTTATTGATCCTTAGACTATAAGATTATCATTAGTGGATATCATGAATCAAGTAAATTGATGTATTGGTGAAAATAATGAAAAAATATGTCTTCAGAGAATTAGGATATGTTGGGTGAATTATAAATGATATAGAATTAATGAATAATCTGAGAAATGATTTATCCCTTTCATCTCTTGACAAAATTTAATATCTTAGTTCTATTAATGGGAATGGAACCACCTGAATAAAAACATAGTTTTTCTATTTGATTGGAGAGTTCATTTTCACAAAGTAAAATACCGATACATCTATCATATAGGTTGATGGGACCAACATATAGAATTATTTATTTGATATAGTTTTATAAGATGATCATATTTTTCAATAAATGTATGTTTCGCACGGAATCCGGGGATGAACTCCTGGATGGGAGATTCAAATGTTCCGATCGGTTTCTAATGGGTTTGTTCGTAGAACCGGAAACATCCAATGATTCCACATCCGTTTGGACCTACTTTCCAAGGGTAGGCGCTCATTAGTTTGTGGGCTAATGAGGCTTACGAATTTGCATTGGTCGAGAGGAAGGGAGGTTAGACTCATCACACCTTTTTGATGGGAATTATTGTCTACTCCGGGACTCTCTTTATAGATTTAAGTTATGTTCGTGAATCCTTATTACATTACCAAGTATAAAATGAGCTTTCCTTCTGTTTAACAATCAATGATTAAATATGTGATAAATTTAGAGAATCTTTTATATTTATTCGAGGTTCTTCATCAATAGAGAATCATCTGTATCTATTTAGAGATTCTTGGTCAATGGTATCCTTCAAAATATTTATATAAAATTCTCTTGGTCATTATGATGACCAGGATGGTTTTAAAGCCACTCAGTGGGGCACTTGAAGTTTATCGTCATTAAGAAGGACAATGAATTACTTCAGAGTTGGGATCGAACCCATAGATGGGCTACCTACGTATCCTTTGTTTTGAAAAAGGAATCAGAACCCACGTAGTTTGAATAAGGGTATGATGTTCATGATTGATGGCTCAAAACATGATGTCACAATTACTTTTACACTCTAAGCTCACGTGA
This sequence comes from Viscum album, assembly GCA_963277665.1. Taxonomy (NCBI): domain Eukaryota; kingdom Viridiplantae; phylum Streptophyta; class Magnoliopsida; order Santalales; family Viscaceae; genus Viscum; species Viscum album. The sequence goes on from OY728145.1 coordinate 12,947,455, forward strand.
GTCATGCTCGGTGTGAGAAACAAGAGGTATTAGTAAAATTTAGACAATTGTGTCATGAAAGATGCAATCATAAGAAATGTTTTGGGGATTATGTATGTATGACTGCCTAGATAGATGAAGGTTTAGGATTCACTTTTAGGGAGAAAATCCATGAACAGGGTCCATAAAGGTATATGTGCTTCATGGAGATTTGAATACTCTAATCTTGGGGCTTACTCCTAAGGAGGATACCCAAGTTAAGAGGGGACTTATGATTGGGTTTTACTCCTGAAAAGGAAACCCAATTCAATGGTAAATTAGGACTGGTTAAAGAGAAATTAGGGGACTTGGGGCTTATTCCTGAAAAGGAAGCCCAAGATTATAACTGGGTTTTATACTTGAAAAAGGAGACCCAGGTTAGGGATTAAGGTTTGGGGCTTATTCCTGAGGAGGATTCCCAAGTTACGGGACCCGGGGCTTATTCCTAAGGAGGATGCCCATATTTGAGATTGGGGCTTACTCCTGAGGAGGATGCCCAAGTTAAGGAATTAAGGTTTGGGGCTTACTCCTGAGGAGGATGCCCAAGTTTGGGAACTTTAAGAATTTGGGACTTACTCCTGAGGAAGATGCCCAAGTTAAAGGACTTATAACTGGGGATTATTCCTGAAAAGGAGACCCAAGTTAAGGATTCTCTCATCTTAAAGGATGAGGTTGAATGAATGAACTCTCCATATTTAGTGACATAAAGATATTTAAATCAATAGGTTTTGAGAGATATTCCACAGAATTCCTTTCAGATAAGGAAGTCAAATCAAGAAATCATGCCATAAATGGATTTGAAGAGTGTCTTGAAGACTGAATCTTGAAAAGGAAAGGTGTGATGGCTTAAGAGGGGTAAAATGGGCAAGATGGGCACCCAAAAAGGTAGGGGCGTGCAAGTCTTGAAAGGCGCGCAAGTATTGCGGCGGCGCGCAAGTATTGGTCGCGCAAGTATACTTGCGCGACATGAGGGGTACTTGCGCGATTCTCAAACATCATTAGAATATTTGAGCGACTCTTTATAAATCCCTTTAGAATCCTCTTGAGGTTCTTCCAGAAAAGGGACGCGTGAGTTCTATTGAAGGAATAAGGCGGCGCGCAAGTGTTGATGAGTTTCAACACTTAGGCCTTCCTTCTTCTCTTTAAATCTTCTGTTCTAGGTAAGAAATTACCTTTAGAAGTGTTCCGGAAGCTTTGAGAAGAGACTTGGGCGTCGGGAGCTTCAATCCGAGTTTCTGGAAAAAAATCCTCCCGAATGGGGGGCCCACAGGGTCTATTTATAGGTAGGAGAAGACCCCGGGTGGTTACCGGGTGGTTATCACTTAAGTCGCACAAGTCACTTGCGCGACCAAGGGCGTCGCGCAAGTGTACTTGCGCGACAGTGATATAACTTGCGCGGTGCAGTTGCTTTTGATCCTTTGTTCATGCCTTTGTCGATTTTTGATGTTTTCTTCAAAGGTTGAATCACTTTGAGCTCAGATATTCCCCTTTTCCGATATTTAGATTCGGTGACGAAAGGAGCGTCAACAAAAGTCCCCCCTCAGAGTTGGATCCGGAGAGAAATGAGGATTTGACTCTGAGGAAATCAAAGACATCCAAAGGAAAAGGTGGTGCGCAAGTCTTCAGTGTGCAGAAGGCAGCACGCAAGTGTGCTGGAACTTGAATTTTATTCAGAGTTCCTTTGTCTTTTTTGGGCAGTTTAAAGTCATGCATATCGGACATAAAGGGGCTAATGTTTAAGGTCGAAATAGCTTTGACCAAAATGGATTAAAATTGATTCCATTCCTTGAAAATTTATCTGAAAAAATATTACCATACTCAAGTATGAGAGAAAATATGTAAACTATGGCTTAAGGATATTTGAATCTGAGGAATGATATGAAAAAGAGCTAAAAGGCATTAGAAGAAGTAGTTTCCAAGAATGAAGTTACTATTATTTAACAAAACCCATTAGGGGGTTGAAATATACAGGTCCACCTAAAGGCATTGGCTGCATGGTCTTATAAATAGTATCTTTCGGCTGACAAGTCTGTTATGTGGACTGTTTATGCAAGGCCACCTATGGGCACGTGCTGCATAGTTAGGCGAAAGAACTCTCAAAAATTTACTTTCCTAGTGCTAAAAGCCAGTGAAAGTTTATGTAGATTCTAATTTTCTAAAGTATAGAGTTTGTTGTATGGAAAGAGGTACTTGAATAAGGAGAAGATATTTTCAGACAAGATTATCGAAGAACTGGATGAATATCACTCCTACGAAGGTCTGACCCAAACATAGGGAAGAAGAATAAACCATAGACTTGAATACTTTCAGATCATGAAAAAGGATATGGGAAAAATATGTTAAGGATGGATATTTTTTGCAGATCCCTACATACTGTCGTTTAAGACAAATAAGAACAAAAGAGGCATTCTTCCCAAGAATGAAGTTACCATTATTTAACAAACCCGTTAGGGGGTTGAAATATGTAGGGCCGCCTAAGGGCATTGGCTGCATGGTCAAATAAATAGCATCTTTTGGTTGACAAGTCTGTTATGTGGACTGTTTATGCAAGGCCACCTATGGGAACGTGATGCATAGTCAAGCAAAATAATTCTCATAAGTTTGACATTTTTGTGACTAGACGTCATGAAAAGGGTTATGAAGATCTGAATATATTTAAGGTTATGATTATAACACATAAAGATGGGTATTGTCCAATATATATAGAGATACATGGGTCAATGATAACCATAATCATGTTGTGGCTGGGTCCTGAATTGAAATTTTGGACTTCACTACGTATCTCATAAGAATGAGAATCAAGCCATACGTAATTCTTGAAATGCAGTTTAACGTCGTGCATGACGAAAGTATTAGAGATCTTAGTTTATGGTCATAGAATTCGGACCATAATAATGAATACACAGTGTGTGTTTTCATGAGGAATTTTCAGCCAAGGGACTGAAAGTGAAATTTGGGGTTAGGCCCAAAAGACTTGGGACTGGATTCGAGGGATACTCGAATGTTCCTACGTACCCCATAGGGATGGGAATCAAGTCCACGTAGTTCTAGAACTACCCTTTGTACAAATTTGGTTCGTACATGTGAAGGGTGAAAGGGTACTTTAGTGCAATGATGGTTTAACCTAAGATAAAAAGTTTAGGAATTACCATGTATGCACGTAGTCTTTTGAAAATGAAAACCATGATTGAAAAATCAATGTCAATAATAGTTCTCTCTCAAATGAGGAAATCAAAGAATTTTGTAGTTTATTGTCGTACCGGACAAAAGTGTTGCATAGTTTAACGTCATATAACAAGGACAAAAGTGAATCAATGTAAAGATATTGATTCTAGGTGCGGTTTCACGAATCAACATCATATGAGATGGTGGTGAACCGATGTGAAGAGATTGTTTTTGGGCTTGAACCCTGGGAGGTTGCCTACATACCTAGCCTGGAGGGAAAGGATCAAAGTCCGTGTAGTTCAATTAAAGAATTAATTAATGATCAAGTTGTTCTTGGGGACAATGATCTAATAAAAAATGTTGTTGGGACTTACACATGGTTAGGGTCCCAAAGAGAGTGTTATGGTTGAGGTTTGCTCTAAGCTCACGTGAGTCATACTCGGTGTGAGAAAGAAGAGGTAATAACAACCTTAACGATGCACAGTTTAATGTCATGTAGGACATATTCAGGGACTATGCAGTTTAAAGTCTTGCAGTTAGGACTATTGGTGCTGCACAGTTTAGTGTCATGTAACAGGGACAAAATAACAGTTTAATGTCATGTAGGACATATCAAGGATTTTCTGTACAGTTTAGCATCATGTAGTTAAGACGATGGGGACAATACAATTTAACGTCATATTGGACGAAAGGGGGATTGGGCAGTTTAATGTCATGCAGTAAGGACAAAAGTGTGTACCATTTTAACGTCATGTCGGACGAAAGTGAAAATAGTTTAAGGTCATATACATGGACCGTGAATGGTGCAGTTTAATGTCATGCTGGACCTTTGAGATTATATAGTTTAACGTATTTCCAGACGTAAGGGACTTTTATACAGTTTAGCATCATGTAGTTAGGACGTCCCAGTTTAACATCTTGCTGGACATAAGGGAGTTGCAAATAGTTTATGGTCATATGCATGGACCAAGGATGATGCAGTTTAAGGTCATGCTGGACGGTTTAGGAAACTTTTTCACAGTTTAACGTCATGTTGGACGAAGTTGCAGTTTAAGGTCATACTGGACCATTGCTGTATAGTTTAATGTCATATAGCAAGGACGAAATGGTGCTGCACAGTTTAGTGTCATGTTGCAGGGACATCTTCTTTTCTACATTTTAACGTCATGTTGGACAAAAGTGAAAATAGTTTAAGGTCATATGCATAGACCGTGGATGATGCAGTTTAAAGTCATATTGGACTACTGTTGTATGAACCAATTGTAAGAATCTTGGTTCTGGGGACCATATTTTGTGTTTATACAAAATATTTCTTCAGAAATCTGGCATTGGTTGGAGTCGTGATGAGTTCTCCATCCATTGAGATTAATGAATAAGCTCCATTGGAGTAGACCTTATGTATTGAATAAGGTCTTTCCCATTTTGGTTCAAGCTTTGGAGGCTTCTTTCCTGGTATTATTGGTGTTCTGAGAACCAATACCAATTCTCCCTGAATGAATGAATGAAGACAAACTTTTTTGTTACAAGCTCGTGCTATTCGATTCTGATAGATTTCCAAGTGGTGCAAAGTGCACAATCTTTTCTCATCTAACTGTTCCAATTCATTCAATCGCTTTTGGGATTGATCATCTGTATATAACTGATCACAAATGGCTACTCTGAGTGAGGGAAATTGAACTTCAATTGGAAAGACTGCTTCTGTTCCATATACCAACGAATATGGAGTTGACCGCGTTGCATTGCGGGTGGTAGTCCGATAATCCCATAAAGCATGAAAGAGTTTATCAGGCCATGACCTCTTATCTTTATCCACCATCTTTTGTAGTATATTTGAAAGAGTCTTATTAAAGGCTTCTATTTGGAAATTGGCCGCCGCATGATACCGAGATGAATGGTTGGATTTAATGTTGTATTCTTGATACATTTTCTTCACCTCAGAAGAACAGAAGTTGGTGCCATTGTCCGTCAATATGGTATGAGGGACACCAAATCTAGTAATGATGTTAGACTCGATGAAGCTAAAAATGCATTTAGAACTGACTTCTTTGAGAGGTACTGCTTCTGCCCATTTGGAAAAGAAATCAGTAGAAGTAAGAATGTACTTAAACTGCTTGTCCGTAGCTGAAGGGTAAGGTCCCACCACATCCATTCCCCATGTGGCAAATGGCCATGAGTATTTAGCTGTATGAAGCAACTCTGGAGGTTGATGAATGAAGTTGGCATATACTTGACATGAATGACACTTCTTTGTGAAATCAACACAATCTTGTATCATTGAAGGCCAAAAGTATCCAAGCCTTCGAATTTGATCAGACAATCTATGTCCAGACTGGTGGGCACCACATACTCCTGCATGCACTTCTTTCATGACAGCCATTATCTCTTCACCATCAATGCATCTAAAGAGAACTCCATCAAAACCACGTTTGTAGAGAATTTTTTCTAGGTGGTTTGGGCTATCATAAAGAGTAAAATTGACCACACGTCGCCAGATTTGTTCTTTCTCGGCTCTATCAGGTGGAAGTGTTCCATTTTGAAGGTATTCCCTGATAGGTGTCATCCATCCGGTAGTATGACCATATGGTTCGGGAATGGGACTAATTTCATTAATTTCCTCTGTTCTGGCTTGAACATAAGGTGAAATTGCACGACGGTGGGCAATACTGATGGTTGTCTCGTCCCGATTTGGATCTGCTAGAGCTGTGGCTATATTAGCCAGTGCATCAGCTTGAGCATTTTGTGATCTTGGGACATAAGAAAATGTCGGTTCTGAAGGGAATTCCTCCATTAACTCTCTGACGAAATCATACAAAGGGATTAATTCTTCTTTTCTGATGGCATAATCCCCATTGACTTGTTTGATTACCAGGTCTGAATCACCTTTCACCTTTAAGTGATTCACTTGTGCTTGGAGCGCTAACTCCAAGCCTATAATGAGAGCTTGGTATTCGGATTCATTATTAGTACCACCTTCCCACAATAGAAAGGAATAAGGTAACAATGCCTTATCTGGAGAAATGAGTACAATTCCTAAACCAACTTTGTTGAATTTTGGATTTTCCATTTTCTTCCCTATTGGACTTCTGGAAGAACCATCAAAATACATTTCCCATGTTTGAGGATTCTCTTGAATAGAGAAAAATTCCTCATCAGAGAGTTCAATATCTGAAGACGTGTCTTCCATGGAAAGATGTTCAGCCAGGAAATCAGCCAGAGCTTGACCCTTTATTGCCTTTTGAGACACATACTGAATGTCGAACTGTTGCAAAATAACTGCCCACCTTGCTAGACGTCCTGTAAGCATTGGATGACTAAGGATGAATTTGAGCGGATTATTGAGAGATACCAATTGGACCTCGTGATGTTGCAGGTAGTGTCTCAGTTTCTGAACTTCAATGATTAATGCTAGGCAGCACTTCTCAATACTTGAATACCGGGTTTCTGCTTCAAGCATAGTTCTACTGAGATAGTAGAGGCTATTTTCATTCCCAGCATCATTCTTTTGGGCTAGAAAGGCACCCAATGATCGCTCTAGAGCTGTCACATAGAGGATAAGTGGTCTTCCTTCAATAGGTGGCATGATTATTGGTGGACTCAAGAGGTATTTCTTGAGAACATCAAATGCTTCTTGATATTCTTCAGTCCACTGGTAAGTGACTCCTTTTTTCAATAATTTGGTAAAGGGTAAACTTTTACCCGCCAAATTGGCAATGAAACACCAAATATAGGCTAAGTGTCCTTGAAGTCCTCTTAATTCTTTCAAATTCTGAGGAGGTGACATACCAAGGATTGATTTGATCTTCTCAGGATCGACTTCAATACCACGATGGCGTACAACAAAGCCGAGGAATTTTCGGGAGGTTACCCCAAAAGCACATTTTAAGGGGTTCATCTTCAAATTATGTTGTCGAAGCTTGTGGAATATGACTTCCAAATCAGCCAAGTGATTAGAATGTTGTTTGGATTTAACCACCAAATCGTCTACATAGCATTCAACAAATTTCCCTAAGAAAGGTTTGAAGATACGATGCATGGCGCGTTGATATGTTGCACCTGCATTCTTTAAACCAAAGGGCATCACCCGGTAACAAAACACACCTTGAGGGGCTCTGAAGGCTGTAGATTCCTCATCTTATGGGGCCATTAGGATCTGATTATATCCGAAATATCCATCCATGAAGGAAAGTACTTCATAACCAGCCGTCGCATCAATTAAGAGTTCTGTAATCGGAACTGGGAAATCATCTTTAGGACAATACCGATTAAGATCTCTGAAATCGATGCAAACCTTAATTTGTCTGTTCTTTTTCTTTACAGGGACAATATTAGCCAACCACTTGGGATATTGAACTTCTCTAACGAAGTTAGCTTTGATCATCTTATCCACTTCAAATTTAATTTTGGAAGCATAGGTTGGGTGTGTTCTTCTCGCGGCGTGCTTAAATCCTCGATGTTCTTTTGGTAAACCCAAATGATGAGTAGCAATATCAGGATCAAGCCCAGGCATTTCTGTATAATTCCAAGCAAAAATATCTTTATTTTGCTTTAGAAAATAAATATACATCTCTTGCTCTTCAAGGGTCATGGACGCACTAATTAAAGTGGGGCATGGATCTTTCTCTGTACCCAGATTTATTTCTCCGAGTTCATCCACAGTGGTAGAGATACCCTCTTCAAATTCTGGAGGAGCATCTCTAAGATCTTCCTCTTCCTCTTCATCATGTGCTATTTCTTCCGTTTGTACTTGCATAGTAGATGACAAAACGAAATTTTCATGATCATAAGAGATTTCAAAATTTTCACATTTTGAAGAAGAAGCTTCCATTTCCGACCCTATTGATGATAAATGGCCTTCTTTGGGAAATAAAGAGGAGATGATGGATTGAGAATCGACATCATTATTCTCCTATGGTGTTTCTATAACTTCTTCTGGACTGATTGGAAAATTATAGACTTGTTGGATTTCAGCAGATGAAATGAAGACGTCACCACTTATGCTTTCATCACTGTTTTGTAGGTTACCAATTTCTCCCATGTTGTCTGGCTCGATTGTCGTAACTGACATTATGGATCTTTCCATAAGAGTATTTTGATTTGGGCCTATTTTGTCAATTTGACTGATAGGTAACACATAATCTGTACTCACATGTGTAAATGGATTTATTGGAATTTTCTCCAAACCATATGGAGAATTAACTATGTTAATTTCCTTCATTGTAGATTTTTCTCTTCCCTTCATGTGATAAAATTCTGCCTCAATGTATTGAGACTCACATTTCTTGAACGGGGCCTTATCACCATAAAATGCTCCAACTTGACCATTGAAACAGTATTTGAGACATTGATGGTATGATGAAGGAATAGCTTCATGCTGATGTAGCCAGGGTCTTCCAAGCAAGACGTTGAAAGCTGAGTCTTGATCAACAATCATGAAATCCGAATTGGATACAAGATCTCCAAACTGGGTTCTGAGTGTAACTTCGCCCAGTGGTTCTTTTTCATTTTTATCATATCCTTGTAACATCATGGTAGAAGGAGATAAATCAGATTCCATGAGGCCCAATCGACGAAGTGTACGAATGGGCATGAGGTTGACTCCTGAACCATTGTCAATGAAAACTCTTCGGATATCTACACCATTGACTTTGCCAGATAAGTAGAGAGGTTTTATGTGCCCATGCACAACATCATCTTCATCATTATCAGTAAAAGATATCACTGCATGGAATTCTGTAGGATTATTCTCTATGTGATAGACTTCAGCTGCAACAATTTCAGCTTCAAACTCCCGAGGACTTGACAAAGCTTCGATGAGTGCTTCCCGAAGATCTTTTGAAAGATTCAAAGCATCCAAAATTGAAAACTTGGCTGGTACTTGGGCCAAGTGTTTCAATATATCATACTTTTGATCTAGAGGTCTGTGTTTCCCAATAGGAATATGAGGTTTAGCAGGTACCTTCGAAGAAGATGCTTCGGAAGCTGATGCATCTTGTATTGGGATAGAAGTTGGAAACATCCTTGGTTTTGGAAGATTAGACTGATTAGATCCATTTACTTGCTGAAATAAAGAAGATGGAACCTTTAATCGGTCTTCCAAAATAACTGTGCCAAAACTGAGTTGGCCATTGGCAGAAGAACTTGCTTGTTCTTTTTGAGCTCGCTGAAGGGCTCTACCACGAGTTTCTGCTGCTTACACAGTGCTAGCAGGGGTAGAATTGGAGTAGTGGCTTCGGAAAGATCCACGTCTTCCTCTGTATCCTGAACCTCTAGAACTTCCTCAGATTCCCTTATTTGATACAGGGAATTCAGGCTCATCAAGACTGGAATATGGATCTGTTAATTGAATCATATTAACATAACCGAAGATTAACTTTTCGTCTGATAAAGACCCTGCCTGACTAGCCTGTTTAGGCTGTGCCATTTTATGGGGCAGTGCCCGTGGCTTTGAAGTAGATGGCATGAAATCTGCCAGAGTCAAAGACAACTTAGGCCTCGATACATACTCATCTTCTTCCGATCCCTCTTTCTTCTTTGAATTGCACTGCCCTTTTGAGGATTTGTCTTTTGATGGAGGCTTCACTGTAGCTTTTGTAGGAGACACAACTGGCTTCTTCAATTGTGTTTGCAAAATGGCATGGGTTTGATTGATTGTCTTTCTGACCATCCAATCATCATATTTTTGCGCAGTTTTTCTTCTGACTTCCTGCCACTCGCCTCCTTCCTCTGGACCTGTAGCGGTAACACACGCTACATGAGCTGAAGAACCCTTCAATTTGACTTGTCCCAAGTCGACCATATTTTGCAGGAGGTCTTTAAAGACAAAACACTCCTTGATGGGATGCCCCAACATTTGATGAAAAGGACAATAATTGGGGCGGTCTTCATCTCCTTCCTTGTTTGGCCTCTTGGGTACTGGTAATTGAACCAAATTATTTTCCATAGCTGAAATGAAGTAACCATGAACTTGCTCATTTCAGAAAGAGTATGTTTTACTCTTCATATCCTCAAATTGTTTTCATCGTTGATCTCTTTGATCATTTGGACGAAACGACCTTTGTTGTTGGCGTTCAGGTGGTGGAGTCCTTCAAGAAGATGAAGGTTTTGAAGTAGATATAGGTACAGGTGCTTGTTTAAGCATAACTATAGCAGTTTATGCTTTACCCATTCTTCTTCCTGGAGCTGATGGAATTACACGAGATTTAACCTTAGCCTGTATAAGGGAATCTTCAATCTGCTGAGCGATTGAAGTAAGGTCTCGAAACCCTCCTGTGTATTTCACAGGGATCAATGGCGTGCGTAATTCGTCACGCAAATTTTCCACAGAGATTGGCAACAGCTCTTCTTGAGGGAGTGCTAAACTCAGGGAATACGTTATTCCCTTCCAGCGAGCAATGAAATCAGAGACTCTTTCATTCTCCCTTTGCTTGCAGTTTGTAAGATCGAAAACTGTCGTTTTTGGCAAAGTTGAGCTGAACTGAAGAAGGAATTTTTGACAAAGATCCTCCCATCCGATGATTGACCGGGATTGCAAGCTTGTATACCAGACAAAAGCTGGTCCTTGCAAGGTTCGCACGAAGCATCTGAGTTTCACTACTTCTTGCTGCTCTGGAGTTCCCATCATAGGATCACAACAAGACACGTAATGCGTCAAATGTTGTTCAGGGTTGCCTGATCCATTGAAAGTAGGGAAAATGGGGTTTCCAAAACTGGATGGAGGAGAAATTGAATCTACCCATTTAGGGTAAACTTTCTTTTCAGGTTGAACTTGCGCCCATTTCCATTCCATAGTTTATAACCGATCTGTTAATGACTCAATAGTAGTTATTAACTTTTGAGAAACATCAGGTTGAACTTGGTTTTGGGTAGGTGCAATGAATGGATCTTGTACAGACGTGGTGGTTGGTGCTGCAACTGATGGTAGCACTGCCAACCGTTGTTGCGCTTGACCCACGGGATTAGACCTCTGAGGGTGTACTAATAAAAGGGGATATTCTTGATCCATCTCAGTAACTGCAACAAATTCCTTCGGCTGTCGAACTTCAGCATTCTTAAGGAGAAGACTACTCTGAAGTAGTTATGCATTCAACCTTCTTAATTCTTTCATTTCTTCCTCTTGTTGTGCAAACCTTTGCTCTAATGAGAGCGATTGACCTTCTCCAGAGGAAGGATATGTAACCTGATTCTTTCTCTTCCCTTTGTTGGATAACTTTTGGAAGGAGGGAAGTGGATTACCTAGGTTCTGAGTAATCCTTTGACTTCGTGTAAGTACACATTCTTCATTTGTATCGGTGCGTACATTTTCTTGAGCAGGACGCTCTTCATCTGAGTCCCCTGAGTGAGTCTCCTCTGGTGGATTAGCAACAACGGCATTGATGACATTGATTGATGCATAATGCATCGCATCCCTTCTATCAATATTTCTGTGATATTATTTTCTTTCATGTATTTGATGAGACATTGCCTTTTGTTGATTCAATCCTTTAGGAATTTCTTGACGAGCTATAATTTGGAGGGAATATCCTGATAATTTGGCTCTTCGTTCTTCTTGGGGCTTCTTCCCCAATCGAGAAAAGACCGATATTCTCTGAGAAGGGGATTGATGATTTGAAAGAGTCCCCAGTCTCGTGAACTGGGGATGTTCCTGCTGATTCCGCTCAACTCCTCGAATCCCATTTGTTGACTTTGAGGGTTGGGTTAGAGAAGTCCCCAGTCTGACAAGCTGGGTGGCTCTTGACATGCTACGTCTGAGATCTTTTTAAAAGATCTCTTGATCTTGCGAATCTTAGTTTGGAAATTAGCTGGATGCATTAACCTGTATCCACTTTTATCACCTGGTTCAATAGACCGTTGGATGATTTCCGAGACTTCTGTCATTTGATGACGTGTTTTCTCCATACGAGAGGCTTGTGCAATATTCTTGCCTGCTTGATGTAGGAGCAATTCAACAACTTGTTCTCTATATGCTTGATTTTGAGAGGAACTAGTTGAAGCCTGTTCTTGAGAAAGCTTTTGATTATGAACAAAGCCCATTGATTGTGGCCGACCATGGGCAATAACATTGCATGAGACCATTTTTGGCGGGCTTTGCTGACTGGAAAGCACTGTGAAATGTAGTGCTCCGTGAAAACCCCATCCTCCGATATGAACATCAGATGGAGCATTGGAAATTAACTGACACAATTTTCTTAGTGCGCTAAGGCATGAACGTTGAAGGGTTCTCAGTTGTTTTTCAGCCTTCGGATACCGAGAGACTGATAGAGATGCCAAATCAATCTGACTTTGTAGCCCTTCTATTATCTTAAGATGATTTTCGTATTCATCATAATATAATACCTTCTTCTTTAATTGACAAAGAGTTTTCCATATGTTGAGACGAAGATCATGGATTCCATCATCCGTTAACATCTTTGGAATGTCGTACTGGGAGTCAGCCAAAGGCCAAAACATGACTGGTACTCCACCTTTTGCCAGTTTTTTCCTCATGTTCAGCATTTCCTCTTTATCATTAAATGAAGATTCTTCTACCAGTTTTGACCAGAGTTGGTGTTTTCTTGTTGCTTCATCGGATTCAACAAGATTGGTAGAGAGATCATTGGTCAAACTAGAAGATGCATGACTTAGGGGTGGTTTGGAGAATGACCTACACCCTGGGCTATCTTCTGATTGAGAAAGTATTTCACTTGTTAGCGATAAAGCATCAGACATGACTGGTTTCGCATTTGCAAGTGCCTCAAGATAAGAGGGCTTTCTCAGCACTACATTGTCCACTGGAGTATTTTCCAGGCAATGTGAATCACTACTGCGGAGAGGACTTTCTCATCAAAATTCATCATTATGGGGAGGACCACCATAATGGGTTACAATAAAAGATGAGATCTCTTGCTCCTTGGTCTTCTGACCACACAGAGGGTTCCTGTGGCTCTCATCTGAAGAAGAAACTTCAAGATTGACCAAATTTTCATGAAGCAAGTCTTCATGAGGAAGTGTCTATTGAAGACCTTCAGAATTAATGTTCCTGTTATTGGGAACTGAGGGAGTAGAATCTTGAATTCCGACAGATAAATGTCTGAGGGCTTCAAGAACTCCAGCATCGAGCAAGGCCTTGTTATAGATTGTCCTTTGATCTCCTGACTGTGCTGGGCGGATCTTTTTCTTAGATGCCTTCTTACTCACTTTGGAAACTACTTGTTGACGAAAGTGGTTACTCTAAGCAAGTGTATGTGCCTGATCAGGAAATATGGTCAGGTTAGGCTGACGATCTCCACTCAAATCAGGTGTATGTGCCTAACTTGGTTGTCCGTATGATATGGGGGAGTATGCCCCATAACCCTCTTGGACTGGAACAGATGTGTGTGTCTGTTACGGAGTGAATCTTTGATGTGTCACTCCACTGCTAGGGATAGATTTATGTGTCTGTCCCTGAGATGATGCTGAAGCTGTTATGATATCCTGGCAAGCATCCAGAATATGAGCAGGAATTTTCTTCTGCTCTTTCACCATTGACAAAATATGTTTGGTGACTTCAGCCGCCGAAACAGGGATATACGTCCATTCCGGGTTTGGAGTAGGTGTATGTGCCTGCTTCTTTCCTCCTTTTCCTGTCAGTGAATCCTGACAGTACTCAAGTGTGGAGGCAGAGAGTTGAGTCTGCCTCCTGTTTGTCGTCGGGGCTTTCCGACTGACTTTTCCGTGCGCTACCAAGCGAGACTGTTGGTAGGCTTGATTAGTATTAGCAGGTGTATGTGCCTGCTGATTACACTTCACCAAACGCGGTTGCCGAGATCCATCATATGTAGTCAGACAAGCCTGTTGACTAACTGGTGATGTATAAGCAGGTGTATGTTCCTGCCTATAGTACTACGCCGGAATTGCCTGGCGGGATTGGCTTGATGCTGCCAGACGAGTCTGCTGGACAGCGGAATTAAAACGGACAGGTGTGTGTGCCTGATCGTTGTTTGCCACCAAGTTAGGATGGTGGACTTCTCCGGAGATGGCAGGGATGACAACCTGCCTATTGTTAATCGGATTCCGTCTCTGGAGGTTCATCTTGCCTGCTCAGGTTCGAGGAACCTGAGCTGAATGCCTGGAGTCGGTACCCTCATCATGTTGAGGGTGCACTACCGCACGAGCCTGGCGGCGATTGTTGATGGGAGTTCTCAGGAAGGACTCCTGTCTTTTCGAATTAAGGCCCTGCGGGACCTGCTCATTTACTTCCTCAGAGTAAGGGAGTGAATGGAAATTGCATTCCGGGGATAACGACCCGAAACGGTTGGAGACAGTAGTCAGCACCGTCTGCTTCTTGATCGCTGGCCGCCGTTGTCCAGACAACCAGGTAGAGTTGTTAACTTGGAGGGCTTGACGAGCGGCCTCCAGAGTTGGGATAGTACCGTTGTGACGGTACTCCTTAACCAGTGCATTAAAAACCCAGCGTTGAAGACGCTGAGTTGGTGATGTCATCCTCAGAGCGGACAACGTTCCAGCAGGAGTAGCAGCATTGGTTTTCACAGTAGTAGACCTCACAGTAGAGGTGTTTACAGTAGTAGTATTCACAGGGGTGAATTTAAGGAAATCCATTTTGCAGAAGATCTTGAGAAAAGAGTGCCTGTTCCATATAACAGACATAATCAAGATGAATCCGACCACTGCATATTTTGGATGAGCACATGTCAATGATTGCTTTGTTGGTCCAAGGGGCCTAACAAATAAGAAGAACATCACTTTAACTTGGTTAAGGATTCACGTCGGGTTCACCATTTTTTGTTTCGCACGGAATCCGGGGATGAACTCCTGGATAGGAGATTCAAACGTTCCGATCAGTTTCTAACGGGTTTGTTCGTAGAACCGGAAACATCCAATGATTCCACATCCGTTTGGACCTACTTTCCAAAGGTAGGCGCTCATTATCTTGTGGGCTAATGAGGCTTAGGAATTTGCATTGGTCGAGAGGATGGGAGGTCAGACTCATTACACCTTTTTGAGGGGAATTATTGTCTACTCCGGGACTCTCTTTATAGATTTAAGTTATGTTCGTGAATCCTTATTACATTACCAAGTATAAAATGAGCTTTCCTTCAGTTTAACAATCAATTATTAAATATGTGAGAAATTTAGAGAATCTTTTATATGTATTCGAGGTTCTTCGTCAATATGGAATCATCTGTATCTATTTAGATATTCTTGGTCAATGGTATCCTTCAAAATATTTATATAAAATTCTCTTGGTCATTATGATGACCAGGCTGGTTTTAAAGCCACTCAGTGGGGCACTTGAAGTTTATCATCATTCAGAAGGAAAATGAATTACTTCAGAGTTGGTATCGAACCCATAAATGGGCTACCTACATATCCTTTGTTTTGAAAAAGGAATCAGAAGCCACGTAGTTCGAATAAGGGTATGATGTTTATGATTGATGGATCAAAGTTGGATGTCACAGTTACTTTTACACTCTAAGCTCACGTGAGTCATGCTCGGTGTGAGAAACAAGAGGTATTAGTAAAATTTAGACAATTGTGCCATGAAAGATGCAATCATAAGAAATGGTTTGGGGCTTATGTATGTATGACTGCCCAGATAGATGAAGGTTTAGGATTCACTTTTAGGGAGAAAATCCATGAACAGGGTCTATAAAGGTATATGTGGTTCATGGAGATTTGAATACTCTAATCTTGGGGCTTACTCCTAAGGAGGATACCCTAGTTAGGAGGGGACTTATGATTGGGTTTTACTCCTGAAAAGGAAACCCAAATCAAGGGTAAATTACGACTGGTTAAAGAGAAATTAGGGGACTTGGGGCTTATTCCTGAAAAGGAAGCCCAAGATTATAACTGGGTTTTATACTTGAAAAAGGAGACCCAGGTTAGGGATTAAGGTTTGGGGCTTATTCCTGAGGAGGATTCCCAAGTTACGGGACTCGGGGCTTATTCCTAAGGAGGATGCCCATATTTGAGATTGGGGCTTACTCCTGAGGAGGATGCCCAAGTTAAGGAATTAAGGTTTGGGGCTTACTCCTGAGGAGGATGCCCAAGTTTGGGAACTTTAAGAATTTGGGACTTACTCCTGAGGAAGATGACCAAGTTAAAGGACTTATAACTGGGGATTATTCCTGAAAAGGAGACCCAAGTTAAGGATTCTCTCATCTTAAAGGATGAGGTTGAATGAATGAACTCTCCATATTTAGTGACATAAGTATATTTAAATCACTAGGTTTTGAGAGATATTCCACGGAATTCCTTTTAGATAAGGAAGTCAAATCAAGAAATCATGGCATAAATGGCTTTGAAGAGTGTCTTGAAGACTGAATCTTGAAAAGAAAAGGTGGGATGGCTTAAGAGGGGTAAAATGGGCAAGATGGGCACCCAAAAAAGTAGGGGTGCACAAGTCTTGAAAGGTGCGCAAGTATTGCGGCGACGCGCAAGTATTGGTCGCGCAAGTATACTTGCACGACATGAGGGGTACTTGCGCGATTCTCAAACATCATTGTGGGTTGGTGTGAATGTGATGGGCAGCGGGGCTGCGATAAATGGTATTAAAGGGATGATGATGTACAGGTTTCGGTGTGGTTGTGGTTATGGTAGTTGGCAGTGGGGCTATGGGGATGGGTTGAATGTGAACAGATTATGGGTTGTGAATAATAAATAAAAGAGGAAGAGTTAATGAATGGTGGGGCGTGGTAATTTAACAGGATTAATAATCAATGTGGCTGGTTGGTTGATAAGAAGGGCTTGGTTGTGTTGCTTGTGTTTTCCTAACATGATTTGTGGATGGCATGGATATGTTTTATGAACGATCGATGTGGTTGGTTGTGGATAGTTGCCCAGTAGTTAAGGAAATAAATAATCTAATTCTTCTGAAACGTGAAAACCTAAATGGGGTTGGGGTTGTTTGTTGTATGCATGCTTCGTAGTAGCAGTGCCGAGGCACGTGCTCAGTTTCTCTATTTAGAATCTATATGTTGGGCTGTGTGGTTGGTATATATATATATATATATATATATATATATATATCTGTATCTTTTGTGTTATATCGCACCCCACCCATGTTGAGCACTTAGTGTCGAACACTCCCATTTCATGGGAGAGGGTGTTTTTCCCTTAGTTACTATCTTCTTCCTTCTCCTTCTTCCCTAGGCTATGATGGCTTGAGGCGACCTTACATATAAGACTCTTTGGTTAGGTTTCGATTGGGGTGGCTTTAGCCCAGGACACTTTGGGCAGGTTCTACTTTTTCCCAAGAATCTTCGAGATGATGCCCAGGTGTGTGCGGGCGGGATATGTGGTTGTGACGCCCAAGTGTGTGCGGGCGGGATACGTGGTTGTGAGCCCCAGGTGTGTGCGGGCAGGAGACGTGGTGGTGAGGCCCAGGTGTGTGTGGGCGGGGAGAGTGTGGCAGCATCAGGGCGTTCATCGTTAGGAAGAGAAGCTAACTAAAGGGAACTAGTGCGGGGTACCCAATACTCTTGTTTCATATATACTACTACCTGGTGTGCTTGTGTTTTGGTGAGTGTGGCTGGTGAGGTTGGGTGGATAGAATTCCTTGCTAGGTTTCTTCTGTTGTTCTCACGGGACATTAGGATGTCTCCCCACTTGTGCATGAGAGCTTTAGGTTTCCCTACTGAGTATACTTGTATGCTCACCCTACGTTTACTTTCAGGTTTCCAGGAGGACTACTAGGGCCATGCGGGACCCTACTAGTCGGGCAGTTAGAGTTTTTGCAGTTGTTGTTCTCTTGTTTTCTTTTGGCATTGTACTTTGAGCTTTCTCGTACTTGTACCTTGTTATAAAATTGTTTAAACATGCATGTGGTCTTGGTTTGGGTTTATTTCTATACACTTGTTCTTTTTTTCCTTTTGGTGGTCGACTTGTCCTATTTCCCGATCTTAAATAATAAAAAGGGTAATGCCTCCCATATTTGTGAAAACTCATACCCTTAGTGCTAATCGCTACCCCGGGGCCTACTGGAGGCGGGACTCGGGGGTCATTATCTCCCTTCCACCATTGCCAGCTCAGGAGGGGCATCTTTAGTGGGAGGGGGTCGTGACAGAATGGTATCATAGGGATGTTGAGAGATAGGATGGAGTCTGGAGTTAGACACAATGAGGATTGCATGGGATGGTAGCGTGACAATGTTATTCAATCTTGGTGCGTGACATAGGCAAATGAATACCGGCTAGGACACAGGATTTTAGGTCCCCCCGTGAGCTGATGCAAGGAATCTAAGCCTAACGAACGACCAAGTGAGACTACATTGATTGCATGGTAGAGACCCTAGGGAAGGTAAATGCATCATCATGATTGTGTTTTACTTTATTTGGGTGTTCTGGGAAAGAAATTGAAATAAAATGATAAAATAAAACCTTGAGTTTTCCTTACTACTTGGGCTTAGGCGATCCTTGTTTACCGTACAGCTATGGCACCTGGACATCGTCCCCGGGTGGCTCAGACAGCCGAGGCCCAGTAGATTCAAGCGATCGATCAACTGAGGATTGACCGAGAGGAGGAAGATAGCCAGTGGTAGAAGACTCTCCATTCTTTCCAGCGGCAGATCCTCAAGAAGTATGAGGGTATTACTTCAGATACAGAGACAGAGGGGTGGCTTGAGGAGCTAGGGATCACTTTTACCTTGATCCATGCTCCGAGGGAGTACTGGGTTCCCCTAGCAGTCACTCAGCTAAGAGGTGTGGCACAATAGTGGTGGACAGTCTACCTCAGAGAGAGGATAGAGGCAGAGGTTCCTTGGGCTGACTATGAGAAGGAATTCCGAGAGGAATTCCTTTCTTCCATGATCAAGGTGGAGAAGCAGCAGGAGTTACCCTCCCTTCAACAGGGGAGTATGTCCGTACTAGAGCTGGGGATCAAGTTCAAGGATCTCTTGCGCTTTGCTCCGGATCTCTTTCCGGATGTGGAGTCTCAGGCGAGACGTTTGGAGGAGGCGCTTCGTCCTTCACTCTAGTATGCTGTCACCCCCTTCACCCTTCCGACATACTTGGTGGTACAGAAGAAGGCAGAGGTTGTAGAGAGGATGCACTCGCTGGGAGGTGCACCCTGAGAGGGGATCCATCCAGGCTCGTCGAAGGGGAAGGTAGTGAGCAGCAGGGCTCCTGCGACGGGACCTTCCAGGTTCAGGCCAGTGGGGAGCAGGCCCCAGCAGTTCCAGTTCAGATCTTCGGGTCCTCATCCCTTTTTCACGAGCCCAGGACCGAGGTGTTTTACTTGTGGAGGTTTCGGGCACGTTCAAAGTCGGTGCCTGACCTGAGCTCAGTACGGTGGAGGTGGGCAGGTTCAGCGCCCACCTCAGCAGCACCAGTTGCCGGCTAGGCCCTTCCAACAGTAGCAGGACCATGCCCCTCCGAGGGCAGACTTTGCGGGAGGAGGCAGACCTTAGGGTGCTCCTCAGGGACCTCGACCAGGGCGTGGTCGGGGAAGTGGATGACATCAGAGAGGCAGAGGAGCTGGACGTGGACAGTTGCACGCAGTAGAGTTGACAGCTCTAGCTGGACCAGAGGTGGTGCGAGGTACGATTTGTTTGTTCAGTACTCTTGTTCCTTCTTTGTTCGATTCGGGAGCTTCGCACTCCTTTGTTACACCTTGTCTATCCCATTCCTTGGGACTAGACGTAGAGAGACTTTCCATACCACTGGTACTGAGCACACCAGTTGGAGGCCAGACCAGTGTATCTTGTGTTTGACGGGGATGTGGGATGACGTTGGGACCACATCGATCTAGTGGGGACCTTCTTCTGTTACAGATGCAACCTTATGATGTTATCCTAGGCATCGACTGGTTGTTTTCTGTTGGTGCCGTTATCGACTGCTTCCGGAGAAGAGTCGTGTTCTCCGACGTGGACGGGCAGCGTGTAGCTTTTGTTGGCAAGAGGAGCTATCAGGTGGGAAGCTGGCGTGTGGAGCCTCTCATTTCCTTGTTAGGTGGGCTATTAGTGGTTTCAGCTGATTCAGAGATGATGGATGTCCCGGAGGTTGTTGGGGAGTTCCTCGATGTTTTTCCTGAGGAGGTTGTGACTCTACCCCCCCCCCCGACGTGACGTTGAGTTCGGGATAGAGTTACATCCTGGTGCCCACCCTATTTCGATGGCCCCTAATCGGATGGCACCTTAGGAGTTGCAGAGTTGCGGATTCAGAATTGACGATCTGATGGAGAAGGGTTTGTTCGACCCAGCGTATCGCCATGGGGTGCCCCAGTTTTGTTCATTAAGAAGGAAGATGGTGGTCTCAGGCTGTGCATAGACTACAGAAGGTTGAACCAGGTAACGGTAAAGAACCTCTATCCCCTCCCAAGGATAGATGATCTATTCGACCAACTGAGGGGAGAAGGTTGGTTTTCCAAGGTTGATATACGATCTGGATATCATCATCTGATGGTAAAAGGCAGCGACATATCGAAGACGGCTTTCAGGTGCAGGTATGGGCACTTTGAGTTTGTAGTGATGTCGTTTGGAGTTACGAATGAACCGGCTGTGTTCATGGGACTTATGAACTTTTTCTTCTGGGAGTTTCTAGACCAGTTCGTCGTTGTGTTTATCGATGACATCCTGATCTACTCAAGGTCATAGGAGGAGCATGTTGAGCATCTCAGGGCAGTCTTGGGAGTCCTTTGACACCACCAGCTTTACGGAAAATTGTCGAAGTGTAAGTTCTTGACACAAGAAGTATAATTCCTTGGGCACGTGGTTTCTCAGCATGGAGTGTCAGTGGACCCGTCGAAGGTGGAGGAAGTTGTTTCTTGGGAAGCACCCAAGAGCGTCGAAGAGGTTCGTAGTTTCCTGGGGTTAGCAGGTTACTATCATAGGTTTGTTTCAGACTTCTCTCGAGTTGCTGCTCCTTTGACAGCTTTGACGAGGAAGAACTAGGTCTTCCTATGGAGCGAGCAGTGCAAGAAAGCTTTTGACTACCTGAAGGAGAAGTTGGTCAGTGCTCCCGTACTCAGGTTTCTAGAGGAAGGGTTGTTGTATGAGGTGTTTTGTGATGCTTCTGGCCTTGGTCTGGGGTGCGTGCTGATGTAGAAGAAGGGAGTGATCTATTATGGGTCTTGGCAGTTACGCCCTCACGAGCATAACTATGCCACCCATGACCTAGATCTTGCAGCAGTAGTGTTCGCACTGAAGTTGTGGCGACATTACCTTTTTGGGGAGCGCTTTGTGGTCTTCTAATATCACAAGAGCCTATGTTATATCTTCTCCCAGCGTGACCTGAACTTACGGAAGCGGAGATGGGTCGAGTATCTCTAAGACTATGACTTTGAGATCTCTTACACTGAAGGTAAGGGCAACATTGTGGCTGATTCCCTGAGCAGGAAGTCACATCAGGAAGTGGTTCAGGAGTCTACTGATGCTTGGAAAGCGATGGGAGAGTTGGTTGCCTTGCACTTGGATGCCAGGGTAGAAGGTGTTAGAGGCTGTTTGTTTCAGATGACGGTGCAGTCCTCCTTGCTTCAGCAGGTGGAAGAGTCTCAGTGGGGGGACTCTGAGGCGGAAGTGATGCAGGATCGTGTCGATCAGGGGAACGCTCCAGAGGGATAGTCATAGGACAACCGACATCATATGAATTTCCATGGAAGGTTGTTTGTTCTGGAGGCAATGCGTGAGGGAGTTCTCCATGAGTTCCATAGCTCAGCCTTGGCAGTACATCCTGGAGTTTCAAAAATATACCGAGGCCTGAGTGAACAGTTTTGGTGGCCTGGGGTGAAACGGGCAGTGGCGGAGTTTGTGGCTAAATACCTAGTGTGTCAACAAGCGAAGACTGAACACCATGTTCCCAGTGGTTTGTTGCATCCTTTAGATGTCCCCGAGTGGAAGTGGGATGACATCTCAATGGACTTCGTCACAGGACTACCCAGAGACCAGGGTGGATATGATGTTATCTGGGTGGTGGTGGATTGACTGATGTACTCAGCTCACTTCTTAGAAATTAAAGAGTCAGGCCCGGTGAGTACCTTAGCACAGAGGTATGTAGACGAGGTTGTGTGGTTGCATGGAGTCCCAAATACTATCATCTCAGATCGGGATACTCGGTTTACCTCACGAGTCTGGATGGGGTTACATCATGCTTTTGGCACCCAGCTACTCCTTAGCACTACTTTCCACCCCCAGACTGATGGGCAGACAGAGCGGACTATCCAGACATTGGAGGACATGCTGCGATCATGAGTTCTGGATTTCAGAGGATCATGGGTACGACACTTGCCTTTAGTAGAGTTCGCCTACAACAACAGCTTCCACTATACTATTGGCATGGTACCGTTTGAGGCTTTGTATGGAAGGCCATGTTGTTCACCCATTTGCTGGGCAGAGGTTGGTGAGACAGGTGCTCTTGGGCTAGAGGTAGTGCAGAGCACCACAAAGAAAGTCTATATTATACGTGAGAGGATGAAAGCGGCTCAGGACCGACATAAGTCTTATGATGACCGTCGGAGGAGTCCCTTGGAGTTCGATGTGGGAGATCATGTGTTCTTGAAGGTTTCCCCTCGACGGGGGCAGCAGAGGTTTGCGAAAGGGAGCAAGCTCTCACCTAGGTTCATCGGACCTTTTTGAGGTGCTGAGGCGAGTCGGTGAGGTGGCACATCAGCTGGCCCTGCCACCTCAGTCGGAGAAGTTTCATGACGTCTTCCACGTCTCTCAGCTTCGTCGGTACTTACATGACGACTCCCACGTTATCGACTGGGGAGAGTTAGATATGGGAGACGACGTGACCTTCGAGGAACGACCAGTCAGGATCGAGGATCGTAAAGAGAAGGTGCTCCGTGGACGAACCATTCCGTTGGTTCATGTGTTTTGGAGGCATGGCGGCCTCGAGGAAAGCACTTGGGAGCGGGAGACCAAGATGCACGCTCAGTACCCGGAGTTGTTTTGACTTGTGTTTTCCCTTGTTCTTCTGAGCTTTGTGTTGATGTTGTACTTTGTACCCTTGATATATGGAATGCTTGGCTTGTCAGTTGAGAGAACTTTTTATTTCCTTGTTCCCTGGTAATGTGTGAAATGTCTGGATGTGTGGGGAAAGGGAAAAACCTAACCCTTAATCGAGACGCATTAATGCGGATGCGATTGAACCCGTGCGGGCGAGTCAGTGCCGCCTAAAGCGGATAATATGTCGACCTAGGAGAAGGAATTCTTCCCCAAACCACATGTTCGGGTAGTGTGTTGGTTGTGTGGTTTTGGGGGTAGTGTGAGTTTAAGAATCCTAATGTATG
The DNA here is from genome assembly GCA_963277665.1 of Viscum album. NCBI lineage: Eukaryota > Viridiplantae > Streptophyta > Magnoliopsida > Santalales > Viscaceae > Viscum > Viscum album. The sequence continues at coordinate 12,970,837 of OY728145.1, forward strand.
AAAGTGGGAAGACCCAATTATAAATCAAGACACATTTACGAGGACGTGATTAAACCCGTGCAGGCGAGTCAGTGCCGCCTAAAGCGGATAATATCTCAACATAGGATAAGGGATTCCTAACACATATGATTAGGGTTGTTGGTTGGGTTCCTGTTATAACGAGAACCCTAAGAGGTACCTTGTTGAGTTTCCTCTGGGTTGGTTTTTGATTTCCCAGGGATGAGAATGTTTTAAGAGGTATCTGATGTAATGGCCCGGACCACTCCAGCCCTTTCCTTTGTCAAAAAGAAGGTCACGAAGTGTTCTGGAGGGTAAAATGGACTTTTCCAACACTTTCCATAATTTTGAAACTACACGCCGTGTAGTTTGAGTACACGCCATGTACCCCCTTTCTGGGTATACCCCATGTTGCAGGTCGTGTCCTCGCTGTGTGAAATAATGGGTGCACACCGTGTTCCCAGTTCTACACACCGTGTAGTCCTTCCCCGCGTACGCATTACCAGTCAACGGCCGTGTACCGTGTTGGAGCCGTGTCCTTACCGTGTGCAATAAATGAGTACATGTCGTGTGTCTAAAATACACATCGTGTAGTCCTTCCCCGCGTATGCGTTACCCTCAAACTGTGTGTTGACCAGTCAACGGCCGCGAAGCCGTGTTGGAAGCCGCGTGGAGACCCTGTAAAATAACCGAGTACATGCCGTGTACCCTAAAGTACACGCCGTGTACTTTTCATTTTCTCGCCTATAAAAGGAGGGGTCCACTCCTCCTTTCAAATCACCCCCTTTCCTCCCCTTTCCTCTGAGCAGAGCTCTCCCAAGAGACTCGAAGACTCATTTTCTTCCATAACTTCTTCGTCTAAGCTCCGATTTACGATCTGTCAGCAGACACGGGATCGTAAAGACGAGGCGGAACATTCGAGCTTGGATCTGCTATCCTTCATTCGTCCTTTCCTTTCCAACTTCCACTCGAGGAGGTTTTGCTGGGACCCAACAGAGGTGACGGACGCCGATGGACTTCTTCTAAAGTTGATCCGGGGGAGCGCTATGATCAGAACCTGTTGAGGTAGGGATCTTACCTTTGTCTCTCTCTCTTTTGTGCATCATACGGGGTGGGTATCCTCTTGTTTTCATGAGAAGCAGTTGAACCATTAAATGAAGATAATAACTGGTTAAGAACGGGGATGGGAAAGTTGTTATGTTTATCTTGTTTATCCTATTGATATGATGTGAATTGAATTTGATTATGCCTACTGAAAATCATGGTCGTTGGGGGCCTTTTTTTTCACAATTAAATGTTGCACTATCTTTCTAGACCGTTTTGTGGATATAACTTTGTGGAAATTGGTTAATCACGTAAAGATGGCTGATTAAATGAAAATCTGGAACCCTTATGTGATCACCCTGGTTAAACAAAAATGGAATAATGAACATGTGGGTGTTGGTTTGGATACGTGGCATGTGATGGGGGGTGTTTTGTGGGTTGTTGTGGTTTGGGTGAGCATTGGGGCTGCGATTGGGTTGGTTGTGGGTTGGTGTGAATGTGATGGGCAGCTGGGCTGCGATAAATGGTATTAAAGGGATGATGATGTACGGGTTTCGATGCGGTTGTGGTTATGGTAGTTGGTAGTGGGGCTGCGGGGATGGGTTGAATGTGAACGGATTATGGGTTGTGAATAATAAATAAAAGCGGAAGAGTTAATGAATGGTGGGGTGTGGTAATGGAACGAAATTAATAATCAATGGGGCTGATTGGTTGATATGAAGGGTTTGGTTGTGTTGCTTGTGTTTTCTTAACTTGATTTGTGGATGACAGGGATATGTTTTACGAACGATCGATGTGGTTGGTTGTGGATAGTTGCCTAGTAGTTAAGGAACTAAATAATCTCATTCTGCAGAAACGTGAAAACCTAAATGGGGTTGGGGTTGTTTGTTGTATGCATGCTTCGTAGTAGCAGTGTCGAGGCACGTGCTCAGTTTCTCTGTTTAGAAGCCATAGGTTGGGCTGTGTGGTTGGTATATATATATATATCTGTATCTTTTGTGTTTTATCGCACCCCACCCATGTTGAGCACTTAGTGTCGAACACTCCCATTTCATGGGAGAGGGTGTTTTTCCCTTAGTTACTAGCTTCTTCCTGCTCCTTCTCCCCTAGGTTGTGATTTCTTGAGGCGACCTTACACCTAAGACTCTTCGGGTAGGTTTCGATTGGGGTGGCTTTAGCCCAAGACTCTTCGGGCAGGTTCTACTTTTTCCCAAGAATATTCGGGATGAGGCCCAGGTGTGTGCGGGCGGGATAGGTGGTTGTAAGGCCCAGGTGTGTGCGGGTGGGATACGCGGTTGTGAGGCCTAGGTGTGTGCGGGCAGGAGACGTGGTGGTGAGGCCCAGGTGTGTGCGGGTGGGGAGAGTGTGGCAGCGTCAGGACGTTCGTCGTTAGGAAGAGCAGCTAACTAAAGGGAACTGGTGCGGGGTACCCAATACTCTTGTTTCTTATATACTTCTACCTGTTGTGCTTGTGTTTTGGTGAGTGTGGCTGGTGAGGTTGGGTGGATAGAATTCTTTGCTAGGTTTCTTCTGTTGTTCTCACGGGACATTAGGATATCTCCCCACTTGTGCACGAGAGCTTTAGGCTTCCCTACTGAGTATACTCGTATGCTCACCCTACGTTTACTTTCAGGTTTCCAAGAGGACTACCAGGGCCGTGCGGGACCCTACTAGTCGGACAGTTGGAGTTGTTGCAGTTGTTGTTCTCTTGTTTTCTTTTGGAATTGTACTTTGAGCTTTCTCTTACTTGTACCTTGTTATAAAATTGTTTAAACATGCATGTGGGCTTGGTTTGGGTTTATTTCTATACACTTGTTTTTTTTTCTTTTGGTGGTTGACTTGTCTTATTTCCCGATCCTAAATAATAAAAAGGGTAATGCCACCCATATTTGTGAAAACTCATACCCTTGGTGCTAATCGCCACCCCGGGGCTTACTGGAGGCGGGACTCGTTGGTCATTAACTCCCTTCCACCATTGCCAGCTCAGGAGGGGCATCTTTGGTTGGAGGGGGTCGTGACATAATGAAATCTTAAATTGGAAGATGGGTCCTACATAGAGGATATATAGGTTACTGGGATGATGGATATTGATCACTTCAGGGAGCTATTTAAAGGTTAAAGAAATAACAATGGTGAATGTTATTCTGGGAAAATATGGGGAATCCTTCACGAACTGCATACCAAGTTTGGTTGAAGACCATGATAATGACCTGTTGGAGGCTCTAGAGAACATAAAGAAGATCAAAGAGGATGTGTACAGTATCAATCTAGAAAGTACACCAAGTTCGGATGGTTTTCCAAATTCTTTTTATATGGATGTTGTGGAAGTCATTAAAGACCAAGTAAGGGAAGTGGTGTGATACTACTTCAAGGGTGGTAGTTTGAACAGTGCAGTGTGCGCTTCCATGGTGTTTCTCATTCCAGAAGTAAATGAACCCATCTCTATCAATAAACACATTCCTATTTGCCTCTACAATTTCACTTAAAAAAAATCATTTCTAGCATTATTAATAGATTTCTTAATCATTTTATTCCAAGACATGTCTAAGAGAAGCATCATGAATTTATCAAAAGGTGGAACATACAAGGGGAAATTGGGATAGGCAAGGAGATGATCAACAAAATCAATATAAAATAATTAGGATCGAACATTGTGGTCGAAGTGGATATGGATATAGCATATGACTGACTCGAATGGAGCTTCCTTCTTTGAGTTATGAGAATGTTTGGATTTATGGAGTGGACTTTTGACTTATTTTTGGTTTTTCTGCTTCCCTGTGCCTAACCACCTCATTGATAGGGAGGTGTTTGGGTTTCTTCAAATGTGATAAAGGAGTAAGGTAGGGAAATCCATTTTCCTAAAATATTTTTATCCTTTGTTAGTGTGATCTCTCTAGGAACATCAACTGTGGCCTAGATTGGGGAATTATAATTACTTTTAGATGCATATTTGGTAGTGGTTCCATCTCTCATCTCATGTTTGCTAATGACATGATTTTATCAAGAATGGTAAGCTAAAATCAATGAGCACATTCAACAGGGTCGTGTAAGACTATACCAGATGGAGTGGACAAAGAATCAATAAAAGGAAATACAATTTATTCATCTCTAATAGGTGTTCCAACAGGTGCAGAAACATCACTCAAAACAAATTTGATATGAGGAGGGGCTCCAAAAAAATGGTGTATCTAGGTGCACCCATCTCAAATGTAAGGATTAAAAAGAAATTTTTTGAAGACGTTATAGGTTGGATTCAAGGGAGAATATGTAAATCGAAGAATGTTTTTCTATTCTTTGGTGGCAGAATAATGTTGGTCATCGCTGTTTTAACTTCCATCCCAATGCACGTCTTATTTATTATCCATGAACTGAAGTGAAATATTGATAGGATTAAAAAAAATTAATTTAATTGATATGGGATGAAAAAATGCTGCAAGGTATAATTGGGAATCTCGGTAGAGAATGGCTTGAACAATTTTGTAATGTGGAGCTAATCTAAAATGTGTCTCGGACTCATTGATCACCATGATGGCAAGTATGGCATGGGAAATTATAGAAGGAAAACCTTTAAAAGATACGTTCATGACGTGAAAGTATTAAATAGTGAACACTCCTATCTGGATAAATTCATGAAACATTATCTAGATGTGATGGAAGATGAGGTTAGATGTGTAGTTGGCCGTAGAGATATCAGATACTAGGAGGAAAACTGGGCTGGGAAAGCTCTCCATTTTACAGGTTTTCCTGCTCTGGGTATATCGTTTTGGGAGGCGATCTGGTTCCCTAATTTCATAAGTGACACTCTAGATCGACAATAAAAGGTCATATATGAGAGTATCCTTTTGAACAATGAACTCGATGTAAGTGATTTTTCACAATCTATGAACGACCGCTTCCACACCCGGGATTTTTAGGTGATGTTTTGTAGCAAACAGGTGCATCACGAATGGGTGGATAAAACATGGGGTAAGGAGATCCCATTGAAGTTGAGTTTTTTGGTTTGGTAGATGAATAACTAGGTGATCTGTACAGATTAAAATGTGAAAATAAAAGGGATCGCTTTGACCTCTTGTTGCAGGTGCTGCTCCTCTATGAATCAGGAAACTATTAGGCACCTATTATTCCATAGCGAATAGGATTATAAGATCTAGAACTCATTGGGGTAACAACTCTGACTTATAAGAGATGGTGATTCATTTTGAAAATTTATTTAAAATTGGTTTCAAGTGGAGGAAGACTAGGGAGTGGACAGAAAAGATTGAGCGTTGATTTTGTTTCCAGTCCGCTGGTTCCAATGGGAGGCGAGGAAGAAGGTTGATGAAGGTAAAAAATAATTGGAACATTGCCTTAAGGTTCATTTGAATTATTATACGGTAGATTTGGGTCTCTTTTGAAGAGAATATAATCCTCATCACTTCTTAGAAGATTTATTCCAAGTGCCCTTTTTGAAATAGGGAGTAGTAGCAGGAGTAATCTGGGTAGATGGGTCAGATGGGTTCCTGATTCTTGGGGGTTAGACTGGAATATTGATGGCTCTTACTTATCTTTGAATATGAGGAGAATGGGACTTTTATAGGATAATCAAGGTCTGTTCATTATGGATTTAAGTGTTAATTTCAGTTCTGGAAACTCCATGGGAGTGGAGGTGAGGGCCATGAACACAGGCCCCCCACTTTGTAGACTTTGCAACATTTTATTGGATGAGGAGGAATCTTACTCAAGTATTCTGATAGGGCTTTTTAAATGTAATGTTAACTATCATTTGGACTTTATGTATCTTGTTAGATGGTGCAGATCTCTCATCTTTCCAGGTACCAGAATAAATCATACATTTGGGGAGGTAATTTTCTATGGATGTCTTGGACACTAAAGGGATTCCAAGTGAGTGCATCATTGTGTACCATTTTACAGGTTCATTACCTACTGAATGAAGTCCTGTCATAATGGGGGATTCTCTTTGGATTCACCATTTTCATCCTCCTTAATGCATGGATTCTTATAGGAACCTTGTAAAATAATAAAAAAGGAAGTATGAGTGATATATATATAATTAAGTGAAGGATCTCGATGATAGTATTTTTAAAATATAAAATCAAATTCATAGTATGGAATACAAGAATATTGAAATAAAAAACATTACAAAAACAATGAAAATGTTTGAACTTCTAAAGAACTCAACATACCACTTGAATATCAAACAAAATCCATTACAATAATCATCCAATAATTCTTCATGTGGATGAAAAATCTAACCCTCAATCCAATGTGTGATGTAACTTCTATAATATGATATACGGTGTTTCTAGAGTGATCTAAACTATATTTATTCAATTAAAAGTAATTCAACTTTCAAAAACTTATATCCTGTGATAAAAACCAATGAAATTTAATTTTATGAGTATGAATATTTTTAAAATTGATCTTTAATTTATTTGTAACCTATAGAAAATATAAAAAATTTAATCCAATGATTGTGGTGACTATACTGTTAAAAAGTGAATTTTTATGTTCTATAAACATTTCTCAAATGATCAAAATAGTGAAAATGACATGAGAGTGTCATAAAATTCAAGGACAATGATATTTGGATCATTTATACCCAGTTTTTAAAAACTATATCTCAAATAGGTGTCTAATTTTTTCATAATTATATGTATTGACTTTTTTATTACTCAAAGTATTTCTTATTATTTAAATTTGTGAAAAAATTTCATAACTGAGTAAGAAAACTCAGATTTACACTAGTATTTTGGAAATAGTTTTTAATAATCTATCTATAGGATAAAAAACAAAGGTCAATTTGATGTGTGATATATAAAATTGATGAACTAATTTATTTTTTCAGGATATAAAAATATTTATGTTTTGAAATATTTTTTCCAAATAATAAAAATGAAATTCTAAAACTCCAAAATGTATTTATCATGATTTTTATGTATTACTTTGGGATATTTTTTATATATGATGTTATCCTCATTTTTTAACTATATATAATGTTGAATAAAGAGACATTGTTATGAATTAATTAAATTTTATTATAAATTACATTTATAATTATTTGTCTCTTCTTTAAGTAGTTTTATAAAAACAAATATTATTTTTATTACAGGAACACACTTATTTGGTGTCGATATAGTTGATTACTGGAAAATATTTCAAAAATGATACATTTGTTTTTTTTGTTGTTTTTGTTTTTATTTCTTACATTTGTAGTATATCATTGTAATTGATTGGAGAATATATGGGATGATCAACAGTTTCTCACTTTTGATATGATTGGAGATCAAGATATTTCCTCATGATACCCAGTTTCGATAGCCTCCTTGAGAACTAATTAGGGAGATCCTATATGGGAAGGAAAAATATTCTCATCTTACACCATCCTTCTAATCCCATCACCCTTGATGAATTAAAGAATCAATTGGTGGACTCTTTGTCACTGTGTTTTTTATGATAATAAAGAAAATGATGTATCTTACACACAGTCTATGGTTAGAAATCATGAGTTGAGTTCTCTTACTCTATACTAGGTTATGCTTGATCATAAAACTAATAATATTAATTAGGAAAAATGTGTCAAGGTTTTAGCCAAGTCACACACAGATTCAGGTGTGTCGTGATATGCAGATTCTATTTTTCTTAACAAGTCCTTTGAAGACTTTTGTGATCTGAATTTTCTAAGTGGTAGAATATTGAATAAGGTATACATGACATTTTTAGAATGATGAAAGGGGTATTATTTCTAAAAAATTAATGAGTTTAAGAATTCTATAATTTCTCACATACCATTTCAATCCATATAAAACATAATTTTTTTGATATTAAGAAGTGGTTGATTGATTTCTGGGCATTTGATGATTGGAGAGTGAAAAACATGGGAAATGATTACTTTGATATTGTATTCCGTTATACAACCCTCAAATTGAGGGTGGGGGTCTGGGTTTTGTTAAACTAAATCCTAGAATCCTTTGAATACATTATTGCAATCCACTATTTAATCCCTTTAGTTTTAGAAGTTCTTCCACAAATTCTGGATTAGGATTCAGGGGTTGAGCTGGTTATTTTTGCACCCTAAAATCCTATGGGAAATTTCTTCTATAGTTGGAATTCTAATAAAAATGGATACAGAAATAAAAAGGTATTCGTAAATTAATTTTTCTAGTGTTAGAGCTAAAACCTAACCTTCCTTTTATCAAAAAAAAAAAAAAAAATTAAATTAAATTTGATTGAATTCACATTTAACGTATTGGATTAGTGTGAGAAAGTCCATGAGTTTTTAAAAGGGGGCCATAATTGTGGGAATGCCTTGAAAAAATATCATTGTTGATTAAATCGTAAGTGTAGATTAAGAGGTAATTCTACTAATAACTCTAAAAGGTATTAAAGCCAACATCCTTTGATTGTGAATTGACTGTACTGGATGATGTATAAATGCAGGTTGATCAATATAATGATGTTATATTCAGCTCTTTAATTTACATACATATTCATGATTATGAGAAAATTTCCTAGGTAGTTGATAATCAGTAAATTGAGTAGGTTCAAGAGGAATGGGATCACATTAACCATGGAAGCAAAAATGCTGAAGTGGTTTAATATAGAAGTTTATAATTGGATCATTCAAAAGATGTTTTAGATTTCCCTAGTGATGTTTTTGGGTAGAACCAGGAGGATCGATTTTATTCTTCAACCAGGAAGGGAAAAAAATACATCAAGGGAGTTCCCATTCATATTCTATGGTTGAAAAACCAAAAAAATTTGTAATGGTTAACATGAAGCCTCCAAATCCCACGGTATAAACTCCTACGACACAAAACTAGTCTGCTGGTTTGTAGGGTACAGGCAGGCAAAGGCCTGATGATTCCATTTTTTCCAATCCCATTCAAATTTTTTGGAAGGATAACCCCCACTATAAATTTTATTGATACTATTTTTTTTTTAAATATGTTGGTACGCTCACTAGTGAGCAGCGAGATGCTTTTGAACCAATGGTAGCATCATGTTATATGAAGAACGGAGAACCCCCAATGGTTGTAGCTCGTAAACAGCCTCTAGTATAGTTTGAAATGAATCTAAAGCTGTCCATTGTTTATGGGACTCCTAGTATTGATATTTATACTGAAATAAAATTTCAATGATTCTCTTAATGTTTTGGAAAAGAATATTATAGAAGTTATCACTCTTCTAATTATCCAAACAATTATAGAGAATATCACTACCACTAAACTGATCCTCCTAAAATGGGTGTTAAAGGGCCTTTTCCTAGAATTCTAATGTAAATAATTTTAATAAGAGGATTTCAAATCCAAGAATTTAGACCACTAACTTCATTAACTTTATTACTCATACAATATTGAACGATCAACCTCTGGACATGGACTATCAGGATGTGGTAACTCTCTCTCATTTGTCTGGGGTTTCTTTAGAGGAGGAGGATTTTTCTTATATAGTGAATGATGGGTGGACTCAGGATGCACCCTCATATGGTGAACAGAGGTGTAAGGTAATGTATCCATTTTAATGTTTTTTTTTGATATTATGAAAGGTATATGTGATAAATTTTTCTAGGCCCTGATTGATGAATTTGATAAGGGAATGCATGTAAATTTAAAAAGAAAAATCACCCAGAGGATCTTGAGAAAGAGAGATTACCTCAGGGCCTTAGTAATTCCATGCCAGATTGGGATGACCATTAGATTAAGAACTTATTTACAAAGCTGGATCCTGGGATATTCAACTTATGTGAGTACCTCGTATTCATGGAGCATTTATCATCTAAAATAAAATAAATTATTCCATCCAACCCTATGGTGGATATTCAAGACCTAACATGGAAAGATAGGCTTCTATTAATATATAAAAGTGGAGAAAAGGAACAATATACATCATCATCTATAGTGGAATATTTTAAGATTTGGTACTAGGAAACGAAATTTAGGAAAGGTTGACACCCATGTGGGATAATAATACATTGATTCTGAGGTAGACAATTCTCACATCATAGGATGGATAAATCTAAAAAAAAAATTACATTCACTTGTAGTGCTTCTTGGAATATGATTACCTAGTTTCTCAACATTGTTTTAGATGAGGGAAGTATATTTCATGTCGGACCATATCTTTCAATAGTTTTCTTCTTCTTTATTTTAATAAATGAGATTGGTTTTGGGATCTATCCTAAGTTTACTACTATTGTCAGTTACATTAATTGTACAAAAATACTGTATGGTAAATATTTTTTACTATTATTTAAACATATTTTATTTTTATTTATAATTTATAATTTTTTTTATTTTTTCTTCATTATTTATGATTTTGGTAATATGCAGTAAAAACAATTCACAGCGATTGGATGATTTTATCCATGATACAAATTAATGTCGATGAAATCATTATTTTATTAGAAAAAATAAGTTCTTATAAAAGCAATTCTTTGTCAGTTCTAGGTTATCATTGATAAAATATATCATTTATCAATGTGGGTGTTATTATGTATTTAAAAAACATATTGAAGACTTTTTGAGAACAAATAACGACATAAACATAAGTAATATAAGATATTTTCGCAATTATAAAAAATAAAAAATCAAAAAATAAAGTTAAACATATATTTTTTGGAAGGGAAAGTTAAATAAAATGATAGAACATGTGATTTATCTTATAAACCACAATATTTTTTATATCATTAAAAAAGTACTATATTTTTTTTTATTAAATAAAAAAGTTTATAATATAAAATGTTAAGAAAATAAAACAATAAATGTATTTTTGATGTATTATTCCACCGTTTCATCCGAGTGTAGGAATCGATATTGGGAAGGTCTTCTGTAGTGATTCATAGGACCAGACTTAATGTCAGGTGGTTGCTTCCATATTGAATTTAGGGAAGATGTGGCATGGGTATCTATCATTAGGAAAGTGATAATTTTACAAAATGACGAAGATAGAAATATAAAATAATGAATGTGAATCAATGAATGAAGATTCTAATCTCATCATGGATATGAGGATGTATGGGTTAACCACCTCATGAAAAAAATGAGATGGGTCTTATTGGGTTCATAATTGGATTTCAATTGTTTCCATTATTCATAAAATCTATAGTACCTAATAATAATAATTGTAATAATTTTTATTATTTTTATATAATTATTATGCCACTGCATTGTTGTAGGGGTGGTTTAGGAATTGGTGGGGGAGCGGACATGTCAATGGTTCAAATCCATAAGGATAAAATTTTTCTTCTCATATTTTATGTGTCTTCGGGTATCTATAAACCACATGGATTATTATGATTAGGATTATTACTTAGATTCAATTACAATAACCCCCCTCCCTAAAAAAACCATACACACTACATTTATAGTATATATTATAAAAGATAACTTATCACTCCAAATTATAAAAGATAAATTATCACACCTAATTATAAAAGAACACAAAGTACAAATAGATCCACAAAAAGTTTCCATAATATCAGGAAATATGAGAGGAAAGTGAAAGTTGTGAGGAGAATGATTCAAGAAAACTCTTATATTTAGTTTAATTGAGTTAATTATTCATCAATATCTGAATCCATGACATACTGATAGAAGTTTGATAAGGTTCAAGATAATGATGATTAATAGAACTATTATTTTTACATCCATGTTATACAAAAAAAAATTCCACCTCAATTTTGTTATATATTTCTTGAAATCCTATGCCCGAGAGTGATAGTTCTTAGTTTTCTTAATCATGAGCTCAATATTCTCTCCATTATCAAGAACATTCTAATTTTTTATCATCACCTTTTTGTCTTTTAAAACCTTATCTTTTACATTTAAATAATATTGAACTCATTAGGATTTTCCACACAATATTCTATATGATTATTTATCACTCAAAAAAACTCTATTATGGATATAAGAAACTACTGTGTCAACCTTTCCACCACTATATCTATCGATAAAATCCTCATTGAATCTATCAATAAATGTAATTAGAACCATCCTTCCATTTTATTCAACATCGACCAAAGAAAGTGAATCCATCCAGAATAAACACGTTTGATGTGTAGTTTTCGCAACTATAGGTTGTTCAAAGAATGAAATTTCTATAGGCATTGGGAAATATATCTTGAAATATTATTATTATTATTATTATTACCATTATCAGTATCATTATCATTATCATTATTATGTGAAACCTGCATAGGTGTAGGTAGTTGGGGGGTGGGTGGGTAGAGTGCACATCTCAGGGTCAAGCCATATATTATTCTTATATTTTTGTATTGGGAAATAATATACCATGACAACAATGTTGATGATTATTATAATTATTGTTTTTATTATTATTATTGATTGATTACCAAAATGGGATTTTTCATCACACTTTCCTAGGGCGTGCATGCAATAATTAGAGAACCCTCTCCCCTTAACTTCTAAATCTCCAATGTAGAGTATTTATCGTAACCATAGATGACTAATTCATTTGGATGAAATATGTGCTCTTATCTATTATTTTTATTCTTCACAAACTCCACATTATCTCATGTGTAGTTTTATAATTTTTTAGATAATTTATTCAAATAATTCATCAAGATAAGAAAAAACCCATATAATTCTAATCAGAATTTTTCCCTAAGAGGTTTAATGAAGAAAGTGAGAGTATAACAAACCATATTATGGGATTTTCATCACTTCATGACTACATAATATGTATACTTCAACTCACAACCCATTTTTACCATATAATATTTTGTACAATTTATAAAAGTGAGTTTTTAAGGATGTTTATGTGTCAAATAAAAACCTATTACTATGATTCTTGGTTTTTATTTGTTATATATTTTCAATAACAAAGTATTGTATTTGAAAATTTTGTTTTTAAATAATAAAAATGGATCTTTCTTAAATTAAAGAGTTTTTAGTCATTATATAATGATTATTTCGAGGGTATTTGGTAATTTTGAATTTTGGTGGATTGGGAAATATTTTTTTGGTTTTATTCGTTGTTAAAACATCGTTTTTATAAGGAATTGAGTTTTTGGTACATTGTTTTAAGTCATATAATAGATAAAAATGTTACTATAGAATCTGTTGAGGTATTAAAGGTGTTGTCATAGGCTGAATAATGAGTCTCAAGAGGTGTCCAAGGATTGAGGGTTTATTATTTTAGGAAATATTATTACTGATAATATTTTTAAAGAGGTGTACAATTTTGTTGTTGTTTTAAGATGCTTTTAGACTTAATGTTCGATTTTCTATTGATGTTTGAAAATTTTGGATGTTTTGATTTTCTATTTTATATTTTCAAAAAATGAACTAAGACTTGAAAAATAAATTTATTGCTTATGAAAATGGAGGGAAAAAATGTTAGACCTGAGTGAAATGAATAATTTTTGGATGCCTTATTTTTTTATTTTGTATAAATATTTTGTTGGACACTCTGATGAAATACGTCAATGGCATGGAATGAAGAATATATTTATCTTGGAGTAAAAAATCAAATAAGTGTTAAATCCCTTTTATACATATGGTTTTTTTGGTATGAGGGTAAATTTTTAGTAATGGCTTACTTAAATGTAGATAAGTTAGAAGTGATACATCTGCTGGAAATTATATATTATGTGTGCATCAATATTTATAAAAAAAGTTCATCTGAGGGAAAAATGTTACTTAAAAATTATATATTACATAAATAAAAATTGAATTACCTATGAAATTATGTCTATGGAAATTATCTTATATAAAAAATATTACATATTAGATATTTCATGAAGGAAAAAATGTTATGTTTTGAGAATATATTACATATATATTTTTCTAAAATTTTTAAAAATTCTATATTTGGAATAAAATAAAAAACATTGAATAAAATATAACTCATTTGAAGATAAATTTTTGGTATTTAATCTTCTCAAAATAAAATTCATTATGTAAAGAAATATTGTAACTGTATAGTGTTTTGAAAGGGAAAATTCTTATGTAGATAGGAAATATATCATTTATGAGACGCATATGGTAATTTCTGTCTTGAAATTTGGTAAATATTAGAAATGTACTATGATACATATTTTCTTTACAAATATATTATTTACTTTTCCCTGGAAGGGGTGATATGTATGGTTTTTTTGTTTTCTAAAATCTTAAATTTTTATTTATTGTCATATTTTCTTAAATTTCATAAAATGAGTACGTAAAATGAAAATCAATAAATTGTTTTAGGGTTTTTCATGACCAGAACACATTGATAAGACCTATGAAATTTCTCTCATTATTTTATTCTTTTCCAATTGAGATTCTAGAAATTGTTTTAGTTTTTTGTGTGGTCTATTATTGAGAATATTCGTGGGTAAGTCTAACTGTCAATATGCATATGTCCTACATATTTCTAACCATTATCTCATCTTCAATTAAAAATAACTTTTTATATATATTTTATTATATTTTTGTGAATTTCTATATTAAATCTATATTTCAATTGTTTTTATATCAATGGAGTTCCATATACTCTACCCATGCGGTGTCCAACTATTTTTTATTTTACAGCTGTATTATGCATGTGTAATAAATATGTATGTATATTTTTGTCTATGTGAAACCAAGAACATAATCACACGGGGTTTCCATTTCATAAGTGATACCGGGGGATAGTCTCTCCATTAAAATAGTGTATTTAATCTTGCATGGATTCATTCCCAGTATTGTGGGTTTAGGCCATGATGTGCTTCATGCCATTCAATATAAAGTGATGATTCTTGAGTTGCAATGTTTGATATGGTTCCATTGGAATTTTTTCGGTGTATCCAATTTAATTATGGGTTATATTGACCACTGAACATGATGTGACCTGGTTTATCAATATAATGTGAATAGTTTTTAATAATAAAATGGGTTGTGATGAAGGTTTGTTGGTGGTGTATCTCTAGTTTTTGATGACTACTGCTTACTGTGGGGGTAGAGCTAGTTGGGATCATGAATAAGAAAGACATGGACCATATGGTGAATTATTCCACTCTTTATGGATGGTAACCTACATAGGATAAGATACATAGAAGGGTGGCATTGACCATCAATGTGGATGAGGTGAACACTATAGATGCCATAGTAGGTGGTGTGTGAGACCACTAGATGGAAATATGATACTTATTATCCATCTTAGGTTTGATGAGCTAAATTGAGTAAAGGATGGGTGTATCCAGGCCTATAGTTTTATTGGGTTGTTTATCCTAAAGTGGTAAAGGATATAAAAGTTAATAGATCTTATGATATAACTTATGGAAATTCAGTTTGGAGTTTCATTATCCCTTTTTGATGATGATTCCATGAGATATGGAATTAATTGGAAGGTTGAGGGCACTATCATTATGATAGAAAATGGTATTAACATTCCACTCTAGAACTATTTCATGAAGGTAAAGGCTCACTCGAGTCATTTTGAGTATTATTAGTGATGGTTGTGTAACATGTTTTTTGTTTCTTATTATGATTTTCATACACTGGTATTGAATATGGATATTAGTTAGGAACACTATTGGTTATAGCCTACTGAGTTCAAACTAAATCCCTACATGGGTCCTCTAGGATGTGTGGATAATTTTTATCTCATGGTATAGGTAATGTTAGAAGTTTGGCAATGGGAACCTAGTGGAAATGGATGAGAAGATGATGATTGAGTAGGATAACATCGTTCGAAGACAAGTTGAGTGGTTCCTAGATTCTAGGATGGTATTTTTTATTACTTTTTTACATGTAAAAATGTAGTTATCCTATATTTAATTAGTTTATTTTTTTATGATATGTCCGACATAATAAATATAGTTTCATCATGTTGTATGCTTTTTATTTATTATTTCTTCCATAGGTATTTATAGTTGACATGTTATTGATGTTTTTAAGTACACAAGAGAGTATAATATTTCCACAATTACCTCGTAAAACCTTTCATCTATTTAATATCCATTAGAATTTGGAGATAAATTCTTAAGGTCAAATGACTCTCATATATTTTTATTATAGAGTGAGATGATTTGGGGAATTAAAAAGTGGTATCCAAGTTTGGGTGTTTCCAAGCGGTATTAATATATTTTTGATCCAAAGTGGTTGTTGATTTTTTTAATTGGGTTATGATAGTATGGAGGTCTAGTAATATATTGGAACTTGAGATGATTTTTTTTTATTTTTGTATGGAAAACAAAAATATGGGAAGAATTCCAAGTTACCGTGGAAACATGAATTTATATTTAGTTGTTTTCCTTATATTTTTGTTATTTGATTTCAATATATTGGTATATGATACTATTGATTTATGGTCCGGAACACTTGGCTCTATGGGAAAATTGGTATTAATCATGCATCACTTTAGGCACATAGGGATCACATGAAAAAGGTTTGTTTCTTATGACTTCTGTTTGGGTATGAGATTGAAAAAGGGATTTTTATTGTTTATAGAGTCAATAAAAGGATAATTTTTTTTACTAAATAGTCCCTTGGTGGAATTAAACTTAGCTAGCCTAATAAGGGTAGTGATTTTAGAAATTAAAAGTATTTATATAGTTTTCATGTGTCAGTGAAAACCTATATGGTGTTTTTCAATATAAATTCCTGGTGGAATTCTACTTAGTCAGACTAGGTTTGTGATTTATGGTGTGAATATGTATACAATACTTTGTTTGTATACTATTTATTATACTTGAAATTGACATGGGTTTGGGGGGTTGTGAGTCTAGATGGTATATGACATGGATAGAGTAGGGAAGGGTAAGGTCCAGTGGGTCACATTTCCTATTAAAACCTTCTCTATTGATGATATTTCGATTGTCTTATGTTTATTGATCTTGGTATTTGGTTATATATGATATTATACCTATATTATAACCATTAGAGAATCATTAGTGATGAGTTTTGGTTCTATTAAGGCCTAAAGAGAATAAAGCACATAAGGGAGGGGGTGAGCATGAGTCAGATGTTGAAGTGTTAAGGAAGGTTGGCCAACCAAGGTTGCTTAAATAATTTGGTAGTGGACAGATGTTTTGCTCCATACTAACTTAGTAAGAGTGATCTTGAGTATCAATCAGTGACCTAGGGAGATGCACCACCTAAGGAATAATTGATATGAGATTTTTAGTACTGGCCTCCTCTATTATTTCTTGGTGTGGTTTGAACATAGAAAACAATGTACTGGATAGAGTCTGTACATATAATATTTGATCATATTGAGACTCTACTAAGATAGAGAGTAAAAATGTCTATGTATATATTAATAGTGGCAGGGAAATTCTGGTGGTACATGAAGGAATACGTAGGTATGGATGAGAGGTTGGTATGTAAAATATTTGAGGTGATTTTCTTTAGTCAATTATTTCATGAGATGTTGAGGGAAGAGCGGGCCCACGAGTTTATACGCCTAGTATATAGAGAGACAATGGAAATGGAACGTCCTATAAAGCTTACATATTTCCTACATTTATATTGTTCTTTTTTAGGGATTAAGTTGACAAGGTGATGTTTATTGAGGATGGTTAACAATATATTATTGAGGTGTATGTAAACATCTTCAGGTTAACCTCATTGGTGTATGTTGTGAACAAGTCTCTTATAAATGAGTAAAACTTGGTATATGAGAGTGTTTCGAGCCAAATAGTGGTTCTAGGAGATACTTTTAGTGGAGTTTTAGGAAGATAGATGTAGTACTGTGAGGAGTACTATTAGGGATGTCTGAGTAAGGCTTTAATGATTCAATAGCGAAATAGATCATTAGTTACATATTTTTAGTATGGTCATATATGGCCTCTTTGAGACCACGACGATCAGTTACCAAAATAGTTATAGGAATATAACTAGATGGGGAATTTGGATATGTTTTTAAAAAGGAACTCACACTCAGTTGTGGGTGACTAATTCAGACACAATTAAGAGTTATTATAGGACTGTGAATCATACAAGAAGTTTCTAACTAAGATATAACCACATCTATGAGATGAAGCTCTGAACATGATACTCAGTAGTTGGGGTAGAAAATGACTTGTAGTATAACTCTGAAGGTAGGAAATACACATGGTAGTCTAGTTTTAGGCCAGTTTCATATTATATAACCAAAATTTATAGAGTAGTCTAGAGGAACATTGATGGTCATATGAACACTATTAGTGTATGAATATTGTTCTAAATGAAGGATGCTAGTGCGTGAGTTACAAATATAAGAAATGAATTTACTAGGTCTTGTTTTATATGTGATCATTAGATATTGTGCATGGTAAATTTATTATGAATTGGTATCCAATGTAAAGTGGGAATCTGGTGTGATGCGGGATGAAAGTGGGTATCACATATGATGTGGGGGGATAATGGACGTCGATAGGATACATGATAATAATTTATGATTGATTTATATGTATGAATATATAGTATGTAAGAAATGTATAGGTGTGATACTATCATTTTTTATATAAATTGATTATGGTGGGTATGGGTATGTAATTCCTATGGTGGGGAGTTCCTATAGAATGGATCAAGTTACTGATGTTTGTTGACACGGGAGACTGTGGTAGGGGAAATTTTTTTTGGTGTTATCTTGATATTTTGGTAATACGGTGAGATAAGTAGTTTGATTTTTTAAGTGTTTATTAGTATGTGACCTTGGATATCTCGAGTATGAGCTATCATATATTGGGTTAGTTGTAATATCCCAATTATTTAGAATAATGATTCATGATGGATCATGTTTTTTCTGTTTGATTTTACATTGATTCTAGTTATCAAGGGTGACATTATATTCTAGGGAATGTGTCTTGGGAGTTATCTTAGGCTTAGGGGTTTAATATTTTTATAAAATATGTTTTTTGGTCATATTTTTAAATATGTATACACTTTTTAGATGTTCGTGAATTAATTTAGTCTTAATTTTAAAGGCAGAAAGGAATTATAGAAATTATGAAATATTTTTATTTTAAGATATAGATTTTTAAATATTTTAATGTATTGAAGAATATATATTACATATTAGAATAGAGTAAAACAAAAATTTCACGAATGCGGTAAATTGATAAGTGTTGGATGTATAAGTTTTTATTTCTGTATATTTACGTTTTTTTGTTGGGTAACTTGATGAAAAATGAAAATGACTTGGAATACATAATATATATGATTCTAGAATCATAAAATTGCATAATTTTTGAATCCCTTATATACATAAGGTTTTTTGTGTGAGCATAATCTTTTATCATGGGTATGCTCAAATTTAGCTAAGTAAAAAAATCATGTTTAAGGGATAATATATATTATGTATGGACACACACACAGATATATATATATTATTTATGGGGTTACATTATAGGAAAAAACAATACATGAAAATTATATATTATGAAATGAACAATTATATTACTTATGAAATTTTTTCTATGGAAATTATCTTCAAATCAAACAATTATATTACATTTTGGATATTTTTTGAAGGATAAAATGTTACATGTTGAGAATATATTTTTTATTAGTTTATTTTAAATTGGTAAAAAACATATATGTATGAGACTAAAATATTACCCATGGATTAAAATATTTTATATTGGAAGATAATTTTCACAAATTGATTTTTCCTGAAAAGAAATATATTATGTATAAAAATATGTTACACATGGAGTTTTTCCCATAGGTAAAACCCTAAATAGAGAAGAAATATATTACTTATTTAGTGCATAATATATATTTTTCTTGAAATTTGGTAATGTATATATCTATATTTTGGTACATAATGTTTGATAAATATATTATAAGTGGGTTTCTAGGGGATGATACATAAGGTTTTATTGTTTACTAAAATTTGATATGTAGATTTTTTGGAATTTTTTAATGGTTTAAAATTATTAATTAAATAAGAAAATGATTATAAAATGTATTTTAGGGATTTTATTGACTATAACTCATTGAAATTAGATATGAAAGATTTCACATTATCCTATTTTTCTTTTAGCGATATTGTAAATGTTTTTTTGGGTATTTAAGTTATTTAATATATGGAGTTTCCATGGG
Source organism: Viscum album (assembly GCA_963277665.1). Classification (NCBI taxonomy): domain Eukaryota; kingdom Viridiplantae; phylum Streptophyta; class Magnoliopsida; order Santalales; family Viscaceae; genus Viscum; species Viscum album. The sequence continues at coordinate 12,990,891 of OY728145.1, forward strand.
TATGTCTTACCATATAGGTGTATATGTTATCTATATTTCTCATAGTTATTTCATGTTATAACAAAGAACCAAAATTTAAGGATTTTTCTCATATTTTAGTGAGCCTTTTGATTAATGTAGGGTTGGATAAATACTTTTTATGAGTTGAGTCCAACATACTCTTTGTAGGTGGTTCCTAATTTTTACTAGTTATATATACATACATATATATATATATATTAGGTTTGTGTAATAAATAGGTGTGGGTAGGGTTTTCAATGTGTGACAAAGAATAAAAAAATGTAGGGGTTCCATTGATCATATTGTATACCAATGTTTAGTGTCGCGTGGGAAATAGTAGATATGATTTAGTATTCCATGATTTCCAAATAATGTGGGTTTAAGCCATGATGGGCTCATTTCTATTTCATATAATGTGATGAATCTTGAGTTGTGATTTTTGATGTAGTTCAATGGGATTGTAACGGTAGACAATGGAGATATAAATGATCACTTAAACATATCATGAGTATAAGGGTATGATACCATTTGGATAATATTTTAAAACCATACACTATATATCATATTTAATAATCATAAATCATGGAATAAATATTAAAATTTCATAATAAATGAATCATAAAGGAATCAGTGAACATGAGTTATGGGATCATATAATTAGTATAAGACTATGATTTTTGGTATGCACATAAGAATAGAAAATCATTTCCATAGTAGTCAAAGCTCCCCGCCAAGACTATCATAGTGGATTGAGTTCCCTCCTGAGACCATAAGAGTAGTCATGGTACACTCACAAGACTATCATAATAGATATATTCCCTTACTGAATTAGATCCACTCCCTATTCCAATCTTGTTTATCTCATGTGATATCAACCATTACCAAATGCATTAGAGGGTTATATAATTCATGGACCAATCATCACATAAAGAAAATCATACATATGTGTGACACAAGATCATAAATCATTCATCATATTATAACCAATGAAAAATCTATAGCTTTTATTAGTATTTCACAATGTCATAACCCATGGAATAGAAATGGGTTTCATAATCATTTCATCAATTCATCATAGAAATACCCATGGAAAAAGACTAAGTTTCATAATAATCTTTTCATAATAATAATAATAAATATAGGGAAAGAATAAGGATAATATCATTGGATCATATCCTCAATAAAATATTATTAATATCCAAGTTTGTTATCATAGTTTAAAATCCCATTAAAATAATCAAGTGAATATATACTTCTGAAAATACCATTTTCACTTTGAAATATTTTATTTAAGAATAAAAAATTTCCCAAATATTAAAAAATAGTTTTCTTTGAAAATAAACATAAAAAATTATAAATTAATCTTCAAAACATTGAGTGGTCATGATGGTGTAAAATTACATTCATTACGTACAAGTTGAAAGATAATATTCCTTTCACAAATTTTTAAAGAGTAAAAAAAGTACGTCATTTAGAAAATTTCAAGAATATTCCTTTTAAACAATTTATTAAAAAAATATAAAGATGGTTAAAAATGAATTTTGAAAATCATTGGGGAATTATAAGTAAATTGTTGAATAATTTTAGAAAACATGGACATAAGAGAGAAATGATTTTCGACTAAAGGGAGAAATAAAGCTGATTTTACCTCAAAACATCTTTCATTATCTGGAGTACTTAATTAGTGGATAATTAAAGTAAACAAATTAATTTAAATAAATAACCAATGGATAATTAATTTATGATTTTCTAGATAGGTAAATTATAATAATTCATCATTTGAAACTTAGTCATAAATAATCCTGATAAACATAGAGATTATAACATAAAACACTTATAGATTTAGTAACATTAGAATCATAATACCCATGAATGAAAGAAAATTATATGAATATTTTAATAACCAAATTATTAATAAAAATAATATTAAAAGTAATTCATAGTTATTATATACAACGTATAAAATAAAAAACATGTGAATATGACTTGTGTATCAAAAAGTAAATGTGAGGAGAAAATCACTTAGCATAGGTCCGTACATGTTTGATCCTCTAGTATAATAAATATATATTTATTATAAACTTATTAAAAAACTATATTCAAATATATAATACCATATATTATTTACTTATATTTATTATAAATATATTAAAAAAATATAATAATATATATAATATTATATATAATTTACTTATAACCTTTTATCACATATTTATTTAAAAATATTTATTAAAATCATTATTCTAGTTGATATCTACTTTATTTTTCATATATGTTTTAGTTCTATAGTTTTGGTAATTATACTATTATCCTAGTTAAATAATATAAAGAAGGTTAATTTCAATTTAAATATCATATATGTTCACTATATATATATATTTATAGTCATTCATAAAAGATATAGATAGAAAATTGAATTATGCCATGCATACATATAGTATGTCTTACGTACGAATAAACATTGTTTTCACTTTTCAACAGATGTAACTAAGAAAGGGTAATAATAATTTAAAGTTTAAAAATAATTAACATATCATATACATAATTTATATTAATTAAATCTATTTTCATTACCATATATGTAAAAAAATAAATGAAAAACAAATCACATCTGTTCATGGAGGTGGTAGTCCACATGTACTCATGAGCGACATAATTATTTTCCAACATATTGGATGGTAAGAAGGAGAATGTGATATTTTACTATAGAAGTACAATTATTATATATGTATCATATTTAAATGTTAAACCCATCATAATAACTATCCATGACATATGTTGGTGGAAAATTAATTATAATGGTATGTGGAGATGGTAAGTCATACGTACATAAAAATGATACTTTCATTTCCCATTTGTTGGAAAAAATGGTGGATAATGGTTATTTAATAATCATAATAAAATTTATGTATGTTTAGGATACAAAATTTATTATTTTATGATAAATACCATAGATAAAGATGACGTAAATAAAAAGTAAAAATAAAGTCTTTGGTTAAGGTGATTACATCTTCATCAAAATAACTCATTTACATCACCTCTTAAGGATACTAGGGTTGGTATTTAGGGAATACCAGAACCTCTAAAATGTGAAAATGGTAGTTGAGAAGGGATTTTGGTAGGGTATGGCTGATATAGATGGATCAAATTGGTTTAAATAAGAGAAATAAGGGATATCCTTTTATAAGGGAGGGAGAGGATACACTTGGAATTTCTTAAAAGATTAAAATATAATAAAGTCATTCTTAAGATAAATGATTCAAAATGGATAGGTATCTAAATATAAGTTAGTATGGGGTTTAAATACCATCATAAAATAAATTATAGGTTTAAGTGGTGTTATAAACCCTATGGTTTGGTTTAACCCCTCTGTTAACCTATTTTAACATTATGCATGGTTATGACTTTTTTGCTCTTAAAGGTTTATTATTTTACATATAAGGTAAAAATTTGGAAATAAATAGATAATGAATGATTTTTTATACAGTATATTATCCACTTGTCCTATTTCAAAATTTTATTTATTTTTAAATAATTTAAATATATATTATTTTCATAAAAATCAATAATGACATTTTTGTCAATATTTAATTAATTTTAATTAAAATATATAATTAGAATATAATCCATTAACATAATTATAATATGTCATTTTAAACTACAAATTTTTGGAACACTATAACTCATTCATATTAAATTACTTTTAATATTTTTAAATTAATTTATTCTATTTTTTCTATTAATTGAGAAAGTAATGCATCAATTTTGTATATGAATTTTTTTTTATAATTAAATAAAATTATAAATAAAATTTATTCAGGAAAATAATTTCATTATTGTCAAAATAGACTTTTAGATTCATTAATAACATGCTTTTTCCCTATGTGTAAAAATAATAGATATTTAAAAGAAAGAGAGTGAAATTTTTTATTTTTCATTTCATTAAATATTATATATGACATTTTCATGTACAAGTGTCCTTTAACAAATTTAGTTATGTCAAAATTTAGTTTTAATCACATTTAACCTAATTTACTATTTACCGAGGTGATAAATTTTACCACAGTTAACTATTTATAATGCCTAAAAATAAAAGGTAACTATTTTCAAAATTTTGAACCCCCGATGCATAATATATAATCCAATGTTCACAATGCAGTTTCTATAAGTGGTAGAAATTCATTTTAAAGTAGAATTTAAAATCATGATCAAAACGACATTTTATAATAATACAGATTTTAAGAATAAAGCATGATTTATTCTTATCCCATGCATTGTAAAAATATTATATGAATAATAAAACATTTTTTTGAATATATAATATCTAAATTTCATTAAAATTATTCTTTAATGGTGATTAATTTAACCCATCAATATTAAAATACATCTCATGCATATGTTTTGTTTCTTCAGAAAAACTATTTTTTTCCATTTTCAAATTATTTTTTTATTTCAAGTTAATTTATAACCCATGAATTAATTTTATACATATGTAATAATAATTTTTCATAATTTAGTTATTCCTATTAAATTTTTTTAATTCAACAAGTATGAAATGACTTCCATATAATAATATTTTAATAGTATATCATGGTTCTTTTCAAGTCCATGTTGTAGGTAACATAAGTTATTGAAGAATTCAAATTTATTTATAGATAATTATTTAATAACATCTCACGGTTTTACATTATAACTCCATTAAAATTCATTCCACCCTTGAAACTCATCACTCCAATACAAACAAATGATGATTTTCCCACCTCATCACATCCTTAGGTCCCCATTTAGCTTTTTTAAAATTTCAGATTTCACTAGAGAACATTAACCATACAATAATTCTTTTTTCATGGAACTTTATCTATGTCCTCCCAACCCAAGTGTCACTCAGAGGTTCCCAAAACCTGATTGGCCACATTGCATCAAGTGTGCCTCCCCATATGCCAGTGGCTACCAACTAATAGTGAGGGCCTAAGGTGTGTCCATGTAGAGATAATCCCCTCATGTCATAGTAGAGAACAATGGTATAATATGAAGATAGAATAGGATAATCACAATAATAACGAACAACCGAGTGGAAGAAGGCATAAACAACCATGAAACAGATAATAATACTCAAAATATAGAAACTAAATGACATACAAAATGATAATTTCCCTAAAAAATTAGTAAGTGGGTATACATGGAAGTAGGAAATACATGTTATACAAAATAAGAAAAAATATGCCAAAAACTATCCAGTATCCCAAGCACTGGCTCGATCATCTGCTAAAAAGATCCCATCCTAAAGGATGTAAGAAATAGAGGTGTCCAAAGAAAGAGGCTTCCCCTTATCAACACCTGTATACATATAATCTTCCCACGTATCAATGGAGTCCCAGATAGGGTGTGAGATAAATCTCAGTTGGACAACACCAATGACTTCTATAAAATCCAGTTTACAAATATAAACTGAGAATTGTGTAGGTATATATAAATTATAGGAATACAAATAAATAACTAACACCTGGTTTAGCCTTAGTAGTTAATTTATTTTAATGTGAGATAAATTAATTAATTATTTTATGTTTAGTTTATATAGATTAATGATGTGAAAGTTTCAACAACACTGAAATATATCATAGTAATAATGAAAAGGTATCCAAGGTGAGACCGAAGCATCCTTGAACTCAAGGGTCGATCCAACTCATAGTAATAACTCATACAATCTGGAAGTAATGTGTCTGAGTGTAGTCTAAGAAGGTTTCCCAAGTCCTTCCACTATAATAGATTCTAATCGAGTACAAGGATCTTATCTAAGGTAATTACGAGCTAAGATTGAATGGGCCCGATTGTTTTAATATATGGCTCCATGCATCCTAATACATCAAGATGGATCCAAGGAGTGTATCCCAGGAATCCAAATATCTGTAGAGATAGTGAGGGATCCTATGAAATAATGATAGGTGTCCACTAGTAGACATGAAATATGTTTTAAGGTGAATATTTCCCTTAGAAACTGATTCCATGAATCTAAATGTCATCCTCTGAGTCCTCAAGGCATTCCCTCGAGAATCCAAGGCTATCTTAATTTTGGTCATTCCTATAAAGATAAAATGTTCCATATGCAATAGGCACCATATATTTATTCCATTTATATCATTTTCAATCTTATTCCATGTAATAATCATGAATTTTAATCATTTAATAGGTCTATTACTTTAACGTTAATTAAGAATGGCAAGGTGGGTTAAGGACATCCAACCAATACTCAATAAAATTATAATAGAAGGTATTAGGTTCATACAATTTCCTTTCATTTATTATGACAAGGTAATTTAGGGATGTGAAACCAATTACCATTCAAATACATTTAACTATGAAAAGTGATATAGATATAGATATACTTTCCATAACACCATATAAGATTCATTTAACAAATTGTAACCCATACTTTAGAATGGTCAAGTGGTAATTCTATATAATATACATGTTCTAGCCATTGTAAATTTGCAAATCATTTTACTATAAACTGACTTACCATTAGTAGGGTTAAGTTGATACACCCGAACATTGTCTCAAATTTTCATAACAAGGGTAATATACATAAATATGGAAGTACCCTAAAAGGGGGGGGGGGGATATTGAGTTTATAACCTCCAATGAAATGAAGATCATATATAAAAAGGGCTCTATAACCTTCGCTCAATGATTATAGTAAAGGAATATCAATTCTAAAGGGGGATTCCTGGTGAAACCGACATTAGGCATAATGGTAACAATTTATAAAGGTGATACTTTAAGTAAAGAGTCATAGAAAACCTACATTATGGCTATAACACTCTCCTCATCAATTATTAGACCTTATTTTGGCTTGGATATGGAAAAAACATAGGAATAGATCAACAACCCTGAAAATAGGTCATATGAGATCACACCAAAACAACACATCCAATACAAAGAAGAATAAATAATGGAGCCTAAGGATTAGAGAACATTCCAACAACTATCCAACAAGACTAAAGACATTAGAATGTGATTTTGGATGATGGAGATATAGAAGAACCTAGATTTTGAGGATTTGGAGCTCTTCAATGGAGGAGGAATCCTTTTCACACTAGATAAGTGAAAGAAGGAGAATAAATATAGATTTTAATAATTTTTTAGGAAAAAATATTAATTTCACTATGAAATTACTAGGTCGTGCAGTTTGGCCAAAATGTGTGCCCACCATGCGAACGTCACTGCCTCAAGTGGGAACACATACAATTTGGCCGCACGGTTAGAGAAATCATGCACTAACCATTCCATTTAGAACTGCTGAGAATTAGAAACCATCAATATGGGTGTGTAACACTGGCCACAAGTTTTGGGAAACATGTGAAACATGCTTTTCCCTTTGAAAATACCCACACGGTAAGGAGAAACCCTCAAGGTTGGGATTCATGGTTTCTACTAACTATGAGGATTAGTGAAATTTATCCACCCTCTATGATTTTGAGCTCCAAAAAATCTCTATACACCCCTGAAACATCTTTTACCTCATTAGAAATCAATAACAGGTCCAAGATAAAGAATTAGATTGAAATTTAAAGGATTCAATCCACATTGAAAAATTAGGTTCTTATAGTCTTCCCCCTTAAAGGACTCATCCCTGAGTTCTCTCAAAAGGGAGGCAAAAGGATATCTAAGAACAACTCTTACCACCATGCATATTTATTGGCCTCCCACTCCCATGTACCATCTTATACGTATACATGCTACTATAAAATTTGTACTAAGGAGACAAACTAGACTCAGAGATAATTTGTTCTTTGGTCGATGATGCATATGAGATACTCCTTAAACAAAGATTCATTATCTAACCCAACATCCTTATGATCAAATGTATGGGATCAATCGGTATGATAACGACACAGATTTGAAACATGGATGATTTCATGAATGGAATGGTACCTTTGATGTAGAAGCAACCGATATGCTATTAACACAACTAAATTCAAAATCTCAAAGGACTTGACATAATGAGGTGAAAAAATACCTTTACTATGTATCCATCTATGCCCTTGTCTGGGTGATACCCATAAGAAAAAAAGATCCCTACCCTCGAACTCGATAGGTGTTCGATGACTATGGACATAAGATTTCTATCAAGACTGATAAGTATACATACACATCCTAATCAGAAAAACCCAATCTAGGGTCTCTTTCATGAAATGAGGACCTAGTAGTACTACCTCTCCTACCTCTAACCAATACAGGGGTGGAAGATATTATCTAACATAGAAGCCCTCATATGGAGCCATATAAATAATGACCTAATAAATATTATAATGGGAGAACTCTATGAGAGGGATATATTTCTCCAAATAACTGCTAATATCAAGGATACATGCTCGAACCATGTCATCTAAAACCAATATCATCTATTTCAAACATCCATAATTCTGATGGGTAAAGGATGTGATTAGAAGAATCAATGTACCCATATCCTTTTATAACCCCTTCTAGAACCTTAATGTGAAATCATCATTCCTATATGAAATGATAGTACAAGGGACCCCATGTAGTCATGTAATATCCCAAATATATAGTCTTTCCATCCAATCAACTGGGAATATATCCTAGATAGGAATGAAGTGGGATACGTTAGTCAGTCGATCCATGACTACCCAAACTATGTCACTACATTGAGGTGACCTCAATACGAGGACTAAAAAATTCATTGTAATATATTATCATTCCCATCATAGGATCAAAAAAATATATAAAAAGACAAGAGGCAACTAGTTCTCCACATTCACCCACTGATAGGTTCAACATGAAGTTATGAAACCTTATATCTGATGTTTCATCCCTAGCCACCAATACTAGTATCACATATCACGTTACATTTTTTAGATTCTTGGATGAAATTACCAAAGAGAATCATGGGACTCTCCCGTCATTTAATAAATCATATATATAGAAAAATATACATGCCCACATATACGTAGGATGCCATCTCCATCAATAGAGAAATATGGAGGTGGGTCCTCACTAGAAATACACTCTTGAAAAATCAACCCCTCAGTATCTAAGAACAACCTGATCTTCACCATATACAAGAGTGAATATGTTAATATCAAGGTTTTAATATAATACTATTTGAAAATCTCTAAAAACTCCAGATACAGCTCATAAAATAGGGCAATCAATTTACATTCATCATTAACTTTCTATACGGCCTATTCTTGAGTTTTCCAACTCAGCGCATCAACAACCATATTTCCCTTTTCTAGAATATAGGTAAGAAAAATGTCCCAATACTGATGGAATTCAACCCATATTCACTATAATACATTCATTTTACCCTGTATAAGTATATATTTGAGGATATTTTGGTCCTTATACACAATAAATAGCTCACCCATGAGATAGTGTCTCTAGAAGCATAATTCATGGACAACAACTGCTAGCTCAAGGTCCTGTTTTAGGTCATTACGCTCTTCAGGTGTCAATATCATGACCTGTATGAAATAATTATATCCTTATTCATCATAACTGCACTTAGGATGATTCCTAATGCATTACAAAACACTCCATATCCTCTGCTAGGTTACAAAAGAATCAACATCAATTCCAAATTAAGCCTTCCTTTCAGCTAGTGAGACTCCTTCACACATGCTTCAGACCATATGAACTTCAAACCCTTTTTATTATGATCATTAAGAGGTTCCAAAAGGGATATAAAGTCATATATTAAAATATTATAATATCCATACATATACAATAAAATCCATATATCAAACATGTTATTGGATTGTTCGTAGGAAACCACATCACTCACCTTCTATGGGTCAATCAATTCTTCTTAATTCCAAGATAATATGGCCCAATAAGGGGACTCTGTCAATCTATCAGTGTCACTTAACTTTCTTAGAATACATCTTATTCTCTCTCAATGTATTCAAAATAATCTTAAGATGTTTATCATGGTCTGTACAAGTATGAAAATGAAATAATATGTCGTCCACAGAAACAAAAAAAAGAAATATAGATAGGGATGAAAACACCTATTAATAAATTCATGAAATGGTGGGAAAGTTCACAAGAACGAATGAAATAACGATATAATAATACATACTATACATTCTTCGGAAATTTTTATGTGGTATATATAAAGGCCTGACTCACACCGAATGACATCCCGATATCAGGTCGATCATCAAGAATAACTTAGTTAATTGTAGTTGGTCAAAGAGATCATCAATTTAATGAAATTGATTCTGTTTCTTACCTTCAAACTAGTTTAATAATTTTTAATCCATTAATAAACTAAGGTATATGTTCAAATTCTTGGAAAAAAGCATGGTTGATACCAAGAAGAAGTTCTAGGTTCCATAAAACCATGAAACCCAAGGTCTTCAAACTATCACTTAAGATCTTATATCTCAGTAGGTTCCATCTTTTATAGAGGAATGAACGATTAATATTCTCATAGATCAAGATTAATTATAAAATCTTCCTCTATCTCAAGAGGTAAGTGAGTAAAATTATTAGGAAATACTTCCCAGAAATTATATACCACTAATTAAAATTCATTCTGATGTAAACCCTGGTTATCCATATAATAGCCAGAAACCTAGGTGGTCATTCCACATAACCCATGGTGTTCTAATCCATCTATACCAGCATGGAAATTCCAATCACCCTTGTTGAGATAATGACCACCTTATAGTGATGATAACTATACCCTACAGTGATAGAAGTCCACAAAGACTTGATATGTAACCAACCAATCCATCCTAATAATGACATAGAATCTCATCAACTCAATGATGAAGAGGTACCATAAGAAGGGATGACAACGTACCTCATGGGGATATTCCTTAAATTGGTATATTCCCTCAAACTACACTCTCAATGGTGCGTATAGGGTCATCACACCATAATAGTATAGAACTGGTAGCATAAGATATTCTATGGTGGATAAAGAGAAAAAAGAGTGAGATTAACTTGTACTAAATAAATAAAATATAATACTAGGGTATATTAGAATAGTACATTGTATTGTAGATAGTTTTTCACAATGATCCTTGGGTATCGTCAATATAGAATTGAAATGGATTGATCCACTAACATGTGATATAACTGGACTACCCTTAGTTGGTCTTCTCTCCTATTGATGATAATCAGAAGTATTTATACCATAACCATGACGAACTAATCATCCTGTTTGGCTAGTGCTACTTAGAATCCCAAACTAACATGGAAAAATATATCCTTCCCCTGATGGTGGAGCTGGTGTGGTTCAATTACCACTTGAATCTGGTAGAATGGTTTAACAGAATCCATGATGATGTAACATACATCCCCAAGTTCAATACTAAAGAGGACATCTACCATACTGAGGAATTATATTCAATTTCATTCCACACCGATGACATATAACATATTTTCTAGTGTGGATGATTTTGGTACAACTACTTTGATGAGAAACCTCATGTCTACGCCTCCAACTACCAAAGGAAATACCTACCTAACTCAGCAATGAACTCTTATTCCGAATACTATCAAATTAACATAGGATGAAATTTGTGATAAGAGTTTGATTGGAAATCTCAAGAAAGTTAGATAGGTGAATGATGTTCACTTAAGGGAAGATGGTATACTTGAGCTGATCTTAAAACCATCTTTCATGAGATAGATTATCACTGGATAGAAGCGGTGAATATTATTACAACATAGTAAAATGAGATGAATTGTCCATGAAATACAAAGAAACCTTCTCCATGTGTATGAAATCTAGGTCTTAGTCAACTCTCATTATCTAATGGAAAATTGATTCATAGAAGATAACATTGAAGTCTTCTGAGAAAATTCCCTAATGATGAACATCCTAAATAATCACATCCCACCATTTTTTGGGGGAATAACACAACTAGAAGTTAGAAACATTGACCCTATCTATGTAGGCATCTATAGATTCACTACGATAGAAAGGATGAAATCTTGACAAGACTCAGGAGCTAGAGGATCTCCATCCCCTAATAAGATGGGAGGATGCTGCTGTTTTAACACACGAGTAGTATCATTCAAAGTAGGTGATTCTCATGGAGAACACTTCATAGAATACATTAGAAGTAGAAAAATTTCATGAAGATGAGGGTTATTGTTCAGTTTCATATTAATAAGTGGTGCCTTTAGTGGTACTACTAGAGGGATCACTGGCATCTTAGGGTCCACCAGCTCTGGAGTCTATTCATCACCGCCTTCCTAGTGCATAACTTGTGGATTTCATGGTAGAATATCCATTAAAATTCCAATCACACACCTCAAGAATATATTTGAAAATAGATAAACAACTAGTGGAAGAAAATCATAAAAAGGGGCTCACTACCCAAGGATTACTACCCAAACTACCTGATTACAATTCTTGTGTATTTGTAACTGTTCAAGTTTAATTTATAGGGGTCCCAGTAGGTGAGGGGTCAATTAATACTTTCCTATTAATTTAATGGAATTAATTTAATTTTATAAGTCAATATTTACATTTAATGTTTGTATTTTATTATTTATATATATCAAGGTTCGATTTAAATGGATCTTCATTCCTAGCAAATAAAGTCCCATACACTTTATAATTGAAAGTGACAACCATTTAATTTACAATTATTTCTCATATAATTTGTTCTTAGAATTTAATAAGTAATATATGATGGATTTAATGAGTTAATTACCCATTCCAAATCATAAGGGACTATACACCACATGAATTGAAACTAGTAGTCAGTCAATTACATCAAAATAAAAGCTCATGTAACCTGATCTACATAATAGACATTGGTAGGAACTAGCTATTTAAAATGTCACCATCAAGATATACATGAAATCAGTATTTAGATTTATGTTGACACTTTAAATAACCAAATCCACTACCCTAAAGAAGATATTATCATCACATGCATGTTTAACAACCATGAATCACTCAATAATCACATGAAACACAAAAAATGAAAGCTACAAAATGAACCTATATGGCATGGAATATGCAAGACTTGTGAATTCTAGGTTCTAATAATTATATATGTATTAATTATAATTTCTATACTAGGACAAGGTAAAATATCCATAAATCATATCAAATACCACAATTCATGTTCATCACCCTATAGTGAATGGATATCAATAATAATAAGAGAAATATAGAACAATAATTTCCCATTCACTGGTAACTTGGTATTTACCCCAAACATGGGTTAGATACTCTGAGACATGGATCATGACCATGATCAATCATGTTCTTAATATTATATCAATATTCCCAAACATTAAGGAAAATAAAAAGAAAGAACATTTTGATATCACTTTGTGACATCCCAGCCCGAGTACAACTCAGAGGTTCCCTGAATCTGGTTGGCCACATGGACTCAAGAACACCTACCCATATGAATGGGGTTTCTGAGTAGTATTGAGGTCCTAGGATGTGTCTGTGGGTAGACTATTCCTTCATGTCAGAGTGGAGAAAAATGGTATAATAAGTAGATAAAATAGTAGAATCAAAATAATAATGAACAACTTGGCGGAACAAGACATAAAAAACCAAGAAATAGATAATAATACTCAAAATCTCGAAACTAAATGATATAAAAAATGATAATTTCATGTAATGTATCTAAAAAATAGAAAATAGATATTCATGGAATAAATAAATACATTCTATAAAAAATAATAAAAAATAATCTAAAAACTATCCAACATCCCAAGTTCTCGCATGGTAAATTTTTATCAAGCTCCCATCCTAAAGAAAGCAGGCAAGTCAGGTTTCCAAACGGTATAGTTCCCCTAATCAAAACTTACATTCATATAATCTTACTAAGTAGAAATGGAAGCCTTTATAGGGTGTGATAGGAATATTAGTAGGTCCCCACCAATAGTGTCTATACAATATGGTTTGGGAATATAAACTGAGTAGTGCGCAGGTATATATAAAGTAATGTTGTAAAAATAAAAAATAGATACATACTTCAGCCTCAACTGGTAATGTTTTTGAGCATGATATAATTTAATTATTTCATTTAAGTTTCATTCATATATATTTATAACATTTATTTTTTAGAAACACTAAATTAAATCATAATAATAATGAAAAAGGATCCAAGGTGTAGCTAAGGAATGCTTTACCTAAAGGGTTGATCAAACTCATAGGAGTAACTCATGAAGTATGTCAATAAAGGGTTTGAGTGTAATCCCATGGGATATAATAAGGCATTCGACTATAAAAGATTCTAATTGAGTCTAAGGATCTTGTCCAGGGTAATCATTGGATGAGCATGACTGAGCCCAATGGGTGAATCCATGGACTTATGTATCTAAAGGCATTAAGATGGATCCAAGTAGTGTATCAAAGGAATCCTAATATCCATAGAGATAGTAAGGGATCCTAAAAAATTAGTATTAGAATCCTCTAGTATATTAGGACCATGTTCATATGTTGTTATCTCCCTTGGAAATCAATACCTTGAATCAGAATGGTCTCCTCTAAATGCTTAAGGATTCCCTTGGGAATCCAAGGTTGGTTAAAGTCCGACCATTCCTATAGTGATAAAAAGATCCATATTAAATAGGAACATTTTACATATTCCATTTATATCATATGCAATCTTTGTACATGTAATACTCATTATTTATAATCATTTAATATTTCCAATCCTTTACCTTTCACTAAACATGACAAGGTGGGAAAAGGATATGCAACAAATAATCAATTCAATTATAATAGTAATTATTAGGTTCATATAATTTCCTTTAATTTATGATGACAAGGTAATTTAGGGGTATGAAACCAATTACCATTAAATTACATTTAACTAGAAAAAGTGATATAGATATAGATATACATGACATTAAACCATGTTAATTTCATTAATTAAATTGGAACACATACCTTGGAAGTGTCAAGTGATAATTGTATACAATATAAAATTTCTATCCATTTTCACTTAATTGTTCATCTTACTATAAATGGACATAACATTAGATTTTGGGACCAAGTTGGAAGGAATTTATTTTTTTTATTTTGAAAGTAGTTGGTTATAACACCATGAGATTTTGTAAAATATTTTCTCGAATTAATTTAATCTTTTTGATATTTTTTTCATTTCATGAAACATTGAAAATGATCATTATATATATAATAACTATGTTTGGATTGTGTTATATGAAATTTCATGTTAATAATTCACTAAACACAATATAAATGTTATCTTTCTCCATACAGAACAATGAGGTATGATTAAGTTTCATGTAAGACTGAATTTCCTCAATGTTTTGCATAACATGCATGACCAAGTGGTTCTGAACAATAATATATAATAAAAAATATAATAATCTATTACCAAGCCATTAAATTATATTTTATGATTATTAATAATAGTCTTATTTAAATATATGGTTTTCACAAAATAAAAAATCAATTAATTAGTTTCAAAATATTTAAATAAATATCAGAAACAATTGAATATTAAGAGGGTATTTTTATATAAATCTATTATTATGCTCACAAAGTTATTTTAATTTTAATAAATTTTATTAATTATAATAAGTAAGTAATTTTAATGTAATATATATGTTATATATATGAGTAATTATTTTTTATAGTAATCCAATATATATTATAAGCATATAATAAGAATAAAACAAATTTAACACATAAAACCCTATATTTTTATTAAGGCAATTTTACCGCCTTTTAATATAAAACCTATTTAAATAAAAATTTGTGCACATTTATAAATCTTACATGTAAAAGTAAACTTTATATTTGTAAGTGAATAATAAAAAATAGGTTATATTGATTTTTTGATATTTTTCTATGAAGTTTAATTTTTTAATGAATAGTTGAAAATACTGAATTTTTATTCAAAACTTGTTTCTCATATAATTTATCAATATAGTTAAATTATATTTTATGTTTATTTTTATGTTTAATTAGATTAATTTTTTATCAATCAATCCAATTTGGGTCATTGGAATCAATTTCACTTTGAAATTGACTATAAAAAGTTAGTAATCATTTGATTGTATTTACTTTAAAAACCAACATTATCATCTCATTTGTGGGATTTAATTTAAATTAATTCTCTCCCCTTTTATTATTGGAATTTATAAAAAAAGATTCCATATTTGGAATAACCATAATTTATAATTCTTACCAATTTCAACTTATTCTTTGTCAAAAAATATCAATGAAAGTAATTAATGGTAATTACAATGATTATGGTCAAATTAAGCTTAATAAGGGACTAAACCATAACCTTAAGGCCTAAAAATAACTATACACTGGTCCAAAAGATATTTTTTTTGAACCAAGGATGTTCTTTGCTGGAAATGGTGTGTAGTTTGTGTTTTTTTTTCAATACTCACATGGAATATCATGGATTTTTCAAGGAAAGGGATATTATAGTTCAAGTAGACAACAATATTGAGGGTGGCGTCGTTTCCCAATGTTTTCCAATTTATTGGGAGAAAAAATTGAAAAAATATAGAAAATTGTTGTTGGAAAATGCGTTTGTACACAAGTTTCAAAATGTTTTGGAATCTTATGTGCATGTATTGTTTAGGGATCATCACATCAAAATATAAAAAAGGAAAAAGGAACGTGAAAGATTTAAATGTGCGCATGCAATGAGGTTGTGGGGAAGAGACGTGCACGACCAATGCGACATTAAAAGGAGTTTTACATGGTTGAATGCAATATTGTATGATGCAAAAAAAATATTACATTCAAGGTCATCATGACCTATAAATAGGTGGCTACCCCCTCTCAATACATAAAACGTTTCAACAAAGATCGAGTTCCTCTATCGCATGAAAGACTTGCATGTAGAAGAGAAGTAGAAAGAGTATATTTTGGGGAAAGTGTTACTTTAATCTAAGAAGACAAAGTAAACCTTTTGGTGTAGTTGAATGAAAGATAGGGGTTTTGTGGAAATTAAGGATTTTTCAAAATTCGTCTTTCATGACAACCCAAATATTTCATGCAAGAATAGGTTTTGTATGCAAGTGCTCTGTTGAGCTTGTTTCGGGTTTTGATTATCCATCTTGTTTGATCAATGATTTCAAGTGAATCAATTCAAGAATTTGATTCAAGAAGGGTCTCATGATGGATAGAGGTAAATACTTAAATTCTAATATATTTAAGAGAACTTCAAGTTGATAAACTTAATAAGACTTCATACAAAATAGTGAGCAAAGGGGAATCAATAGAAGTGTTCCAAGGGACACACTATACTATCCCTAAAGTCATTGTAAAGGATGTGTACCTAGAATATAGTTAATATGTCAAAAATCATGTACTCTAATACAAGAGAAGATTATAGGACTTTGGTATGACTAAAAACCTATCGGCATATGATCCTTGGCCCATCCCTTAGTGGAGAACCAAGTAAAATTGACGTGTCATCACTTTTCATGATATTCTGTTTTCTACACATCATCATCATATAGGTTTAATAGATTCCTACCAATGTGGAAACAAGATCCATCAATTTAAAAGAAAATGCTGACACCCTGATTCACCCCTCCCCTCCCAGGGTGTTTCAGGGTCCTAAAAGTGGTATCAGAGGGTAATGGTTGTTGGTGTTAAATCCTTCCTTCTTTTATATCATGGAGTGTACATTTAATGTCAAGGGAGTACCACTATTTGATGGAAGAAACATTCAGATATTGAAAAATATGACAAGATCTAATCTAAGATCTCCTAGAATGGAATTCATTTTTTTACTACATAAGGAATACAGGTCACTGATCCTATAGGGTTGTCTATGACTGATTCCGACATAAACATGCTTGATGCAGATGCTAAAGCACAGAATGTACTCATTTCTTATCTTTCTGATCAGATCTATCTAAAGGCGATGAGTTTCACCTTAAAAACTGTATGTGGGAAAAACTTAAAAATCATTATGAAGGAGAAAACAAAGTGAAGGAGGAAAAACTCCAAGTTTTTCACAACATGTTTGATTATCTAAAGATACATCGTAATAAAAATGTATATTACTTCTTCAATTGAATTAATGAAGTTACAGGAGAAATTAGAGTTATTGGTGATGTGATCAAAGGCAATGACATTGTGAAGAAGATTTTGAGAAGGCTTCCACCTCTCTACAAATCCAAAAGCGTTATACCTTGATGAAAGGGACTTTTCTATACTTTATCCAGGTGACCTAATAAGTAGTATGGTCACCTATGAAATGAGTGTCAAGCCAAATGATGTGAAAACACATGTGAGCAAGGAAATGGAATTCAAAGAGATGGAAAAACTCTAGATTTCGGGAGATAGAGTTAATGAAGACAATGAGGAAGAAAAATTACTTTCCCTCTTTTCCATGAATTTCAAGTGAGGAAAAGGTATATTTGAAGGAAATATACCTTTGAAACATTTTCATTGTGGTAGAGTTGGGAACATTTCTTCTTAGTGAACAAGGAAGTTCAATGATGATTAAGGTGATGCTAGAAACTTTAAGAAGACTCAGAAAAGGATTCCTCAAAAGGGAAACATCAAATATGGAAATAAACTATAGAAAAAGTGTTATTTTGTGAAGAAGATAATTATGATAATGAATTATTTGAGGAAGAAGAACAAGAGATTAAATCTAGAAACCAAGTTCCTATGATGTCTATCGTTGCGAAGTCAGGACCATGAGAAGATAAATCCAGAGATCATCAGTTGAGTACTGATTCTTATCTAATGTTATAACTTATGGATGCTCTTGGTAATCTTGATAATCAAAGAAATAGTTTAAAAAAGTGGAAAGTAGTAGTGTAAGAATCAATATAATATGTTAATCAGCTTGAAGATGAAATGGAATGACTGGAAGAAGTAGTGAAAGTTCAATTAACCACCCTTGAATACACAGAAGATGTAGTGCAACTAAAGATAGTAATTGAAGAACTAGAGAAGGTCATCAATGACCTTACCTTCAGGCTGGATGAGAAGTCCAAGACTATTGAGGGACTCGATGAATAATTTATTAGTCTTAAGAGAAAACATGAAAGTGAATCAAATTCAAAAGAATCAAGGAGAAAATGCAGTTTGAAAAATTCTTAGATGCTATGTTACTAGAGATAGGTAAGTATGGTTGTGATTGAGTTGAAAAGATTTATAATGATCAAATTCCCACAGGCATGGGAAATATTGGAATCAACTATGATTCTGAAACATCAAATACTGCAAATAAAATGGCTGAACAGATGTCGAAAATCTACTGAACAAGAAACCCTCAGGAAATGTCGAAAAGTCATATAATCTACTGAACAAGAAACCCTCAATTCCAACTGAATGGAGAACGAAAATCTACCCTCAGGAATACACAAATTATATGTAGCAAAACTACCTTTCTAAGTAAGGATACATGAGGAATAATAGAAATGAAAATACATTTACACTTATAAATTTCAATTCTGTTGCTATCTGAGCCATAACATGTCATACTGTAAAGAATCATGGAGCTATTTGAATGGGGAAGATCTAAGAAGTCAACAAAGGAGAACAAATTCATATCCTACTTCTTATAGAATAAATAATTTCTATGGATATTTTTTCTTTGTTCTAACTTTTTCCATAAAGTTGCTTATTGCATGTAGAAGAAAGACATGAAACATTCATACATAACTCAAAGACAAGTTAATACTCGTCAACCGGACGGTGTTGCTCTTACAAACTGGGTTTCTCCTATGTAAGAAGCTTATGAGTATTAATAACATTCACACATAGAAATGTTATCTTAAAGGCCATATTTTTCCTTCACTCAATCTAATATTTCATGGAAGTAAAAGAAAAAAAATTTAAAAGTCCAACCTTGTAGAAGTAGGTCTCAAAGCAGTAAAGAGCAACAAGACATGGATCCTTGATAGCAGATGTTCATCCCATATGATGAGTAATGCTGAATTATTAAAAAAAATTTAACAAAAGGTTTGATTTAATTGTAAGGTTTGATAATGATGGTGTGTTAAAGATCAAAGGTAGTAGAAGTATTGAACTAGCTAATTGTGAGCTTAAGAAAACTGAAGTTCTTTATGTGGATGGTTTCCATTATAATATTCTTAGTGTGAGTCAACTCTATTACTCAATAATTATAGTGACTTTAAATAAAACATTTTCACCAAAAATGGAAATATATGAAATTCTCTCATGAAAGGATGCAGAAAATATGCAAACTTATATCAAGTTGATAGTAAATAGAACATTTTCTATTTGACAGTTGAAGAAGAAAGAAACTTGTGGCATCAGAAGTTGGGGCACATAAATCAACAAGACCTAGAAAAGATATCTATGATAAAGATAGTCATGGATATCCCCAATCTGAAGCATGAACATGAAAAGACTTGTACTGCTTGCCTTCGAGGGATGTTGATCTGTAATTATTATTGTCCAAATAAGAAAAGGGCATCAAATCTTATGGATCTCATCCATACATACATATGTGGTCTGATAAATGTTACTAGAACACATGGAGAAATGTAATTCATCCTTTTCATTTATGCTTATAGTACAATGACCTGTTTCATGGTTATACATAGTATATGAAAAGTGCTTGATTACATTAAAACATATCACCAAATCACCGAGAATGATATTGGACGAACAATCAAAGTTCTACAACCTAAAAATGGAGGGGAATACACATCCATTGAGTTTGAAAATTACTTAGCGAAGAATGGAATGCAACATGATTTGGATAAAATAACAATCCCATAAAAAATGGAGTTTTTGAGTATAGGAATCGATTGGTGAAAAATATTTCATGAACTTTGCTGATTGAGGTTCATATCCCTCAACATTATTGGAAAGAGTTCATTCAAGAAGTATTTTATATTCAAAAGTGAACATGGATTTATATGGGTGAAACTAAGTCACAATATGAGTTGTGGCATGGAAGGAAGCCCTCTTTTAAGTATTTCAATGTTTTTATAAGTACATTTTTTTATCAAAAACAAACAAGGAAATCAAGGAAAGTATAGTGATGTGACAGGTGAAGGAATATTCCCCAGATATTTAATGAATAAAAAATCCAACATGTGTTTCAATAAGAATCTTAGAAAATATTTGGAAATAAATGATGTTAATATAGTTGATTATTAGACTAAAAATACCATGGGTGATTTTATGCTAATGTTATTGAAGACGAAAAAGATAGCGTACATGGAACATATTCAAATAAAGATGTAGAGGAAGGAGTAAAAACATTATGAGTTCACAAAAAGTTTTTGATTCAAAAGAAGAATCAAAAGATGAAATTGTGGCAGAAGAAAGTTCTTCTTAACCTCATAAGGGAAATCGATGAGCAGAAATTGATCAATCCAACATCATTGGGGATTGGAAAACACCCACATAAACACAGAGAATGAGGAATAATGCACATTATTCCTTCCTATAATTTATATAACCATCCTCATTTGAAGAAGATCCCAAGGATGAATCATGGGTTAACACCATGAATGAATATTTAGATCAGATCGAAAAGAACCAAAAATGATATCTTGTTACTCAACCTGAAAGTCACAATGTGGTTAGTATGAAGTCAATTTACAATAATAAATTCTATGAGCATGGAAATTTGATTATAAACATGGTGTTATTGGTATGTAAATGATATTCATATATTGAAGGTGTTGATATTGATGAAACATTTTCTCTAATGGCTAGACCTGATTAAATTAGACTTTTTTCTTACCAGGAAAACTCAAAGGGGATACAATGTGTATCAAATGGATGTCAAAATTTCTTTCTTAATGGAGTTCTTGAAGAATAAGTCTATATAGAACAACCCGTGGAGTTTATTCTTGGTAATGATGAAATAAAGGTTTTCAGATTAAAGAAGTCACTGTATGGTTTTTAGCAAGCTCTAGGAGCATGGTACTCTCATCTGGATACCTATATAAAGAATCTTGGATTTAAAAGGGGAGGTGTTGACCACAACCTCTATTTGGGGAATTTAATGGAAGACCAATTTATGGTATTGGTGAATGTGGATGATATTATATTTGGTCGAAACATGCTTAGATCAATGGGAGAATTTGTGAACCACATGAAATCCAAATTTGAAATGTCAAATTTTGGTAAACTCACATAATTCATAGGGATGCTGGTGATTCAGAAGTAGGATTACTCTTTCATTTCTCAGAAAAAATATACAAGAGAGATCTTGAGGAAATTTAATATGAATGAATCCCAACCAATGTTGACCCCAATTGTGGTTGGAACAAAACATTGAAAGCATGAGGATGATACTTTTGTGGATCCCACCATGTACATGAGAATAATTTAAATCCTATTATACTTAATTGAAACATGGATAGATATCGTATTTTCTACATGATTAATAGCCTGCCTTCAAAGTTCTCCGAATTAGTAACATATGTTAGTAGTGAAACAAATCAAGATGTATATTCATGGTACTCACAATTATGGGTTACACATTGCTACAAGAGGAGATAATGAACAGTTATATTTTTATGATGCTGACTGGGTTATTGATGTGGTTGATAGAAAGTACAAATGTTGTGGAAAATTATTTATTGGAATGAAATTTTTGAGTTGGTTGAGTAATAAACAATAAATTAATTCTATTAGTGCTACTAAAGAAAAGTATATATCGTTTACAAAGGTCTTCACATAGCTACTTTGGATGAAGCATCAATTGTCTGATATTTGTGATGAGGTGAAACAGGAAATTTTGATTCACTTTGATAACTAGAGAGTGATCGATCTTACACAAAATGCAGTTGAACAGTCTCATAAGAAATAGATTGAAATCAGATATCAATTTATATAGGAAAAAGTTGAATAAGGTGTGATTAAAATATATCATGTTGGAATTTATGAGCAAGTGCCTGATATTTTGACCATGCCACTAGAAGCAGCTTTATTTGAGAAAAATTGGTTGAAACTTGGTGTTAAACCACCTCCTAGTGAATAAGGAGGTCATGAAAATCCCCTCTCTCTACTTATGTTAACTGGTTTTAATTTTTTGGTGGAAGTGATGCAGTTTTATAGGGGAGATATGATCCATGGGGAGTGTGTTTTTTAGCTCTAAAATGTATAAATACTGGTATTTTGGTTTATTTCCAATGGGGATAATGGATAAATGCAATGGTAAAAATGAGGGAAAAAATGTGAATTCAATTTTATGAGAAGCATATAATACTTCTTTGACATGATGAGAATTCAATTTTATAAGGAAATAGTTTAGGGCATGTAATGCTTCTGTAACATGATGAAAATTTGGTTTTATGAGGAGCATGTAATGATTCTGTGACATGATGATAATTTTTTGTTTTGATGAAATAGTACAAGGAATGTAATTCTTCTCTAACAAAATGAGAATTTTGTTTAATGAGGAGCATTTAATGATTCTGTGACATGATGATAATTCAGTGTTATGAGGAAAAAATCAGAGCTTATCTATGACCGATTAACTTGGAAATATTTAATAATTCCAAAACACGATAACCCAATTCATTATTCCCCTCTTTTTTTCTACACTGAGAATTACTCACATAGACTTAGAGAGTGGGATGAGTTTTTTCTTGTGTATATGGTGTTTTTTATGGAAGGTGCTTCATTGAATTTATCTGCAGATTGCCTACAAACCTAAAGGGGAGATTTTTTGATACATGGCTGTTCTTTGCAATAAAAGGTGTATGGTTTGTGTTTGTTTTCAATCCTAAAATGGTATATTATGTATTTTTCAGGTAAAGGGATATTATAGTTCAAACAGATAGTAGTATTGAAGGTGGAATCATTTTACAGTGCTTTCCAAATTTTTGGGTCAAAAAATTAGAAAATTGGGGGAGGTGTTTTTGGAAAAGGAGGTTGCGTGAATGTTTGAAGATGGTTTGAAAACTTATGTGAAAGTGTTTTCTAGGGATATTTGTGTCAAAATATGGATAATGAAAAAGGTGTGATAATGATTTAAATGTGTGCAAAAACTAGGTTGAGCAGAAGAAACTTTCATTCCTAATGTGATGTCAAAAGGAGTTTTGCGCGCTCAAAGAGAATGTTGCGTGATGCATTTGAATATTATAATCAAGGTCATTAAGGCCTATAAATAGGCAAATACCCACACTATAGACTTAGATATTTTCCACAAGGATCTTATTCCTCTTCCAAATTAATGACTTGCACACGAAAGAGAATTAGGGAGATGATATTGCGCACAAAGTGTTCCTTTAATCTAAAAAGACCAACTAAACATTTTTGTATAGTTGCTCAAATGATTAGGGTTTCACAGAATGTAATGGTTGTGACAAAGTCATCTTTCTTGACAACCCAAATCCTACATGAAAGAACATGTGTTTCATGTATTTTTTTTGTTAATCTTGTTTCAGGTTTTGATTATCCGACTTGTTTGATTGGTGGTTTCAAGTGAATGAATTCAAGACATTGATGCAAGAAGGGTCTTAGTGATGGAAAAAGACAAATAATTCAATGAAAATATATTTCAGATACCTTCATGTCTATAAAATAAATAAGACTTCACCAAATGTAGTGGGAAATGGGGAGTTGATAAAAGTTTTCTGAGGGAAGTAGTGTGCTATCCCTAAAATCATTGTAAAGGAAGTGAGTCTGGCATATAGTGACTATGTCTGAACTATTGCACTCCAATACAAGTGAAGATTAGTGAACATTAGTAAGACTAAAAACCTGTTATCATATTATTCTTGGAAAATACCTTAGTAGTGAACCAAGTAAAATTTCTATGTCATCTATTTGAATGTGATTGTTTGTTTTCCGCACATTCTCATCAGACAAGTTTAACAGGTTCCAACAAACATTGGGACAAGATCCATTAGATTAAAATAAAAAGTTATCACCCTGATTCACCCATCCCCTCTTAGGGTGTTCTAGGGTCCTACAATTTCTTGTTCATATTTTGACTCTATCCTCCCATAGATCTACTATAGACCATTATTTGATCCAATTTAATAAAAAAACGGACAGGGTTTCCCTTTTTCCAAAATATTACAATACTACCTTTCCTTATGTACTATAAAATCAATCCTTCCTCCCACTTCCTCACACCTCTCAAGACAATTTGGATCGACCAAAATCTACACAAATAGCTCTTAAACTTTCCTTAATTCCCTCTTGAATCCTCCCTTGTGAATTAATCCTTCCATAGAATCCCTTTGGTGAAAACCAAAAGAAGTTAACTGATTAAGAGGTAACACCCTCCCTCAAACTTCTTTATTTAATTTTATTTCTAGACTCCCTAAAATATTATTATTCCATTGGTTTATAAAAAACAATTATCCTAAATATAATAGTAATTTATTATACTTAGGTTTCAAACTACACTTACACAAAATTCTATTTAATGGGTAATGAACATACTGTTTACGTGTGCAGTGAACTACAACACCACTAAACGATGACTGTTAATTCTCCCTTTACCACATATTATGGTGGAAATTATAATGGAAACTGTGTTTATATATGTTATATATTATATTTATTATGTATTTAATATTATTTAATTATTTTACAACACATATCATAATAATTGCCTTTTTTAATACGATAATTTTGTTTGAGGAAGTGTGGAGTACCCCCCCCCCCCCAAAGCGATGTGATTCGTTCATACACTACATGGAATGTATTACGGATGATTTTAGTGAATATATATGATATATATTATATAATAAAACTACTTTAATAATTATATATATATATATATATATATTTATATATTTATTTTATTTTCTTTCCTTCAACACGACGATTAAATGGAAATAGCGTTCATGCGTACATATGGATTACCATCCTCATGAACAGTTATTTCTTTTCATACTTATATATTCAATGTATTATTATAATACAAATGTAATGAATATAAATTATATCTAAATCATGGTTTAAATTCTGGAAATCATTATATAACTATAAGGATAAAAGATATAATGAAATATGACGCATGAAAAAAACAAAGCAGATATTCCCCGAAGTGAAACATTAATATAGAATTGTTAACAAAAGGATAATATAAATACCTAATAAAACCATTATGGTATTATAAAAAATAATATTTTTCTTTTATTTAT
This sequence comes from Viscum album, assembly GCA_963277665.1. Taxonomy (NCBI): domain Eukaryota; kingdom Viridiplantae; phylum Streptophyta; class Magnoliopsida; order Santalales; family Viscaceae; genus Viscum; species Viscum album. The sequence continues at coordinate 13,016,955 of OY728145.1, forward strand.
GTAAAATAAATTTATATTAAATATACATAAGGTTTGAACGAGGATGAGAGTCAAGAGATAAGGTAAGGGAATTTCATCTCACTCTTTATTTTCATGAGATACATGACCTAATTACCAGTCACTTCGTTTGTGTGGTGTATATAATACCCATTAATGTATTACATGAATCTAATAATTAAATACATGAATATTTATATAAAAATTTTATGATCTCTTTTTCATGGGGTTTAAGTTTCAAAATTTACCAAAACTGTAAAGTAAATTTTATCTCAATTTTTTCTCTCTGAGACACATGATATGTTATACTACTTTATTTTTATATGAGGTGTATAAACTAAATTTGATGTGTTATAACATAAATCTATATATTTTAATGATATTTTAAAGCTCCATGTAATTTCATCTTATAACATGTGGAGTATGATTCAATGTTACCATGTGATAAGAGTTTATTGAAACAATCACAGAGTTTATCAAGATTGTTTATGATCACATTTTCATTAATGAAATATTTTTATCCTTATTTCAATAAAAATCATGAATTTTATTCTCTTTTGGTTATTCTTATTGAATTAATTTATTAGTACCCTTTTCTTACTCTTTGGTTCTTAAGATAATTAAGAAAATGTTTTTTAGAAAATATCAACTTACCTCTCTCTTCATTTGGAAATATACATTATTTCAAAACCATTCCTTCCAAAAAGGGATTTCAAGAATATTATACTAATATATTATGATTATTAAAGTTAATTTTCACCCTTTTTGTCTTTTAAAAAATTATTGAAAGGGATCTTTTTTTCCGTTCCGAACAAGGAATATTCAAAAACATTACCATAAAATAAGAATATTCTATTTACCTTGTACAACATATACAAATTTACCCAATATAATTTATTTGATGTTTCCTTTTCATGTTTAAATGGTTAAACTTTTAAGAAAATTTATTAAAAGTGATCTTAAAAGAAAATGTTTTCAAATCTTTTTCAAGATTTCCTTATATTTTTTTCAAATTATTTTTCAAGGAAAGTGGATTTCAAAGGATTTTCATTCTTATTTTATATGTTTGAAAAAAAAAATTGGATTTCAAATTATTTCAAGACTTTATAAATGTTTTCAAAGGAAAAAGTATTTAAAAGTTTTTGAAATTATTCCATTATAAGATTTAAAGATTATTTTCATGAAAATAATTTTCAAAAGGTTCAACATTTTAAGAATCATTTTTCAAAAAATAATGGATAATTTACCCATGGAGTGTTTTTAAAAAATATTTAAAATTTATTTCCCATATTAAAAAACATCAATTTATGTTACTCATGAATTTTAGGAAAAGGATTTAATAATTACATTCATATTATTTTATTAATAGTTTATGTTTTATGTCATGATGTTTATGAAATACATTTCTATTTCACATGTTATATACTTTTTAAACCTACTTCTATGATGGGTTATGATGTGATGAAATGACTATGAAACCTCTTTCCTTTTTTCATTCAGTTAAGTTATTATTACATGTTTATGATACCCATTTCATTTCATTGGTTAAGATGTGATTGTTTATGATTTTGTGGAATATGTTTGAATGATTTCATTATGAGATGGTTGGGACATATATCTCACTCAAATGCATTGGGTAAATATTTAAATCTCAATAGATGGAAAAAGATGGCCAGGGGAGTTAACCTTGACTACAATGATGGAATTAGAGATAACCATGACTACAAAGTTGGTATGAGGAGTGAACTCATGCTACTAAGATGGACATGGGAGTGAAACATGACAACTAAGATGGTATCAGGAGTAAAACCATACTACTAAGATGGTCTTGGCAGTGATGCCTTGGATACTATAGAAATCATATTATATGCTTATGTATTTCCCATTATTCAATATTTTATTTGTATTTTATGATTTAATATAATGTGTTTGTTATTTCATTATGTTTTAAATCTTATGAACTGTCAAGATTTATAAAATGATTTATGTTTATGATATTTGATATACAGGGTGTGATCTTCAAATTTTTTGATCACATTATCATACTCACATGATCATGTTTATTATTACATGTCTCTCTTGTTTACCATTACTGATAATCCGATCTCACACTTTTTTATGTTTACATCCCCATGTTATGAAGATATGCATTATGTATGATGTGTGTAATAGGGGTTCTAGTCAAGAAGAACCTAGTGGAAGATTATGTAGCTCACTTATGTACCATTTTTCATGTTTCCGCATTTCCAAAGGCACTAAACTAGTATGGTCTTTGGGCATCTATTTGTATTATGTTTTAAGTATTCCAAAAAAGTGATGTAATGTTAATGTAGGTTAAGACTGAGTCATTATATTTGGTATCAAAGAAAAATGTTTAATTAACCTTTAGAAACTAGAATGAGAAAACATATGTGATAACTTTTTGGACATGTCTAAGTATAAGTCTAATGATAAATAAAAGTATAGGAAAATGTCCTGGAATTTTGGAAAATTATAGAGTGAGTGGTTTCCTAGAAAAAAAATGCTCATCTGGATACTAAAAGTGGATTTGGATTTGGAAAATTGGCACAAGTGTACATAGGGGTAAAAAATCCGACAAGATGTCTCAGGCCTAACTTTGGGTAATCTGGCACATGACTACGGGCCTTGTTACACATGTGGATTGACACTCCTAGGGGATACACATTAGAAATTTAGAAACTCTTCAAAAACCATTATGAAGAATCTGAATAGAACATGACAATGAATAACCTAATATAAAAACAAGGAATCATCAATTAAAATATTGGTTTCATGATTTAGAAATCCAATAAGTTATTTTTCATGATTACAAGGTTTTCTTTGAGGATATGTGTACCTCACCCTATGATTTATGGTTTAATTCATTGGAGAGAACTGAAAGTATCATGGTTAAAATTGAATATTTTATATGTGTAAAGTATGGGATTTATGTAAATATATTTCCAAGTTTAAATCACATGATGAGAATCAGGAAGGTGATATGAGTATTGGATATACTTATGAAGATAAAGAGACTGAAAAAGACATGTAAAAGTTATGGAATGTTCTTCTAGTATTCTTTACAGTAATCATAAGAAGAATGGTCAGATTGAGGTTGAGGATCCTTAAATCATGATTCATATTTCATATTCTTGGAAAAAGTTATTAAGGAATAATTTAATGAACCATGAGTTATGGTTTAAGAATAAAGTTTGATGAATAAAGTACTTATGTTTTGGAATTCAAAGATTATGTAATATGAAAAATGAAATAAATAAGTATTTTTGGTATAAATTTTCTTTAATTATTGAAATGGATATGTTTATTGGTGACGAAGAGTTAGGAAAGTTATATTTTGATTATTGGAAGGTAACCCTTAATGTGATCAGGATTTTGAGAAAATTGTTTTTTTCTTGCATAAAAAGGTGATTGATTTGGAAAATGCAAACTAGATAACACCTATTACTACCTAGGATATGATTTTTGATTGGTTGAAAAAGTTTTCTATGTCATCATGGATGAATTTTAAAACTTATTGGATTTAAGGAATATATATAGTAACTTTTAAAATAAGGAATCACACATGTTTTCCAAGAGTATTTATAGAAATTCAAGTTATTACCATGTTTCAAGAGAATACAATATGAGGGTATTCAAATGTTTGTAATGTGACAATCAATAGATAATTTTTTATAAATGCAGGATCACTGTCAAGTTTATTATTTGACTTTATTTATACAGTTTTGTATTTTTCTACTTTTTGAAGGGTTATATGGTTAACTAGTTTTTCAACATTTAAGATAAACTTTAGATGAAGTATTTATGTAGTGAGTTTGTATTTATAGCGTTAGTCAAATGAATATCTAGTGATTAAAATTATTTCAAGGATTCCCATCATATTTATTTTGGAAATTATATAAGCATGTTTTAGAAAAGGACATATTGTATGTCGGGTGAAAACTAATCATGTCAGGCAGGTCCATGGGTCCTAAACCGATGACCAAAGGATGATATGAGTTTCATGCATACCAGTAGAATATGTGATGTCTGAGTTAATGTATAATTTTTTTTGATAAATATATTTTAATGATGAAACTGTAGTGTTAACTTTTAGGATTATTGTATAATCAATATTGATTATTAAGAATAGTTAGAGAAAAATAGTTATACTTTGAATTCTTTTATGGGCCTTAAGATTCTATAAAAGTTTATTTTAGTGCTTTAGGAATCAAATTTAATTTTTGGAAATCCATTACATGAATTAATGGATGAATTTGTAATTGATAAAAGCACAACAAAACAATGATTTTTTATATTAAGATATAAAATAAGTGTAAAGACCCAAAATTGATGTACATGGACATTACATTACTTTTACGGAATACTTAATACATAACAAAAATAGACACCCAAGGACCGTAATAGTTAAGTGTCTTTGGTAACTCGGAACATAATCTTCTAATCATGGTGAAAGATCTTCAACATCTCCCATAAATATCTTCCCCTTTTGTTTTCTTACCTAAAAACTTTATTTAAATCTTGGGGAAATAAAAACATATAAAGGGTGAGCTCAAATGCTCAGTAAGGGAATGTATGTAGAAAAAAAACCATGAACATAATGTTTAAACATCAAAATCTTGACTTGTGAAATAAATCTTGGAAATACATAAGACATAGATCATAATGGAACATTACTCTTGATAAAATGGCATGGGAATAAAACATGTAATTATGGCATCCATTAAGCACATGTTATGAATTCCATAGTAGCCAAGGCATTGCTTCCAAGACCATCATAGTTGACATAGTCCATTACTAAACTAGGTTTACTAGACGTTCCAGCCCTATATTACTGAACCATATTTTACATGCCGTTATAGCCTTGTCTATCTCATGAGATATAAATCTTTACCAAATGAATTGGAGGGAGATATAGGTCGCACTAATATCATAATGAAATCATTACTTCTTATGCCACAAAATAAACCTAAATCATTCATCAAAACCTAAATAATAATATGGTTTTCATAATCATCATCCCATCATAACATAATCCATAAAAAAATGGATATCATTTCATCATAAGAAAAATCAAACCATGTAAATAATAGAGAAATTATATTTGAAACACAGACATACGAAATAATTTCATCTTAGATTGAAAATAGTTATGATAAAACACTTGAAATGAATTATTGTGGAAATACCATTTCTTCTTCAAAATTACTCTATTTTCACTAAATTCCATGCAATTTTAAAAGAAATGGATTTTGTTGAAAATAATCATGAAATCACGTAGAGGAAGATTAATGAAAATAAGGCATTATGAAACCATTAAAATCCATTCATACCGTATAAGTTAAAAAACATTCTTCTTGTACTTTTTCTGGAAAATTCAAAAAGTACCTCGAATGGTGAACAAAATAAATATTCCTTCAATACAACATATTAAATGTCAAAAAGGGGTAACCATGACTTTAAACATGCATGGAAGAATAGTAAATGAATTATAAAAACATTTCTCTAAAATATAGAAATGGATGATAAATATAACCCCGATAAATTCTTACGAATAAACAATCTCACATAAAAATGAGATTGCAATATTATCCCTTACCTTAGGTCCAATTTCTTCTATACGTGTCCGAAACTCCTCTACTTTGACACGCCTCTTCTAAACCTCCTATTTGGACACTAAAGTTTGTCTTTGTAGAAGACCAGGACATCTAGTATGTTTCTAGGGATGTGGAGAAGAGAAATGAATAGGGTTTGGCTGAGCTTGAAGGCTCAAAATGTTTTGAGGAGAGGGAAGTGGTGCCCTTTTATAAGAGAGGAGAGGGGCACTTTTGGAAACATCTAAAATATTAATTTATAATAAACTCAAACCCCTCCTAAAAACCTTGAAAATGACTCAAATTTGAATATGGGATGAGATAGGGTTGTAATCTAATCATACAATAAACTTTAGACATGTTGGGAATTTATTTTAAACCTAATCAACTTGATTTATCCTTATTTAATCAATTTACTTGTATTTGTGGTAATAATATTATATTTTTTTAATTGTTATAAATAATTAATTATGTGTTATTTATTTTCCATAATTAGATAAATTATTACATTTTAGACCATATAATTTTAAATTTGTAATTTTAAAATTTTTTTGTTATTTTTAAACAATTTAATAATATGTTATTTTTATAAAATATCAATACTGTCAATTTTGACACTATTCAATAATTTGAATTTAAGTAAAATCCAAAAGAAAGATTTATTTGAACCAAAATATTTAATAGATTCCTAACATGTCATATTCATCTAAAACTTTCATGGATCACATTAATTTGTTCATATAATACTGATTTTAATATTTTTAAAACCATTGATTTGATATTTATCTTAATAAAATAATTACTACAACATTTTTGTATAATTATTTAATATACTTATTTGGTGCTTAAAAATTAAAACTAAAATACTATGATGCATATAAATCTAATATATTCCATAATAATTCTTTTACTCGAATTTATCATCTTTAAATCACAACATTTAAATTGTTATATTTATTAAAGTATGAAGGTGACAACTTTGACATCATTTCAAATAAAATAATATAAGTGTCATAATCACTTCTATAAGGCTCCAAATGGTCAAAAATTACACCATTAGATTCTTATGGTTTACTTGTACACGACATATAAGTTTTTTTCATATGTTTGTGCCTTTTATGAGCATTATTAGTTTAATAAAAACTTTATTATTGATTTTTCACTTAAAAATAATCTCTCCATCATTAATGTATAAGATATTAAAGTAATTATATATTTATTAAAAATTAAAAATAAATTACCATAATAAAAAACATTTTATCTTTCAAATGATTATTTATAATCGAATTTATATTCTTTATAACCTTAAATTAAAAACACTTTAATTATTAAAGTTTGAGTGAGATATATTTCACTTTCTTTAAATAAAATAAATTAAAGATCTTAATCACATCCAAGTGGGTTCCAAAAGATACCATTTCGACACAAGTATATTTTAGGATGAAATATAATCATCAAATTATTATAAGATAAGTGTTAGGGTAATTTTATAATATTATTTTTACCCTTAATTACCTGATTTGCCTTTAACTGTAGTAAATAAAATTTACCGTAGTTACTATTCATAATGCATAAAAATAAAAAATATCCTATTAAAATAATTTGGACATACTGATTCCAAATATGAAATCCATTTCTCTAAATTCAATACACAGAAGTTGCAGGTTTTAATTTTAAATTAATCCCGCTGTTGATTAAACAGGTTTTAAAAGTTAAAACATTGCAAAAGATTGAAATGTTTTTACATATGAATTCAATGTAAAATTAGTTATAATGAATTAAATTATATTTAATGGTAAAAATATATTATATTTATACTTTTAAACCATTAAATATTATAATTTAACCATATAAATTATCTCGATGAATAATGTTTGTTTAGTTAGAATTTTGCGTATTTTTACTATTCATCAAAATATGAAGGTTATCATAATAATGTCAAAATTTTATCCTAAATAAATTTTTATATCCTGATTCCAATGAAGAATTATTATTTTTCATATTGAAATTATAAACATGTCAAAACTAGATTCAAAATGGGCGTGCCATCAAAAGGCGATAAAAATGCATTTTTTGAAAAATAATTATTTTACCTGGAAATTTCATTTTTTTTCTTATACCATGTTCTAGAAAATGTGTAAGATGAATGATAATGTTATAAAATTAAAAAATTTGTTAATTCTATTCATAATGTCTAGTTCATAATAATATTATAACAATATATTGTAGTTTAGTGAAACTCGGTATTGCGTACAACACACGCTATTGCAGATGGTCGCTCTTGTGTGAAACACAAGCCATCTATATTTTTGAATATACTCTATGATAATCTTGGTGAAGCATACAATAGAAAATATCAAAGAAATTAAAAAGAATATATCTCATAAAATCTCGGGGTGTTACATTCTACCCCCCTTAAAACGAATTTTGCCCTCGAAATTCGTTGAGGTTATGAATCGTTTACTACTTGAATGTTTCATAGAAACCCACAACGTAAAAAGGAATACTAAAACTTAATTTTAAAAACTAATGTATGAATCATAATGGTTACCCAAATTAACTTATCCCTGGGTTTCCACATAGGAGAACGTAGGTGAAAATATGGATATGGAAGAGAAATCTAACCATCATGTTCTGATGAAGAGTGGTAGAGAACATGGTTATGAAAAATCCAACAATCACAATGCCATAAATTTGTGATGATATAAGGTACCCTCTGATTCATCAGATATGAGGACACTAGGACAAATTTTTTGGTTTTCAAGATCATTTCCATAATGTTGACGAATTTGAATTAGAAGAAATACTTACTTGATTTTGGTACAATCTCACCGTTGGTCATTCCATGAACAGTTTCCACTTCATATATTAAGGAAATGAAGTTGAATTTTTTATTCGTGAAGTGTTAGCAGATCAGGTGATAATATTATGGGTCATTCCATGTATATCAAACAAAAGGTTAGAAAATCTTATTAAATATACATAAGTCCATATACGATGATATTAATTTTATATGGCCCCAAAAATGGACTTATACTTCATATATAACAGAACATAATAAAATAAAACTTAATTATACAAACCAGGGACTTCCTGTAGGCCAGTAGTAGGTGATAAAGTCCTATTGTACTGCAGTTGTGGGTTCGATTCCCGCATCCTTGTCCGACGTGATAGATTGTCTCCCATCCTACAGGTTTTCCTTTTTCTAAAACTATACTATTATAACATTATAGAAAAAACGTTTCAGCCTTAAAAATACTATCTAATGTCCAACTTAATCCATTCAAACCTTTAGTCTTATAAAAAATACTTCTATCCAATCTCATAGTATAATGAAAAATATTACTAGAGAGGTTATCTACCAAGAATGTGAATACCATCATTTATCCCAAATATATCATAAGATATATCTTGTTGATCGCATTACAAACATGTGAATACCATAATAATGTATTCTATTGAAGCATGTATTACCATAGAATCTTAGTGAAAACATGAATGCTGTCAAAAGTTAACTCTTTCCACATACCAAAATCCCAAAAATTTTATATACTCAAACCATGATATCACTATGTCCTTATATCCGTCATGATCTCATGAATACTATCAAACATATTATTTTCTCTTTATACCTTCATTGTAAACATATCTTCTACGTTCCAAAAAATATTTCAATCACCTTTCATGGTTATCAGTACCATATTCTTATGGAAAACCACAATGGACCAATACATAAATATTCCAATATACCATAAAAGTACCTCAACAACATTATTCTTGAATACCAATACATAAACTCTTTAATCCATCCTCTTTAATGATTATCATAGAATACGTCCTTCCTTAATTTAGAAGTAACCTCTTAGGTCAGGGCATTGATTTGGGTAATGCACATGTTCTCCACCGATAAAACATTGAACTCCATAAAAATCCATCACTCTATGACCCTTCTCCCACCACAGATAATATCTTCCCCTCCATTTGATGTATTCATCAAGGTTCTTCTTCCCTTTTTTAGATATCTCAATCTTCCTTTATCTATGGTCCTCACCATGTGAACATGTGTAAAAGTACATCTTCCTCTTATTTGATGAATTAGGAATACCACTAAAGTTCACCTTTTTAATCATATATCGCGATAACTAATTCAGCACAATCACAATATATTTCTTTCTAGGCATTAAGAAATTTCATTTCTCATAGTCACCAATTTGTCCATTGGACTCAATGTCAACCCAATACCTTCTGGTTCCCTCCATTGACTAAAATCAAAAACCATGGTGTAAGAAACAGTTAAAATAATGAGGAACCACATAATCATAAAAAGTCTCTTAATGGATGTCTAACTTATCACATATTCTTTAATCCATGACACCATAGGTTCACCCTAGGTTATTCATGATCATCAACATAATTCTAGGACTGTAACATAGAGTTATACTAAACCGTAGTGACATCAATAAACATACCATAGAAATATCTCTAGGGATCTCACAAAAGGTTTCGCATCGTAGTTTCCAAAGGATATCTAAACCATTCCTCTGATACCAACTGTAGAGATCCAAAGCCTGAAGTACATGGAAATTACCTTAATTTTTAGGAATACTTAATACATAACAAAAATAGATACACAATGACTGTAATAGTTTAGTGTCTTTGAAAAATCAGAATATAATCTTCTAATCATGGTGAAATATCTTCAACATCTCCCATAAAGATCTTCCCCTTTTGTTTTCTTACCTAAAACCTTTCTTTAAATCATGTGGAAGATAAAACATATAAAGGGTGAGATCCAATGCTCAGTAAGGGTAAGTATGTAGAAAATAAAAAAAAACCATGAACATAATGTTTCAACATCAAAATATTGAGTTGTGAAATAAATATTGACAGTACATAAGGCATAGATCATAAAGGAACAATAATCTTGATACCATTGCATAGGAATAAAACATGTAATTGTGGCATCCATTAAACACATTTTATTATTTCCATACTATCCAAGAAATTGCTTCCAAGACCATCATAATGGACAAATTCCACTACTGAACCAGGTTTACCTTCTATTCCAGCCTTGTATTACCGAACCAGATTTTACTTACCGTTCCAACCATGTCCATCTCATGAGATATAAATCTTTACCCAATGCATTGGAAGTAGATATAGGTCTCACCCATCTCATAATGAAATCATTCCTTAGTGTGCCAAAAAATAAACATAAATCATTCATCAAAACCCAAAGAATAATATGGGTTTTATAATCATCATCCCATCATAACATAATCCATATAAAACAAATGGATATCATTTCATCATAAGAAAAATAAAACCATGTAAATAATAGATATATTATACTTGAAACATAAACATACTAAATAATGTCATATTAGATGGAAAATAGTTTTGATAAAACACTTGAAATGAATTCTTGAGTAAATAACCTTTCTTCTTCAAAATTACCCTCTTTTCACCAAACGCCATGCAATTTTAAAAGAAAAGGATTTTTTTGAAAATAATCATGAAATCATGTAGAGGAAGATTCATGAAAATAAAGAGTTATGAAACCGTAAAAATCCGTTCATGTCGTATAAGTTAAAAAATAATTCTTCTTTTACTATTTCTAGAAAAGTCAAAAAGTACCTCGTATGGTAAACAAAAGAATGATTTCTTCCATACTACATAGTAAAAGTCAAAAGGGGATAAACATGGCTTTAAACATACATAGAAGAATAGTAAATACTTTATGAAAAAACTTCTCTAAAACATAGAAATGGATGATAAATATAACCCCAGTAAATACTTACGAATAAAAAAACTCACATAAAAATGAGATTACAAAATTATCCCTTACCTTAGGTCAAATTTCTTCCGTACGTGTTTGAAACTCCTCTTCTTTGACTCGCCACTTCTAAACCTCCTCTTAAGACACTAAAGTTGGTCTTTGAAGAAGACCAGGAAGGACCTCTAGTATGTTTCAAGGGAAGTGGAGAAGAGAAATGGATAGGGTTTGGCTGAGCTTGAAGGCTCAAAATGTTGTGAAGAGGAGAGTGAAGTGGTGCCCTTTTATAAGAGATGAGAGGGAAACTTTTTGAAATCTCTAAAATATTAATTTATAATAATCTCAAACCCCACCTAAAAACCTCCAAAATGACTCAAATTCAAAGAAGAGATGAGGTAGGGTTGTAATCTAAATAGCCAATAAAATTTTGACATGTTGGGAATTTATTTTAAACCTTATCAACTTGATTTATCCTTATTTAATCTATTTACTTTTATTTGTGTTAATAAAATTCTAATTTTTAAATTTTTATAAATACTTACTTATGTGTTATTAATTTTCCATAATTAGATACATTATTACATTTTAGACCATATAATTTTAAATTTGTAATTTTTAAATATTTTTGGGATTTTTAATCAATTTAATAATATGTTGTTTTTATAAAATAACAATAGTGTCAATTTTGACACTGTTTGATAATTTGAATTTAAATAAAATCCAAAAGGAAGATATATTTGGACAAAAAAAATTTAATATATTCCTAACATGTCATATTCATATAAAAAATTCATGGATCACATTAATTTGTTCATATAATACTTATTTTAATATTTTTAAAACCATTTATTTTATATTTCTCTTTATAAAATAATTACTACAACATATTTGTATAATTATTTAATATACTTATATGTTTCATAAAAATTAAAAATAAAATATTATGATGCACATAAATCTAATATATTCCATAATAATGCTTTTACTCGAATTTATCATCTTAAAAGCACAACATTTAAATTATTATATTTATTAATGTATGTAGGTGACAACTTTGACATCATTTCAAATAAAATAATATAAGTGTCATAATTACTTTTATAAGGCTCCAAATGGTCAACCATCATACCATTGGATTCGTATGGTTTACGTGTACATGAAAGATAATTTTTGGTCAGATTTTTGTGCCTTTTATGAACATTATTAGTTTAATTAAAACTGTATTATTGATTTTTCACTTAATAAATAATTTCTCCTTTATTAATGTATAAGATATTAAAGTAATTATATATTTATTAAAAATTAAAAACAAATTACCATAATAAAGAACCATATTTTATCTTTCAAATGAGTATTTATAATCAAATTTATATTCTTTATAACCTTATATTAAAAACACATTAATTATTAAATTTTGAGTGAGATATATTTCTCTTTCTTTAAATAAAATAAATTAAAGGTATTAATCACATCCAAGTGGGTTCCAAAAGATACCATTTCGACCCAAGTATATTTTAGGACAAAATAAAATCATCCAATTAATTTAATACAAGTGTTAGGATAATTTTATAATATTATATTTACCCTTAATTACCTGATTTACCTTTAACTGTAGTAAATAAAATTTACCATAGTTACTATTCTTAATGCCTAAAAATAAAAAGTATCAAATTAACATAATTTGTACCAACTAATTCCAAATATGGAATCTATTTCACCAAATTAAATACACAGAATTTGCAGTTTTTAATTTAAAATTAATCCCACTGTTGATAAAACGAGTTTTAGAAGTTAAAACATTGCAAAAGATTGAAATGTTTTTACCAATGAATTCAATGTAAAATTAATTCTAATGAATTAAATTATATTAAATGGTAAAAATAAATTCTATTTTTACTTTTAAACCATTAAATATTATAATTTAACCCTATAAATTATCTCGATGAAAAAAAAATTAGTTAAATTTTTTCATATTTTTACTATTCATCAAAATATGAAGGTTATAATAATAATGTTAAAAATTAATGAAAATAAATTTTTATGTTCGGATTCCAATGAAGAAGTTTTATTTGTTATGTTGAACTTATTAACATGTCAAAAACTAGATTCAAAATGGGTGTGCCATTAAAAGGCGAAAAAAGGCATTTTTTGAAAAATACTTATTTTAACCGAAAATTTTATTTAGTTCTCATACCGTGTTCTAGAATATGTGTAAGATGAATGATAATGTTATAAAATTCAAAAAGTTGTTAATAATATTCCTAATGGCTTGTTCATAATAATATCATAACAATATATCATTGTTTAGTGAAACTCGGTATTGCATACAACACATGCTATTGAAGAAGGTTGCTCTTGTGTGCAAAAAAAGCCAAGTATTTTGTTGAATATACTAAAAGATAATCACGGTGTAGCGTACAATATAAAATATCAAAGAAATTAAAACAAATATATCTCATAAAATCTCGGGGTGTTACATTCTACCCCCTTAATATGAATTTTCCCTCGAAATTCGTCGAGGTTATGAGTCGTTTACTACTTGAATGTTTCATAGAAACCCACAACATAAAAAGGAATACTAAAAATTAATTTTAAAAACTAATGTATGAAATGTAATGGTTACCCAAATTAACTTATCACTGGGATTCCACATAGGATAACGTAGGTGAAAATATGTATATGGAAGAGAAATCTAACCATCATGTTTTGATGAAGAGTGGTAGAGAACATGGATATAAAAAGGAAACAATCACAAGGCCTTAAATTTTTGATGATCTAAGGTACCATCTAATTCATCAGATATGAGGACACTAGGACAACATTTTTGGTTTTCAAGATCATTTCCCTAATGTTGATGAATTTGAATTAGAATAAATACTTACTTGATTTTGGTAAAATCTCATTGTTGGTCATTCCATGAACAATTTACACTTCATATCTTAAATAAATGAAGATGATCTTTTCATTCATGAAGAATTAGAAGATCTTGTGATAAAATAATGGGTCATTCCATCTATCTCAAAAAAAAGGTTAGAAAAAGTTATTAAATATACATAAGTCCATATATGGTGATATTAACCGTATATGGCTCAAAAAATATACTTATACTTCATATATAACACCACTTAATAAAATAAAACTAAATTATACAAACCAGGGACTTCCGGTAGGCCAGTGGTAGTCAATAAAGTCCTATTGTACTTCAGTTGTGGGTTTGATTCATGCATCCTTGTCCGACGCGACGGGTTGTCTCCCATCCTACAGGTTGTCTTTTTATAAAACTATACTATTATAAAATTCTAGAAAATAGTTTTAGACTTAAAAAATACTATCTGATGTCCAACTAAATCCATTCTAACCTTTAGGCTTATCAAAAATACTTCTGTCCAATCTCATAGTATAATGCAGAAGATCACTGGAGAGGTTATCTACCAAGAATGTGAATACCATCATTTATCCCCCATATATCATAAGATATATCTTGTTGGTCACATTCCAAACATGTGAATACCATAATCATATATTCTCTTGAAACATGAATTACCATAGAATCTTAGTGAAAACATGAATTCTATCAAAAGTTAACTCTTTCCACATACCAAAATCCCAAAATTTCTATATACTCAAACCATGATATCACTTTGTCCTTATATCAGTCATGAGATCATGAATACTATGAAAAATATTATTTTCTCCTTATCCCATAATTGTGTGCATATCATCTACTTTACAAAAAATATTTCAATCACTTTTCATGCTTACCGGTACCATATTATTATGGAAAACCACAATGGGCCAATAAATAAATATTCCAATATACCATAATAGTACATCAACAACATTATTTTTGAATACCAATACATAAACACTTCAATCCATCCTCTTCAATGATTTTCATGCAATAAATCCTTCCTTTATTAAGAATTAACCTCTTAGGTCAGGGCATTGAGCTGGGTAATGACCTTGTTCTCCATAGATAAAACATTGAACTTCATAACAGTCCATCACTCTATGACCCTTCTCCCAGCGCAGATAACATCTTCCCCTCCATTTGATGTATTCACCAAGGTTATTCTTCCCTTATTTAAAAATTTCAATATCCCTTTCTCTATGCTCCTCAACATGTGAACATGCGTAAAAGTCCATCTTCCTCTTATTTGATGAATTAGGAATAGTAGTGAAGTTCACCTTGTTAATCATATATCGCGATGACTGATTCAGCATAATCATAATATCTATCTTTCTAGGCATTACAAAATTTTGTTGCTCATAGTCACCAATTTTTCCACTGGATTCAATGTTGACCCAATTCCTTTTGGTTCCCTCCATTGACTAAAACCAAAAACCATGGTGTAAGAAATAGCTAAAATAATGAGGAACCACATAATCATAAAAAGTCACTGATGGGATGTCTAACTTATCACAAATTCATTAATCAATGACACATTATGTTATCCCTAGGTTATTCATGATCGTCAACATAATTCTAGGATTGTAACCTATAGTTATACTAAACCTTAGGTACATCAATAGACATTCCTTAGAAATATCTCTAGAGATCTCACTAAAATTTGTGCATCCTAGTTTCCAAAGGTTAACAAAACCAATCATCTGATACCAACTGTAGAGACCCAAAGATTGATGTACATGGAAATTACATTACTTTTGCGGAATACTTAATACATAACAAAAATAGACACCCAAGGACTACAATAGTTTAGTGTCTTAGGAAACACAGAACACAATCTTCTAATCATGGTGAAATATATTAAACATCTCCCATAAAGATGTTCCCCTTTTGTTTTCTTACCTAAAACCTTTCTTTAAATCCCGGGGAAAAGAAAACATATAAAGTGTGAGCTCAAATGCACAGTAAGGGTAAGTATGTAGAAAATAAAAAAAACCTTGAACATAATGTTTAAACATCAAAATCTTGAGTTGTGAAATAAATATTGGCAGTACATAAGGCATAGATCATAAAGGAACATTAATCATGATAAAATGGAATGGTAATAAAACATGTAATTGTGTTATCCAATAAGAACATGTTAGGATTTCCATAGTAGCCATGGAATTGCTACCAAGTCCATCATTATGGACAAAGTCCATTACTGAACTGAGTTTGCTTGTCATTCCAGCCCTGTATTACTGAACCAGATTTTACTTTCCATTCCATCCATGTCCATCTCATGAGATATAAATATTTACCCAATGCATTGGAAATAGATATAGGTCCCACCCATCTCATAACAAAATAATTCTTTAGTGTGCCACAAAATAAACATAAATCATTCATCAAAACCCAAAAATAATATGGGTTTCATTATCATCATACCATCATAATATAATCCATATAAAACAAATAGATATCATTTCATCATAAGAAAAAACAAACCATTTAAATAATATAGAAATTATACTTGAAACATAAACATACTAAATAATGTCATCTTAGATGGAAAATAGTTTTGATAAAACACTTGAAATGAATTCTTGAGGAAATAACCTTTCTTCTTCAAAATTACTCTCTTTTCACTAAATGCCATGAAATTTTAAAGGAAAACTATTTTTTTGAATATAATCATGAAATATTTTAGAGGAAGATTCATGAAAATAAAGAGTTATGAAACCATAAAAATCTGTTCGTTCCTTATAAGTTAAAAAATAATTCTTCTTGTACTTTTTCCAGAAAAGTCAAAAAGTACCTCGTATGGTAACCAAAAGAAAGATTTCTTCCACACTATATAGTAAAAGTCAAAAATGGGTAAACATGACTTTAAACATACATGGAAGAATAGTAAATACTTTATGAAACAATTTCTCTAAAACATGGAAATGGATGATAAATATAACCCCAGTATATACTTAGGAATAAACAATCTCACATAAAAATGAGATTTCAAAATTATCCCTTACCTTAGGTCCAATTTCTTCCATACGTGTCTGAAACTCCTCTTCTTTGACACACCACTTCTAAAACTCCTCTTAGGACCCAAAAGATGGTATTTGATAAATAAAATTACCTCTAGTTTGTTTCTATTGAAGTGCAGAAGATAAATGGGCAGGGTTTGGCCGAGCATGAAGGCTCAAAATGTTGTGAAGAGGATAGGGAAGTGGTGCCCTTTTATAAGAGAGGAGAGGGGCACTTTTGGAAACCTCTAAAATATTAATTTATAATAAACTAAAAAACCACCTAAAAACCTCTAAAATGATTCAAATTCAAAGATTAGATGACATAGGGTTGTAATCTCATTAGATAGTAAAATTTGGACATGTTGGGAATTTAGTTTAAACCTTACCAACTTGATTTATCCTTATTTAATCTATTTACTTTTATTTATTGTAATAATATTCTAATTTTTAAATTGTTATAAATACTTACTTATGTGTTATTAATTTTCCGTAATTAGATACATTATTACATTTTAGACCATATAATTTTAAATTTGTAATTTTTAAATATTTTTGGTATTTTTAAACAATTTAATAATATGTTATTTTTATAAAATATCAATAGTGTCAATTTTGACACTATTCAATAATTTGAATTTAAATAAAATCCAAAAGGAAGATAGTTTTGTACCAAAATATTTAATAGATTCCTAACTTGTCATATTCATCTAAAAAATTCATGGATCACATTAATTTGTTCATATAATACTTATTTTAATATTTTTAAAACCATTTATTTGATATTTCTCTTAATAAAATAATTACTACAGCATTATTGTATAATTATTTAATATACTTATTTGTTGCATAAAAATTTAAAATAAAATACTATAATGCAGATAAATCTAATATATTCCATAATAATGCTTTTACTCGAATATATCATCTTAAAATCACAACATTTAAATTTTTATATTTATTACTGTATGAAGGTGAAAACTTTGACATAATTTCAAATAAAATAATATAAGTGTTATAATCACTTTTATAAGGATCCCAATGGTCAAAAATATGACCATTGGATGCTTATGGTTTACACATACATGATAGAAAAGTTTGGGTCAGATGTTTGTGCCTTTTATGAGCATTATTTGTTTAATAAAAAATTTATTATTGATTTTTCACTTAATAAATAATTTCTACATCATTAATGTAGAAGCTATTAAAGTAATTATATATTTATTAAAAATTAAAAATAAATTACCATAATAAAGAAAAACATTTTAGATTTAAAATGAGTATTTATAATTGAATTTATATTCTTTATAACCTTATATTAGAAACACTTTAATTATTAAAGTTTGAGTGAGATATATTTCACTTTGTTTAAATAAAATAAAGTAAAGGTCTTAATCACGTCCAAGTGGGTTAAAAAAGATACCATTTCGACCCAAGTATATTTTAGGATGAAATATAATCATCCAATTATTTTAAGACAAGTGTTAAGGTAATTTTATAATTTTATTTTTACCCTTAATAACCAGATTTACCTTTAACTGTGGTACATAAAATTTAAAGTAGTTACTATTCATAATTCCTAAAAATAAAAAGTATACTATTAACATAATTTGGACCTAATGATTCCAACTATGGAATCCATTTCTCCAAATTAAATACACAGAAGTTGCAGTTTTTAATTTAAAATTAATCCTACTGTTGATAAAACGGGTTTTAAAAGTTAAAACATTGCAAAAGATTGAAATGTTTTTACCTATGAATTAAATGTAAAATTAATTATAATTACTTAAATAATATTAAATGGTACAAATATATTATATTTATACTTTTAAACCATTAAATATTATAATTTAACCATATAAATTATCTCGATGAAATAATTGTTTTAAGATAATTTTTTTTCGTATTTTTACTATTCATCAAAATATGAAGGTTATCATAATAATGTAAAAAATTTATCCAAAATAAATTTTTATATCCTGATTCCAAGGAAGAATTTATATTCTGATATTAAACTTATAAACATGTCAAAAACTAGATTCAAAATGGGTGTGCCATCGAAAGGAGATAAAAATGCATTTTTTGAAAAATACTTATTTTACCCAAAAATTTTATTTTGTTCTCATACCATGTTCTAGAATATGTGTAAGATTAATGATAATGTTATAAAATTCAAAAATTGTTTCATATTATTCATAACGTCTAGTTGATAATAATATTATAATAATATATTGTTGTTTAGTGAAACTCGATATTGTGTACAACACCTGCGATTGAAGAAGGTCGCTCTTGTGTGCAACACAAGCCAAGTATTTTTTTTGCATATACTACAAGATAATATTTGTGTAGCATACAATAGAAAATATCAAAGAAATTAAAAATAAGATATCTCATAAAATCTCGGGTTGTTACATTCTACCCCCCTTAAAATGAATTTTTCCCTCAAAATTCGTCGAGGTTATGAATCGTTTACTACTTGAAAGTCTCATAGAATCCCGCAACGTAAAAAGGAATACTAAAACATAATTTGAAAAACTAATGTATGAAATGTAATGGTTACCCAAATTAACTTATCACTGAGTTTTCACATAGGAGAACGTAGGTGAAAGTATGGATATGGAAGGGAAATCTAACCATCATGTTCTGATGAAGTGTGGTAGAGAACATGGATATGAAAAATAAAACAATCACAAAGCCTTAAAAATTTGTGGTGATCTAGGTACCATCTGATTCATCAGATATGAGGACACTAGGACAACATTATTGGTTTTCAAGAGCATTTCCCTTATGTTAAAGAATTTGAATTAGAAGAAATACTTACTTGATTTTGGTACAATCTCACCGTAGGACATTCCTTGAACAATTTCCACTTCATATCTTAAAGAAATGAAGTTGAATTTTTCATTCGTGAAGTGTTGGTAGATCGTGTGATAAAATTATGGGTCATTTCATCTATCTGAAACAAAAGGTTATCCAAAGTTATTAAAGATACATAAGTCCATATATGGTGACATTAATCTTATATGGCTCCAAAAATAGACTTATACTTTATATTTCACATAACATAATAAAATAAAACTAAATTATACAAACCAGGGACTTATTGTAGGCCAGTGGTAGGCGATAAAGTCCTATTGTACTTCGTTTGTGGGTTCTATTCCAGTATCCTTGTCTGATGCGACGGGTTGTTGCCCATCCTAAAGGTTGTCCTTTTTCTAAAACTATACTATTATAACATTCTAGAAAAAAAGTTTTAACCTTAAAAAATACTATCTGATGTACAAAATAATACATTCCAACATTTATTCTTATCATAAATACTTCTATCCAATCTCATAGTATAATGAAAAAGATTACTAGAGAGGTTATCTACCAAGAATGTGAATACAATCATTTATCCCCCATATATCATAAGATATATCTTGTTGATCACATTCTAAAAATGTGAATACCATAATCATGTATTCTCTTGAAACATGAATTACCATAAGCTCTTAGTGAAAACATGAATGTTGTCAAAATTTAACTCTTTCCACATACCAAAATCCCAAAATTTCTATATACTCAAACCATGATATAACTTTTTCCTTATATCAGTCATGAGCTCATTAATACTATCAAACATATTATTTTCTCCTTATCCCTTCATTGTGCACATATCATCTTCTTTCCAAAAAATATTTCAATCACTTTTCATGGTTACCGGTACCATATTATTATGGAAAAATACAATGGACCAATACAAAAATATTACAATATACCATAAAAGTACCTCAACAACATTATTCTTGAATACCAATACATAAAAACATCAATCCATCCACTTCAATGAATGTCATTGAATAATTCCTTCCTTGATTTAGAAGTAACCTCTTAGGTATGGGCATTGAGATGGGTAATGACCATGTTCTCCACAGATAAAACATTAAACTCCATAACAGTCTGTCACTCTATGACCCTTCTCCCAACATAGATAACATCTTCCCCTCCATTTGATGTATTCATAAATGTTATTCTCCCCTTCTTTAGAAATCACAGTCTTCCTTTCTCTATGCTCCTCACCATGTGAACATGCGTAAAAGTCTATCTTCCTCTTATTTGATGAATTAGGAATACCACTAAATTTAACCTTTTTAATCATATATCAAGATGACTGATTCAACATAATCACAATATCTATCTTTCTAGGAATTACGAAATTTTTTTGCTCATAGTCATCAATTTGTCCATTGGATTCAATGTTTACCCAATTCCTTATGGTTGCCTCCATTGACTAAAACCGAAAACCTTGGTGTAAAAAATAGTAAAAATAATGAGGAACCACATAATCATAAAAAGTCACTTATGGGATGTATAACTTATCACACATTATTTAATCCATGACACCTTAGGTTCACCCTAGGTTATTCATGATCATCAACCTAATTCTAGGACTATAACCCATAGTTATACTAAACCATAGGGACATCAATAGACATACCATAGAAATATCTCTAGGTATCTCACTAAATTTTTCGCATCCTAGTTTCCAAAGTTTAAGTAACCCATTCCTCTGATACCAACTGTAGAGACCCAAATCCTGACGTACATGTACATTACCTTACTTTTTAAGAATACTTAATACATAACAAAAACAGACACCCAAGGACTATAACAGTTTAGTGTCTTTGGAAACTCAGAACATAATCTTCTAATCATGGTGAAAAATCTTCAACATCTCCCATAAAGATCTTCCCCTTTTGTTTTCTTACCTAAAACCTTTCTTTAAATCCTGGGGAAAAGAAAACATATAAAGGGTGAGCTCAAATGCTCAGTAAGGGTAAGTATGTATAAAATAAAAAAACCATGAAGATAATGATTAAACATTAAAATCTGGAGTTTTGAAATAAATATTAGCAGTACATAAGGCATAGATCATAAAGGAACATTAATAATGATAAAATGGTATGTGAATAAAACATGTAATTGTGGCATACATTAAGCACATGTTATGATTTCCATAGTAGCAAAGGAATTTCTGCCAAGACCATCATAGTGGACAAAGTCCATTACTGAACCGGGTTTACTTTCCGTTCCATCCCTGTATTACTGAACCAGATTTTACTTGTTGTTCCAGCCATGTCCATCTCATGAGATATACATATTTATCCAATACGTTGGAAGGATAATTAGGTCCCACCCATCTCATAATGAAATCATTCTTTAGTGTGCCACAAAATAAACATATATCATTCATCAAAACCCAAAGAATAATATGGGTTTCATAATAATCATCCCATCATAACATAATCCATATAAAACAAATGGATATCATTCCATCATAAGAAAAATCAAACAATGTAAATAATAGAGACATTATACTTGAAACATAAACATACTAAATAATTTCATCTTAGATGGAAAATAGTTTTGATAAAACAATTGAAATGAATTCTTGAGGAAATAACCTTTCTTCTTCGAAATTACTCTCTTTTTCACTAAATTCCATGCAATTGTAAAAGAAAATGATTTTGTTGAAAATAATCATGAAATCGTGTAGAGGAAGCTTCATGACAATTACGAGTTATGAAACCATAAAAATCCATTCATGTCGTATAAGTTAAAAAATAATTCTACTTGTAATTTTTTCAAAAAAGTCAAAAGGTACCTCGTACGGTAAACAAAACAATGATTCCTTCCATACTACATAGTAAAAGTCAAAAAGGGGTAAATGAGACTTTAAACATACATGGAAGAATAGAAAAAAACTTTATGAAAACATTTCTCTAAAACATGGAAATGGATGATAAATATAACCCCAGTAAATACTTAGGAATAAACAATCTCACATAAAAATGAGATTGCAAAATTATCCCTTACCTTAGGTTCAATTTCTTCCGTACGTGTCCGAAACTCCTCTTCTTTCACGCGCCTCGTCTAAACCTCCTCTTAGGACACTAATGATATTTTTTGAAGAAGACCAGGACCTCTAGTATGTTTCTAGGGATGTGTAGAAGAGAAATGGATAGGGGTTTTCTGAGCTTGAAGGCTCAAAATGTTTTGAATAGGAGAGGGAAGTGATTCCCTTTTATAAGAGAGGAGAGGGGCACTTTTGGAAACCTCTAAAATATTAATTTATAATAAAATCAAACCCCACCTAAAAACCTCTAAAATGAATCAAATTCCAAGATGAGATGATATTAGGTTGCAATCTCATCATCCAATAAAATTTATACATGGTGGGAATTTATTTTAAACCTTATCAACTTGATTTATCCTTATTTAATCTATTTACTTTTATTTGTGGTAATATTATTCTAATTTTTAAATTGTTATTAATACATAATTATGTGTTATTAATTTTCAATAATTAGATACATTATTACATTTTAGACTATATAATTTTAAATTTGTAATTTTTAAATATTTTTGTGATTTTTAAACAATTTAATAATATGTTATTTTTATAAAATATCAATAGTGTCAATTTGGATACTATTCAATAATTTCAATTTAAATAAAATCAAAAACGAATATATATTCGAACCAAAATATTTAACAGATTTATAACATGTCATATTAATCTACAAAATTTATGGAGAACATTAATTGTATCATAGAATACTTATTTTAATATTTTTAAAACCATTTATTTGATGTTTCTCTTAATAAAATAATTACTGCAACATTTTTGTATAATTATTTAATATACATATTTGTTGTATAAAAACTAAAAATAAAATACTATGATGTAGATAAATCAAATATCTTCCATTAAAATGTTTTACTCGAATTTATCATCTTAAAATCACAACATTTAAATTGTTATATTTATTAGAGTATGGAGGTGACAACTTTGACATCATTTAAAATAAAATAATATAAGTGTCATAATCACTTCTATAAAGATCCAAATGGTAAAATATTAGACCATTGGATACTTATGGTTTACATGTACACGACCAATAAGGTTTGGTCAGATGTTTGTGCCTTTTATTAGCATTATTAGTTTTATAAAAACTGTATTATTGATTTTTCACATAATAAATAATTTTTTCATCATTAATGTATAAGCTATTAAGGTAATTATATATTTATTAAAAATTACAAATAAATTACCAGAATAAAGTATAATATTTTAGGTTTCAAATGAGTATTTATAATCTAATTTATATTCTTTATTACCTTATATTAAAAATACTTTAATTATTAAAGTTTTAGTGAGACTTATTTCACTTTCATTAAATAAAATAAATTAAAGGTCTTAATCACATCCAAGTGGGTTAAAAAAGATACCATTTTCACAAAAGTATATTTTAGGATGAAATATTATCATCCAATTATATTAATCCACATTGTAGGATAATTTTATAAAATTATTGTTACCTTTACTTACCTAATTGGCCTTTTACTATAGTAAATAAAATTTACCGTAGTTACTATACATAATGCCGAAAAATAAAAATTATACTATTAAAATAATTTGGACCTAATGATTCCAAATATGGAATCAATTTCTCCAAATTCAATACACATAAGTTTTAGTTTTTAATTTAATATTAATCCCACTGTTGAGAAAATGAGTTTTAAAAGTTAAAACATCGCAAAAGGTTGACATGTTTTTACCTATGAATTCAATGTAAAATTAATTCCAATGACATAAATTATATTAAATGGTAAAAATATATTCTATTTATACTTTAAAACCATTAAATATTATAATTTAACAATATAAATTATATCAATGAAAATAGTTTTTTAATTTAAATTTTGCGTATTTTTACTATTCATAAAAATATGAAGGTTATCAGAATAATGCCAAAAAATTTTCCAACATAAATTTTTATATCATGATTCCAAGGAATAAGTTTTATTTGTCATATTAAACATATATACATGTCAAAAACTATATTCAAAATCGGTGTGACATCAAAAGGTGAAAAAAATGCATTTTTTGAAAAATACTTATTTTACCCGAAAATTTTATTTTGTTCCCATACCATGTTACAGATTATTGGTAAGATTAATGATAATGTTATAAAATTTAAAATGTGATTAATACTATTCATAACAGCTAGTTTATAATAATAATATAACAATATATCGTTGTTTAATGAAACTCGGTATTGCATACAACACATGCTATTGAGGAAGGTCGCTCTTGTGTGCAACCTAAGCCAAGTATATTGTTGCATATACTGCAAGATAATCTTGGTGTAGCGTGAAATAGAATATATCAAATAAATTAAAGATAATATATCTCATAAAATCTCGGGGTGTTACATTATGTATTTTTCCTTATATTCTTGGTCTATAAAATAAATACTCAAAGACAATAAAACGATCAAAACAATATTTTCCTAATACCTAAAGTTCTATTGAGACAATTTTCATTTAAATTATCATGAATTTATGAATCTAAGGCCCTCATCCTTTCATTGATCATTCACTTATAAATTATTTATGAACTCAATCACTCCCTATAAATTTCTACACCTTTCCTCCAAGTTTATATTTTCACTTTCCACCTATGTTCTCCATTCTATAAACCTAGTTATAGGTTACTTTGGGTAACAGTTATGTTTCCAAATTTCTTCTCTAAAAGTATGTTTTAGTGTTAATTTTTACAATGCGGATTTCTATGAAAGGAAATATAACATATTAAACCATATTATAAAACAGATGAATTTTGACGGAAAATTCATTTTAAGGGGGGTAAAATGTTACACCCCAAGATTTGGTGAAATATATATTTTTCATATTATTTTAATCTTTATGATATATTTTCCTTTTCACACAACATTGTAAATAGTTAATATACATATATAAACACTATGTTTGGATTGCATTATATGAAATTACAATTTAATCATACACCACACACAATATAAATTTTGTATTTTTATACATGGAACACTGAAGAAAACTTACATTTCATGAAATATTGAATTTCCTTGATGACTTTTGTAACAAGCAAGACCAGGTGTTACATAAAAATAATATATTATTAAAAAAATTTATAATATATAAACTAGACATTAAATTATATTTTACGAAAATTATTAACTAATTTTTTTCAATATATGGTTTTTAAAAAATAAAAATGATTTTAATTTGTTAACAAAATATTTAAATGAATATAATAATCAATTGAAAATAAAGGGATTATTTTTGTTAAGAACTATTATTATACTCACAAAGTTGTTTTAATCCTAATTAAATAAATTAATAAAAATTAGTGAGTAATATTAATGTTGTATATATGTTATATATCCAAGGAAGTATTTTTGATATTTATCCAATAGATTTGATAAGAATAAGATAATAATAAAACCAATTTAACACATAAAACCCTATATTTTTAATAAGGAAACATTATTATCATTTAATAGAGAACCTATTTTAAATATGAATTTTGGTCCTTTTATTATTATTATATGTCAAACTAAACATCATATTTCACATTGAATCATAAAAAAGAGGATAGAGCTAATTTTTGTGATTTTTCTATGATGTTATATTTTTTAATAAATAGTTAAAAATGCTAACTTATAATTAAAAACAATATTTTTATCTAATTTATTTATATTGTTAAATTATATTTTTATTTGATTTTAAAGATTAATTAGATTATTTTTTTATAAATAAATCCCATTTAGTTAATTTGAATCAATTTCAATTTGAAATTTACTATAAAAAAATAGCAAACATTTGAACATTTTTACTTTAAAAACCTATATTGTCGTCATGCTTGTGGGATTAAAGTAAAATTAATTTCTTCCACTTCTGTGATTGGAATTTGGAAAAATGGATTCTATATTTTTAATTAGAATAATATATAGTATCTAATAATTTCAATTTAGTTTTTTACCAAAAATATTAGTGATATTAATTATAATTAATTACAACGATTAATTTTAAGTTAAGCCTAATAAGGAAAAAACCATTACCTTAAGGCCTATAACAACCTATGACATTGTAAAAAACACATTTTATGGATTAAATTAGAACTTTTACTCACTATTATAAACTTTGGACCATTATTTTATCCAATATCAATAAACAAATATGTGAGGTTTCCCTTTTTCCAAAATATTAGAAGAGTACCACTCCTCATATAAAAGGCCTCCCCTCCTCCCACTTCCCGACACCTCTAAAGACACCTTGGACTGAAACAAATCTACCCAAATAGATCATAAAAATCTCTCAATTACTTATTGAATCCTCCATTGTGAATAAAGCTTTCCAAGGAATCCCTTTGCTGCAATCCAAAAGGTGTTACCCAATTAAGAGGTAACACCCTCCCTCAAACTCATTCCTCTTTTATTTTCTTTCTCACCTCCCTAAAATATTCTTATTACTTTATTGAATAAGAAAAGTAGTATCCTAAATATTCTAGTCTGTATTTATGCTATGGTTAAGGCCTAAACTCACACACACATCCATCTAATGGGAAACAAACATACTGTTTACGTGTACGGAAAACTACCGATTCACTAAACGATGATTGTTCATTATTCATTTACAACCTATCATGGTATAAATTATGATAGAAAATGAGGTTATATATCCTATATATTCTATTTATTATGTATTTAAGCTCATTTAATTATTTTATAACAGATATCATTGCCCTTACCAATTTTTTTTAATATGATAATTTCGTTTGAGGAAGTGTGGACTACCGCCCCCTCAAAGTGATGGGATTCATTCATACACTACATGGAATGTATTAAGGATGGATTCAGTGAATATATAGGATATATATGATATAATAAAGATTCTGTAATAATGATATATATATATATATATATTTTACTTTCTATCTTTCAATATGATAATTAAACGAAAATAACATTCATGCGTACATACGACTTACCGTCTCTATGGATAGTGTATTAAATTTAATACTTCTATATTATATGGATTATTATTATAAAAATATAATAAAACTAAATTATATTTTAATCATATTTTATGGTTATGTAAACATTATGTAACTATAAGGACCAAAGATATAATGAATTAAGACACATTCGAAAAACAAATCAGATATTACCAGAAGTGAAACCTTAACATTGAATTATTAACAAGAGGGTAATATAAAGACATAATAAAAACATATATGGTATTATAAGTAATAATATATTTATTGTTTTAGATTTATGATAATTTTTTATTTATTATATATAAATTTTGAATGAGTACAACAAGAGTCAAGACACGATGTAAAGGAATTTTATCACGCTCTTTATTTCCATGAGATACATGCCTTAATTACTACTCAATTATTTTATGTGGTTTATATACTCCTGATGAATGTATTATATGCATATTATTCTTAAATATATGATTATATACCAAACCATTTTATGATTCTTATTTCTTGGGGTTTATGTTTCAAAAGTTACCAAATCGGTAAAGTAATTTTGCCTCAATTTTCCTTCCTCGAGACAAATGACATGTTATACACCTATATTTTTATATAAGGTGAATAAAATAACTTTGAAATGTTATGAAAGAAATCTCATTCTTTTCATGATATTTAAAATCACAATGTAATTTCATTTTCCAACATGGGGAGTATGATTCAAAGTTACCATTTGGTAAGAGTTTGATGAAAAAATCTTAGCATTTATCGAGATTATTTATGACCACATTTAAATTAATGAAATATTATGTTCCATATTTAAAGAACACTCTTGAATGTTTTTCACCTCCAGTTAGTCTTAATGTATTCATGTATTAGTACCACCTTTTCCACTCATTGGTACTTAATATAATTAAGAAAACGTTTTTTATAAAATACGACCTTATCACTCTCCTAGTTCGGAAATCTTCATTCATTCAAACCCATTATTTCCAAAAAGTGATACCAAGAATATTATATTTATATCCTATGATAATTAATGTAAATTGTTTCCATTTGTTCTTTTTATCAATGTTTTCAATGGAATCTTCTTATCACTTTCTCAACAAGGTATTTTCAAATATTTTACTGTATAAAAGGGATATTATTTTTACCTCATACAACATGTAATAGGTTTAACCATAATTATTTCATTGAATTTTCATTTTCATGTTTCAATGGATAATTTTTAAGAAAATGTTTTGAAAGTGATTTTTAAAGAGATGGTTTTAAAATAATTTTCAAGCTTTATTTATAGGTTTTTAATGTATTTTTTCAAGGAAAGTGATCAGGAAACGTTTTTCATTATTTTATTATAATTTTTCAAGGAAAATTTATTATATCAAGGTTTTCAAGCCCCTAAACATGTTTTCAATGGAAAAAAGGATTTCAATGTGTTTTTAATTCTTCGTTTATAAGTTTTGAAGTTAATTTTTCAGGAAATTATTTCCAAAAGGTTTTACATTTTAAGAAGCACTTTTAAAATGATAAAGGATTATTTCTTCATGGAGTTTTTTTAAAATATATTTCCAATTTAATTCCCATATATGATAACATCTATTGGGGTTACTCCTGCCTTCTGGGAAAATGATTCAATATGTCCATTCATATTATTCCTCTGAATGGTATTAGTTTTATGTCATGATGTTTAAAATATCCATTTCCCTTTCATGGGTTATATTATTCTAAAAAAGTTTTCTTTAATAGGTTATGATTTGATTATATGATTATAAAACACTTTTATTTTTACAGAGGTTTGGTATTATTTCCTATTTATGAAACCCAATTCATTTCTTGGGTTAAGATATGATTGTTTATGTTTTTTTCCACATGTATATATGATTTCATTATGAGATGGGTATGACCTATATCTCACTCCAATATATTGGGTAAAGATTTATATCTCCTGAGATAAACTATGATGGTATTTGGAGTGACCCTTGAATACTAGGATGTCCATGGTAGTGAACCATGACTACCAAGATGGTATTTGGAGTGAACCCATGCTACTAAGATGACCATAAGAGTGTACCATAACTACAAAGATAGTATGAGCTGTTAACTTATACCATTAATATGCTATCAGAAATGATTCCTTATCTACTATGAAAATAATATTATATGATTATGTGTTTTACAAAGTTCCATGTTTTATTCCTTTATTATGCTTTCATGGATTATGTTCCTTATTTCCTTATGATTCATGCCTTATGAACTATTAATCTTTATTACATGATTCATTTTTATGATCTTTGATATACAGGGTATGATCTTAACATGTTTTTATCACATTATCATACTCTTATGCACATGTTTATGATAACATGTCTCCATTGTTTACCCTCACTAAGAATATGAGCTCAAACCTTTTTATATTTGCTTCCCTAGGTTATAAGGACATGTATTATGTATGATGTTTCTAAGATGGGTTCTAGTAAAGAAAAATCTGGTGAGAGATAATTTAACTCACTTATGTATTAGTGTTCGTGTATCCATGTTTCTAAATGGACTAGACTAATATAGTGTTTGGGAATCTGTTTGTATTATGTTTTAAGTATAATGAAAAAGTTATTGGATGTTAATGTATGTTAAGATTGGGTCATTATATTAGTTTTGATTGTTTTTTCTTTTATTTTAAAAATAAATAAATCACCTTACATTATAAGTTTGTATGATCACATACTAGAGGTACGAAACATAGTTTATTAGAAACATGATTCATAAGGAAATATATTGGTTTCAGTTTTCTAATCTGGAAATTCTGTGTGGGAGGTGTTGTTTTTCAGGCTCACCTTGGGTCCGAAAAGAAAGTTTCAATCGGTATGATAAAAAGTATCAGAGTCTGAATGAATCCATTATAAATCTTACGATTCTATAATGTTTGATTAATTATAAAATATCTTAAGAATCTAGAGAAAAATGTGTTGAAACATTGTTAAATAAAGTGGGAGAAGATTATTTTATCCATTATATGTGGTGAAAATTGGTTTGAGGTTTGGAAGGAAAGATAGAAGGTAGTCAATTGATAGAATGTCATATAAAATTTCCAATGCAATTCATAAAATTTTGGGACAAAATTTAAATTCTTAACATCATGAAGACCTCATGATAAAATAATGAGTACATAGAAGAAGAGTGGTAATGAAGTTTGAAGTGTTGATAATGTACAGATCACCCGATCCATCAGGTGAGCTAATCCATCAGACTGTCTGATTCATTGAATGAACAAATCTTAAGGGTCAATCGATAGTTGTAGAGAAAATAGAAGAATGAATTTTCTACTGACATTATCCCATTAGACACATGGATCCCCCAATCCATCAGATGCATAATAATACTAGATTATTGAATTATATTTGTAAGTAGAGTTTTTTAGGACCTATGAATGGGAAGAGTTCAGAGACCCATCAACTGGATGATGAGAAAAAATGTTTTCAACCATTTTCATTAGGTTCAAATTTTCTTCAATTGTGTTAAGAGAGAAAGAGTTCTATTTTCCATTTGTCTCAATATTCATTGAACAAGAAGTGGCATTGATTTGATAGACTGGAATTGATACAAATTTATCAACATAAATTGACACTGATCCATCAGAAGGAGATAGAGACTGATTCATCAGGCCCAGTTTGACACTGATATGACATTATATGTTTTACTTCAATGGGCATAGGATTATGTATTTGAGGAAAAGAGGAAAATGATTTTTGTTTGAAGTGTTTTATGGACGTTTTTTAATGGGATGGGTGTTGAAGATTTTGACAATGTATTTTGATGGAATTATTGATGTTGTTAATGATGTTTGGTCTAGGGGATGCTAGTATCTTCAAAATCTCATATGATATTTATTGAAAAATAAAATCATCCAAAGTCTAATGAATTTGAAAATTTCGTTTAGGAAATTTTTTTCAAAGTTTTAACTAGTGTCTTTTATTTATATAGAGCATTGTAATGAGAATTTATTAGTTCTTTTAATGTTTACAAGTGGGTCAAGAAAATCAAGTGTTCTTATGTTTTCATCAAAATGAAGACTTTCATTAGAACTTGAATTGGAATTAGATTGAAGAATGGATAGAAATTTTATAGATGACTGAAGTCGTGGAATGATTTGAGAATCATTGAGAAAAATCAATAATTGTTAAGGAGTAATGAATGAAGAAAACATGTTGTCAAAATGAAATTAAAATTCTATGTTAAAGAAATTTGGTTGAGTGGGAAAATGAAAGTAGGTTCCCACTCATTCCTCACCTATAACACCTATAAATAGAATAAAGCACATTTTACTTTATAAATATAGAGTACTATTAACTTGAAAATGGAGAGAGAAAGAAATTAATTTTTTGAAGAGGAAAGAATTTTCTGGATTGTGTTTCCTTGATGAAGTTTTCTAAAGAGAAGTAGAAGAAGGAAGATAGTAATGAGAGATACTATAGATGCCAGAACCATTAGAAACAATTTTATAGGGAAAGTTTGAAGTCGTTTAGAATTTTTTCTTGAGTGTTATTTCTTATCTATTTTCTAAACCAAGGTATTAGAAAGTGTAATCATACTAAGTGATCAGACTGAGTTTTTATATGAAGTACAATAGAGATGTTCTTAACTACAGCTGTGTAGGAAAATGAAGAACTGTTTTTTAAATAATCACATAAGTTAAAGTTTATATGGCATCGCAGTAACATTTTTTGAACTGTCTATTGAATGTTTCTTAACATTCTAAAAAAATTTGTTTTACATAATTCATCCTACAATACATACAAGAAATCTTGTATTTATCGTAGTGATACACAAGTGTTAGGGTATATCCTACATATTGTTTCCACACAAAAGGATTGTTTTCCTGTAGACTGGGTGGTATTGAATTGCTTCCAAACCATGATAGGGACATATCAACTCTTTTTATTGTAGAGAACCTTGTAAATAATTGTGTTCCTTTGGATGTGTGATTATTTTGTTTTTATCAAAGTGAAAAATAATCCATAGTAGAAGAAGGTTGTTTCCAAAAAAGGAATCATTAAATAAAAACATATCATTGATTCAAACCCTCCCCCTCTAAGAAAAACATTGATCCTAAATGGGATTTTAAAAGTTCAATCAGAGACGAGGTTTACAGTCATTTACTCTTTGATTAAGTGTTTTTGAAGATCTTTTTTAAAGAGAATTTTAATTGTGTGAATAGTAAGTGGATTCCAATATTCGATGGAAATAACAATCATATCTAGGAGAGATAATGTTTACTTATCTTATACCTCTTAGGTATGTTGTGTTGGAAGAAAAAAGATATGGATTCAATCCTATTGATGAAAAATTTTCTTCTCACATCTATGGATAAGAAGAATCTTGATAACGATAGAAGAGTTAAGAATTCGTTACTTTAATCTCTTTCTGATAGTGAGTTTTTAAGAGAGAAGGAAATTGAAACTACTAAAGTTGTTTGGAAAAAAGTTAAAGAATATTTACAAAGGCAACAAAAAAGTTAATAAAGAAGAGTTAAAAATATATAGGCTGATGTATGAAAATATGAAAATGGGCGAGTAATAATTTGTTGGGGATTTATTTACAAGAGTGAATGATATTGTTAATTATATAATATTTTATGGTGAGAAGTTAAAAGAATCAACTATTGTTGAAAATATCTTTATAATTATTCCAGATAAGTTTAATTCCAAATTTTAATAATTGTAATAAAGGGATACTGAAACTCTATCCTTGGATGATCTTCATAGTACTCTCATGACTTATGAAATGATAAGGGATGAAGTTATGAAATTAAAAACAAAAGTTTATTGTGAAATTTCCTTCAATGATTGTAATAAAGGATGGTCTAAGAATATTTTTAAAGATTAATAAGTATATTAATATGAATAAAAAAATTAGGAATTTAAAAATCTTGATGAATTATTATCATTGTTTTCTAAAAATGTGAAAAGACGTACATGAAATTATAAAATGAAACTTCCCTTTATTTTTTTGAATGTGGATCCATTAAGAACATTTTTTCTAATTTTCCTCAATGAAATAATTTAGAAGATAGTGATGAAGATAAAGGAGGGGAAAAATATTTTGGAAGAAACATGGTGACAATTCCAAATCCTTTTTAAAGGGTAATTATAATATGTTCTAAAAATACAGATGGGGAATATTTTTATCTAAAGATAATGAAGAAGAAGATAGGTAAGTTGAGGATAAAAAGTTTATAAAAGTGGATAGAGAAAATACTTTCATTTCAATATTTAATAATGAAATTTCTATAAGAAGTATTTCTAAAGATGAAGAGACTAGTTTAGAGTTTCATCTGAATATAGTGTCAAAATAATGTATCAAAAATATTATATGTCTTAAAAGAAAAATAAAAAATTTGAATAAGGATTTTATTACAATAAACAATCATTAATGACCTCCTAAATATAAAGCAATTTTTTTGGAGGATATTTATTATATGAAGAAGTTTATTTAGAAGGAAAATAATCATAACACAAATCTCTAAGTGATGTTTAAGTCAATGGAAAGGAGTTATAACTTATCAATTTTTTTTATAAAGTTTAGTAGGGAATTAAAAGTTTTAAGAAGTCTATATATAAGGTTTTTTAATGTTATGTAAAGGCTAAACCTGATAAGGATAAATAAAATTAATCTTCAAATACTAAATAGAAAATTTTTCTTATACCTAATAAGAATAAATTTTATAAAATTTTGTATGTTCTTAAAACAAAAAATGTAGAAAGATCATATATTTCTAAAAACTATGAGTCTGAAACAAAATTTTCTTCCCCTTATAATTCAAATAATTTTATGAAGAAATATGAATTGATGAAGAATATTATAGATGAAAATAGAAATTTTGGGGCACAAAAAAGTTCTTATGTGAAAGATAAGAAAGTTATTGAGAAACATATTCACAATTCCCAATAGTTAGGAATTTATAGAGGAAAGTATTCCATTTATGGGTACTATTGGTATTTTGGTGGATTTGTTCATTCAAAAAACATGTTTTGGTTTAATAAAAAATATTAAAACATTTCCATGACTTATAACAATAAAATCTCAAGTGGTAGTCAATCCACTCAAAGGATGAAAGCTTATAAGGCTGGTGTAAAGTTTAGAATATGTTGAAACATTTATAAACTACTTACCAAAAATGTGGAAAACCTTTACCTATTTAAAATGGATGTATTGTTTTGTTACCAAAACAACAACATATTTATATTCTTAGAAGCTAGATGAGAAGAAAGAAAAAGGAAAAGAAAAATCTCTTATTGTGTAAAATGATGTCAAATCTAAAAAATGAGAATATCAATGGATATTGGACAGTGGGTGATTTTCTCAAATGAAAGGATATTTAATGTTGTTGAAGGATTTGAATGATTTAAAATAAGGAATGATTAAATTTTTCAATGATGAATCCTTTAGAATCAAGGTGTTGGATCCTCTATTATTAGGGTTGAAATAGTGAAATCCAAGAGAGATTGGGTTTTTGATGGGTTGAAACACAATCTGTCGATATTTTTACATCATTGTGATGAAGATACTAATTTTTTTTATAATAAAAGGTTTTTTGTAAAATGAGTGAAAGATGGAAAGGTTATTACAAAGGACAATGAATGAATGATTTTTTTTTCAAGTTGGTGAAGTTCATAATTCATGTAACTTATGATGGAAGAAAATATGTCGTGTTATAAGAGGTTGGGACTTATGTGTTAGAGAAACATGGCTATGTTGTCATAGAGAGAGAACATCCTTGGTATTCCTGATATATCAAGAATAAGATACTGGTGTTTCACTATATGTCAAAAAGGAAAGATTATAAACTCTATGCACAAGAAAGTTGATATTTGTTTAGATCAAACCATAGAACATTTCCCTTTTGATATTTTTGGGCCAAAAGGTAATCAATAAACTTTCAATGATAAGTACATTATTTCTTTCCTTGGAGATTTTACTCACATTACATGTGTTGTATATTTAAATCACAAGTCATACACTTTAAATATTTTTAAAAGTTTTAAGAGGAGATTTGAAAAGTAATGTGTATATTCTATGAAGATGTAGAGAACTGATAATGGTGGTTGTTATAAGAATGAATAGTTTAGAAGTTATATTTAAAAATAAATAATTTGGGATGAGTTTCATGCATCATACACTCCACAAAAAATGGTCGCGCTGAAAGGAGGAATATATTTTCTGTTGAGATTAGATGTACTATCTTGCTTGATGATGGTGTTTTTCCTTACATTTGGAGGAAGGATATGAGCTCAAATGTTTATATTTAAAATTCATGTCTCTAACGTTTTGGTTATGATATGACTCCTTATGAAATGATATATGAAAAAACTCCATGTTTAACACTATTAATAGTTTTTTCGAGTAACTACATTATAAATGAAAAAGGCAGAAACTGTGGAATGTTTGATTAGATATGTTATTATGGAATATTTAATTGATATGCTTCACATGGAAGAGGATATATATTTTTCAACAAATAAACTGGAAGATTAGTTTATTATATTGAAGTAAAAGATCTTGAAAATGATGAGGAAGATGTGTCACAATCACATACAGATGAGGAAGATGAAGATGATGAAATAATTTCTGTTAAAAGATTTGGTAAGGGTAAAAAAAAATTTAATCCCACACAAAAAGAAGAATAAGAATCAAGTATTTATTGTGATGCAGAAGAATACCATATATATCATCCTAGGATAAGGAAGAAAGTTTAATCTCAAAACATAATTAGTGATAAACATAAAAAGGTTCAAACAAGAAGAACATAAAAAGTTATAAAACATACTTATTTGTATTCAAATGTTGTTATGAAATATGTTAGTGAAGATTTTGAGCAACCTGAATAGATTTATTCCGCAAATGAAGAGTTGGATCATGTTGAGAAGAATGATATATGGGAAATCATACCAAACCCAAATTTTAAAAAAGATATTTGTACAAATTAGGGTTTACAGGACTAGTTAAATGAAGATGGTGATATTATAAGAAACAAAAAATGTTTAGTGTGAAAATTATAATTATAAATTGAAGGCCTTGAATTTTATGATATTTTTCTCCAATGGAAAGGTTATAAAAAATTATATTCTTTATTAATATTTTTTCACAATGAAGTTACAAAATATTTCTAATGGATATGAAGTCAGAATTTTAGAATTAAGAAATTTATTAATAAGTTTATGTTGAAAACCCATAAGTTTATTTTTTTTTCAATGTTGAAAGTCATTATTGAAAGTTGAATAAGTCCATATATAGGCTAAGTCGAGCTCTAAGGGAATGATATTCCAATTTGTATACATTCCAAAGAAAGCTGAATTTCATGAAATGAAGGGTTGAGTTTAATCTGTATATCCAAAAAATCTAGTAGATTTTCATTAGTGTTATTGGTTATATTGATGATATTATATTTGTTGTAAATGATGAAACAACCTGAGAAAGCTTTTATAAAGAATTAAAAAAAATTAGATGTCTAGTCCCTGTTAAATGAAATAATTTATTGCGTTAAAAATCTCACAAAATAATATGGAAGTATTTAATTCTCAGGGAAATTACAATAAGGATCATCTTATGAATTTGGGTATGGAAACTAAAAACATATTTCCACACAAATTTAAGTGGGAACTAAGTTGATTAATGATGTAGAAGGTAATGAAGTTAACACTTAATTGTTTTAAAAGTTTATTGGATGTTTTTTGTATTTGACTACCTCAAGACTCAGAATTATTTTTGCTATTATCTTATATGAAATCTTAAAAAGTGCTCCAAAATAATGACACCTTTTAGATGATAAATGAATTATTCGATATATCCAAAGAATAAAATATTTCATAATCATGTATGATAGATAAAAAATAATTGATATGTTTTTCTACATAGATGTTGATTGGATGGAATTATTGATCATAAATGATCCACATCTAGGGGAATTTTATTTCTAGGGGAATTTGGATTATTTTGGAATACTAAGAAAATAAATTTAGAAACTTCTAGCAAGACTAATGTTGATTATATTGCAACAACTCAATCTGCCACACAACTTAGATAGATAATGACTCAATTGGAAGAATTAATTGTTGAAGTAAAGTTACCCTTTCCATTGGGTTGTGATAATTAAAGGGACATCAACCTTAAAATAAATAAAGTATGAAATTTTCACTGAAATTATAATTTTATGAAATATTATTTCATCAAAGAGAATTTGGAGAAGAATGAATTAAATCTAGAGTATCTTCCTACGTCAAAATAAGTTGCTGACATTTTTACACAAAACTGATTCTGAAGGAATCATTATTCAAGATTATGTTAAACATGGGTGTCCAGACTCTTTCTATCCAATGTTGAGGTATGTTAATTTTTTACTTATTCCATCTAGTATTTGGATAGTGTTTTCTTAGGGGGAGAATAGTTTCATAAATCTATCCCTTGAAATGAGATAAACCTTATAAGGAATAATGTGTATAGGGGGAGTTGTGGGTAAGTTATAAACTCCACATGTAAGTGTTTTAATTATTATAACAGTTTTTGGAAGTGATTAGGAAACTTATATAAATGAAAAATATTTTTTAAAAGTGAAATATGAAGTTGTTTAATGATTCACTACTTTTAGACAACATGGTTTTTTTATCAATTATTTTTGTTTCCTATAATGAGCTTGGTAATGTAGTCTTAAAATTATTGATTAGTGATCCATAGCTTGAGGTTAAAATTTTAAATGATTTATGAACCTTTTTTACAACAATATCCAAAGGTGGATATTGTTGGGACCATGTGGGTAAGATATTGTTTTTTTTTATGTGGAAAGTGAAGGACCCTGGAACACCCTGAGAGGGGAGTGGTGAATTAGGGTGTCCGAATTTTCTTCTCAAGTGACAGATCCTGTTACCAAGTTGGTAAGAACCTATTAAATTTGTCTTATGGTAATTTTTAGTAATTAAAACATTTATAAGAAGCAAGAAATCATGGATATTTTACTTGGTTCACAACTAAGTGCTAGTCCAAGGAGCATACACCGACAATATGTTAGTCATACCTAACACCACTAATATTCACTAAATATGAAATACGTAGATCTTGAAAAAGACACTCTATTCTAGGAACACTGAATTTACATGGTTTTAGAGATTAGACAATGCATCCCTCAGAATACTTCCATCGACTCGCCATAGCTCATTGATTTGAGAGAAGTCTATCTCAAATTTTCTACATGAAGTTTTCTTCAATGAATTGATATTAATGTATTTTTCTCTATATAGAATGATACTATGATTTATCAAGAAACCTGGATTGATGCACTATAGAAGCACTGTTCACTTAAAAAAATAAGGATAAAAACTTCCTTTCATGAAGCACCTTCTCGAATCTCACAACCTTCACAGATTTCCCTGCCTTCACGGAACAAACTACCTTCATGAAGCATACCTTCCTTCACGGACCAAACTCCACTACAAATCTCACTATGTCAATGGGGAATACCCTATCAATACGAATCAACCTTTAATCAAAATCATTAGTATTAGTAAATACCTATAGTCTTTTCTCGATGATAAAGCTTTCTTAGAAATCCAGATTCATGAAGCTCCTTTAGCCTCATTAAATCAGAGTGGTTTTTGATTTTCTTTGAAAAATTCATTAAAATGAAGTGGAGAAAGCCTGATATTTATATGCTCAACCATTTTCAATTCTCCACCATGTCCAATGCATTTTCTAGATCTCCCAATAACATACTTGCGGTGCTCCTCTCTTTTCAATGATCTAGTAAAATTTGACATAGTCACAAAACTTTCTGTCAAACCATTGTGCACCAGGATACTCAAATTCTCGTAATTGTAGAGATCCCTATCAACATTCACGATGGTCCAATTATTTATTGTTCACAATGGTCATTGATGTCATGTAGATCACCCTTAGTTTTCTTTGATTCTTCAAGAAACACAATTCGCAAAGCCAATATTTTCAAAACTC
This sequence comes from Viscum album, assembly GCA_963277665.1. Classification (NCBI taxonomy): domain Eukaryota; kingdom Viridiplantae; phylum Streptophyta; class Magnoliopsida; order Santalales; family Viscaceae; genus Viscum; species Viscum album. The sequence goes on from OY728145.1 coordinate 13,057,093, forward strand.
GTTCCTTTGATGTATTTTCAAAAGGTCAACAAGGAAATACACCTTTTGCGATGCAAGACAATCTTTGAATTTTGGACACTAAAAATTTGTCAAACACTAGGAAATGATGTCACCTGCAATAATATTGTCAGTTAGAACTTTAAGATCCCTTTGTATACAAACTCTGGGATGTTCCATGTAAGAATTGAAAACAAACACAAAACATAATCCATTTACAGCAAAGAAAAACCTTGGTTCCAATAGATGGAAGTTGGTACTCATTATTTTGTAATTTAATTTTATGAAAAGAAATCACCTTACTTTGTATGTTTTATTGACTAGACATAGTATTTACCAAGACTAGTTGATCAACCTCATAATTTATAATCAAAGCTATTGGTTTTAGTTTTCTGTTCAATAATTGTTTTGTGGGTAGATTTGGTTTTCTGTCTCACCTTGGATCTGTAATGAATGATTCAATTGGTATGATAAAAATTATTAGGGTATGAATGACTCCATTCTAAATCTAATGATGATTTTATGTTTGATTAATTTTAAAATAACACAAGTTTCTTGAGAAACGTGTGATTCATTTTTTGTAAAATAAAGGGGCATAATATGTGTTGGGAAATTATAAGTTGTGCCAATCAGATTGAGGTTTGGATGGGAATATAGAAGGTGATGAAATGATGAAAATTCGTAGAAATATTTTAATGATACTCAAACAATTCTGCTCAAATATTAATTTTATTAAAGTAATAAAGGCCTCATGATAGAAGCATGAGTTTAAGGATGAAGAGTGGTTATGAAATTTGAACGGTTTCAGAGGAACTAATAAATGGATCCCTAGTATGATCTGATCCATCAGAATACCCAATTAACCTAATGAGTAAATCACAAGGATCAATTATAAGTTATAGAGAAACTAGATGTGGGATTTTGCTGATGAGACTGGTCTATCACACTCGGGGTACCACTAATCCATTAGAGGCATAACAAGGATGGTTTGTTGAAGTAAATCAGTAAACATATATTTTTGTGTCTGATGAATGAGAATATTTCAGATACCGATCAAATATATGACGATTGAAAACATAGTCAAAATATTTCATTAGGTTGTGTTGTCTTTAATTAGATCAATAGAAAAATAATTCTATTTTTCATGTATTTCAGGAGTCATTTGAAATGAAGTGGTTCTGAATCAATGAACTAGAGTCGATACTAATTTATTAGAAAAATCTTGACATTGATTTATCATAAGGAGATAGTGCCTGATCCCTCAGATGTTGACATACACCAATATGAAATCAGACCATGCACTTCGTCGGATGCCAGATCATTAGCCTAAGGAAAATAAGAAAAATAGATTGGTTTGAAGAGTTTTGTGGAAGTGTTTTTCAAAAGGGGTTTTGAATGTATTGAAAAAGTATATTCAAGGAAGTATTTATTTTTTTACCGATATTTGGCCAAGGGTGTGTTAGAATCATTAAAAGTTTCAAAGATGATAATGGAAAAAGAAAATCAAAAGAAATATAATGAAGTAACAACAATATTTTCGGAAGAATGTTTTCAAAGTTTCTACAAATGTATTTCTATTGATAACGAGCATCACAATGAGAAGTTTACAGTTATTTTTTTTCAAGTGGGTCAAGAAAATTAGAGTGTCCATATGCTTTTATTATAATAAATACTTGAATCAGAATTTGAAATGGTATTAAATGGAAGAATGTATAGAAAGGTTAAAGCTCAATGAATTCATTATATTATTTGAAATTTTTTGAGAAGAATCCATAATTTTCTAGGATAATTGAAAGTGTCAAATATTTTGTTGAAATGAAATAAAATTTTGTGTTAATGAAATTTGGTTGAGTGGGAAAATAAAAGTAATTTCTAACCCATTCCTCTCCTAGAAAAACTATAAATAGACCAAGTTCATTGTATTTTTTGATGATATAGTACTTTTCATTTATGAAGTGAGAGTGATAGAATGTGATGAATTTTGTAACATCCCCAAATTATAAAGGGTTAAATGACTAAATGAATGACTCATTTCAACAATGTGCACCTTCCTTTTCAGGAGCCTACCTGGTTAGAACTCCATAGTTACGCGTGCTTGGCCTGGAGTACGGATCAGGATGGGTGACCTTCTGGGAAGTTTCCCAGGGTGTGTGTGAGTGAGGACAAAGCACAGTAGAAAGGACATGTGTTCCCCTGTGGGGACAATCATTAGTCAGATGACCCGTTTAGGCATGTGGGTGGACCCTGGGGTGGGCCCCACGTGTCTGCAGGGCAACTGGTGGTACCTGGTAGGCCAGGACCCGACGACCATGTTAAGGCGGGGTAGCTGTGCTTTCAGTGGGACCCAGTTGTCACATTTGGTATCAGAGGAGGAACACAGCCTTAAGTGCGGTGCACTACCTGGGTTGATATGTAGGGCCCACAACAAGGGCGTTGTGCTCTAAAGGGGGTGTGATTGTAACATCCCCAAATGATATAGGGTTAAATGACTAAATGATATGACTCATGTCAATAAGGTGCACCTTCCTTTTCGGGATCCTACCTGGTTAGAACTCCACAGTTAAGCGTGCTTGGCCTGGAGTACGGATCAGGATGGGTGACCTTCTGGGAAGTTTCCCAGGGTGTGTGTGAGTGAGGACAAAGCACACTAGAAAGGACATGTGTTGGCCTATGGGGACAATCCTTAGTCAGATGACCCATTCAGGCATGTGGGTGGACCCTGGGGTGGGCCCCACGTGTCTGCGGGGCAACTGCTGGTACCTGGTAGGCCAGGACCCGACGGCCATGTTAAGGCGGGGTAGCTGTGCTGTCACTGGGACCCAGTTGTCACAAATGTTTTGGAAGAGAGAATAAGTTTCTAGATATATTTTTTAAACATGTTTTCCTGACATATGGAGAATAATGAAGATAGTTGGTAGAGTTATCAGATTAGATCAAGCCATCAGAATCAGTTTTCTGGGGAAATCATGAAGTGGTGACTGCATTGTCGTGAAGTGGAAAATTGATTATGATTTTACTGTTGATTTATAGTCTAGTAAATACCCTAGTTTGTCTCCCAAGGAGTGTTTGTGGGTTTACAATGTGCTTTTTTAATAAGAAGTACTTAAATATGGGGTGGTTTTGAAAACGGATTTGGTATGAAATGACTTAATTAAAGAGTTTAATAGGTGGAAAGAAAAGGTTGTGTAAATTAATTACGAGATAAAAGGGGCTCATTGAGATTTCACTACACACATTTAAATCTCATTGTTCTTGGAAATTAATTACGGTTTGATGTAATTCTTTGGTTGAAATCAATCGGAATCCTGATTACTTTCAAAGCTATTATATCAAAGCACGTTGATCCAAACCTTGACATAACAATCATATAGGAAAGTTCCAGATCACATGAATGGTATAAAAGCTTCAAAAAAAATGTAAATCTCAAATAAGTGGGGAAGGAAAGGATTTTTATTCACTCCAATCAGAACAACACAAGTCACACACTCAAAACTTCGCACCGATCGGTTAAAAGTAAAGATCATTTAATTTGGTTAAATAAAAAATGATAAATCGAAGTAATATACTTCTAAATGAAATGTTTTTAAACCCAAAATACATCAAACCAGTTGTATTAAAAGTTCTGGAATTCCCTTTACATGTGTTTATCCCCCTAACAATGAACACCCACCGTTTAGCTCGACATCGAGAGGAGGTGGAAGCTCGGGTGGAACTCCTTCTTCATTATTAATCCCTCTATTAGGATAGGGGCGTCAAAAACTTATAGGGTGAGGAGGGGACTTCTCTAGGACTCCAAAATGGCAGAGCTTCACTTCTTGGTCGAACTTCAAAATGAGGAGCCCGAGGTACAATAAGAAAATGGGAAGGTGGTTTTGAGCACACTGAATTCATAAAACCACTTGTCATAGGTGTTTCGACCTCTAGATAGCCTTATCTCGATTTTAAGGAAATAAAAATTTTATAGCCCCACCCCATGGATGTCTCTAATGAACGGTTGGAATAATTTGGACACCTATAGAACGAGATATGGACAGATCAAAGCACACCACTTTTGACTTCGTGCAGATTTGGTGTGCTAGATAGATCAGGTCGTTTGGGCCACCAGATAGCCGAATGAGTCTTTGGTTCCTTCATATGAAATGTACCCCAATTCATTTTGGACCAGGACACAAAAGTTCAGCCCAATTGAATTCACGGTCGAGTAGAGGTGTGCAGATTAATCAACTAGTGTTCTTGGATCCTACATTGTTTGGCCCATTTTTCTTGGACATCATCATGTGCCCTCCAAATCACCTCCTCCTGAAATTGAATGATCAAAACAAGTAACATTTACCTTTTTAATGTGATAAAAAAAAGATTCAATAATGGAATGAAACTTGTCGTTATTTTTATAATTTTCAATATTAAACAAGTTTAGCATAGTGGAGTAAAGGTGACAATTACACAGTTAGTCATGGTATGATCACGGCCCCACACCTAAATATTTTCACTAATAGGAAAATTCACATATCCAAGAAACATGAGGCATATATATATTCCCAACATCATGAAGATTTAACATTTGAGGAAATTTTAATTCACTAAAGTAATGTGATCAATTCATGAACCACACAAAGGAGTTCTTCCTAATGAAAATGGAAAAGGTTGTCTCATAAATACTATCATAATTAAATTCAAAGAGATTCATGACACCAGTATTAGAAAGGAATTCAAAAGTCAACCATTCCACTAACTCTCCTTGTGTGTGTGTGAAAACCATTCCATGATATCCTTTCCACTTTCTATCCAGGAAATATAGGTTATTTTAAAATTATTCACCTTTAAATGAATTTTCACCGAACCTGCCCTACATCCTTTTCAATCATATTTCAATACCCACTCACTTAAGAATTCACTAAAGTCAGACCATAAGCTCTTGACCTAGATATCCCCATATGTTGTACATTTCACCAATCCCCTATTTTATTATTTTTGTTTTTTAGAATTCCATTTCGAACAAATCCCACTCTCATCTCTCAAACCTTGATTGATCACCTGATGACACTAATTGCAATATTTATAACAAGATCAATGGTTGAGAAGGAGTGGTTTTTGAACTGCCCAAGACACTAACGTTTTTTTGAGGGTGTACAATAGTCGTACATTAGGTACACACGCATAGGTCAATCTGGTACAGTAATGAAACATATCAGATAAGGAGCGAACGTATGAAAATATCATTTAAAGTTGAAAAATATTAACCTTAAAAATATTTAGCTTATATTAAGTAATAAATCTTCACAATTCATGGTTTGGTGCAAACATGTATGGAGATATTAGTGATTCAGTTTTCCCAAAAACTACTCACACAAGGGGCATCAATCATCTCAAATGTTTCACAGTGATAGAACCATTTATATTATTGACAGAAAACTAATTCACTAAAAATCACTCCCTGATGTTAACTTCATATAAATATTCCTTTTCACCATTATTTATGGTATTTTTACTTTCCCCCCTTTATGGTAACCAAATCATGGAACATTGAAATTTTTGATGGAGGAAAAATGAAAATACCATAAAGAAGGCGAAAAAGAGAAGAAATAAGAAAGACAATGGAAAACCTAATGAACTCAACAAGACGAGAAAAAGTGAAAATACCATAAAGAAAGTGAAAAATATAAGAAAGAAAAAAATGATGAAAATTCCTATCTAAACCAGGAATGTACCCATCCCCCCACACCTAGAATGTGCAGTGTCCTCGCTGTAATAATTGAGAAGGTGCGAAGGATGGATAATACCTATTGTGTTTCACTGGTATGATGCTTATTGAACATGGAGTTCCTCTATTGGGAACTCCAAAAGGTCTTAGTAGAAGTGCCTAAGCTGCTGCCCATTGATAGTAAATGTTTAATTGGTTTCTTTGTTTTGAACCTGAATAACAACAAATAGAGATACATTAATAAGAGTGTATGGGAAAAACTAGTGGTAACAAAACTTACCTAGATGCAACTTCAGCCTTGCATTATAAAGGAGGACCTTCTGCCCAATTTTGAACTGACGATGAAGTATAAGACGGTCATGGGCAGCCTTGGTTCACTCCTTATAAATTCTGGAGTTTTCATATGCATCTCTTCTCGTTTCCTCCAACTCCTGAATCTGCAACTTCCTTTGAGAACCTGGACCATAATGATTAGAATTACATTGTTTGATGGCCTAGTAGGCTTGGTTCTCAATCTCAATAGGTGGTTGAAAAATATTTCCAAACACTAGACGACAGTGTGACATTCCAATGGGAGTTTTGAAAGAAGTAGGGTATGCCCATAATGAATCATCAAGTCAAAGACTCAAATCTTTTCTATTGGGTTGAACCGTTTTTTCAAGAATCTATTTTACCTCTCAATTTGACACCTCTGATTGACCATTGGTTTGTGGATGATATACAGTAGACACTCTATGACCGACCCCATACCGACACAAAATTGATCACATTGTTCGGTTGTAGAAATGAGAACCCTGGTCAATGATGATGAACCTAGGTAAGAAAAACCTACAGAAGATTTGGGTTCTCAATAATTCTACAACTAACTAGAATCATCATTCCTTGTAGCTCATACCCCTACCCATTTTGACACGTAATAAACTGCCCGAAGAATGTACAAGTTGCCAAAAGAATTGGAAAACAGAACCATAAAGTCAATGCCCCAAATATAAAAAATGTCATGAAAGAGCAATGGTTGTTGTGAGATTTTGTTTTTTTAGATACATTCCCCATTATTTGAAAACGAGGAAAATATTTTCAAAAATCATGGGCATCCTAAAAAATTGTTGGCCAAAAAAGGAAAGAATCGAAGACATTACGAGTAGTCCATTGCAAACCAAAGTGTCCTCCACAAGCAAGAGTGTGACAGAATCTTAGTACAGACTGAAACTCGCTATCAGGAACACAACGCTTAAGGAATTGATCACTACAGGTGAGCCAAAGGTATTGGTCTTCCCAAATGCACCAATGATACTCATGTTTTACACGACTAGCTTGTTTTTTGTCGAAATCAGTAGGAATGTAATATGATACCAAATAATTTACAATTTTAGCAATCCAAGGAATAACATCTTGCACTCGGTTCAATTTCTCATCATAAAACATGTCATTAAGGGGAATACAGGGGGATGAGTCAATTTCTGAGGATGGGAGGATCTTACTAATATGGTCAGCCCCCACATTTTCTATTCCTTTTTTATCTCAAATTTACAGATTGAATTCTTGAAGGAATAGCATGCAATGAATGAGACACGGTTTAGCTTCCAGTTTCATAAGGAGATACCGGAGGGCTGCATGGTCTGAGAACACAATGAATTTGGAACCCAAAAGGTATGATCTGAATTTTTCCAAGGAAAACACTATGGAAAGGAATTATTTTTTAGTTATTGTGTTGTTTACTTGCGCAAGGTCTAGAGTACGTGAGGCATAGGAAATGAAATTTGGTGCTCGATCGACCCTTTGGGACAAGACTGCCCCAACTGCATAGTTAGAGGCATCACACATGAGCTCAAACTGTAAATCCCAGCAAGGCGGTTGGATTACTAGGGGTGACGTGAGACTCTATTTTAACTTATTAAAAGCATCCTCACATTCTTTATCAAAAAAAATTCTTTTTCTTTTTGGAGTAATAGGGAGAGGGGGAGTGCAATTTTACTAAAGTCATGAATGAAACGACGGTAAGATCTAGCATGACCTAGGAAAGACATCACATCCTGTATATTTTTGGGGAATGTTAAGGAAGAAATGAAATCCAATTTTGATTTATCTACTTGGATTCCATCCACATAAATTAAAATCCCCAAAACTATACCTTGTCGCACCATGAAATGGCATTTCTCATAATTTAATACAAGATTCATTTCAATACAATGACAAAGTACTGAACCAAGACTACTCAAAAATTCATCCAAAGAAGATCCATAAACAGTGAAATCATCCATGAATACTTCCATGAAATTATCAAGGTAATCTGAAAAAATACTAACCATACATCGTTGGAAAGTACCAGGAGTATTACATAGACTAAATGGAACCCTTCTACAGGAAAATGTGCCAAAGGGGAAAGTGAAGGTTGTATTTTATTGATCCTTGGGGGAAATATGGATCTGAAAGTATGTAACACCCCATGATTCTATGGTACGATTCTCTTTGAATAATACAGTAGCGTGTGTTGTACGCAACATCGAGTTCTAACCCACCGCGACCAATCAAAGTAGCCCTTATGAATAGTAATACCCACTTTTCTGAAATTTTATAAATTTTATATATCAAAATGGTCTTCATATTTGGATTCGGAATATAAAAATTATCCTAGGGTGAATTTTTGGTATTTTTTTGAAAACATTCAATTTTTGATGAATATTGAAAAAACACTGAGTTATTGTTTAAAAACGAATTTCTATTTAAATAATTATTTATTTTATTTAAATTTAATTAAGGTAAAAATAGATAAATAATACCTATATAAGTTCAATGTAATTCATTGGAGATAATCCGAGAGACACGGTTAATATCAAGGAGTAAAATGTGGTTCAATAAGATAAAAATATTTTTCGGTGAATAGTAACATTTTACTTTTATTTACCACGGTAAAAAGTAAATAGGGTAATTAAGGGTAGAAATGATATTAATATTAACCTAACACATGTCCTAATTCTATTGGACAAGTGTATCTCGACCAAAAATAACCTTAGGAATAAAATATAATCATTTAGGTCCACTGGATTAGATTAGGATCTTTATTACTATTTAATTCAAAGAAGAGTTAAAAGAGTTAAAATCAATGTTTAATTACAATTTTTTTTTAATATAGGGTTATACATAAGATAAATTAGATTATAAATATTAATTAGAATGCTAAAAAAATTTCATACATAATGATATTTTATTTATAATTTTAGACATTAAATAATTTAATTTATTTATGACACAATGATGATGCAGTAATTACCTTATTAGTGAAATATTAAAATAATTGATATTATAAATACCCAAATAAATATAATTTGAGACTTTTAATAAATTCAACGAATTCAATAGGCTAATATTACATGTTAGAGTTGATTAAATGAATTAGGTTCGAAGTAATAATGTTGTTATGAATTTATCAAAAACAAAATACCCAATAGTGTCAAAATTGACATAAAAGAGTTTTTAAAACAAATATTATATTATTAATTGATATTTAATTCATAAAAATCAAAGGTTCGGACAAAGGACTTATATAATGATTGATTTAACATTAATGGACCACTTTGGAGTCGCTTGGATGTATATAGTATGTTTATTAACTATATAATATAAAAATACAAAGGGACATGGTAAGTGTCAAACTAATTAACTAAGAGTTAAAAATAAAATATAAGGTTAATAATGTGACCCGAACCTGTCAAAAATATATTGGTTGAGTTTTTTTCGACCTATCCCCACCTTAACCTTTAAATAATCTACTTTGGAGCCAGTAGAAACCGAATATGGATTTATTATAAAATTATATTTCTAGCTTTTCCAAAGGAGCCCCTAACCCCTTTTATAAAAGGGAACTCCCCCTTCTCATTAATTCATAACTTCAAATCCATTTGGCTCGGCCAACCTCTACCCACATATCATCCCAATATCCCTCAATTCAACCTAGAGGTCTTAGATTGATCATAAATCCAACCTAATGGGCCCTTTTGATCAAATCAAAAGGAAGAACCCGAAGAAGAGGTAACGTCTTAACCACCATCTTTAAAGTTCCTTTCTTCTTCAACTTCTTCTTTCCTTGTTATTTAAATTCTAAAATAATAAATCCAGTATCTTCTATATACTAGGATTATATAATAATTATGGAAAAAACAAATTCATTATTCTATCTATCCCTTGAATGACATGTCACCATACGTGCGTACGTACGGCCTACCGTATCCACATTGTGGTGTAATTGTTATTCAATATATTATTATTTATATGGGTGTAATAATGATGTATAATTCATGTATATAATAAATATAACATGATAATGATTCTTTCTATATGATATAACATCCAATTATATATTATTTTAATATCCAAAGAATGATATTGTCACTCGTGCGTACGTAGGGATTACCGTCTCCACGAACGCGATGATATTCATTTCCCATCGTATCCATTCAAGACTAAATTTTATTGGATGATTGAAAATAATATTTTAAGGACTTTATATCATTCTGGATATTAATAAGATACAACCTATCCATAACAAACATGGCTTACATAACAAAACAGACAAAGGAAAATGAATCCATTAACACCCGAAATGACGATAATACTAATATGTTATTAACAAATCAATGTTAAAAGATAATATATGATATCATATTAATGTATATGATTCTTGTATATTTAATAACCATTATTTCACCATTATACAGGAGGTTAACCAACCCTCAACCAAGGAAAAGTACAAGTTAAGGGTTTATTTCACAATCTCTTCATTATTCGAGGTTGTTTGTGCGTAATTATCTACTAGGACCTCTTTATCATCCACATCCATGTTTCTTAAAAATGTATTTCAAAAAATTATTAATATTTTACAGAATATGGTTTAAAGTCATTTATACCCTTGTTTTACTTTTTATAAGAAGTTTATAAAAGAATCTTTCTATCGCTTTCCAAACAAGGTCCTTTTTAACATTTTCGACAGAATAAAGGTAAGAATGTTTTTTTAACTCATTCAGTGGATGCAGATATTTTACGCCGTTATAAATCATCAAATCTTACCTTACAAGCATATAAGAATATTATCAAAGTAAATGTTTTATTTTATAATTATGTTAGTTTTAAATGATTTCAAAAAAGAGATATTTCTCTCAAATAGTTTTGATTTCATCTATGTCAACATCCTTTGATGGATTTCAAGATTATTTGAAGTTTATTTATTATGATAAAAAACTTCCTTATTGTATTGAAGTTTTTGTGATATGTTTGACTGTGGATGTGTTATTTTTATACCATTAATGGTTTATAGAGAAATTATTGACATTTCATATGATAGTTTTAATAATAATGTATATGTTATGTTTAAACCTATTCATATGAGGAATGAATTGGACTTAATATGTGACGAGTGGAGCCCGATATATCTCCTCGATGCATCGGTAGGTCTCATCAGGCAAACTAGTTTTTTTGCCTGAGACCAAGCCAAAATCCTATTTGTAGTCTTGGCACGAGGCCTTGACTATGTGGTTATGATAGTATGGAATTATGCATTCCATCATTATGAATATGGTTATTGAAATTGCAGGTGATTATTCGATTAGTGGAATATCCATGTGAATAAGTAAATGGAATTATTTAATTTTATCTTTGCCATATTATGCTAATTTTCAAGTTTAAAAGGCATTTTTTTTAGTTATACATTGCATTAAATGTTTTTTCTTATTTATGAAAGTTTCCGCTATATTGTTATCCTTACTGGGCATCTGAGGTCACCCCTTTAAATGTTTTATTTTCTCCAGGATGTGATGAAGTAATTTATGAATGGCCTGCAGGGATAGTATGTTGGGATATGAGTGTGGACTATGGAGACTATGTTGTTGTAGTTTTCATTTTTATGATGTAATGTAAGACTAATGAATATATCTAGTGTTTCCAAGGCTACTAAACTAATCGATATTTCATGATTTGATCTTTCTTGTGATCATGCCAATGTTATGTAATAATGCACCGACTCTGGGTAACTGGGGTCGGGGTGTTACAATTGCTATCAGAGAAGTTTAGTACAAACCTTGGAAGATAGATTTAGATAAACTTTGATTAGAACACATAGCCCTAAGATAGACTTTGAGGATTAGTATATAAGAACTTCCTAGAATTTTGGTATTGTAGAGATTTTGTGAGTTTTCCGAGCAATACATCCTTGTCTGGATACAAGAAGGTAGAGGCAGCTTTGGCATAGATGTATCTAGGGATAAAAACCCGAAAACACTACATTGAGCTAGACTCGAACAGGAACTGGTGCACGACAATGGGCCTTTCTGCACTCTTGGTTACGACACTCCTGAGGGATATTCGTAGTATTCATATCATTTTCTTTACAAACCATTATGAAGGGTTTATGAGTATATACTTCCTCAAAGAAAACATTTTTATGATTATAGATTATATCTATAAACTGTTGAATCTATGTTAAGTGTTTTTCATGTTTGGAATTATGTATTTATATTCATAAACTAATCTAGTTTATGACATTGTTTAGAAATGGAACCTAGGGGAAGGAATGGAAACTGTATTAATGAACGCACTCCATATAGGGATTTCCCTCATGTTCAAAATAATTATAGTGGAGCTAGTGATGCAACTGGTGCCGAACAGCTAATCACCATATTGGGACAACTCACTCAAGTTATGAATAATAACCTTACCCGTATGGAGCACCCTAATCCATAGCATGGAGGATCAATGATAGATCGCCTCATGAGGAAAAAACCACCAAAATTCAATGGGAGTACAAATCCCTTGGTAACTGAGCAATGGATAAATTCATTAGAGAAAGTATTTCATCCCTTGGGGAGTAGTGAAATGGAAAAAGTTATCATGACAGTTTACCGCCTCACTAGATATGCTGATCAACGGTGGTCACTAATACCAAACAAAAAGGAATATGATGAAGTATCAGATATGGAATGGAGGGAGTTCAAAGAGCTATTCTTAGAAAAATACTTTCCTCGAGACCATCGAGCAGATATGGAAAGTCAATTTCTGAGTCTGAGGCAGAAAGAGGATGAGAATGTCGCAAAGTATGAGGCTAACTTTACAAGGTTAGTGAGGTATGTTGTAGATTATCAATGCAACCCAAGAAATATGATTGATCATTTCTTTTATGGGTTAAAACCAATTCTCCATCGAGAATTAGTCTCAAAAACCTTCTCGTCATACAAAGATATTGTCTAGTGTGTTATCAAGACAAAAAAGGAATTCTCTAAGTCTCATGAATTTAAAGAAAAGCAAGAGAAGAAGAGATTTGCTGATCAATCTGGACATGGAAATAAGTGGAAGAATGGAAAAGTTTAAAATCCATCCTGCAGTAAATGTGGGAAGAAACACCCCGGTACGTTCCTGAAAGGAATGGGAGTCTGTTACAAGTGTGGTGAAAAAGGCCCCCAAGCTCATGATTAGAAGGTAAAGAGAGTTGTTGTAAACGTGGAATGCTATAATTGTAGAGATATGGGGCATTATGAAAATAAATGTCCTAAAAGTTAGGGGAAATTTCGTTAGAAAAGGCCAAGGGATCAAGGCCAACCTTATGTTATCACTACTATTGAGGTAGAAGCTCCGAAAGATGTGGTGGAAGGTAATTTAATGGTTTCCTCAAGTTTAGAAAATGCTTTATTTGATTCTGGATCAATGCATTGTTTCATATATTCCCAGTTTTCTAAGAAAATTAGATATTTCCAATTTTATTTAACAAGAGAGTTGTCAGTTAGAACCCCTAAGGGAAGTATCATTGCTACAAAGTTCTGTGGATCCATTCCCATTAGGGTATATAAATACTATTTATCTGCTGATCTCATCGTCATACTCATGAATGAAATTTATATAATCCTCAGTATGGATTGGATTTCGGACAATGATACGAAGATTTATTGTAAGAAGGAGGTTACGATTTTCGATGATGATGATAAGGAAGACCTTATCATTAGAGAAGAATCGTCACCACCTAATTTTTATATAGATCCACCCCCAGTAGCTCAAGTAAATTCAATTATCTGGGAGGAATATAATGAAATAATTTTGGGTGAGGAAAATAATTTTCAAACAGAGGATGTACCTATTGTGATATAATATATAGATGTGTTTCTGGAATATTTACCTGGACATCCTCCAGAATGAGAGGTTGAGTATTCCATTGATTTAATTCCTGGATCAAGGCCTATAACGAAGACCCCTTATAGAATGGCCACAGTGGAATTAGTTGAACTAAAGGAACAACTAGGGGAATTGAGTAATAAGGGATTTAATCACCCTAGTGTTTCTCCATGGGGAGCCCCTGTTCTTTTTGTTAAAAAGAAAGATGGATCTATGAGGTTTTGTATCGACTACAGGGTGATCAATGCTATAACAATAAATAACAAGTATCCCCTACCACACATTGATGATTTATTTGAATAACAGTATGGAGATCAATACTTTTCAAAGATTTAACTTCAATCAGGATACCATCAATTGTTTTTAAAGAAGGAAGACATTCCTAAGACAACATTTCAAACAAGGTACGGGCATTACGAGTTTACAGTAATGCCTTTTCGGATGACTAATTCACCCTCTGTATTCATGGATCTAATGAACAAAGTTTTCAATGAATATCTTGATTACTTTGTAGTTCTATTTAATAATGATATCTTGGTATACTCCAAAATCTACAAATATCATGAAAATCACTTGCGCATTATGTTGAAGACTCTGAGAAGACATGAATTATATGGGAAGTTTAGCAAGTGTGAATTCTGGCTTCAAGATATTTCTTTTCTTGGCCATATTGTCTCTAAGGATGGAATCTATGTAGATCCTTCTAAGACCAAGGCAGTCCAAGAATGGTCATCACCAACGAGTATAACCGAGGTACATAGTTTTATTGGTTTACCAGGTTATTAACAACGTTTCGTCCCGAATTTTTCCCTATTGGCTAACCCATTAATGAAGCTCACACGTAAAGGGGTTAAATTTTTCTGGAAAAAAGAGTGTGAATAAGGTTTTGAATAACTTAAGAGAAGATTAGTCAATGCTCGTATATTGACTCTACCATCGGGGAATGATGGGTTCGTTATTTATAGTGATGCATCAATGAAAGGACTTGGTTGTGTCCTTATGCAGAATGATAGAGTTATTGCTTATGCATCACGATAGCTGAAAATTCATGAGAAAAACTATCATACTCATGATATAGAGTTAGATTCTGTAATCTTTTCTTTGAAGATATGGATACATTATCTATATGGTGAGAAATGTGAGATTTATACTGATCATAAGAGTTTGAAGTATATTTTCTCATAGAAAGAACTCAACATGAGGCAAAGGAGATGGCTTCAACTACTCAAGGATTATGATTGCACGATACACTACCAGCCGGGGAAGTCAAATAAGGTGTCAGATGCATTGATCAGTAAGGATCATGGAGTTTTGAATGTGATGAGAATTTAAAGGGATCATATTTTCATGGATCTAGTGAAGATGGATATGGGAATCACCATGGTAGATGAAAAATCAATGATTTTTCAAATGGTTTCCAAACCATATTTACTAAAAAGGATAAAGAGTTATCAGATAGGTGATGAAGAGTTACCAAGGAAGATAAAAGCTGTGAATGATGGGAAATTGAGTGAATTTGTGTATGAAGATGGAATTTTGAAGTTTGGGAAGATACTTTGTGTTCCCGATATGCCTGATCTAAAAAGAGAATTATTGGATGATGCTCACAGTTCCAATTTCTCTATACACCCTAAGAGCACCAAAATGTATATAGATTTGAAGGAAAAATTTTGGAGGATTAACATAATGAGGGAGAATTCTGATTTTGTGTCAAGATGTATGGTTTGTCAATAAGTGAAAGCTGGAAGGCAACAACCTGGTGGAGTATTGCAACCTCTTCCCATACCTGAGTGGATATGGGATAATATCATGATGGACTTTGTCGTGGGACTACCAAAGACTCATAGAAGGAATGATGCAATATGGGTCATTGTTGATCATCTTACCAAGTCAGCACATTTTCTTTCTATAAGGGAGGATTTACCACTTGAACGTCTAGCAAGGCTATATATAAATGAAGTTGTGAGACTTCATGGAGTACCCCTATCAATTGTCTCAGATCGTGATCCCTGGTTTTACATCAATATTCTGGAAAAGTTTTCAGAAGGACTTGGATAATGAACTTTATTTGGGCACTTCTTACCACCCTCAAACAGATAGACAATCAAAATGAACTATTCCAACCATAGAATACATGTTGAGATCATGCTCACTTGAATTTCAGGGTATGTGGGATCAATATTTACCAATGGTAGAATTTTCCTATAACAATAGTTTCCATTAAAGTATTCAGATGGTAGCATATGAAGCGTTGTACGGAAAGAGATGTCGCACACCAACCTGTTGGGATGATATTGGTGAAATAAATCTTGTTGGACCAGAACTAGTGGAGGAAACAATGGAAAAGGTAAAGGTAATCCAAAACCACATCAAAGAAGCTCAAAGTAGGCAGAAGAGCAATGCCGATAATCGAAGAAAGGATTTGTAATTTTATGTAGGAGATCATGTTTTCTTGAAGGTATCTCCATGGAAGGGAGTCATATGTTTCGGTAAGAAAGGTAAATTGAGTCCTAGGTACATCGGACTTTTCAAAATTCTAGAATGAATTGGGGCTGTAGCATACCGTTTGGCAATGCCGCCAAATCTCTCCAAAGTTCACGATGTGTTCCACATATCACTGTTGAGAAAATACATGTCTGGCCCAACGCATGTACTCACCTATGAAGAATTAGAACAGGAATCCGATTTATCATATTGTGAAGAGATCGTTAGGATTCTTGATACGAGAGAACAAGTGCTGAGAAATCAGACGACTCGTCTGGTAAAAGTTCTATGGAGAAACCATAAGATGGAAGAGGGAACGTGGTAACTCGAGGAACTGATGATGAAGAATCACCCGAGTCTTTTTATGTAGTAATATTCTAGAAATTTCGAGGATGAAATTATTTGAAGGAGGGGAGAATGTAACACCCCAAGCATCTAAGGTACGATTCTCTTTGAATAATACAGTAGCGTGTGTTGTATGCAACTTCGAGTTCTAACACATCACGACCAATCAAAGTAGACGTTATGAATAGTAATACCCACTTTTTGAAATATTATAAATTTTATCTTTCAAAATGTACTTCATATTTGGATTCATAATTTCGAAATTAGCCTATGGTGAATTTTTGGTATTTTTCTGAAAACATTCAATTTTTGATGAATAGTGAAAAAACACTGAGTTATTGTTTAAAAACGAATTTTTATTTAAATAATTATTTATTTTATTTAAATTTAATTAAGGTAAAAATATATAAATAATACCTATATAAGTTCAATGTAATTAATTAGAGTTAGTTTAGAATAATTTTAGATATATAAAAATTCTATTGAACTTTTTACTGTCTTTTACCTACCTCTTAAGAGAATTTGGAAATTTACATAAAACATAATTTTACGGCTTCTGTGAGTGGAATTTCGAAAATCTGAGAGACACGATTAATATCAAGTAGTAAATTTGGTTCAATAAGGTAAAAATAATTTTTCGTGAATAGTAACTTTTTTCTTTTATTTACCATGATAAAAACTAAATAGGGTAATTAAGGGTAAAATTGATATTAATATTACCATAACACATGTCCTAATTCTATTGAAAAAGTGTATCTCGACCAAAATCAACCTTATTAATAAAATATTATCATTTAGGTCCACCTGGATTAGATTAGGACATTTATTATTATTTAAATCAAAGAAGAGTTAAAAGAGTTAAAATCAATGTTTAATTACTAAAACATTTTTAATATAGGGATATACATATGATAAATTAGATTATATATATTCATTAGAAATCTAAAACTATTTCCTACATAATTTTATTTTATTTATAATTTTTTGATATTAAATAATTTAATTTACTTATGACACAATGATGATGCAGTTATTACATTATTAGTGAAATATTAAAATAATTGTTATTATAAATACCCAAATAAATATAATTTGAGTCTCTTAATGAATTCCAAGAATTTCATAGGGTAATATGACATGTTAGAGTTGATTAAATGATTTATTTTTGAAATAATAATTCTATTATGAATTTATCAAAAACAAAATACCCAATAGTGTCCAAATTGACATAAAAGGGTTTTTAAAACAAATAATATATTATTAATTGATATTTAATTCCTAAAAATAAAGGGTTATCCCAAAGGACTTATATCATGATTTTTGTATCATTAATGGAAAACTTTGGGGTTGCTTGTATGTATATAGTATGTTTATTAACTATATAATATAAAAATATTAAGTGACACGGAAAGTCTCAAACTAATTAACAAAGAGTTAAAAATAAACGATAAGGTTAATAATGTGACCCAAACCTATCTAAAATTTATTTGTTGAGTTTTTTTCAGCCTATCCCCACCTTAACCTTTAAATAATCTACTTTGGAGCCATTAGAAACTGAATATGAATTTATTATAAAATAATATTTCTAGCTTTTCTAAAGGAGCCACTCACCCCTCCTATAAAAGGGCACTCCCCCTTCTTATTAATTCATACCTTCAAAGCCATTTGGCTCAGCCAAACTCTGCCAAAATATCCTCCCAACATCCCTTAATTCAACCTATAGGCCTTATTTTGATCATAAATCCAACCTAAGGATCCCTTTTGATCAAATCAATAGGAAGAACCCAAAGAAGAGGTAACGTCTTAACCACCTTCTTTAAAGTTCCTTTCTTCTTCAACTTATTATTTCCTTGTTATTCCCATTATAAAATAATAACTCCAGTATCTTCTATATAAGGTGATGCTATTATAATCATGGAACAAACAAATTCATTATTCTATCCATCCATTGAATGACATGTCACCATACGTGCGTACGTACGGCCTACCGTCTCCACGTTGTGGTGTAATTGTTATTCAATATATTATTATTTAGATGGGTGTAATAATGACGTATAATTCATGTAAATAATAAATATAACATGATAATTATTCTTTCTATATGATATACCATCCAATTATATATTATTTTATTATAAAAAAGAATGATATTGTCACTCATGCGTACGTACGGATTACCGTCTCCACAAACGCGATGAGATTCATTCCCCATCGTATCCATTCAATACTAAATTTTATTGGATGATTAAAAATAATATTCAAGGACTTTATATCATTATGGATATGAATAAGATACAACCTATCCATAACAAACATGTATTACGTAACAAAACAGACAAAGGAAAATGAATCCATTAACACCTGAAACGACGATAATACTAAGATGTTATTAAAAATTCAATTTTAAAAGATCATATATGATATCTTATTAATGTATATGATTCTTGTATAATTTAATAACAATTATTTCACCATTATACAGGATTTTAACCAACCCTCTACCAAGGAAAAGTATAAGGTAAGGGTTTATTTCACAATCTCTTCATTATTCGAGGTTGTTTATACGTAATTATCTACTGGGACCTCTTTATCATCCACATCCATGTTTCTTAAAAATATATTTCAAAACATTCTTAATATTTTAAAGAATATGGGTTAAATTAATTTATACCCTTGTTTTACTTTTTATAGGATGTTTATAAAGGAATCTTTTCGTCGCTTTCCAAATAAGGTCCTTCTTAACCTTTTTCAAAAAATTAAGGTAAGAATGTTTTTTTAACTTATAAGAAGGATGTGGCTATTTTACACTATTATAAATCGTCAAAGCTTCCCTTAAAATCTTATAAGAATATTTTCAATGTAAATATTTTATTTTATAATTATGTTACTTTTAAATGATTTCAAGGAAAAGAGATATTTCTCTCAAATAGTTTTGATTTCATCTATGTCAACATCCTTTGATGGATTTTAAGCTTATTTGAAGTTCATTTATTATGATACAAAACATCCATATTGTATTGAATTTTTTGTGATGTGTTTCACTGTGGATGTGTTATTTTTATACCATTCATTGTTTATAGAGAAAGTATTGATATTTCATATGCTATTTTAAATATGAATGTTTATGTTATGTTTAAACCCATTCATATGAGGAATGCATTGGACTTAATAAGTGACGGGTGGAGCCCACTATAGATCCTCGATGCATCGGTATGTATCATGAGACAAACTAGTGTCTTGGCATGAGGCCTTGACAAAATCTTATTTGTAGTATTGGAACGAGGCCCTGACAATGTGGTTATGATAGTCTGGCATTATGCATTCTATTATTATGAAAGTGGTTATTGAAATTGCATGTGATTATTCGATTAGTGGAATGTCCATGTGAATAAGTAAATGGAAATATTTCATTTTAACTTTGCCATATTTTTCTGATGTTCACGTTTAAAATGCTTTTGTTTATTTATACATTTCCTTTAATGTTTATGCTTATTTATGAAAGTTTCCGCTATATTGTTATCCTTACTGGGCATCTGAACTCACCCCTTTCAATGTTTTATTTTTCCCAGGATGTGAAGAAGTAATTTATGAATGACCTACAGGGATAGAATGTGGGGATATGAGTGTGGCCTATAGAGACTACGTTGTTTTAGTTTTCATTTTTATGATGTAATGTAAGACTTATGAATATATCTAGTGTTTCCAAAGATACTAAACTAATCGTTCTTTCGAGGTTTGATCTTTCTTGTGATCATGCCAATGTTATGTAATAATGCACCGACTCTGGGTAACTGGGGTTGGGCCATTACCAAGTATCCAGAATACCCATCAAGGAAACAGTAGTGGGAATTACTTGCTAGCCTCTCTAGGATTTAGTCAATAAATGGAATAGAGAAATGGTCCTTCAGAGTGTGTTGGTTTAGTCGGTGATAGTCTATACAGACATGCCAACTATTTTACACATGAGTTGGAACCAATTCATTGTTTTAATTTTTTATTACTATAAGGATGGTATTTTTAAGAACTACTTGAATGGGACTGACCCATTGGTTTTCGTCAATAAGGTAAATTATTCTAGCATCCCATATTTTGTTACCTCATTTTTCACAAATTCTAGGAGGTTTGGGTTCAGTCGACATTTTGGATACCTCACTTGTTTAGCCTCATCATTTAAAAAAATATAATGTGTACAAATTGATGGGCTAATACCAGGAATGTAAGAAATTGTCCATCCCAAAGCTTGTTTATAATCCCTCAAAAGTTCAAGCAGTCGCAATTCATTCTTAGGAGGGAGTGAACTAGCAATGATGACGGGCAACTAGTTTTTATTATCAAGATATGAATATTCTAAATTTTTATGCAATTGTTTCAGTTCCAATTCAGGTGGATTTTGGATTGATGGGAGTGTGTGTGAAAGTTAGAGGTCACTAATCTCATCTAACTACCCAATGGTATCATCGTCAATAGAGTAATGAGCTTTTACAAGCTTAGCACTATCATCGATGGTCAGTGGATCCTCAGTGTTCAAGAAATCATCAATTAATAAACATGCATGAAATTTTTCTAATCCACTACAAAAATCAATGAATAAATCATTACCTAGAATTTCAATCAATGATGAAAACTCAGAAATGGGATCGGGGGAATGATAAGAAGTGTTTTTAGGGTAATGGTGTATATCAATTGAATTTACCGAGAGAGAGGAATGTTCTTATGAGGGGAGCTTCATGGCATCAAGGATGTTGAAATGGAATATGTCACCACCAAATTCCATATATAATATACCATTATGGACATAAATTATGGTTTTGGTGATTTTCATGAAATGTATCCCCAATATAATTGGGGCATGTCCATTCATCCCATCATCTTCCATTTTAAGCACATAAAATAGAGAAGGAAAAATTAAATTCTGAACCCTCACAAGAACATCCTCTAACACACCAACGGGGTGTGAGGTACTCCAGTTAGGCAGTTGAACAATAATTCCAATGGGATTCAATTCCTCGACCTTCAATGTAGAGTAAATAGAGTGAGCCATCCCATTTATTGAAGCACCTAAATCCAACTTAGCGTTAGAAAAAGAATACTCCCCTATGGTGCACAGAATTGAAAATGTTCTATGATAATTTCACTTAGAGAGATGTGATGGCTCTATCAATGATGAAACATTATTTCCCAAGATCATGTTATCATATCCACGACGTCTCCTTCGTTGTGTACACATCTCCTTTAGAAAATTGGCGTACCGTGGAATTTGCTTCACATCATCAATAAATGGGATGTTAACCTGCACTTTCTTGAAAATTTCCAATATTTCCTTATCAAGTTCAGTCTACTTTTGTTTTCTTGTTTGGGAGTCCCTTTGAGGAAATGGAATAGGAATGGTTGGTCTAGGTGAATAATCAATATACACACTCTTTCCTTTGGAAGGGATTCTCTCAGGATAAGGTTCGTCAACATTTGGAACATTCATAATGGTTGGGATGGAGGTTTCCTCAGGAGGGGAGGACTCTAATGGAGGATTAATTTTAATTTCTAGCTATTTTCCACTCATAAGGTCTATGGAACTAACATTTCCATTATCCCTAGGGTTAACTACTGGTTGAGAGGGAATTTTACCTGATCCGTGACATTGAATTTCACCCACTGAGTTATCTAGTTTTACTAATTGGGTATTGATGTCTTGTATAGGTACCTTAGTGGTTTTTGGAATTGAATATTGTTGGAATTCATTTGTTTCATCATTTATTCTAGGCTAGGATTTGGTTTTGGATGGGTTTGTTGGAAAGGTCTTTGGGGTGGTTGAGGATTTCTGGGTGGTGGTGGTGGATAACTACTCTACCCTGGTCGGTTCCATTATTGTTAAGGTTGGTTTGAATACCCCCATTCTTATAGGGTTGGTTCTACTTCCACCAAGAGTTATATGGATAGTATGGTTCTTTCTTATAGGGTTGGTTACAGGGGCAACCTAAGAAGATTGCCTCATAACTCTCAGAATTTTCTCTCAACTAGGGGAATTGGTCAGAGTAGTGGGTGTTAGAAGAACATATACCACAACGGATGGGAGGAGGAGATTGAGATTTTCCTAGGGAGAGAGAGAGTTTATGTACAAGGGTACTTACCTCCTCAAACTTCGTGTCCACCTTCTTCTCAAATTCAGTACTTTTCACCTCATGGACACCTCGAATGGGTACTCTAGACCTTGTACCAAATTTTTGAGTGTTTTGTGCAATGTTCCCAATTATGGTCATTGCTGCATTTGGGGTCTTATCTACCAGCACACCACCTGTAGAAGCATCAATCATATTTATATCAATAGAGATTAAACCTTCATAAAAATATTCTATTAAAAGTTGGTCACTTATTTGTTGGTGTGGACAACTTGAACATAATATTTTAAATATTTCCCAATATTAATGAAGTGTTTCCCCGTGAGATTTTCTTATACCACATATTTCCATTTTTATTATTGTAGTTTGAGAGTCTAGAATATATTTTTCAATAAAAATGTGTTTCATGTCTGCCCAACCTCTTATTGGTGAATTAACATAGTACAACCAGTCTTTCACAGTGTCTTCTAAAGAAAATGGGAATGCTCTCACCCTCCCTTGTTCCTCATCCACATTAGCAGGTTTTAATGTTGAACATAAATTATGAAATTATTATAAGTGCTTGTGTGGTTATTCTTCTGGAAGTCCATGGAATCTTGGTAAAATATGAATTAAACCAGATTTTAGTTCAAAATTGGGTGCCTCGCCTTGTAATTGAATGGATGTGGTCTGAATATCAACATCGGGTGAGGTTAGTTTTTTAGTGTTTGATTATTTTCATCCATGTAATTAACATTAATTTCAGTTTTTATGTTAGTTACTAAAGAAGATGAAGGGTGAAGAAGAGTTTCATTATGTGGTGTGTCCTCTTTTAAAGTGTTGTCTTGTGTGTCTCAATGTCATTGACGTAGGGTCCTCTCTGATTCGGGCCCAAAAGGTGCTAAATCTCCCGGAGTATAATGAATCATGCACCAAACCTACACAACAAATATATCATAACAAAAATGTATTGAAAAGGTATAATAGAAAAAAAATATTCACAAAAATTACAAAAACCTTGTAAAAAACACGCACTAAAAACCAAAGAGCTCTCCTGGAACGATGCCAAATTTTGACCACATTGTCATGATGTGAAAAATTGATTATGATTTTAAGGTTGATTTATAGTCTAGGGAAGGCCCTAGGTCATCTCTCAAGGATCATTGGTGGTTTTAGAGTGTGCATTTTTAATAAGAAGTACTTAAATATGGGGTGGTTTTGAAAACAAGTTTAGGATGAAATGACTTAATTAAAGAGTATAATAGTTGGAAAGAAAATATGATGTTAATTAATTATGGGATAAAAGGGGTTAATTATGAGTTCACTACACACATTTAAAGCTCATTTTTCTTAGATATTAATTAAGTTTTTATGTCATTATTTGGTTAAAATCAATTGGAATCCCTATTACATTCCAAGCTCTTATATCAAAGCATGTTGAGACAAACCTTGACATAAAAATCGTATGGACAAGGTCCAGATCACATGAATGGTATAAAGGCTTCAAAAAAAATTAAAATCTCAAATATTTGGGGAAGAAAAGGATTAATGTGCTGTCCAATCGGAACAACACAAGTCACACAATAAAAACTTTTCACCGATCAGTTAAAAGGAAAGAGAATTTCATTTGGTTAAATCGAAAAAAGATAAATCAAAGTAAGATAATTCTAAATGAAATGTTTCCAAACCAAAAAACATCAAACAATTAGTGGTACAAGTTTCATAACTCCATTTACCTCTGTGCATCTCCCTCTCAATGAACAACCACCATTTAGCTCGACATCGGGAGGAGGAGGAAGCTCGAGTGGAACACCTTCTTCATTATTGACCCCCCCTATGAGGATAGGGGCCTCCAGAACTTCTAGGATGAGGAGGAGACTCCTATAGGACTACAAAATGGAAGAGATTCACTTCTTGGTCTAACTTGGAAATGAGGAGCCCAAGGTTCCATTTTATACGTATATGGGAAGGTGGTTTTGAGCAGACAAAATTCTTAAAACCACTGGTCATAAGTTTGTTGACCTCCAGACAGCCTTATCTCGATTTGGAGAAAATAAAAACAAATTATCCCCACCTCTTGGATGTCTCCACTGAGACTGTGGAATAATGGGCACAACTATAGCAGGAGATATGGATAGATCACAACACACCATTTTTTACTTCGTGCAGATTTGGTGTTCAAGACAAATCAGGTCGGCTGGGCCAACAGATGGACGAATGAGCCTTTGGGTCATTTATATGATTTTTATCCCAATGTATTTTGTACCAGGCCACAAAATTAGAGGACAATTGGATTCATGGTCTAGTAGTGGTGTGCAGATTAATCAACAAGTGTTCTTGGATCCTGCGCAGTTTGGCCTATTTTTCTTGGACATCCTCATGGGCCCTCTCAATCACCTTCTCCTGCAATGGAATCATCAAAACAAGTAATATTTCCCTTATTAACAGTGATAAACACAAAATAAATGATTCAAAAATAGAATTAAACTTGTCATTAGTTTTATAATTTTTAATATAAAACATGTTTAGAACAGTGGTGTAAAGGTGAAAATTACACAGTGAATCATGGTATGATCACACCCCCACACCTAAAAATTTTCACTCCTGGGAAAAGTCACACATACAACTAAAATGAGGCATATATATATTCACAACATCATGAAGATTTAACAATTGAGTAAATTTTAATTCACTAAAGTAATGTGATTAATGAACGAAACACACAAAGGAGTTTTTCCTAGTGAAAATTGAAAAAGATGTCTCATAAATCATATCACAATGAAATTCAAATACATTCACTAGACTTATATGATAAAGGAATTCAAAAGTCAACCATTCCACTAACTCTCCATGTGTGTTTGTGAAAACCATTCAATGCTATTCTTTCCACTTTCTATCCAATAAATATAGGTTATTTTAAAATTATTCATCTTTAATTTAATTTTCACCAAACCATACCTACATCCTTTGCAATAATATTTCAAGACCCACTAACTTATGAATTACTATAAGTAAAACCCTAGGCTCCCAACCTCGATATCCCCATATGTTGTAATTTTCATCACTCCCCTCATTTATTATTTTTGTTTTTTATAAGTTGCATTTGGAACAAATCTCACACTCATCTCTCAACCCTTGTTTGATCTCCTCGCGAAACTAATTGAAATAGTTATAACAAGGTCAAAGGTTGAGGAGGAGTGTTTTTTGACCAGCCCAAGATACAAACTTTTTTTAAGGCGTACAACTGTCGGACATTAGGTACACATGCATAGGTCAATCTGGTATAGTATGGAAACAGATCGGATAAGGAACGAACGTATGAAATTATCATTTGAAGTTAAAAAATATTAACCTAATATATATTTACCTTATATTAAGTAAGAAATATTCACGCTTTTTGGTTTGGTGAAAACATTTATGGAGATATTAGTGACACATTTTTTCTAAAAACTAGTCATACAAGGGGAATCAATCATCTCAAATGTTTCACAGTGGTACAACCATTTATATCATTGACAGAAAACCAATTCACTAAAAATCACTCCTTGATGTTAAATTCATGCAAATATTTTTTTTCACCATTCACTGTGGTATCTTTACTTTCCCTCCTTTATGGTCATCGAATCCTGGAACACTGAAATTTTTGATGGGGGAAAACGAAAACACCAAAAAGTAGGTGAAATAAAGAAGAAAGAAGAAAGACAATGGAAAACCTAATGAACTCAAAAAGATGGTGAAAAGTGAAAATACCATAGAGAAGATGGAAAATAGAAGAAATAAAGAAAAAAATGATGAAAATTCCTATCTAACCCAAGAATTTACCCATCCCCCCACACCTATAATGTGCAGTGTCCTCACTGTAATAATTGAGAAGGTGAGAAGGAAGGATTAAACTTGGTTTGCTTCACTGGTATGTTGCTTCTTGAACATGGAGTTCCTCCATTGGGAACTCTAAAAGGTCTTCGTGGAAGTGATTCATCCGCTTCCCATTGACAATTAAGGTTTGATTGGTTTCATCCTTTAAAACCTGAACAACACAAAATAGAGATACATTAATAACAGTGTATGGTCCAAACCACCTGGAATGTTTCTTACATGGATGAATCTTCAGAATTTCATTATAAAGGAGGACCTTCTTCCCAATTTTGAACTGAAGATGACGTATAAGACTATCGTGG
Organism: Viscum album; assembly: GCA_963277665.1. NCBI lineage: Eukaryota > Viridiplantae > Streptophyta > Magnoliopsida > Santalales > Viscaceae > Viscum > Viscum album. The sequence goes on from OY728145.1 coordinate 13,084,041, forward strand.
GTAGCCTTGGTTCACCCCTTATAAATTATGGAGTTTTCATATGCATCTCTTCTCATTTCCTCCAACTCATGAATCTGCAACTTCCATTGAGAACCTACACCATAAAGATTAGAATTTCATTGTTTGATGGCCTAGTATGCCCAATGATCAATCTCAACAGGTAGGTGACAACTCTTTCCAAACACAAGAAGATAGGGTGACATTCCAATGGAAGTTTTGATAGTAGTACGGTAGGCCCATAATGAATCATCAAGTCTAAGACTCCAATATTTTCTATTGGGTTGAACCGTTTTTTCAAGAATCTGTTTTACCTCTCTATTTGACATGTAATCAACTACCAAAAGAATGTAAAAGTGTCCAAAGTAATTGTGAAATGGACCCATAAATTCAATGCCCCAAACAAAAAAAATTCATGAAAGAGAAATAATTGTTTTGGAATTTCATTTCTTTTAGATACATTCCCCATTCATTGACAATGAGGACAATATTTTCCAAAATCATTGGCATCCCAAAAAAGTGTTGGCCAAAAAATGACAGAATAATGGACCTTGGGAGCGGTCCATTTGGGACCAAATTGGCCTCCACAAGAAAGAGTGTGACAGAATATAAGGACACACTGAAACACACTATCGGGAACACAACGCCTAAGGACTTGATCACTAAAGATGCGCCAAAGGTAGGTGTTATCCCAAATGTACCAATGAGACTCATGTTTTAGATGACTGGCCTGGTTTTTTTTGGAATCAATAGGAATGCAATATGTTACCAAATAATTTACGATTTCAGTATATCGAGGAATAACATCTTGCACTCGGTACAATTACTCATCAGAAAACATGTCATTAATGGGAATATAGGGGGATGAGTCAATTTCTGAGGATGGGAGGATCTTTCTGATATAGTCAGAGACCATATTATATGCTTCTTTTTTATTTCTAATTTCCAGATTTAATTCTTGAAGGATTAGAATCAAATGAATGAGAGGTGGTTTGGCTTCCGGTTTCTTAAGCAGATATCGGAGGGCTACATGGTCTGAGAACACAATGACTTTGGACCCAAAAAGGAATGATCTGAATTTTTCCAAGGAAAACACAATGAAATGGAATTCTTTTTTAGTTGTCATGTAGTTTTCTTGGGTAGGGTATAAAGCACGTGAGTCATAGGCAATGACATGTGAAGCTCGATCGACTCTTTGTGACAAGACTGTCCCAACTGCTTAGTTAGAGTCATCACAAATAATCTTAAATGGTAAATCCCACCAAGGTGGTCCAATTACTGGGGGTGACGTGAGACTCCATTTTAACTAATTAAAATATCCCTCAAATTCTTTATCAAAAACAAATTCTTTTTCTTTTCGGAGTAATTGGGAGAGGGAGAGTACAATTTTACTAAAGTCACGAATGAAACGACTGTAAAATCCAGCCTGACCTAGGAAATACCACACATCCCAAATTTTTTTTGGGAATGGTAAGGAATAAATGACACCCAATTATGATTTATCTACTAGGATTCCATCCCCTGAAATGACATGCCCTAAAAATATACCTTATCACACCATTAAATGACATTTCTCATAATTTAACACAAGATTTTTCTTCAATACAGCGACGTAGGACTGAACCCAGACTAATCAAACATTCATCAAAAGAAGATCCTTAAACATTTAAATCATCCATGAATACTTCCATGAAATTCTCAAGGTAATATGAAAAATACTAACCGTGCATCGTTGGAAAGTACCCGTAGCATTGCACATACCAAATCGTATCCTTCTAAAGGAAAATGTGATAAAGGGGAAAGTGAAGGTTGTGTTTTCCTAATCCTCAGGGGAAATATGGATCTGAAAGTAACTAGAATACCCATCAAGGAAACAATAGTTGGACTTACCTGCTAGCCTCTCTAGCATTTGGTCAATGAATGGAAAAGGGAAATGGTCCTTCCTAGTGTGTTTGTTTAGTCGGCGATAGTCTATACAGACACGCCAACTATTCTGCACATGAGTTGGAACCAATTCATTATTTTCATTTCTGATTACTGTAAGGCTGGTCTTTTTTAGAACTACTTTAATGGGACTGAACCATTGGCTGTCAGATATATGGTAAATGATTCCATCAGTCAATAATTTTGTTTCCTTATTTTTCACAACTTTTAGGAGGTTTGGGTTCAGTCAACATTGTGGATGCCTCGCTAGTTTAGCCTCATCATTTAACAAAATATAACGTGCAAAAATTGATGGGCTAATACTAGGATTGTCAGCAATTTTCCATCCCAAAGTTTGTTTATACACCCTCAAAAGTTCAATCAGTACCAATTCATGCTCAGGAGGGAGTGAACTAGAAATGATGATGGGCAAAATGTTTCCATTCTCAAGATATAAATATTTTCAAATATTGAGGCAATTATTTCAGTTCTAATTCAGGTGGATCTTGGATTGATGGGAGTGTGTGTGAAAGTGAGAGGTCAATGATCTCATATAACTGCTCAATGGTATCATCCTAAATAGAGGAATGAGCTTTTACAATCTTAGCAGTATTATCGATGTTCTGTGGATCCTTAGTGTTCAAGAAATCATCAATTAATAAACATGCATAACATTTTTCTAATCCACCACAACAATCAATGCATGAATCATTACCTAGAATTTCAATCAATGAAGAAAACTAAAAAAGAGGGTTGTGGGAATGATAAGAAGTTATTTTTGGGGAATGGAGTACATCAATTGATTTTACTGAGAGAGAGGAATTTTCTTCAAAGGGGTGTTTTGTGGCATCAAATATGTTGAAGTGGACTATGTAACCACCAAATTCCATAGATAATGTACCATTATAGACATTAATTATGGTTTTGGTGGTTTTCTGGAAAGGTCTCCCCAATATAATTTCCGCATGTCCATTCATCCTATCATCTTCCATTTTAAGCCGATAAAAGTCAGCAAGAAAAATTAAATTTTGAACCCCCACAAGAACATCCTATAACACACCAGAGGGGTGTGCGATAGTCTGGTTATCTAGTTGAACAATAATTCCAGTGGCCTTCAGTTCCCCGACCATAAATGTAGAGTAAATAGTGTGAGGCATCACATTTATCATAGTACCTAAATCAAGCATAGCATTAGGAAAAGAATACTCCCCTATGGTGCACGAAATTGAAAATGTTCTAGGATCATTGCACTTGGTGGGAGGTGATGGATCTATCAATACTGAAACATTCCAACCGAAGCTCACTGTCTCATCTCCACAATGTCTCCTTTGGTGTCTACACATATCCTTTAGAAACTTGGAGTATAGTAGAATTTTCTTCACAACATCAATCAATGGGATGTTAACCTACAACATATTGAGAATTTCCAATATTTCATTATCATGTTATGTTTCCTTTTGTTTTCTTGGTTAGGTGGCTCTTTGAGGAAATGGAAGTGGAATTTTTGGGCAAGGTGACTCATCAATATACACACTCATTTCTTTGGAAGGGCTTCTCTCAATACAAGGTTATTCAACATTTGGAACATTCTTAATTGTTGGGTTGGAGATTTCCTCAGGAGGGGATGACTATAATGGGGGATACATTTTACTTTCTAGTTGTTTTCCACTCCTAAGGATGATATAACTAAAATTTCCTTTATCCCTACGGTTAACTACTGGTTGAGAGGGAAGTGAACCAGATCCGTGACTTTGAATTTCACCAACTGAGTTAGCTAGTTGTCCTAATTAGGGTTTGAGGTCTTGTATAGATTCCTGAGTGGTTTGTTGGAATTGAATATTATTGGCAGCCATTTGTTTCATCATATCTTTTAGGCTATGATAGGGTTTTGGAGGGGTTTGTTGTAAAGGCCTTTGGGGTGGTTGAGTATTTCTGGGTGGTGGTGGTGGATGACTACTCTTCCCTGGTTGGTTCCATTGTTGTTGAGGTTGGTTTGAATACCACCTTTTCTATAGGCTTGGTTATCCTTCTACCCAGAGTTCGATGGATTGTATGGTTCTTTCCTAAAGGGTTTGTTATAGGGGCGTCCTGGGAATATTGCCTCACAACTCTCTGAATTTTCTCTCAATTGGGGGCATTTTTCAGAGTAGTGGGTGTTAGAATAACATATACCACAATAGATAGGATGAGGGGACTGAGATTTTCCTTAGGGAGATAGAAAGTTTTCATAGAAGGGTACATACCTCCTCAAACTTCGTGTCCACCTTCCTCTCAAATTCAGTACTTTGCACCTCAGGGACAACACTAATGTGTACGCTAGACCTTGTACCAAATTTTTGAGTGTTTTATGACATGTTCTCAGTAAATGTCCTTGAATAAATTAAGGTCTTATCTACCAGTTAACCACCTAGAGTAGCATCAATCATATTTCTATCAATAGGGATTAAACCTTCTGAAAAATATCGTATTAAAAGTTGGTCACTTTTTTGGTGGTGTGGAAAACTTGAAAATAATCTTTTAAATCTTTCCCAATAATCATGAAGTGTTTCCCCTTGTGATTTTATTATACCACATATTTCCTTCCTTATTGTTGTAGTTCGAGAGTCTGGAAAATATTTTTCAAGAAAAAGGCATTTGATGTCTGCCCAACCTCTTATTGGTGAATTAACATAGTACAACCAATCTTTTGTAGTGTCTTATATTGAAAATGGGAATGCTCTAAGAATTAATTGTTCCTCATACACATTAGTAGGTTTTAATTTTGAAAAAATAGTATGTATCTCTTTTAAGTGCTTGTATGGATGTTTTTCAGGAATTCCATTGAATCTTTGTAATAGATGAATTAAAATAAGTTTTAGTTCAAAATTGGGTGCCTCTCCTTGTAATTGAATATATATGGGATGAATATCAACATCAGGTGAGTTTAGTTATTTTATAGTTCGATTGTTTTCAGCCAATTTATTCATGTTAATTTCAGTTTTTATGTCAGTTCCAAAAGAGGATGAAGGGTAAAGAAGAGTTTTAATATGTTGTGTGTCCTCCTTTAAAGTGTTGTCTTGTGTGTCTCGGTGTCATTGACGTAGGGTCGTCTCCAGTTTAGGTTCGAAAGGTGCTAAATATCATAAATTATAATGCTTCATGAACCAAACCTACACAAAAAATTGATAAAAACAAAAAGTGATTGAAAAGGTATAAGAGAAAACAAATAATTATTCACAAAAATTAAAAAAACCGTATAAAAACATGCACTAAAAACAAAAGCACTCCCCAACAACGGTGACAAAATTTGACCACATAGTCATGACATGGCAAATTAATTATGATTTTAAGGTTAATTTATAGTTTATGGAAGACCCTAGGTCATCTCTCAAGGATTTTTGGTGGGTTTAGAGTGTGCATTTTTAGTAAGAAATACTTAAATAGGGAGTGGTTTTGAAAATAGTTTTAGGATGAAATGACTTAATTATAGAGTTAAATAGTTGGAATGAGATGGTGGTGTTAATTAATTATGAGATACATGTGATTCATTGTGATTTCACCACATACATTAAAATATCTTTTTTCTTAGAGATTAATTATGGTTTGAGATAATTCTTTGGTTGAAATCAATTAGAATCCCGATTACTTTCTAAGGTCTTATATCAAATCACGTTGAGAAAAACCTTGACATAACAATCATATAGACAAGGTCCAGATCACATGAATGGTATAAAAACATCCAAAACAAATTTAAATCTTAAATAAGTGGGGAAGAAAATGATTCTTGTGCTGTCCAATCGGAACAAGACAAGTCACACACTCAAAATATCACACCGATCGGTTAAAAGTAAAGAGAATTTCATTTGGTTAAATCAGAGAATGATAAATCAAAGTAAGATACATCTAAATGAATTTTTTTCAGACCCAAAATACATAAAATTAGTAGTAGTGCAAGTTATGGAACTCCCTTTACATGTGTAAATCTCCCTCACAATGAACACCCACCGTTTAACTCGACATCGGGAGGAGGAGGATGCTCGGGTGGAACTCCTTCTTCATTCTTGATCCCCCTATGAGGAAAGGGGCCTACAGAACTTATAGTATGAGGAGGAGACTCCTATAGGACTCAAAAATGGTAGATCTTCACTTCTTGGCTGAACATGCAAATGAAGAGCCCAAGGTTCCATTTTATAGGAAAATGGGAAGGTGGTTTTGAGCACACATAATTCTTAAAACCACTTGTCACAGATGTTTTGACCTCCAGATAGCCTTATCTAGATTATTAGAAAATAAAAAGGTTGTAGCCCTACCTCTTGGCTGTCTGCACCAAATTTGTGGCATAATTGGGACACCTATAGCACAAGATATAGACTGATCACAACACACCACTTTTGACTTCGTGCAGATTTGGTGTGCTGGACAGATCAGGTCAGTTGGGACACCAGATAGACGAATGAGGATATGGTTCCTTCTAATGAAATGTATCCCAACAATGTTTTTACCTTATAACAAACATTAAGACAAATTGGATGCATGTTCAAGTAGCGGTGTGCGGATTAATCCAATGGTGTTCTTGGATCCTAGGAAGTTTGACCCATATTTCGTGGACATCATCATGGGCCCTCCAAATCGCCTCCTCCAGGAATGGAATCATCAAAAAAAGTAACATTTCCCTTTGTAACAGTGATAAAAACAAAATAAATTAATCAAAAATAAAATTCAACTAGTCATTATTTTTATAATTTTCAGTATAAAACAAGTTTAGCATAGTGGTGTAAAGGTGAAAATTACACAGTGAATCGTGGTACAATCAAGTGGTTTAGATTCTTTTCTAGATTATTATTTATTAATTGTTCTACATAATTAGGTATCATATAGAGGAAATTGACTGATTCATTAGACTAAGTTTTTGTATGAACTTCAAAAGTGACATTCTTACATATTTCTGGGTAGGACAGTGAAGAATTGTTTTTGAAGAATCTCATAAGTAGTAGTCAATAAGGAGACAGAGTAACATTTTTTGAACCAACTATTGAAGGTTTATTAACATGTTACAAAAACTTGATTTACATCATTCGTGCTTGAATAAAGACCTAAATTGTTGAATTTATCCTAGTGACACACAAGTGGAATGGTATATCGTACTTATATTAACAACACAAAAGGTTTTCTGGTGGATTTTTTGGTACTGGATTGTTTGTAAACTATAAAAAGGACATAAATACTCTTGAAGAGTAGTGAAACTTATTAATTGTTTTATTCCTGTGCATATTTGAATTGTATTGTTTTCTGTGAAGTGATAAAAATTTAATATGAGATGATTATTATTTCAAAATAAAGTAAACTTAAATGAAAAAGATATCACCGATTCACCCATCCCCCTCTTAGTGATTAATTGATCATGGCAGGGCTATAAAATGAGAATGTTCAATCCAATACACATTCCTATTGTCTCTAATATTCATGAAAAGTGTAGAAGACATAAGAAATAAATAATCCTACTTTGGGTTGAAAACATTTTGGTCATAACCACTAATGACATGAAGAGCATATATATAAATGTATCTAGAATAAGTAAAAATTCACTATATTAAAAGAATATAAACATTAAAGGGAAAACTGATGAAACTGGAATATAATATATTTGAAATAATTTATAAATGACACTAGAAAAGAGAAGGGAGGATAATAAATACAAGTAACAAGAATTTATAAGGAAATATATATATATTTAATGAAAAAATTACTATGTCATGCAATTTGGTTACATGGTTGGGAAAATCATGCACCAACCACATGAAACTCCCTACCTCAAGAGGGAACCCACGTAGTTTGGATGCATGGTTGGTGAAACCATGCACCAATAATTACACATGTATTTGAAAATAATTTTAGTCCATTTACATGGGCATGTGGACCTTGGTGCACTATTAGGGAAACCCCTGCGCCCTATTTTTCCCTCCATAATGCCCCACATGGTTAGGAGAAAACGTGTTGGCTAGGATGATTGGTTTCTATAGAATTATAGTCGAGTGAGTTTTTCCACTGAATGGGCTTCCAATCTTCTAAAAATACCCATACACCCTTGTAAAATCCATGAACTCATTAGGAATCAATAATAGGTCCTTTATAAAGAATTAGAGAGTAATTTAAGAGATCTATACATCATAGAAAAATTGAGTTCTTATAATATATCTATGATCCTAGAATTATAATAGTCTTTTTTCATAAAAAATACCATAATATAGTGGAATTACCTTATGTTCATCACATATGGAGGTTTAAGTATGTACTTCCATAGTAGAGAAACATGGAACAGATATCGAACTGGTGAGGGGTTTAGTGAAAGTGAAAAGAGGTAAGATATCGTCCCTACCCGATAAAGAATCTTGAAAGGTCTAATGTATCTAGGGATAATATTTTCATTCTTTCCAAATCACATAAACATAATATATAAGGAAATTACAAGAAAATAATTCCCACCAATATCAAATTCCTGATCATAATGATAACCATCAACATACATTTTCTATCAACTCTGAGCTGGATTCAAGTGATATTGAATATTACTTACCTTTTTACCATTTCCTTAGTTACATCAGGGTCTAATAACATTATTTATCCTACTTAATACCTTCATTATGGTGTTATACACTTCATTAAATATAGGGATTCATAATAATACTTTTTAATGCTAGAGTGAAAGATATTATTATAAGAAAAAGTGGCCAAATGAATGTATTGATCCCAACCACCATTGGAATCCATAAAAAAAATCACAGAATATCCTCTAGGATTATTAATTATCCTCTTAGACTATCCATATGTTTGTGGATAAAACACTATAAAAAAAATGTATCCAGATCCCAAGGAATAATTCTCCAGAACGTCAAGGTAAACTTAGAATCCTGATCTAATATAATTTAATATTCTAATCCATGTAACCATACCACTTTCATAATGTATAATATAGTTAGATAATCAAGAGAGACATCTTATCAAGTGGTAACAAGGTTTTATAACATTGTAATTTGATATACTATAACCCAAATGGTATTCTATCCCTTATATTTTTCTTGGAGTCCATCAACAAAGTATATGATGATGTTTGGTCAATTATATTCTAGAATTGATAATTGTTATAAAATCCTATTAAACTTATGTTTCCCAACATTAAATTAATGAAATACTAAGAACAAAAATGCGTACTTAGAAATGTATTTCTACATTCTCTCCCACTAGAAATAATGTTTTAGATCTCTATACATATTCATATTTCCAGGATGAATAAATTATGATGAACTATGATCCCCATCCAAAAACTCCATCAAAGTTGGTATGGACGAAACACCTAAATAGTTCCTAAACATGATTATTCCATCATAATAAAGGTTAAACATATGAATATTTATCAACTTATTTTATAGATTAAAATATTCATTTTTCATCTCTTTAATCTCCACCTGGATAGATGGTTGAGCACACATTTGAGAAAGATAATCTTTCTCCCCTTCCATCCTAATTTCTAGATCTAACATCTAAAAATACATAAATAATTAATATTTTTTGATCCTCATCATATGTAAGTTGAATGATCCTTTCAAATCAAAGAATCATTCACCTTGTTTTCTTCCCTTGGGGTTAATATATTGACCAGTCTTAATCTTTAATCAAATACAACCACCTTATCTCACATATATTCATCTCTTTTTAAGTAAATATATACTTTAAAACTTTATGATTTGTATATATATCACACATTTTTCAATAATTTTATAGCCTCATTATATTTAATGTACACAATACCATAGATAATTCTAAACCATGAATTGGGTCATTTGTCTCATGAACCATTAATTGGTGTAATGCATAATCTATGACAATATTGTTCTTCCTGAGAATATATACCAATCCCTTCTGTGATCAAAACCTATAAATTACAAAATACTCTCCACTATAAGGTGAAGAATGTATAGGTGTATGAAATAAATTTCTCTTTAGTTCCTTGAATTTATTTTTCACACCCATCTATCCAAATGAAATTAGCTCCCTTTTAAGTTAACTTAGTGAGTGGATCAGACAATTTTGAGAAATTCACAATGAATAACTAATATTATCTTCTGAGACTAAGAAAACTAAATATATATGTATAATAGTTGGTCTGGTACAACATTAAATAACTTATTTATTTAAACTATATACTAACATAACCTCACTTGAGATTATATGACCCAATAATGAAATTTTCCAAATCCAAAATTCACACTCAGTTTATTACCATAAATCTTATCTTTCCTTTGGGTCTTTAGCAAAATTCTCTAATGATCTTCACACTATTCCATTCTATTTTATTATATAAGAGTATAATCTATAATGATTTCCAAAAACTAATCAAGGTAATATATAAATAATATTTTCATTGAATACATTAAGATAGTGGGTGAATTAATAAGACCAAATGGAATCACTGTAAATTCATTGTGTCCATACCGTGTAACGAATTCTATCTCTGGTATATCCTCCTTCTTAACCCTCAACTGATGATATCAAGAATAAAGGCCAGTCTTAGAAAAATATTAATCTTTCTATAGTTGATATAACAAGAAATTAATATATGGTAGAATATAATATTTCTTTATTATGACACTATTAAGTTCCAAATAATTAATACAATGTCACATTGATCCATCTTTCCTCTTAAAAAAAGAACAGGTACACCCCATGGTGGAACGCTTAGCCAAATGTATCCCTTGTCAAAATTTTCCTTGAGTTTCTTCTTTAATTCCTATAAATCAATTAGGAAAATTATATATGGAGACTTTGAAATATGTGTATCACCAAGTATAGTTATATTTTTAACTCAACTTCAGATTTGGTGGAAGACCAACCAATTCTTCCAGAAAGACATCAAAAAACTCTCGTATAATAGGCATACCATTGATGTTGAGTCTATTTCTATCTGAATGATATTAATATCCATTTTTAATAAGAATAAAGACCCATATAATGGTTTTTATTTCCATTATAAGTTTATATTTATCCTTGATAGACGATCATAGGTTGGTTCGGAATATCAAACGTGGCATACCCTCCTTATTAGTTGATGTGGGATTCATATAGAGAAAACCAATATATGTCTAAGATAATATCAAATTCAATAATAGGGATAATAATAAGATATTTAGAAAGTAAATTCCCATAAAATTCAACTGGAGAAGAATCATAGACTTGAGAGGTGATCATTATACCATTAGGGTTTTTCACTAATAATTCAACATATAATCATTACAATATAATTTTTATAATCTTATAAAATTATTCATATATAATATAGTGGGTTGAACCATAATCACGTAAGAAATTAGAAATTCCAGAGTGGATGGTAAGTGTACCTTTTACTATGTCATTGACGTACCCCTCATTAGGAATAGTGATTGCATGCGATTTTCCTTTTTCTACTGACTTAAAAGGATGCTGAATTCAATCTTCAACATCAACATTTGGATTTGAAAAATGGTTAGCATAATACCCATATTCCTTGTATTTAAAACGCTAGAGTGTGGGTGTTGAATTATTTATAGATTTCACTCTATTTGCATCATTAGATAACTTCTTCCCATAACATTAGAATTTAATTTCCTGATGATCTTCTTTTACACACTTAAAACATTTACTATTCTCCTTAAGATAATTTTCAACATGGTTACTACCCCAATTTGAGTATAAATTAAATATCATCTTCTTCTATCTATGTAATTTAAAATTTCTTTGAATTAAAGATTCCATTTCTTATTAATAATATATGATGGATAGGTAACTCCAATATCCATTCCCACAATTATAACACATAGAACAATTTATTCATAGACACAAAGTATCTTAAGGATAATTACAAGAAGAAACTTTATTTTAATACATCTATGAATTGATCAACCTTAAATTTAGGTTGGATGAAAATACCTTACGATTATCTAACAAGTGTCATAAAACATTCTTTATAGGTATAAATTAATATACCATCCTTCTGACTTATCTCAAGGAATTCATTCCCCATTTTAATATGAAAAATATGAGGAAAATATTTATTCAATAACAATATATTAAATTCATCCCACTCCATTGAGCGAATTTCTTCCAATTTCCTCAGGTTCTTAATAAGATTCCACCATTAATCTGTTTCCCCTTCCAAATTAAAGAAAACAAAAATGAACTTATCATGTTATGAACGTAGAATAATGGAAAATAACTTTTCAGTGGTACTCATACATTAATATGAGACTAGTGGACCAATATACCCAATAAAAGAAGTTGGATGTTGCCTTATGAAGTACTTAAAAGAATTTTGTTCCCTCCACTGATCATTTGGAATCTTAAAATGATTCATATCTTGAAGAATTTTCATAATTATAATAATGAGATTTTGTACTATATCTCTTATAACATTGGTTTTCTTAAGAGGATAATCATTTAATTTTCCATGACAATAAACATTGACACAATTCCACCAAGTTATATCCACTGGATAAATCAGAAAATCTTAGTTTTTGAAATAATAATCATAGTGGAAAATCACATAATCATGAAAAATCATTTGTTGGATTTTTAAACTAAGACACCTTCATTTTAATCCATGATAACTTTGGCTTAACCTAGGTAATTCACGATCCTTACGAAAACATTAATACATTATCCTATATATATATACTTATTCCTATGGTTGGCACTAAAGTTTTCTGATATCAGTTTACAAAGGATAACTAAAGCTTAATCGGATACTAACTATAGTGACACATAATTTTCATACATAGATACTATATAATTTTATATTAATTTTAAATACAATACATATTGATAAACAATAGAATCATATAATTTTAGTATGATTGAAAAATTGGATACAAAATTAACTATTTCATGAGTATATTAAATCATTTCCTTTTAAAATCTTCATAACTACCACCTTTCTCAATCATATCATACTTAATATATTTCTTTATAACCTGGGTAAAAGGAAACATTTGAAAGGGTGATATCAGATGGTCTGTAAGGTTAAATAAGTGAGATATCAATTATTACTTAAATATAATATCAACACAAGGGTATAATAACATGAGGACAAAATTTTAAAATCATACCATGTATATAATGGATTATATTTTTCAATCACATAAATATTGATTGTTCATAAGACACGAATCATAAATGAATCAATGAACATGATACATTACTTTATAACACTTGCATAAGACATCTACCTATGGAATAAATATAATGATACAAAATCATTTCCATAGTAGTTAAATATCACTAACAATAATATCATAGTAGATTTGGTTCACTCCCCAAACCATGATAACAGTAAATGTTCACTCCATAGACCATCATAGTGGAAATATTACCTTATTGAAATTGGTTCACTCTCTATTTTTAGCCTTTTCGTCACATGAGATATCAATTTTTACCTAATAAATTAGAGGGATATATAATTATATTCAACTAGTAACATAATTAAAATAATACGTATGTGTGACACTCATGAAGCATTCATCATATCATTTCTCATTAAAAAGAAGTAGGTTTCATATGTATTTCATCATGTTATAACTTATGTAGGAGAAAAAAGTTTCAGAATCATTTCCGCAATCCAGTATAGAATAAACCATGGAAAATGAATGGGTTAAAAAACATCTCATAATAATAATAATAATCCATATAAATAAATAATATGTATAGTATCATGGGATAATATCCCCAGTAAAACATAATTAACATCAAAGGAATTTATCATAGTTGAAAATTCTTTAAAGTAATAATCTGAATATAGACTGAGAAAATATATTGTTCACTTTGAAATGAATCATTCAAAACCAAAAAATTTCTTAAATATTAAGGAAAAATTTTATATAAAAATTTAATTTAATAATTTTAAAGTAAACTTTATATTATTTATGTTTATGAAAATAATAAATTTCATTCATACCATAAAAGTAAAAATAAAACATTCTTTTCACACATCTGTAGAAATTCAAAATGTACATTGTTAAGATAAATAAAACAAGACTCAATTTGAAGAATTTAAAAAAATGAAAAAATGGATAAAAATGAATTTATAAAATCACGTTGAAATAGTGAAAACATTCTAGAAAACACTTTTAGGAAAAATTGACATAGAAGTGAAATGATTTTTGATTAAAGAGATAAATAAATACAAGTTAACATAAAAATGTTATTTTGATCTCGCGAATAATTATAGGGATTGAAATGAAAGGAAAATATATAATTTCAAGAAATTAATATATTATAATAAAATTCATGAGTTTATTGAGAGGTATATAATAATAATTTTTCATTGTCAACTTAATGATAAATAATCAAACTAAATAATGAGATTGTGACATAAAACCATTACCGATTTGGTAAAATGTGAAACATAAACCTAATAAACAAAATTAAAATATATAGATTTTTAAATCCCCATAAAATCCATAATAATTATCACAGAATACATTCATTCATGTTATATACACCACATAAAAGAAATAATCGGTGAATATGACATGTGTTTCATATAAGTAAAAGTGACACACATATCTCTTACCCCAAGTCTGGATTCCATTGTACATGTTCAAAAATCACATATAATAAATATATATTTATTATAAATATATTTTAAATCCATTTATATATATATAATACCATATATCATTTACTTATAACCTTTTATCACTGATTTACTTACAATTGTTTTATTGAAATCATTGTATGAGGTTATATCTTCTTCATTTTTTATGAATGTTTTTAATTTGGTAGTTTTTTAATTTTCGTTGATAATGGTTCCATAATCATCATAAGGTTAATAATTATTTAAATATAATGTATAATCATTCTATAAATATATGTATATTTATAATAATCCATAAAATTTAGGATAGAAAAATGAATTACACAGTTCATGGAGATGGTGGGTCATACATGTGCATGAACACTATGTTCACTTCTCAAAAGATATAAATAAATAATGGTAAATAATAATTAACATTTTAATATTAATTATTATATCATATAAATTGATTATATTAATTAAATATTTACTTATTAATATCAATGTAAAAAAATGAAAAAATAACAATGCATTATAGAGGTGGTAGTCAACACAAACACCCGAGCGACATTAACATTTTACAACATATTAGAAGGTAATTAAGAAGATTTATTATTATAATTAAAGAAGTATAATTATATATTTATTATCATTTATAATAAATAAATACATCATAAGAATCATTAATGAAATATGGGAGTGGAAGATCAATTTTATCGCTATGTAGATGTAGTAAGCCATAAGTATGCACAAGCAATACTTTCACTTACCAATTAATAGGGAAAAGAGTTGATAATGGTGATTTGATAAAAATAATTTAATATAAGTATATTTAGGATATATAAGATATTAATTTAATTTAAATTATGTAAAATTTTAAGGTGTAAAGAAGAATTAAAAATAAAGTTATCAATTAAGGTGATTACCTCATTTTTGAAATAACTCATTTATATCAACCCTTTGGGGTCCTAGGTTTGGTATTGTGGGAATAGAATATTATATATAAGGTTTTTAATGATTCTTATATTTGTATCCTATGGTTGATCTAGATGGCTCAATGTGTTGTGAAGAAGAGAAAGGAGGGGTGTCTTATTTTGAGGGAGGGAGAAGACACACATACAATTTCTTGAAATATTAAAATATAATAAAGACATTATCAGGAATAATTCTTAAAATTTGTTATCTATTTTAATATAAGGTATTATTTGGTTTAAATAACGTCATAAAATAAAATTATGGCTCATTAAAGTGCTTTATTAAACCTTATTATTTGGTTTAACCCCTTAGTTACCATATTTTAACAGTAATCGCGACAACTTATTTTTCAATCTTAACTAGTTTTAATTTTTCTTATAAGGTATAAATTAGTTTATAAATTTAAAATAGGTTACATTTAGGAAAATATATTATCCATTTTTTCATTTTCAATATTTTTATGATTTTTAAATAATTCAATAAAATATTATTATGATAAAAGAATCCTTAATGTAAATTTTGACACTATTCACATTAATTATCTTAAAATATATAAGGAAAAAGTTATAATAAGAATACCATCCTATTATAGAAAAAAAAAATTATATTAAAAAATTATTTGGGGAACACTATAACTCATTTGTAATAAATTACTTTTAATATTTTTAAATTAATTTATTTTTTTCTATTAATTGGAAAAACATATAGATGCAATGTTTTATAAGAATTTAGAGTAATTATATAATTTTACCGAATTAAAAATAAGAATAAATAATTTCATTGTTTTTAAAATATAAATTTATATTAATTCATAGCTTTCTTTCTTCCCCATTTTGACATATAATGGATATTTAAATGAAAGAGAGTGACATTTTATAAGCTTCCTTCCATTTATTACTACATAGGTCATTTTAATGAAATATGTGTCTTGAAAAGATATTAAATTAAGAGAAAAGGGTGATAATAGTTTAATTTAATTATGAAAATATGAATCAATATTAAAAATGGTGACCATAACATTTATTTCAAACATAGTTTAACCCGATTTACTCTCTAACGTGATGATAAATTTTACCCGGATTACTTTTCATAATGCTTAAAAATCAAAGGGTCATACTTATGAAATATTAAAATCAGGATTCCAAATATAGAAACTATTTTTTAAAATTAAATTTCTATAAATTTAATAAATTCAATTTTTATTAAATTCACCAAACTCGATGTAAACCGCTTTTTAGAAAAATATAGTTTTCATTCATAAGAAATGATTTATTCTTATCCTATGTAGAGTAAAAATATTTGATGAATGTTAAAATTGTTTATTGAATATATAATATATAAAATATATTTAAATAATTCACCGAAATTGATTAATTTAATTTATTAAGGTAAAAATAAAATACACACTAAAAATAGTTTTTTAGAAAAAGTATATTTTTTCAAATTATATTTATTTTTACTTCTATTTAATTGATAACCTATTAATTCATTTTATGCATATTTAACAATATGTTTTTCATAATATTGTTAGTCATATTTTTACCTTAAAATCTAATGACTTAGTGATAACTATCACATAATATTATTTTAATATTATATTGTGGGTTGTTTCAACTCCGTATTGTATGTAACAAAACCTATCATTAAATGAAATTTATTTATAGTGAAATATTTTATAAAATATTAGGGTGTTATGGGGATAATGATTCCATGGGATATTGAATTGGTTTGAATTTCAAGGGAGCTTTTGTTATGATAAAATATGGATGCATCAATCCACTCCAACACCAATTGAAGCATGTAGATGCACAATCGAGCCAAATCGAGCATAAGTAGAGGTAAAAATTTATTACGTTAGGGTTGTTTATTATTTTTATATTTATGAATAGTTAAAAATTATGGATATTATTTAAGGATACCTTTGGTGGTATCCTTAAAACATACCCTTTAATAGTGCTAGTAAATAAATATTGATAAAGGGGGATCTTTATCAGTGCTTCTAAAAAAGCCCTCATATAAGCCCCTTTAATCATTGATTTTTTAGAAGCATTGAAAAAGGATCAAGTTTATTAGTGATTTTTTAGAAGTGTTGATAAATATACCCTTTATATGTTCCCTTTTAGTAATGTTGGTAGGGGGATTTATCGGAGTTTCTTACATGCATTGATAAAGGGACCCCTTTAACATCACTAAAAAATCATTATTAAAGTGGTCCCTTTATCAGTGTGTTTTTTAGCACTGAAAAAGGGGAATTTAATAGTGCTTTTAGATTTAGATGTTAAAGCTCTATCTATAAATAAACCCAGTTTTTTTGTAGTGTATACCCTCACTACTATTCAAAAGCCTCTTGCATGCATGGAGGTGCATCTATAGTATAGTGGATCTTTGTTTCGATTAATCTAGAGTGTGCAGGGTTGAGGCATTATAGTTTGGGTTATCAAGATTTCATAGATACTAAATAAATATCATTTCAAATTAAAAAAAGTCACCCTAAGTGAATTAGGTTAAACATGTATGGCCTGGGATCATGTTTTATTATATTGGAGTAAATTATGCACTGTTGAGTGAATACTTTGGTCGTGATGGTTATTGTGTATCTATGTGAGGGTCCAAACACATATTGGATAGTTTTTAACATTAATTTTTCCCATTGATCATTAATTTACTAGGTTGTATAGATTATCCCCACCTTTATATACCACTTGGAATGTATAGTTGAATTGTAGGTGATTTTAATTAAATTTTATGTTCAACAACATTTTTTCTAAATGGCATGTGTGTGTTGTGTTAATTATTAATCAAAAAAGATAGAATACCTGTTTTAAGATTTATTTTGAGATATTTTAAAGCATATATATTGGTATTTAATGTTTTAATTATACTATATTATTCCAATATACTAGTATGTGAACTCCTTAAGCCCACCTTTAAAAGACCCCAAGCCATTGAATAGTGATAAGTTATCTAAAGAAAATAATGGGAGGAACTTCCTGTCAATATAACGTATCACCTTTGAACATGAAATATTATCCAAATTGGTATAAATAAATAATTATTTCTACAATAAAAACTATTCATATATAATAAATATATATTAAAATATAAAGGGATAAAATGAATTTCTGCATACATATAACACAACCCAAACAAATTTAATGAAATATACATCTGAATATTTTTGGAACCAATTTATGCCACCTATTGAAGACTAAAATACAAAACATATATAATATTTAATCAATCTAAAACATATAATATCATCCACCCACTAAACCTACTGATATTTATGAATATAGGAGTACAAAATAAATATGTGTTTATAAAGGGATGAATATTAATACATTGTATTGTTATCCAAAATGATGATTTGACCCTATAATTAACCAATATATATACATCACCAATACATAGAGTATATATATATGTATCAAATTTCCATACCATAGATCATCATACATTAAAATAATTTCCACATGTTATTTCTTATAATGATACAAATAACAAACCACTACTTCACTCACCAAATAATAATGTATTTATTTTTATATATGTAAAATATTATCATTTATAAACTCACAATCATTATGCCCCCATGAATTATGTCTGGTAAGAGGCTACTAAAAACCTATCCCATTAGCTAAATACCTCTATCTATTCCTCGTAATCGATACAGGGTAATAATTTTAGCATTCTGGAATAATTAATAATCAATAGGCTTGATCCATAAAACCATGTGACCCCAAGCATACCTCCATATACACCATAGGTTCTCAAATAGTGGAGATTGTTTAATTATATCTCACGGGTATACTATACCCTAAATTTAAGAGAAAAACATTACATATAAACATTGAACATCCATAAAATTCATCAAAATTTCCAAAATAAGGAATTATAATGGAATTAATTCCATAATAAATAATCAACAACATGTTACAATCATGAAACATTTTCATTCCAAAAATGTTAAATAATAAAAGATGACTCCCAATAGATATCCATCCATAGTATATATGAAAAAGGGAATAAAATAAAAAAATTAGATATCAATACATATCCCTAGTCTTACCTTGAAACTGTCTCCATATTTCCCAAATATACTCAGGCTCCCTCACCTATTATAAGGTCAATTCGCTTACCTACATATCAATATATGGTTTTCATTTCTACCAAGATGCATGTGTAGGATGCGAACACAAGAATCCATATGAACTACCAATAGGCCCTAACATAAACCATAATATATGGTCATGCATATACAATATAAAATAGAAGTAGTAACACATATCAAAAAAAGAATTTCTGATCATCATGTTCTTATAATGACCCATGAAGTCCACCCTGCCTGATTAAACTAGTGATGGTATAATGTGTTGATTATTACTAAATCACATTTTCAATGTTTTTTCCTATGGTCTATCATTATAATATTCATAATATAGGTTGTTCTAAAATATCAATAACAAATCTATAACTATATATTGATTGTGTTTCGAACATATAAATATTTTTGAATCATTATTTTGATGTGAACCAAATAAGAAACTATCAATCAGGTCATGGGTTTTTAGAGATCCCAACTTGGTATTCATTTATCATTTAAAAGATTGGTGGAGTGGAAAACATGGACATAATCTCTTAGGTTATATGTCAGTAGAGCCCCCTACATTGAAATCATATCATAGGTAACTAGTATGGATAGTTTCAAAAAAAAATTATCCAATGAATCACAAATTGGTAATGCTCCCAACCTGAATATACTCAGTCACATTAGAGTTTTTTGTGCACCCAACCTAGATATTCTCAATATGATCACAATTTTCAATGTTATTACACCCCAATAGTTTTAGTATACATCAAACTTTAAAAATTATAGGTATTTTATAAGGCCCCAGCCTTAAACCTTACTTAATCTGGAGTTAATACAAGATTACACATTGAGGATATTTTCAGGTTTAGTGTTTTGGAGAATTAGATCATGAAACTTGCATTATATTCCACATTTAAACAAAGTGGTTACATAAAAGATAGTATTCATTCTTACCATCAACGGAAACATATTTAAAATAAAACATGGATTCTTTCTTGACACATCCTTGACACTATCATCACATGATGTACCTTTCCCTTGACCTGTGAAAAACATTTCAAAAACTTGGGATGAGCATAAAAAGCTCAGTAAGGGTTATAAAAATATGGAAAGGAAACATGATTTCATATATAAATAAGAATGAAATCATACTTTACCCATAAAACATAGGCACTTTAACATACCTCATCAAATCATGAATAAATAATAGAAATCATAAGACATAAAAGGAAACTTGAGGCATTCATAAAATTTTTACATAGGGAGTAACCCTCTTG
This sequence comes from Viscum album, assembly GCA_963277665.1. Lineage (NCBI taxonomy): Eukaryota > Viridiplantae > Streptophyta > Magnoliopsida > Santalales > Viscaceae > Viscum > Viscum album. The sequence goes on from OY728145.1 coordinate 13,104,883, forward strand.
GTTACATTTGGAATACCCACCCCAGTATATTCCCTAAATCTCTTCGGAGAAACCTTAACGTTTCACTCCTTCTCGTTACCCAATGCATTGGAGAGCTATATCGGGCTCACCCGCCCTTAGTTTATCACGGAACCTCCTGTCTTCATAACAATGATCAAGAACCATAACATAATCGTACCACATAATACATGCATAAAGGAAACATAACATTTCCACATTTTAATAACAAGATATCAATAAAACACATTGATATTAAAAAACATTATGAAAACCATTTTCAATACCAAAATAAAAGAAAATTAAAACATGGTATTTATTTTTCTTTTAAAAATAAGGTATGGCTTATAGAGGAAGCCGAAACTCAAATAATGGTCACGACGGTGGAGAAGTCGTTGTCGCCGCATACGTATGACAAAAACATTCCCTTTTATCGTTTTGTAAAATGCTTCATATAAAAAGATTCCTTTTGGATAAATGTAAAACTAAAAGGGTTTTATACACCGTATAAAATAAGGTTGGGTATAAAACAAAATATGCCTCAATGGATGGAGATTGAGACGAAGTCCCTTACAAAGACGGTATCCTTGGTTTAAGGATAAATCAATTACATAATTATGTGTGAAAAAAGAATACACAAAATATAAGTGGATATTAAGTGTAAAATAATCAAAGGTCATTCACACATATTCAAAGGATGACATATTCAATAACTACATGTTGAAACCAATGAAATCGAAATTGGGTTAAGAAGTTCCCTTGACAGCCCAACGACGTCACATCAAAATGAGTTGATGAGAGATAAAAAAAGGTTATCTCATCACTTGGAAATAAAATTTACATAAATAAGGATATATGAGAACATATCCCAACATAAAAATATTTAAATTAAAAGTCCCAACAAAAGAAGTCTTTTAAAAAGAGGAGGGTGAAAGGTTCCCTTACCGACATGGGTATCTTTCGAAACATACACCTCGTGAAAGAACGACAATACAACATTAATGTAAATACTCATAAAAGAAATTATATTACACAATGAGTAAAATAATGGGAAGTACATACACCACTCAAAGGAAATTGTGTGAAATGTAGCATAAATCTCACGGGAATAAAAGTGAGATGAAAAATCCCTTACGAAAACTCGAGAGCCTAACAGCGCCACTTAAAACTTCCAAAAATGGATTGATGAGATCAAATAGGGTCTCTCATCATATTAAAATAAAGTTTATAGAAAGAGGATTATAAAATAACATCCCCCAACATAACAAAGAATAGCCTAAAAGAGGTGACATAAAAGAGAGTACTTAAAAAGAAAGAGAGAGGATAGATCTCTTATGAAAATTCAGCAGCCTAACGACGCCACTGAAAACATCCAAAATGGATTTATGAGAGAGAATAGGGTCTCTCATCATATGAACATAAAAATTACAGTAAGAGTAATATAAAAGAACATACCAATAACAAGTAATATTATATTTAAAAGGAATGACATAAAAGAGTGTACTTAAAAAGAAAGAGAGGAGTAGGATCCCTTACCTCAAGTCCAACTTGTCTTGTTCGTTTATTTATATTCCTAAATAATAAACTTTGGTCAATTAATAATTTCCTAAGTACCTCCTTTAGAGATTATTATTCAGTTCATATCACATATTATAATTTTATAATAATTTTTTAATAATGTTAGTTCATATCAGACGTTTTTGCCGATGTTTGGTACATGAGTCAAAAATGAACTTGTTTGAAACAATATTGCCCACGTAGTTATAAGTAAATAATTTCCAGAATAGTATTAATGATTAAAATATCATATATATCCAGTAAATATTCATTTTATACTATTCCATATCATTTGGAGATAAAAAATGAAAAGCACCGTTCATGGAGATGGTAGGCCGTACGTACGCATGAACGCTACTTTCATTTTTTTTCCATATTAATGGAATTAATACAAAATGAGAGAGATATATATATGTTATAATTCCAGAATTATATCCATAATTTAGATGTAATATATTACATATATATCCATTATATATATGTACTTATAATATTACATAACATTTTGAGATAAGAAATGAAATGTACCGTTCATGGAGACGGTAAGCCGTACGTACACATAAACGCTACTTACATTTCTATTTCATATTTAATGGAATTAAAAAATAATTATACATAATATTATTTTAATTCTAGTATGGTATCATATATAATATCATTAAATATATCTTTTATACGTACCACAAATGGTATTAACGAATCAAATCACTTTGAGGGGGCGGTAGTCCACACTTCCTTAAGTGAAGATATCGCGTTTACCCATAATGGAAACCATAATGGTACACCATAAATGAAAAATAAATAAGCTTAAGTAAAACATAAACATATTAGATATAATATATAAATATAGTGTCATCTTAATGTCCACCTTTGAAGGTGTTAGAAGAATGTTGAACAATCATCGTTTCGGGAGGCAGAAATTCGCCATCCACGGAAACCGTATGTTCTTTAACCATTAGATGTATGTGTGTGTAAGTGTAGCTCGAATCCTTCTTATAAAAACATACTAGTATATTGAAGATACAGTATTTGTTACAAAATAAATTAATAAAAATAGTTTAGGGGGTTGGAGAAGCAAAATAAAACAAAAGGACACAAGTGAATACATTACCTTAAAATCGGGTAACTCCCTTTGGTTTGAGATCAAAGGCTTCCTTGGGAAGACTTCTGCCCAAAGTGAGGCTTCAAGGAGTTATAGAGGGATGTGGAGAGACAAAATGGTCAGGTTTTGGCCGAGACAAAGACTTTGGAAGTGTGGGTAAGGAGGTAGAGGTGGGGGTCTTTTATAAGAGGAGAGGAGGGGCACTCTTGGAAAGGTATAAAATGTAACTTTATTTTCAAATGAGTTTCGGATTTTAATGGTCCCACATTAATGTGTTTCTAGGATAAGGTGATAAGGTTTCGAAATCCACCCAGAAAATAGGTTTTGGACATGTTTAGGTCTTATATTTTACATTATCTTTCCATTTTAATTAAATCCTTAAATAATGAGGTCATCGCTGCATCATCATGATGTCATAAATAATTTAATTTATTAATGTCTAAAAATTATAAAACAAATACCATGATGTAGTAAATATTTTTATATTTCCAATGACTATTTATAATCCAAAATATAAATTATGTAGACAAAATTAAAAATATTTTACTTAGGTGATACATTCTTTGTTACATTTAACATTCTTTAAAAATAAAAAGATAAAAAGTCACTTTCTCACAAATGTGATTCCATGGGGCCCCCAAGTTTGGCACAAGGCATCCAATGGTCGGCCATGAGACAACCAGTAGCCTTAGGACATATGTTGTGGTCATTTTTTATTATTATGATATTATCTTATTATCTTTAACTACCCGATTACTCATTAATCAAGATAATTAAAGATAATTACCGTCATTATTATTCATATTGTCCAAAAACAAAAGAGTCTTAATTACATAATTTGGACCTTCTGATTCCAAATATGTAATCCATTTTACCAAATTTGAAACACATAAATTGCAATAATTAATTTAAAAAAAACTTCCCGTTGTCAAAACAAATAGCGGGTTTTTAGAAACAATATTTATGAAACGTTTGGCACTTGTTTATGCCTAATTCCAAAGTGAAATTAATACCAATGAACATAATTGAATTACATGGTAAAAATATATTCTAATTACACTTTAAAAAAAATTAAAAAGATAATATAACCATATAAATAAATTATATGAAAAAGAAGTTTTGATGTAAAATGCAATATTTTTTCACTATTCATTGAAAAATGAACATTGTCAGAAAAATACCAAAAATTAACCCAAGGTAAATTTCAACGTCCCAATCATAAATAATATGTTTATTTTGAAAAATAGAGCTTATAAAATTTTCAAAAAGTGTAATTAAAATGGGTTCACCATCAAAAGGCGGTTAATCGACCTTTTAAAGAATATTAGAATGTTTATGCTTAAAAACTGGATTCATTTGAATTTTTAATCCTATAACATTTATTGTAAAGAGTAAAAATATTTGACAAACATATATAATCATTTTTAGTTATTTCTGTTCATTCCCACCATTACAACGGCAAGGCGTTAACTACCATTTAAAATAATATTATTTTATTATTAGAGTGCAACGTAAGATTCCCAAGAAACTCGTTGTTGCGTATTGGGTACGCCATCGAGCATAACATGCCCTTTAAAGTAATATTAATATTTTATTCACAAATATGGATAAATATAAAGATTTCATATTCTTTATTTACCTGGGGTGTTACATCCTTCCCCCCTATTGGGAATTGCGTCCTCACAATTTTAAAATTGGGCTTGGAAACATCCTTGAAAGTCCCACATCGAAACAAGAGTAATTAAAATAATCACTTTAAAATAAAGAAATATAAGTACAAAGGTCACCCGAGTTAACCCATACTAGGATTCCAAGTATGAAAATATGGACATGGAGGAAAAAAACAAAGGGTCATGTTCTGATGGAGAGTGATAGAAAACATTTTTAGGAGAAAGTTAACCACAAGAAATCACAAACTTGTGATGGGTTAAACGGTATTCGATTCCCCAGTAGAAAAATATAATAGACAACATTTTTGGTTTAAGTTACTTTTTATTGAGGAATTTTTTCATAAGTAAACATAATCACTTATCATGTTGAATTTCAAATTTTATTAGATTCCTTACACAAACTCATATTTTCTCCAAAAGACGAGTATTTAGGAAGACTTTTTCACATTAAGAGTACTGTAATCAACTTCTAGAGAATCACCTAATCCACAAAAGAGAACTATATACTTCCCACGTCTTTATACTTTAACCAAAACCAAAACCAAAAAGGTTAGTACAAGATCAGATAATCCAGAAAAGGATAACCCTTTATAAAAAGGAAATCTATTCTTAATCTACAAAATTTGTCCAACAAAACCCAGAGTTCAACGAGGACCATTCGATAAACAATTTGTCCATAAAATTCTTAAAAGTAAACCAAACTAATATTGAAACTCAAATATTTGAAGGATTTAGTCACATATTCTTCCAAGTTAACTCGTAACATTTATCTCCAAACAACATCAGTTGCTCCTAAAGTCTCGTATTGAAAAGTAATTAACCTAATCACATATCCTCCATGATAGGTTAATAATTTTCATAAATAACCCAAAATAAACTTACTATTAATTCATAAAGTCACCTAACTAAAAATAATAAGTCATACTAACAAAGGGCTTCAGGTAGTCCAGTGGTAGGCGATAAATACCAGTTTCACTTTGGTTGTGGGCTCGATTCCCACAGCTTTGTCCGATGCGATGGGTTGTCACACGGTCTGCGTGTTGTCCTTTTTCCAAACTATATAATTCTCAAATAATTCCCCAAAAAGAGATAAAATCATCAAAAATAACCATAACATAATTTAACCTCAATTTTATCTCACGCCTTTCATTTCCATCATAACATATAGTAACCCATAATTACCTCAAAAGTAAGGATTATATAAACCCTAATGGTTACCTTAATAATTATTACCTGAACATCCACATTGATTGGTAATCTTGTACATGATGCATTACAGAACTTACCAAGGTTCAAATGGTTGATCATGACTCCTTGATAGTTGTTTTAGAACAACCATGAGTTTCCTTATTGAATACCCCATTTCATCTAGTCTCTTAATCAGAGAACCACCACAGTTTCTTTCAAACCTATTGTCACTTTGATGCCTGCTAGATCCATCCATTCACTAAAAACAGAAATGTCAGTGTGAGTATATCAACAAAACCATAATGTACTAATGAGGAAGATAAACACTAAGATATACTTACTTATTAACTTTATCTAAAACTAGGACTCTTTCTGAAATCCTAACCATTATGGTAATGTCACTTATGCTTAAAGAATACCCTAACCTCTAAAGTTATCTAAACCGACCTTTGATACCAACTATAAGGCCCCAGCCTTAAACCTTACTTAATCTTGAGTTAATACAAGATTACACATTGAGGATCATTTCAGGTTTAGAGTTTTATAGAGTTATATCATGAAACTTAAACAAAGTGGTTACATAAAATACTGTATTCATTCTTCCCATCAACAGAAACATATTTAAAATAAAACATGGATTCTTTCTTGACATATCCTTGACACAATCATCACATCATGTACCTTTCCCTTGAACTATGAAAAACATTTCAAAAACTTGGGATGAGCATAAAAAGATCAGTAAGGGTTACAAAAATATGGAAAGGAAACATGAGTTCATATATACATAAGAATGAAATCATACTTTACCCATAAAACATAGGCACTTTAACATACCTCATCAAATCATGAATAAATCATAGAAATCATAATACATAAATGGTAACTTGAGGCATTCATAACATTCTTACGTAGGGAGTAACCCTCTTGGTTACGTTTGGAATACCCACCACAGTATATTCCCAAAATCTCTTCGGAGAAACCTTAAAGTTTCACTCCTTCGCATTACCCAATGCATTGGAGAGCTATATCGGGCTCACCCGCCCTTAGTTTATCACGGAACCACCTGTCTTCATAACAATGCCCAAGAACCATAACATAATCGTACCACATAATACATGCATAAAGGAAATATAACATTTCCACATTTCAATCACAAGATATCAATAAAACACCTTGATATTAAAAAACATTATGAAAACAATTTTCAATACAAAAATAAAAGAAAATTAAATCACGGTATTTATTTTTCTTTTAAAAATATGGTATGGCTTGTAGAGGAAGCTGAACTTCAACTAATGGTCACGGCGGCGGAGAAGTCGTTGTCGCCACATACGTATAAAAAAACATTCCCTTTTGTCGTTTTGTAAAACGCTTCATATAAAAAGATTCCTTTTCGATAAACGTAAAAGTCAAAGGGTTTTATACACCGTATAAAAGAAGGTTGTGTATAAAACAAAATATGCCTCAATGGATAGAGATTGAGACGAAGTCCCTTACAAAGACGGTATCCTTGGTTTAAGGATAAATCAATTACATAATTATGTGTGACAAACGAATACACCAAATATAAGTCGATATTAAGTGTAAAATAATCAAATGTCATTCACACATATTCAAAGGATGACATATTCAATAACTACATGTTGAACCCAAAGAAATCTAAATTGGGTTAAGAAGTTCCCTTGACAGCCTAACGACGTCACATCAAAATGAGTTGATGAGAGATAAAAAAAGGGTATCTCATCCCTTGGACATAAAATTTACACCAATAAGGATATATGAGAACATATCCCAACATAACAATATGTAAATTAAAAGACCCAACAAAATAAGTCTTTTAAAAAGAGGAGGGTGAAAGGTTCCCTTGCCAACATGGGTATCTTTCGAAACATACACCTCGTGAAAGAAGGATAATACAAAATCGATGTATATACTCATAAAAGAAATTATATTACACAATGAGTAAAATAATGGGCAGTAAATACACCACTCAAAGGAAATTGTGGCAAATGTAGCATAAATCTCACAGGAATAAAAGTGAGATGAAAAATCCCTTACGAAAACTCGGCAGCCTAACGGCGCCACTTAAAACATCAAAAAATGGATTGATGAGATCAAATAGGGTATCTCATCATATTAACATAAAGTTTACGGAAAGAGGAATATAAAATAACATCCCCCAACATAACAATGAAGAGCTTAAAAGAAGTGACATAAAAGAGAGTACTTAAAAAGAAAGAGAGAAGATAGATCTCTTACGAAAATTCGGCAGCCTAACGACGCCACTCAAAACTTCCAAAATGGATTGATGAGAGAGAATAGGGTCTCTCATCATATGAAAATAAACCTTACAGTAAGATTAATATAAAATAACATCCCAATAACAAGAAATATTATCTTTAAAAGGAATGACATAAAAGAGTGTACTTAAAAAGAAAGAGAGGAGTAGGATCCCTAACCTCAAGTCCAACTTCTCTTGTTCATTTCTTTATATTCCTGAATAATAAACTTTGGTCAATTAATAATTGCCTAAGTACCTCCTTTAGGTATTATTATTCAGTTCATATCACATATTATAATGTGATAATAATTGTTTAATAATGTTAGTTCATATCAGACGTTTTTGCCGATGTTTGGTACATGAGTCAAAAATGAACTTGTTTGAAAAAAGATTGCCCACGTAGTTATAAGTAAATAATTTCCAGAATAGTATTAATGATTAAAATATCATATATATCCAGTAAATATTCATTTTATACTATTCCATATCATTTTTATATAAAAAACGAAAAGCACCGTTCATGGAGACGGTAGGCCGTACGTACGCATGAACACTACTTTCATTTTTTGTCAGATTAATGGAATTAAAACAAAATGAGAGAGATATATATATGTTATAATTACATAATGATAATAATAATTTAGATGTAATATATTGAATATGTATCCATTATATATATGTACTTATAATATTACATAACATTTTGAGATAAGAAATGAAATGTACCTTTCATGGAGACGGTAAGCCGTACGTACGCATGAACGCTACTTCCATTTATATTTCATATTTAATGGAATTAAAACATAATGATACATAATAGTATTTTAATTCCAGTATGGTATCATATATAATATCATTAAATATATCCTTTATACGTACCACATATGGTATTAACGAATCAAATCACTTTGAGGGGGCGGTAGTCCGCACTTCCTTAAATGAAGATATCGCGTTTATCCATAATGGAAACCATAATGGTACACCATAAATGAAAAATACAGAATCTTAAGTAAAACATAAAAATATTAGATATAATATATAAATATAGTGTCATCTTAATGTCCACCTTTGAAGGTGTCAGAAGAATGTTGAACAATCATCGTTTCGGGAGGCAGAAATTCTCCATCCCCGGAAACAGTATGTTCTTTAACCATTAGATGTAGGTGTGTGTAAGTGTAGCTCGAATCCTTCTTATAAAAACATACTAGTATATTGAAGATACTATATTTGTTACAAAATAAATGAATAAAAAGAGTTTAGGGGGTTGGAGAAGCAAAATAAAACAAAAGGACACAAGTGAAGACATTACCTTAAAATCGGGTAACTCTCATTGGTTTGAGATCAAAGGCTTCCTTGGGTAGACTTCTGCCCAAAGTGAGGCTTCAAGGAGTTATAGAGGGATGTGGAGAGACCAAATGGTCAGGTTTTGGCCAAGAAAAAGGCTTTGGATGTGTGGGTAAGGAGGTAGAGGTGGGGGGCTTTTATAAGAGGAGAGGAGGGGCACTCTTGGAAAGGTATAAAATGTAACTTTATTTTCAAATGAGTTTCAGATTTTAATGGTCCCACATTGATGTGTTTCGAGGATAAGGTGATAAGGTTTCTAAATCCACCCATCCAATAGGTTTTGGACATGTTTAGTTCTTATATTGTACATTATCTTTCCATTTTAATAAAATCATTAAATAATGAGGTCATCGCTGCATCATCATGATGTCCTAAATAATTTAATTTATTAATGTCTAAAAATTATAAAAAAAATACTATGATGTAGTAAATATTTTTAGATTTCCAATGACTATTTATAATCCAAAATATCATTTATGCAGACAAAATTAAAAATATTTTACTTAGGTGATACATTCTTTGTTACATTTAACATTCTTTAAAAATAAAAAGATAAAAAGTCACTTTCTCACAAAAGTGATTAGATGGGGCCCCCAAGATTGGCACAAGGCATCCCATGGTCGGCCATGAGACAACCTGTAGCCTTAGGACACATGTTGTGGTCATTTGTTATTATTATGATATTATCTTATTATCTTTAACTACCCGATTACTCATTAATCAAGATAATTAAAGATAATTACCGTCGTTACTATTCATAATGTCCAAAAACAAAAGAGTCTTAATTACATAATTTGGACCTTCTGATTCCAAATATGAAATCCATTTTACCAAATTACAAACACATAAATTGCAATAATTAATTTAAAAAAAACTTCCCGTTGTCAAAACAAATAGCGGGTTTTTAGAAACAATATTTATGAAACGTTTGACACTTGTTTATGCCTAATTCCAAAGTGAAATTAATCCCAATGACCATCATTGAATTACATGGTAAAAATATATTCTAATTACACTTTAAAACAAATTAAAAAGATTATATAACCATATAAATAAATTATATGAAAAATCAGTTTTGATGTAAAATGCAGTATTTTTTCACTATTCATTGAAAAATGAACATTGCCAGAAAAATACCAAAAATTATCCCAAGGTAAATTTCAATGTCCCAATCATAAATAATATGTTTATTTTAAAAAATAGAGCTTATAAAATTTTCAAAAAGTGTATTTAAAATGGGTTCACCATCAAAAGGCGGTTAATCGACCTTTTAATGAATATTAGAATGTTTATGCTTAAAAACTGGATTCATTTGAATTTTTAATCCTATAACATTTATTGTAAAGAGTAAAAATATTTGACAAACATATATAATCATTTTTTAGTTAGTTCTGTTCATTCCCGCCATTACAACGGCTAGGCATTAACTACCATTTAAAATAATATTATTTTATTATTAGAGTGCAATGTAAGATTCCCAAGAAACTCGTTGTTGCGTATTGGGTACGCCATCGAGCATAACATCCCCTTTAAAGTAATATTAATATTTTATTCAAAAATATGGATAAATATAAAGATGTCATATTCTTTATTTACCTGGGGTGTTACATCCTTCCCCCCTTTTGGGAATTGCGTCCTTGCAATTTTAAAATTGGGCTTGGAAACATCCTTGAAAGTCCCACATCAGAACAAGAGTCAGTAAAACAATCACTTTAAAATAAAGAAAGATAAGTACAAAGGTCACCCGAGTTAATCCATACCAGGATTACAAGTATGAAAATATGGACATGGAGGAAAAAAACAAAGGGTCATGTTCTGATGGAGAGTGATAGAAAACATTTTTAGGAGAAAGTTAACCACAAGAAAATCACAAACTTGTGATGGGTTAAATGGTATTCGATTCCCCAGTAGAAAAAGATAATAGAAAACATTTTTGTTTTAAGTTACTTTTTATTGAGGAATTTTTTCATAAGGAAACATAATCACTTATCATGTTGACTTTCAACTTTTATTAGATTCCTTACACAAACTCATATTTTCTCCAAAAGACGAGTATTTAGGAAGACTTTTTCACATTAAGAGTACTATAATCAACTTTTAGAGAATCACCTAATCCACAAAAGAGAACTATATACTTCCCACATCTTTAGACTTTAACCAAAACCAAAACCAAAAAGGTTAGTACAAGATCAGATAATCCAGAAAAGGATAACCCTTTATAAAAAGAAAATATATTCTTAATCTCCAAAATTTGTCCAACAAAACCCAGAGTTCAACGAGGACCATTCGATAAACAATTTGTCCATAAAATTCTTCAAAGTAAACCAAACTAATATTGAAACTCAAATATTTGAAGGATTTAGTCACATATTCTTCCAAGTTAACTCGTAACATTTATCTCCAAACAACATCAGTTGCTCCTAAAGTCTCGTATTGAAAAGTAATTAACCTAATCACATATCCTCCATGATAGGTTAATAATTTTCATAAATAACCCAAAATCAACTTACTATTAATTCATAAAGTCACATAACTAAAAATAATAAGTCATACTAACCAAGGACTTCATGTAGTCCAGTGGTAAGCGATAAATACCAGTCGCACTTTGGTTGTGGGCTCGATTCCCACAGCTTTGTCTGATGCGACGGGTTGTCACACGATCTGCGTGTTGTCCTTTTTGAAAACTATATAATTATCAAATAATTCCCCAAAAATAGATAAAATTATCAAAAATAACCATAACATAATTTAACCTCAATTTTATCTCATGCCTTTCATTTCCATCATAACATATAGTAACCCATAATTACATCAAAAGTAAGGATTATATAAACCCTAATGGTTACCTTAATAATTATTACCTGAACTTTCACATTGATTGGTCATCTTTTACATGATGCATTACAGAACTTACCAAGGCTCAAATGGTTGATCATGACTCCTTCATTGTTGCTTTAGAATAACCACGAGTTTCCTTATTGAATACCCCATTTCATCCAGTCTCTTAATCAGAGAACCACCACAGTTTCTTTCAAACCTATTGTCACTTTGATGCCTGCTAGATCCATCCATTCACTAAAAACAGAAATGTCAGTGTGAGTATATCAACAAAACCATAATGTACTAATGAGGAAGATAAACACTAAGATATACTTACTTATTAACTTTATCTAAAACTAGGACTCTTTCTGAAATCCTAACCATTATGGTAATGTCACTTATGCTTAAAGAATACCCTAACCTCTAAAGTTATCTAAACCGGCCTTTGATACCAACTATAAGGCCCCAGCCTTAAACCTTACTTAATCTTGAGTTAATACAAGATTACACATTGAGGATCATTTCAGGTTTAGAGTTTTATAGAATTAGATCATGAAACTAGCATTACATTCCACATTTAAACAAAGTGGTTACATAAATTATAGTATTCATTATTCCCATCAACAGAAACATATTTAAAATAAAACATGGATTCTTTCTTGACACATCTTTGACACTATCATCACATCATGTACCTTTCCCTTGACCTATGAAAAACATTTCAAAAACTTGGGATGAGCATAAAAATCTCAGTAAGGGTTATAAAAATATGTAAAGGAAACATGAGTTCATATATACATAAGAATGAAATCATACTTTACCCATAAAACATAGGCACTTTAACATACCTCATCAAATCATGAATAAATCATAGAAATCATAAGACATAAATGGTAACTTGAGGCATTCATAACATTCTTACGTAGGGAGTAACCCTCTTGGTTACGTTTGGAATACCCACCACAGTATATTCCCTAAATATCTTCGGAGAAACCTTAACGTTTCACTCCTTCGCATTACCCAATGCATTGGAGAGCTATATCGGGCTCACCCGCCCTTAGTTTATCACGGAACCACCTGTCTTCATAACAATGCCCAAGAACCATAACATAATTGTACCACATAATACATGCATAAAGGAAATATAAAATTTTCACATTTCAATCACAAGATATCAATAAAACACCTTGATATTAAAAAACATTATGAAAACAATTTTCAATACCAAAATAAAAGAAAATTAAAACATGGTATTTATTTTTCTTTTAAAAATAGGGTATGGCTTGTAGAGGAAGCCGAACTTCAACTAATGGTCACGATGGCGGAGAAGTCGTTGTCGCCACATACGTATAAAAAACATTTCCTTTTGTCGTTTTGTAAAACGCTTCATATAAAAAGATTCCATTTGGATAAATGTAAAAGTCAAAGGGTTTTATACACCGTATAAAATAAGGTTGTGTATAAAACAAAATATGCCTCAATGGATGGAGATTGAGACGAAGTCCCTTACAAAGACGGTATCCTTGGTTTAAGGATAAATCAATTACATAATTATTTGTGACAAACGAATACACCAAATATAAGTCGATATTAAGTGTAAAATAATCAAATTTCATTCACACATATTCAAAGGATGACATATTCAATAACTACATGTTGAACCCAAAGAAATCTAAATTGGGTTAAGAAGTTCCCTTGACAGCCTAACGACGTCACATAAAAATGAGTTGATGAGAGATAAAAAAAGGGTATCTCATCACTTGGAAATAAAATTTACATCAATAAGGATATATGAGAACATATCCCAACATAACAATATTTAAATTAAAAGACCCAACAAAATAAGTCTTTTAAAAAGAGGAGGGTGAAAGGTTCCCTTGCCAACATGGGTATCTTTTGAAACATACACCTCATGAAAGAAGGACAATACAACATTGATGTAAATACTCATAAAAGAAATTATATTACACAATGAGTAAATTAATGGTCATTAAATACACCACTCAAAGGAAATTATGGAAAATGTAGCATAAATCTAACGGGAATAAAAGTGAGATGAAAAATCCCTTACGAAAACTTGGCAGCCTTACGTCGCCACTTAAAACATCCAAAAATGGATTGATGAGATCAAATAGGGTATCTCATCATATTAACATAAAGTTTACAGAAAGAGGAATATAAAATAACATCCCCCAACATAACAATGAAGAGCTTAAAATAAGTGACATAAAAGAGAGTACTTAAAAAGAAAGAGAGAAGATAGACCTCTTACGAAAATTTGGCAGCCTAACAGCGCCACTCAAAACTTCCAAAATGGATTGATGAGAGAGAATAGGGTCTCTCATCATATGAAAATAAACCTTAAAGTAAGATTAATATAAAATAACATCCCAATAACAAGAAATATGATCTTTAAAAGGAATGACATAAAAGAGTGTACTTAAAAAGAAAGAGAGGAGTAGGATCCCATACCTCAAGTCCAACTTGTCTTGTTCGTTTCTTTATATTCCTGAATAATAAAATTTGGTCAGTTAATAATTGCCTAATTACCTCCTTTAGGGATTATTATTCAGTTCATATCACATATTATAATGTGATAATAATTGTTTAATAATGTTAGTTCATATCTGACGTTTTTGCCGATGTTTGGTACATGAGTCGAAAATGAACTTGTTTGAAAAAAGATTGCCCACGTAGTTATAAGTAAATAATTTCCAGAATAGTATTAATGATTAAAATATCATATATATCCAGTAAATATTCATTTTATACTATTCCATATCATTTGGAGATAAAAAACGAAAAGCACTGTTCATGGAGACGGTAGGCCTTACGTACGCATGAACGCTACTTTCATTTTTTGTCATATTAATGGAATTAAAACAAAATGAGAGAGATATATATATGTTATAATTCCAGAATGATAATAATAATTTATATGTAATATATTAAATATGTATCCATTATATATATGTACTTATAATATTACATAACATTTTGAGATAAGAAATGAAATGTACCTTTCATGGAGACGGTAAGTCGTACGTACGCATGAACGCTACTTCCATTTATATTTCATATTTAATGGAATTAAAACATAATGATACATAATAGTATTTTAATTCCAGTATGGTATCATATATAATATCATTAAATATATCCTTTATACATACCAAATATGGTATTAACGAATCAAATCACTTTGAGGGGGCGGTAGTCCGCACTTCCTTAAATGAAGATATCACGTTTACCCATAATGGAAACCATAATGGTACACAATAAATGAAAAATACAGAAGCTTAAGTAAAACATAGAAATATTATATATAATATATAAATATAGTTTAATCTTAATGTCCACCTTTGAAGGTGTTAGAAGAATGTTGAACAATCATCGTTCCGGGAGGTAGAAATTCGCCATCCACGGAAACAGTATGTTCTTTAACCATTAGACATAGGTGTGTGTAAGTGTAGCTCGAATAATTATTATAAAAACATACTAGTATATTTAAGATACTGTATTTGTTACAAAATAAATGAATAAAAAGAGTTTAGGGGGTTGGAGAAGAAAAATAAAACAAAAGGACACAAGTGAAGACATTACCTTAAAATCGGGTAACTCCCTTTGGTTTGAGATCAAAGGCTTCCTTGGGAAGACTTCTGCCCAAAGTGAGGCTTCAAGGAGTTATAGAGGGATGTGGAGAGACAAAATGGTCAGGTTTTGGCTGAGAGAAAGGCTTTGGAAGTGCGGGTAAGGAGGTAGAGGTGGGGGCCTTTTATAAGAGGAGAGGAGGGGCACTCTTGGAAAGGTATAAAATGTAACTTTATTTTCAAATACGTTTCGGATTTTAATGGTCCCACATTGAGGTGTTTCGAGGATAAGGGGATAAGGTTTCTAAATACACCCATCCAATAGGTTTTGGACATGTTTAGGTCTTATATTTTACATTATATTTCCATTTTAATTAAATCATTAAATAATGAGGTCATCGCTGCATCATCATGATGTCATAAATAATTTAATTTATTAATGTCTAAAAATTATAAAAAAAATACTATGATGTATTAAATCTTTTTAGCTTTCCAATTACTATTTATAATCTAAAAGATAATTTATGTAGACAAAATTAAAAATATTTTACTTAGGTGATACATTCTTTGTTACATTTAACATTCTTTAAAAATAAAAAGATAAAAAGTCACTTCTCACAAAAGTGATTCCATGGGGCCCCCAAGTTTGGCAGATGGCGTCCCATGGTCGGAAATGAGACAACCGGTAGCCTTAGGACACATGTTGTGCTCATTTTTTATTATTATGATATTATCTTATTATCTTTAACTACCCGATTACTCATTAATCGAGATAATTAAAGATAATAACCGTCGTTTCTATTCATAATGTCCAAAAACAAAAGAGTCTTAATTAAATAATTTGGACCTTATGAATCCAAATATGAAATCCATTTTACCAAATTCCAAACACATAAATTTCAATAATTAATTTTAAAAAAACTTCCCGTTGTCAAAACAAATAGCGGGTTTTTAGAAACAATATTTATGAAAAGTTTGGCACCTGTTTATGCCTAATTCCAAAGTGAAATTAATCCCAATGACCATAATTTAATTACATGGTAAAAATATATTCCAATTACACTTTAAAACAAATTAAAAAGATAATATAACCATATAATTAAATTATATGAAAAAGCAGTTTTGATGTAAAATGCAGTATTTTTTCACTATTCATTGAAAAATGAACATTGTCAGAAAAATACCAAAAATTAACCCAAGGTAAATTTCAATGTCCCAATCATAAATAATATGTTTATTTTGAAAAATAGAGATTATAAAAGTTTCAAAAAGTGGATTTAAAATGGGTTCTCCATCAAAAGGTGGTTAATCGACCATTTAAAGAATATTAGAATGTTTATGCTTAAAAACTGGATTCATTTGAATTTTTAATCCTCTAACATTTATTGTAAAGAGTAAAAATATTTGACAAACATATATAATAATTTTGTAGTTAGTTATGTTCATTCCCACCATTACAACGGCTAGGCGTTAACTACCATTTAAAATAATATTATTTTACTATTAGAGTGCAACATAAGATTCCCAAGAAACTCGTTGTTGCGTATTGGGTACGCCATCGAGCATAGCATCCCCTTTAAAGTAATATTAATATTTTATTCACAAATATGGATAAATACAAAGATGTCATATTCTTTATTTAACTGGGGTGTTACATATTTAATAACATTTTCTACATTAAACACTAAGATAAAATGAAAAATTATATATTTTATTAAGATATAATATTACAATATAAAATGAAATAAACATTATTACAATAAATTTATTTTATTAATAATTATGAAAATTATAATAGGAATATAATCACATGTAAATAAAAACAAAAAAAGGTTGTATTTTTATTATTAATATCCTCCATGGAATATCACATTGAAGAGTACAACTATATAAAGAATGAAAAATTATAAATATGATAAAAAAACATAAAAATAAAAGTAGTATTAATATTTTTTTTATATAATTATATAATAATATATGTAAGAATATAAAGGGGTGATGTGACTATTATATATTCATTGGGTATATATAGCCTTTGAGCATATATGATTGTAGAGAATATATAGCCATTGGGATATTTAATCACTAGACATATAAATTGTTTTGGTATACAGATAGAGATTTAGTAAAATTTATTAGTGTGATAAAATATTTCATAATAATTTTGGTTGAAGGTGTATTGGATACGCAAATAATGAAATCATGTGATGTGACTATTATAATGTAATAGTTTATATGGTGATTATAAATAGAATAATCATAATTTAAAATTTATAAAGAAATATATGGAACCAACTTGTAGTATAAATACATATTATTCTCATTTGTTTGATATTTTTGAAAATTTAGAATCACTAATAATTTCTATTATCCAATCCCAAGATAAACATAAACTAGTACATCATGAGTAAAATCATCAATTAGAGAGGTTTAATCTTATAGAAATCACTAAAACAACCATTTTGGATGAATCACTATAGTGACTACCGTGATTTCTTATATTACCCTTTGGGATTATGCAAAGGACTTGATGAGTTTGGTTTGAAGAAACACGGATGTTATCAACACATAATTAGGAATACAATAAAAGAAATTATTTTATAAAAATGTATATTACTATAAGTATTAGAATGAAAATATTGTTTTAAAAAATTAAAATAATAATAATTTATTTTTAATACGTGCATAATAAATAATTAAAATCTATTATACTATTAACTAATGGTAATATATAATAGTGAAATTATTCATTCAATAGGAAATTGTTTTTAATCTAATAAAATTATTTTTAAATAATTATTTAATTTATTTATTTTTAAATTTTATAATATTTTATGGTTAATATTAATGTAATGGATTTAATATTTCAATGTATCAAATTAAAAATAGGTAATAGGGACAATTACATTTTGTGAAAAAATATATTTGGGTGAATAAAGAAATACATCAACAAATAATAAATATGGTAAAAAAAAGTAAAAATATATATAAATGGTTTAAAAAATACTAAAAAAATGTACCATGTTTTTTGAATGAAAAATTCATGATCCATATTTATTCATTCTATTTATAGGTTATTTTTACTTTAAAATTACCTTTCTTTTACTTATAGGCATTGGGTATCTAAAAACGTGCTACTCAAACTCATCTATAAAAGGACCCCTCCTCCTCCCATTCCAAACTACACCACAAGTTTGTTTTCCTCTCCAATATATAACTGAAGTTGTTCTCTAACAAGGACACATAACTTTTTTTTATCAGTGTTCATAATAAGGATCATTAAATCCATTATTTTCATGAAGGTCCTTAAGAGAGGATTCCACACCTCAAAGTACATTTTATATTTTTCTTAATAATTTCCTTTATTTTACCACTATATCTATTTTTTATTATGATTTATCACTATAATAACATGGAATTTAAATTCTCATTACTTATAAAAGTTATATTAAAATAATACTAGGGCATATTACTGATGATTTAGTCATTATAGTATGTTATTATTTAGAATAGTTTAACCACAAATATGAATGATGCTATAATATTTTACACGTTATTGATTAAAAACACATATATACTAATAATATATGGCATAAATGATAAAATTATTTTATGTATTAAATTTTAAAATGTTATTTTATAATAAATTACTCATTAATAAAAATAAATCATTTTAAATATAAAATAACTAAAAAATGAATGAATTGGAAATGATTCATTATAAATAAAAATTGTAACATTGATGGAATAGTCATGGGACTCTATAAAAACATGATATATATATATATATATATATATGTAAATGAAATTTATATAGGTAATGAACATATGATCCGGGAGAAAGGACATAGGCTGCAACACATAAATAGACAGAGAACAATTTGAAACAACAAACACACACCAATTTATATAAAATTTAAACAAAGTAATAAATAGGTAATTGTTGGAATCTTTCTGTATTAGAAATGTTTTAATGATCACAAATCCTATATATCCTCTAAAACATGTTTAATTCGGTTTAATATGTCTAAAATTATGTGTAAAATTGGTTGGTTTCTTTATGCTTTCAATAAACCTATCCAAGATCTTAATTGATATTAATTAAGTTTGATTATTGTAAACTATATTTAACTTTGGTCTATAATGATTTATTTGATTAATTATATGAATATTACTACTCATGTCTATATACAGATATTTGGCTAAGTCTAAGAAACCATGAGTGTGCCACCGGTTCTATTTTTCTGCCAATGGATCCGGACACCGTGATCAGACACCATGACCCAGACACCCTGATCAGACACCGTGACCCAGACACCGTGACCCAGACACAGTGACTAGACACCATGACTTAGACACCATGACCAGACACTGTGACCCAAACAGCATGACCGGACACTGTGACCCCGACACTATGACCAGACACCGTGAACCAGACACTGTGACCAGACACCATGACCCAGACACCGTTACTTGACACCGTGATCCTAACACCACATCTATGCTACCAGTTCCTGATTTCTATATAACCATGCCATCATAACTATCTCATCGATAAAATCCAAATAATAAGATACCATTTTTTGGTGACACCGTTTCCAAGAGACATCGTTTCTAAACAGACTGTGACACCGTTCATTAATCTATTTTTTCATTTTCAATTTAATTTATATCTGTCAAATTGGAGTATTTTAAATACACTGACGTAATTAATATTTATTTATAAGAATTTTACCTGATAGTACAAGGTATGACGTGCATAATACATGCATCTTCTTGGCTTCAACACATGCACTCCATGAATAAAAAGAAATGTGTGGCCCAAAAAATAAGAACTGAGATAGAGAATAAGCACACGTATTATTGTGAAAATAACCGACAAATGAAACAAAATACATTTGAAGAACACACCAATAATTAATGGATCCAAAATCATTGATACCATAGATCAGTTTCAATAACATCTTTTCAATACAGATTCTATAATGAACATGAGCCAGATCTTACTAGAAACCAGATCACCAGACTTGCGATACTCTATTTCTCACAAAAGGAAACAATACTTGTATCTGCATCATCCTAGAAGTCCAAAGTGGCATAGAATAACACTCAGAGAACCTCTATCCTTATCGCATCATCTTTTTTATATTGTGTATTGTTTTTAGCTTCCGAACAGTGTGTGTGTGTGTCTTTGTTAAAAAACACACTGTCTCCGGCACTATACTGTAAGATACAATATATCCTTCCTCTAATATCTTTTTACACTTGTTTAATCCAATGGATTAGTTTGGAAGAGGTCCATGTGTGACCTATTAGTTTATACCCATGAAGAACTGTGGAAGAGGTTGTGTGACCTGGAGAGTCTTGTGCACTATTGATTACCCCGATCCGGGGTGTGGATAAATTTTATTAATATAAACTTCTTGGTGGAAGGCAATCACCATGTGGAGTGGATTAAGACTCATCTGGAAACAGAACCATTTGTTTTACATCCACTGTGTTGTTTAATTTAGTTTTCTCCATTTTACTGTATAATTCAGAAATCACTAGATTCACTTTGATAGTTAATATTGGATATAAGATATAATTGTTTTGACTTATTAGAATATCTTCAGAAGTAATATTAGTAACTAATATTGTGATTACTGATAATTAGTCAATCTTCTAAAAATTTATTTAAACAGTCAAACTTTCATAACTGTATTACTTTGATTAACTAGGCTGTATTTATTTTTATTGGTAAAAATTATAAGAAAACTTTTGAAACAATTTTTTTATAGATACTCAATTCATCCCCTTCTTGATTAATCTACATTGACCAACATTTGGTAACATAGGAGTTTATTAAAACTCTATTTTTTCATCTATTAAACTGTGATTTTAGTTGTACTTTAATGATCTTTAAATTTCTATTAATTCAAAATTTCTATCTCTTTAAAATTATTTCATTATTATGGATAATTTACTAGAAGGTGTTGCATAGATAGACCACCATTATTTAATAGAACTAATTATGCCCAATGGAATATTAAAATGAAAATGAATTTAAAAATTATTGGTTTTGTAATTTGGTCTTCCATTATATATGATTATAAGATTCCTTATACTAATAGAATAACTTGTGTTGACCCAACCAAGACTGCCTACAATAAAAATTTCAAATCCATGAATGCTCTATATTTTACTTTAGGAGATGAAGAATTTAATTGAATTTATGCATGTAAAACTGCCCATGAAATTTTTGATACTTTATCTGTTTCATATGAAGGACCTTCTAGTGTGAAAGAAATGAGAATTAATACTTATACTATTAAATATGATAACATTAAAATGAAACATGATGAGCTTATTTCTGACATGTATCTTAGGTTCAATGAAATTGTTAACACAATAATTTCTCTTGGAAGAGAATTTACTGCCAAAAAAATCATGAGGATTCTCATATTTCTACCTGATAGATGGAGATAAAGCTCTGTCTCTATTATAGATTCATGTGAAGACAGAAGGTTACCTATAAATAACTCATTGGGATACTAATGAAGTATGAAAAGGAATTGAAAGTCAACAAGGAAGAGGAGGATGAACTCAAAAGAAAATCTCTTGTATTTAAGACCACCCCCTCCAAACACAAAGAAAAATGGAAATTGGAAGTCTCTGTAAACGTTCTAGTAGTTAACAATCATCACATGACACTACTGATGAGATGGATCAATTAGCCAGAAGTTTAAAGAGATTTTACAAGAAGAAGAAATTTTTCAGAAAGCCTAACATCAAAGGAAGATATGATCAAAAGGGAAATGGGGAGAAATATTGGAAAATAGGTTACAAGTCTGATGAGATAGTATTCTATGGATTTAAGTGAAAGGGACATGTAAAGGATGACTTTCCTATGCTGAAGTACAAGACTAAATATTAGGACAATTATAGAAAGTACAAAAAGGCAATAAAAGAAACTTGGAGTGTTTTTTAGGACAGTTCAAGTGACTCAAAATCTTCCCATGTTGAATAAGATAACAAAGCCGATATGTGTTTTATGAAAAACAAATCTGACGTAAAACTTGAATCTCCTATACATAATTCCTTTTATTCTGGAGATGAAAGTGATTATGAGAATATTTCTAATGAAGAAATGTTTGAGTACTATAATATTATTTAAGAGACATGTAATGAACTAATAGATAAATATAAGTCTTTAAAGAAATAGTATGTTATTTCCTCAACTGTTAAATATGAACTTACTGTAGAAAGGGAAAAAATGTCCAATTGATCAAAGAAAACAATGAACTAAAGCTATCTAATTAGCCATTGAAAAGGACCTTGAAATATTTACTAATGGTAATGATACTTTGGTACAAATGATAGGTAAATATATTACTCCTAAATATACTACTGGTATTGGCTATCAACCTGGTAAATGAAATTTTGGAAGAACTAACTTTTTTTCCAAGTCCAGGACATACAAACTTACTCCTAGTTATGGAAAACATTCAGCTAGTTTAAATTATGATACACTCTCAAAAGTTTCAAAATTTTCTGGACCAAATAGATTTTATTTTTCAATCACTTTACATAATTCTTATAGGAAACTTGTGAGGAAGATTTTGGTTCCTAAAGAACTAGTCACTAATATTGTTGGACCCAAACAAATATGGGTACCAAAGTCTATTCTTATTTGAATATTTTTTAGGAAAACTGGTCAAAGGGTTCTTATAAAATCTTATGGTACTTGAATAGTGGTTGTTTAAGACACATGATTGGAGAATATTCATGCATCGAGAACACAATAAAAATTAATGGTGGACATGTCACCTTTTCGGACAAAGCCAAAAAAATCATTGGCCTTGGAAAAATCAGTAACTCTAACTTAGTTTTAATTTCCAAAGTACTTTTTGTTGATAGATTGAAATATAATCTGATTATTATTTCACAATAATGTGATGATGTATTTCTTGTTAAATTAGAAAATGATTCTTGAAATGTTTTTAATTCTAAAAATGAATTAGTTTTTTCTGCATTGAGATATGAAAATATTTACTCTGTTAACTTATATTCTTTAGTTTCTCAAAATGCTTCATGTTTAGGTGTATTTCACAAAGAGAAATGGATTTGGCACTAGAGACTAGGACACTATAATATTCACTATCTTAGAAACATTTCTAAACAAATATTGTTAAAAGACCTACCCAAACCTGAGTTTACAAATGATAAAGTGTGTAATCCTTGTCGAAAGAGAAAATAAGAAATCATTTCCTTCAAACTAAAGAATGAAATGTCAACTTATCAACCTCTCGAATTGGTTTAAAAGGATTTGTTTGGACCATCAAGAGTTTCTAGATAAAATGGTAATCACTATATTTATGTTCTTGTAGATGACTTCTCAAGATATACTTGGACTTTCTTTTTGGCTCACAGGAGTGAAGCCTGATATCATTTCACCAAATATTCCAAAACTGTAGAAATTATTAGTGGACTTAGAATTAAATCCTTAAGAAGTGATCTTGGTCATGAGTTTGAAAATCAAGAGTTTGAATCCTTTCGATCCCAAAATGGTTATAGTCATAATTTCTCTACCCCTATAACACCTTAATAGAATGAAGTTATAGAAAGAATAAATTGATCCTTGAAAGAGATTGGTAGAACCTTGCTTAGTGAATATGACTTACTTATTTAATATTGGGATAAAGCTGTAAATATGACATTCTATATTATTAATAGAGTGTTGATAAGACCCATTCTTAAAATAAATCCATATGAGTTATGGAATAGTAGAAAAACTAAAGTAAGCTACTTCAAAGAATTTGGTTGCAAAGTCTATATCCTTAATACTAAGAACAATCTTGAAAAATTTGCATCCAATAGTGATGAAATAATCTTTCTTGGATATTAAATATCTATTAAAGCATATAGAGTGTTTAATAAAAGAACTAAATGTGTGGAAGAATCTATCCATGTAAAATTTGATGAAACAGATCCATATGAGCCTAAGAACACTCTAGAGAAGATGGATGATGATGTGTCAAATCTGAACATCAATTCAAAATATTTTAACAACCCTATAAAGAAATATTTGAAAACATCCAGTTTTTCAAATTCTTCAGATTCAAGTGACAATATACCCGAACCTGTTGAAGAACTTGAAATCACTAGTCCTTTTTATAGAGATCTTAGAACCCTTAAAACCCATCTTTTAAATGTTTTAGTAGTAGATATAGATAAAGGAACTAAAACTGGATATTCACCTAGAAATCAGGTTGAACATTAAGTATTCTTATCACAAATTTAACCTAAAAACTTTAATGATGTTGTTAATGATGAATGTTGTGTGATGGTTATGCAAGAAGAACTTAATAAGTTTCAAAGGAACAAAGTTTCGAAACATGTTGATAGATCTGAAGACACATTTACCATAGGCACTAGGTGGGTGTTTAGAAATAAGGTTGATGAAGCCGGTAACATAATTATAAAAAGTCTAGATTGGTTACACAAGGCTATAATCAAGAATAAGGAATTGACTGTGAGGAATCCTTTGCACTAGTAGCTAGAATTGAAGCCATCAGAATCCTTCTATCTTATTCTACAAATATGAAATTAAAACTATATCAAATGGATGTTAAGAGTGCATTCCTAAATGGTTATATAGCTAAGGATGTCTTTTTTGAGAAAACTCCTGGTTTTGCAAATCCTTACTTTCCAAATCATGTTTTTAAATTATCAAAAGAATTATATGGTTTAAAAGAAGCTCCAAGAGCATGGTATGATAGATTAAGTACTTTTCTTATTTCAAAAGGTTTTAAAAAAGGAATATCTAATCCTTCCCTTTTTATAAAATGAATTTCCAATGATGGTTTATTAGTTCAAATTTAT
The DNA here is from genome assembly GCA_963277665.1 of Viscum album. Lineage (NCBI taxonomy): Eukaryota > Viridiplantae > Streptophyta > Magnoliopsida > Santalales > Viscaceae > Viscum > Viscum album. Next base: position 13,130,296 of record OY728145.1, read on the forward strand.
GTAGATGATATTATCTTTAGATCTTCAAAAAATTATTTATGTATTGAATTTTATAAAATGATGAAAAATGATTTTGAAATGAGTTTAATGGGTGAACTATAATTATTTATTGGGTTTCAAATCTTTCAAAATAATAATGGTATTATTTTATATCAAAGCCAATATACTGGAGATATTCTAAAACGTTTTGGTTTGGATAGAACTTGAAGAAATGATACTCCAACGATTACTACTTGTATATTGGATCTTGATGAAAATAGAAAACTTGTTGACGAAACCACTTACAGAGGGATGATTGGATGCTTAATCTACTTAACTACTAGCCAAACTGATATTATTTTTAGTGTATGTATGTGTGGTCATTTTCAAAAAAAAAACCCTAAGGAATCTCATTTAAATTTTGTTAATAGATTTTTTCAATACCTTAAGCATACACCCAATATAATATTGTTCTATCCTAGAGGAAAATCATTTGAGTTAGTTATTGATTTTGATGCTGATTTTGATAGTTGTAAGTTTTATAGAAAAAGAACCTCTCCAACATGTCACTTTTTAGGAAACCCACTAGTATCATAGTGTAGTAAGAAACAAAACTATGTTGCATTATCCACTATCAATGGTAAATACGTAGCTACTAGTAGTTGTTGTGCAAATATTTTTTGGATGAAACACACATTACTAGAATATGGATATCAATTCAGGCATGTACATATAAATTGTGACAATACCAATTCTATTAACATATCAAAAAAGCATGTTTCACTCTCGAGGAAAAGACATATTGATGTAAGACATCACTTTTTGAGTGACTATTATCAAAAAGGTGATATCACCTTGAAATTCATTGGAACTGAATATTAGCTCATTGATATATTCACCAAACCATTAAATTATTAAAGAATAGATTACATCATACCTGAATTTGGAATGATAGGTCTTAATTATTGACCGTACTCTTTCAAATCTTACTATTTCACAATTTACAGCTTCACAAGTCACTATCTTAAAATTACTGTCTAACTCTAACAGTTCTATAGTTTTACTCTCTTGAAAGTTGTTGTTTCATGTTTACAGTCTCACAGTTAATATCTCTCGGTTACTGTCTAGCACATGCTGTTTCAAACAATATGGTGTCACTGTGAAAATTTATTACATTCTCACCGTGAAAATCTGTTATGGTCTCACCATGAAAATCTATTACGGTCTCACCGTGAAAATCTTTTATGGTCTCACCGTAAAAGTCTGTTCCGGTATCACCATGAATAAACCTTTTCATTTTTTCTATATATTATAACCTGAATCATTGTAATTGATTATTTCATTCCTTTAGTTTCCCATGCGTTTGATTTTGCGACGCTTGATAACCCTAAATGATAAAAACGAATGAAGTTTCACTCTTTTCTTCACCTGATCTCTCTTCTCTTAAACTATAACCCCTACTTAAACCTTTCTTTCTCTCTCAAACCTTCATTGAATTCCCATAATGAAACATCCATCCTCATCACTCCTAATAATCACAGATCAATGAAGAAGATGAAAATAGCACCAAAGATAGCACCTGAAGGTACTTTGAATCTGAACCTTATTGACAAAATAGTGGTGCCCGAAAAGGAAGTATACCCTATGTGGATTATTTCAAGTAAGTCTTTTGTATTTAGAGTGATGAAAGAGTAGGGATGGATGGATTGGTACATAGTGGAAACTAGGCCAATATATCCAAATCTAGTTTCTCAGTTTTATCAGTTCGTTCAATTCTCTTTTGATACAGAATATGGTTTTGTTGTGAGAATCTGGATCAGTGGCCAAATATGTACCTTTCCTTCTAAGTTATGGGATGCTATCCTAAGGATACCTCATGAGGGTATTTTTGAGGACTACCAGAGAGGTCCTACACCTCTAAGTGAGATCTTTGTTTTAGAAAAAGGCTTGAGAAGCTTGACAGGTAATGAAACAAAAAGAAGAGATATTGCTGTAGATCTAGTTGGTGAAACAAGACTTTTGTTTACGTTTGTTCAGAATATGATTATTCTAAGAAAATGAAATTTTTCAACACTATAGTAACAAGATGTATTTTTTATACATCTTATGAAGAACTGGCACAAGATTAATCAATGCAGGTATGGTATACTTTATAGTGTGAGTTGATAAAGACAACCTCAAAGTCAACCTCTATGTTATATTCAAGGTTAGTCTCAGTTATGCTTCCTGATAAAGGGTTGGTTAGACCAATTGAAGATGTCATTATGGAATATGAATTTTGTATCTCAAAGGTTACAATAAAAAGGGTGAAAATCAGTTGGAATCTGTGGAGAAAATCATGGGTAGAAGATAATGATAGGGTTTATGAAATGTTCAGCCCAGTTGAGCATTCTTCAAGACCTAAGTACATTTCTGATCCTCGTTTGGAACCAGACGAGATTGCTAAATATCATGTTGAGGAAGTAGAGGAAGAGGTTGTTACACCTACAAGGGAAATTTTCTGGGATAAGGAAGACAGTGGACCTGCTCCTCAAGTCTTAATTGAGAAGGAAGTACATGTTCCTGAAGAAATTGTTGTTTTGGAAGAATAAGAACCTACTTCTAAAGAAGAATCTCTTTTTAGTGTAAGGGAAAAGGATCTTCTAGAAAAGCATCTAGAAGTAGATCTTTCTCCTAAGAAAAAAGATTCTTTTACAGAACATTTAGAGGAACAATTTGTTCTTGATATTATTCCATATACTAAAGAAATAATGGATCAATCCTTTCAATTGGGGAGAAATGAAATGTGTGATGCTTTTGGTGATGAAATATCTGAAATAGATCAAGGATCTAAATCTCCTAGTCCTGTAATAGATGCAAATGTTGAGGGGGAGAAGCACCCTAATCTGGAAATTGTTGATATTCCCAATCCAATTGATCAAAGAACTGTGGATACATGGTATAAATCCACTAGAAACTTTTATGTGAATGATTCATAGGAAGATTCCATTAAAGGTTTAGATCTGTCTACAATGATTCAATTGAAACCAGAATCTGATCTTGAAGTTATATTCACAATGGAACCAGAGCCCATCTCAGTTCCTAATCCTGAAATTTCATGAGAACCTTATAACTTAGTAAGTAAGGATGATTTTAACCAACCCGAGTCAAATATATGCAGCTTTGTTGTTATAAATGATCATATTGATGATTCAGCCAAAAATGATTCCTGAAATCTAAGAGGTCGGAGTTGAGAACAAATAGTTAAGTGATGAAGTAAAGTCTTTCCGAGGTATGGATGAATATATGCAAAGAGTGTTTAAATCCAGACCAGATCCTATTTCTTATCCTGTTGAGGATGTTTGTAGTCAGATTCCATAGAAATTTTCCTCTCTGATTTAACCTAATCTAACGTTTTTATCAGACAAGGTGTCTGAAAGAAATAAATAAATAGTTCAAGAAATGCGTGAGCTTAGTATTGGTCTCAACAAATTAACAGATGAGTATAAGGTCAGTCTCAAGAAAGTTATGAATCAACTAAAGTCCCATACTTCTGCTATTACAGATTCTAGTACCACTGGACAGTCATCACAGCCCTCCTTGGATAGTGATCCAATTTTAATAGTTGTTAAAGAAGAACTCCAATCACTTCTCAGTGGCATTGACAAAGAGTCTCTATCTGTGGTTGTCAAGAATAGTGAAAGAGTTCTTTATTTGGTAAAACTTCATTCCAATATTTCCAATGATGCTCAGGGAGAAATTACTAAGAAGTTTTATTTCTATTTCAGTATGATTTTCTATAAGAATGATATGACCAACAATTTCTAGTACCCTGTAGAGAATCTAAAAATCCCTCCTATCACTCAAGATTTTGAAACTCGTGTTCAAAATCTGAAAAATTTCACTCGTTTGTTAGACAAGTACGTGGTGAAAAAAAGATGACTTTGAGAACGAAATGCAGTATGGTGGTGAGATTATTGTTGACTTAATCAAGTTATTGAGGCCTTATCTTCAAGTGAATAGCATTACTATTGTGGCTCCTACAGCTGCACCATTGAGACCTAGTCTGCCTACCTTGTTATCCACTGCCTTTTCCTCTACCTCTATGTCTTCCTCTCCGGCTATGAGTTAGATCAGACCTGTTATCCTTGACCAACAATTACCTCGGTTTGCCACTACACCTACCTTGGACACTTATATTTTTAAAGGACTCCCTCTCCCTTATTTGTCAGTTAGTTCACTCCATTCTTCTACCTCTTCTCTTGTGGCATATCTTGATGCTTCTACCATGGTCATAGAGAAGACAACTAGTTCTGAAGAATAGTGAACACTATCTTATGATTCAGATATTTTTGTATTTTTTTCTTACTAATTGTAATGACATGTTTTTCTCAATCTAATGTACTGTATCCTTTTATTTTCTCTCCTCTAATTTAATTTTGTACTCTTTTTGATAATCACAAAAGAGGGAGAGACATGAACTATAAATGCACACTAAGAGAGAGACGCATTCACTAAGAACAGATATCTCACTCATATAATTTGTGATTATCAAAAGGGGGATATTGTTGGACTCCTGTTTTAATCATGTTTTAATGATAACAAATCCTATACATCCTGTAAAACATGTTAATACAGTTTAATCTATCTAAAATAAAGTGTAAAAATTGTGGTTTTTTATTATTTAAATAAACCTATCCTGGATATTAATATTTATAAATTATGTTTGATTATTGTAAACTATATTTAACTTTGGTCTATAATAATTTCTTTGATTCATTTTTTGAATATTATTGCTCACGTATATATAAAGATATTTGGCTATGTCTGATAAACCGTGAGTCTGCCACTGGTTTTATTTTTCTAGAAAAGGACCTAGACACCATGACCCATACACTATGATCAGACACCGTAACCTAGAAACCATGACCCAGACACAGTGACCCAGACATCATGACCCAGAAACCGTGACTATACACTATGAACCAGACACCATGACCAGACCCCGTGATCAGACAATGTGACCCAGACACCATGACCCATAAACCTTGACCAGACACCGTGACCTAGGCACAGTGACCAGACACTGTGACCCAAACACCGTGACCAGACACCATGATCCAAACACCACATCTATGCTACCAATTTCTGATTTCTATATAGTCATTCTATCATAACTATCTCACCGCTCAAAGGAAATGAAGAAGACACCATTTTGTGGGGAAAACATTTCCAAGTGACACTGTTTCCTGGAAAACTGTGACACCATTCTTTAATATGTTTTGTCACTTAGAATTTAATTTCTAATGGTCAGATTTGAGTCTTTTAAATACTCTTATCTAATTAATATTTCTCTGTAGACATGTTACCTAACTGTACGAGGTTCGAGGTGAAAAATACATGCATCCTGGAAGCTCCAACACATGCACTCCATAAATAAAAAGAAAAGCATGGGCCAGAAACAACGAAGGGACATAGAGAAGGAGCATGAGCATTCTTGTGAAATGAACAGACACATAAAACATGATACATCTGAAGAAAACATGAAGCATTCATGAATCCAAAAGTTGGGATACTATAGATCAGAGTCAAGAACATCTTCGCAATTCATATTACATGAAGAACATGATCTGTATCTAACTAAAAACCAGATCACCAGACTTACGATACTCTGTTTCTTACAAAAGGACTTGATTCTTTCATATGCTTCCTTCTAGAAGTCCATAGCCACATAGAATAACAATCAGAGCACCTCTAACCTTATCTCATCATCTTTTCCCTTTGGTTTATTTTTTTAGCTTTTGATTAGCATGTGCATGTCTATATTAAAAAAATTATTTTCTCTTACATTAACAAAAAGGATACAAGATATAATTCCTCTCATTTCTTTTTACACTTGTTATCTCCCATGGATAAGTGTGGAATATGTTCCTGTGTGACCTATTATTTTATACCAATGAATAACTATGGAAGAGGTTGGGTGACCTGGATAGTCCTATGCATTTTGTTTTTCCACAATCCAGGGTGTGGATCAAGTTTATTAATATAAACTTCTTGGTGGCAGGTGATCACCAAGTGGAGTAGATTAGGTGTCAACTTGAGACTGAACCACTTGTTTTATATCCGCTATGTCTTTTAATTTATTTTTCTCTATTTTACTTTATAATTCATAAAACACTAGATTCACTTGGATAGTTAATCTTGGACAGAAGTTATAATTATTTTTCCTTATTAGAATAACTTCAAAAGTAATATCAATAACTAATATTTATGTTAATGATAATTAATCTATCTTTTGAGAAGTAATTTGAACCGTTAAACTTTCATACCCGTATTACATTGATTAACTCAACTGTATTTATTTTTATTGGGGAACCTTTTAAAAAATCTTTTAAAATTTAAATTTTTATAGATACTCAATTCACCCCCCCCCCCTCTTGAGTACTCTACTCTGTAAAACAGTAATAAATTAATATAAATAGTTAATATTAAATTAAATAAGTATGAATAGGGTCCTAAAAAACTAAATTAATAAATTAAACATTATGATATATAGATTTAGATAATGTTTGGTAGAACAAGAATCTTACATAAGGGGATTATTCATTAAATATCCTTTTATTGTGTAATATTTATTCCTCTTTAAATATAATTTTATAAGTATTGTATATTATACCATATTTTCTATAATATTTTATTTTATCTTTTTTTCCAGTGTAATTATATTTCATTCTCAAAATATCCCACGCGATTGATTTTTATATCATAAAACATGACAGTATAATGGGAACACGTTCTAGTATATTTTGGTTATTTCAATTTTTACTCCAAATGTTTTCTTACTAAAAGCTATGTTTTAATTACATTAAATGTTAAATATTTATTTTCATATATAAATATCATATTTCTACTTAATTCTACATAAAATCTAATTTTATACCCCTTTTATTGATGATGGTTATTTTAAACTGTTTGAAAATTCTAAATGTATTTATTTTAATTTATATACCATTTCATATCTCTCTTATCAGGTTTCCTCTATGTTAGATTTATTTCTTCCAAAATTACATTACTAGGATGTTTTTTTAATAATACAAATATTTAAAATCCATTGACTTTTTTTAAATGATTTTAATGTGAAAAATATATCTCTTTTATGAAAACCTTATAAAAAATATTAAGAAAATGATTTTCAATATTTCTTTCCATCTTTCTATATTTAAAAGATTAATCATCCATGGATGTTATATTTCTTATATCACCCTATAATTTACAAGATAATATGTTTCATTTTGGTGTTTAAATTTTAGGTATTATAATATACCACATACCATTTATAATCAGAGAATAAATTTACCAAAAGTACAATATATTTCTAGTATTTATGTTTTGATAATCATCGAGGATGAAAATATTCTTGCATCATTCATGTGGGTTGTTTAAACAAACCAAATAATAACATGTTATATCAATTTCATGCATAAAAATATGTTATTATATTTTTTAATATCACTTTTACATAATAAATATGATATAAATTTAATGTAATTAATGTATTTAATAAGATTCATAATGAAATAGAAATAGAATATTAAGATAAAGGAAATTATTAAGGGAATGGTAAAACCTATATTAACTGTTTGAAAACTCTTTTTACGACCATATTCTAAATGAAGGATTCGACACACCTTTTGAATTTTGATACCTATATGTTGTTGAGGTTTTTTGGGATTGAATTTGTGATGGCATTAAACTAATAACCAAATAAATAGGTTTTGTTTAGAATGATTAATGGAGGGGTACTTTAATAGAAGAGTTTTAATGCAATTTTTTCAAATTCACATTTTTAATGGTTATGGGAAGTATTTTTAAAGGGAAAATGATTAATAAATTGATAAAATTTATAGTGTTCAGTCATTACTTATTAAATAAACATGATGATAATGTTTCATGATTTATTTTAAAACATATTAATCAGTTTCCAACATTTTTTCCATTTTTAAAATTTAAAATTCCTCATCCATATAGTATTATGTCTTTTTTTCACTGTTATTTACATTACCTTATGAATATTTTATATTAAATTGATTTTTACCTTATATATCAAAACACTCTAATCATAAAAATTTTAATATCTACCATGGGTATCTCTTTTTCATGTCCCTTTTATTTAGAACCAAAAAACATTTTTTAATTGGATAAAATGTTATAGATATATATATTAACTATTATATTTCCCATTAATTGTATTTTAGTAAAAATTTTATATCACATTAATAAATATAAGTTATTTTAAATGATTTTAAACCTCTAAAAACTATTTCTTTTAACATCCATAACATGTTCTATATTTCACTTCATGTTTCTTCTACTCTAGATTTATTTATGTTAAAACCACCATTACTATTCTATTTTATTAATAAAATAATGATATAAATGCCTATTTATACCTTTAATAAATTTAATTTTAATGTTACATATATCTTTATTTTTATGAGAGCATTTATTAAACACTCAAAAAAAATTTCATGATTCCATTAGATTTATTTATTACTCGAAGATCCGTCATATATAGATATGATGTTTCATGTATCAACCTTTAGATTATGTTACAATATATTTCATTTGGTTGATTGATTTTTCAGTATTATCTGATTCATTTAGGTCTTTGATTTATTCTTATAAGGAACATCATGAAAATATTATATAATCCATTTTATTTTACTGGGTAAATCAAAATATTATTTATGATTGATTTCACGTGTGAAACGTCCCTGGCTCAGGGGCCACCAAAACTAGTGTCCCGATATGGGTCACCACATGACATCAGGCCCACCTCCTCGTATGAAAGAGGCTTCCAACTAGTAGCACAAGTCTAAAAGTAAATGTGGGGATACTATTTATCAGAGTGAAGCCACAATAAAAGTAGAATCAATAGATAAAATAGACAAAAATTACAATCAATGTACATTATACTGTTAGTGAAAATAATATCTAAATGAAAACATGATATAGTAAAGATATGTATACTATATATATTTGGAAGTGATAAAAATGAAATTTCAAGAACCAAAACCAAAAAGACTTCAAATATGGACCCAAATACAAACCCATTCCTGACATCCCATGCTCCAACTCGACATCTCGTGCATGAACAAAACAATAGGTCCCTATCCTAAACATGTACTTGAAAAAAAATTAGCATCTACTCGGGTACCCAAGTTCCATAGCAGCCCAAGTAGGGTGTGTGTACAAATAAGTCAACTTAAACCAATAATTTTTAAATAAATTACCATACTATATAATAGCTTATGTAGATAAATAAAGTTTAATAAATAAACAATGAAATAAAGGAAATATATCTCACATATAAGTAATTATCAAATAACCCTTTATCCATTATGTTTTGTAGGGTCAAACAACTAACTAAAATATCTCCTATCACATCGGAATCCTAATCCATTGAATAATGGATTACATTATATTAATAAAATGGGTTGGGATAATTCTCTAAAAAAATCATTTATCGTCATACCTTAGAGCCTCAATCCGATAATCAATCCATGTCTGTACATTTGGGAAGTATAGTACCTCATTCTGAAATCCCAGACCTTACACAATATAACACTAAACTTGAAGCCTTATTCTAGGTAGTCTCATAAAAAGAAATCATTAGGGATATATATCTTTATTATGACTCCATAAATCTTTCAATATTAGTGGTGGGGTTTAGAGACTTAGTCTAACACAACCCATGGGCATAAAACCTCAAGTCATTTCCCCACATACCACCAAGCCCTGTGTACTTGCTTCTTTAACTATAAAAAATTACCAAAAAAACATAACCATTAAACACATTTATAATTTACAAACAAAACTCATTATACATATCCCACTTAAAAGGTATAACCCATTAACACATATATCATTATTCTAAACTCCTCTAATGTTATGTCATCAACTAAGAACATTCATCATTTCGTTTATTTTATAACCATGTTAACATGCCAACATAATCATCATGGGTTATATATCACTGAACTATATATCATTTAAATATCAATAGTCCCAATTATCCTTTAAAACCAAATAATTCAATAAAAATAATTCAAAATACACAATAGATTTTATCTTATAGCCACCCCTTCAGACATAGTCTTTCATTTTGAAAACTCAAACATTCCCTAAGGCCTTAATTTCAATTTAAAACCAAAAAATATGACTTTAAAACATTTTAAAATGGGGATCCATGACCTCATTTCAAATAATCATTGAAATATATTAATAAACCCCCTTTTCAAAACACATTTAGGTCAACACATCCTTTAAAAACATTACCCACTTACAAACCATAATTTTACTTCAATAGAAAACCATAACCAAATCAAAATCCAAAACCAAACATTTAAACCATTTACAAAAGAATCCTAGGAATTAAAGAAAGTAACCCTTTTCAATTTTCAATTATTCCATTAATCATGGATAATTCCCACTTACAATTCACAAACCATTCACTTTAAAAATTATCCTCTTTCAAAGTTTACAAAAATAATTTCTCCATCCGTAAGGGTTTGAAAAATCCTAAGGACAGCTATAGGTATGGACTCAAAAATCAATGGACCCAACCATGTATGTATAGGGATTAACAAGTCAATATAAGACCCAATATCACTTTCCATACTCAAGAATACTAAACACAATAATGCATTATATTAGCACAACCACATACACTTTTAAAACATCAAGACTATAGAAAAAAGCTTAATGACCACCTACCTCATGTTTGTAGACAAAAAAATCATCCAAAATAAGCCCTTGATTTGAACTAAATAATAATTAACCACAAAGATGAAGAACACCCCTATAAAATAGGACTTTAGAGTTTCATGAGGATAGGAAACCAAACACTAAGCATATTCTAGAAAATGGAAGGAAACAAGGTCAAAACCGACCTGGATGATCAATTTCCACTTAATGGCACTCAAAACACCTAATAATCAATTGATAATTTCCCATGTAGGAGGAGGGGGATGATGGTTCATCACCATATTTGTAGGGGGTTCAAATGAGAGGAATTATTGATCAAAAAAATTATGTCTGAGAGGAAAAATGGGAAATTAAATTTTTTTAATGGTGCACAGTTTAACCTCATAGTTGGTCAACCCATGTGACAATCCTAAAGTTCCCTATGTCCAAGAGGGTTCCTTATTCATGGTCTCTTGGATCACCCGCGTGATTTATAATTCTATGTAGTGATTATGCGCCAGCCTATACCTTAGAGGAGGGAAGCCTGTATGGTTTCCTTCTCCAGGAACACAGTCAGTACTAATCATGCATTGCATACTGTTTGGACTCTTTCTTGCTCCTTTTCATATCTCGAACCCCCATGTTACCCCCAAAACATCCCATACACACAAGAACCACTTCATTAACAAGAATAAGGGTGTTTAACCAAAATTTATACAAGGAATTACCTCTTCTATTTGTTGGGATCCTACAAACATTACACCTTATAACAGATCATCCTCAAGCAGTAAATTCTAACCTACCCAATCATCTTACACTAATTGTCAGTCCTTGTTCCCACCTATAAAATTTCATGATCTAGGTTTCCTCCTAAGAATGTACATTCTATCACCACAATTAGACCAAATAAATAGTCGTATCCTGAGGAATTTTCCCACATTGATCTATAAACACAAACTGTATGCCCCTAAAAGGGGAAAATAATCTCTAACATATAATTACCAACATCAAACATAAGTGAAAAGACTGGGTAACATCACTAAACCACCACACAAGAGGATACCGGCAATGTAGCACACTAACATAGGAGAGCCAATCAGAACACATTCAGTATGACTCCCCTTTTATCCCATGACCCAAATTTCATGGAACCAAATCCGAAAATCAAGGCCCACAAACTCATTCAATATCCATACATATGAAGAATAACCCAAGGATAATTTTCATCTCAATGTAACCAACTGGATGAAATCAGATCCAACACCTGTCCCCAAAACTAAATCACCGTGATGGGTCATATCCAAGACTATCTAATGCAAAACACCAATCACATCATCCACCAAACACTTTCCCACTATGGCTCTCCCCACCATATGATTTATCTTACCACCATGATTTTTTGGTAATTGAAACCTCCACCCTCCAAAAGGAACAAAAAAAACTCAAATAAACTTCCACAACTTACACGATGTGTTTCCCAAATCACTACAACCAACCACCCATAAGATCACCTCCCCAAAATTGGAATCTAAACAATACATTGAAACCATCTAGAAATGGATATTTATCCCCGTTACATTTACAAAATAAGAAAAAATTAACCTCCCTTTTATTTTCCTTCATTTATAAAACACACTTTCCATTAAACTGCAAATCGAAGGTGGCCTATACATACCACATCCATTCCTTTTACAATACCATGTCAGACCATCCCTGACTGGACGGTTTGGAAAAACCCATATTCCATTGTTAGCACACTACCCCTTTCACATACCCATGGAACCTCCTCACATAAGGAATACTAGCATCATCCAACACAACTACTAGAGTCATTTTCTGACCACCGGTGAAACTCTACCTTCATGTAATTCACTACACTCCATTCCATCATCATGCTCGACTGAACAGATAAACATTCTGAAAACAAAAACCGCTATTCTCTACTACAAATATGGCCTTTATCAGCACTAAAAAATAGTTGTTAATCGAGGTGAAGATAGGGGGTCCCTTTTATCAGCACTCAAAAAAGCGCTGATAAAGGAAACTTTTATCAGCGCTGAAAAAAGCACTGATAAAAGGGGTACTTTATCAGCCCTTTTTTTAGTGCTAATAAAAGTAAAAATATAAAATAAAATAAAAGATTTATATAATGTGGCGGGCGGAGCTTTTAACAATGTTGGACACCCCATTATTAGTGCTAGGAAAACCCCCCAGCCTAACACTCTCTCACGATTCCCTTCCCATGCATCCCCCACACGCGAGCACATCCTTTTTTCTACCCGAACTCGAACCCGCGACCTCCCCCATGCGCGTCTCCACCTTTACCACTAATTCATTTTTTTTCTCTATTTAATGATATATCTATTTATTTATATATATATATAGTTATATTTATTCATATATTAATATAGATTTATATTAATATAAATATATTTACTTATATTAATATATATATATATATTTATTTATCCATATATATATATATATATTTGTATATTAATATATATAAATATAGTTATATTTATTCGTATATTAATATAGATTCATATTTATATAAATATATTTATTTATATTAATACATATATATTTATTCATATATTAGTAAATATATATTTATTCATATATTAATATATATTAATAGTTATTTATATATATATTTTTAGTTATAATTTTTTATCCGTATATTTATTTGTATATTAAATTATATTTATAAGATTAGTTTTAAATACATTTATAAAATATGTTTTTTATTTATGTTTATAAATAAATAAATAAATACATACAAACATATATACAACACACACACACACACACACATATATATATATATTTACGAATAAATACATATATATGTGTATTTGAAAACGCATAGAATGTCAAAACGAGCATAGCTTCTAATCCATAAGCTCGTTTTAACTCTACACCCAGTACAATCGAAGAAAATAAAACAATATTTTATATGATGTGTGGTACAAGCCTAACAGACATCCAAATCAGTAGATATACTTGTTTAAATGTTAACAAATCAGGGTATCCTGACTAAAAAAAAGTTTTGTAGATCTTCAGGGCCTTTTTTGGCCTCAAAAAATGTGACATAAGGTTTCCTTCAATCACTAGTGCGTAGATCTCATTGCAGGCTTTGATTTGATATGATGTAGAGCTCAAGCGGACACCCGGATTAAATGTTATGGTCATTTGAAGTTTGAGTTACATTTTCAACTTATTTTAGATGTTTTATTATTATTTGTTTTTGTTTTTTTGTGTCTTCCAATTGTTATTAAATGATTATAAATCGATGATAATTATCAAATTATTAATTAATAATATTTTTAAAATATTTTAATTTCATTTTCACTAAATTTATTATATATTAAATTTAATATTCTATTTATACTTATCGAAAACATATTAAAAATATATATATTATATTTATATCAATATATATTCTCATATAAAAATATATATTTGTCATGATTTTTTTATAGATAAAATTTATCACTGCTAGGAAAAAGCGCTGATAAAGCACCCCATTATCAGCGCTACTAAAAAAAGCACTGATAAAGGAGTCCCCTTTATTAGTGCTAAAAAAGCGTTGTCAAAGGGGGGGCTTTATCAGTGTTTTTAGCACTAATAAAGGGTGGCATTGTGGAAACCCAGTTTTGTGGTAGTCCTGGTCTCTACCTCAACTAAGGATGAATAGGTTCTCCCGCAAACACAATTTCCATTTTCAAAGTACACTTAACATTCCAAAACACACACGCAATTCAAAAGTCAACGCTTATCCCAATTAACTACCACATCCAAATTCCATATGAATTTCACTAGGAACTCTAACATGCACCTCACATGTTTCTCATTGAGAACCTGATGAAACCATATCCACTACATGACCTACTCTACACATCCATGCCGGACATACCGCTCCCAACCTTAGGTGTATCAATTTAACCACTTTCCTAAAAGAAATTCCAATCATCATAGATCACGATTTGATCTCAAGATGGTCCCAAAAACATGGATGTGGCTGCCTAGAATATACTAGAGGAAACAAAATCACCCATTACTCATCCCTAGATCCCCATAATGACACCCATGGTATTCGTCAAAATTTAATCCATCCCGAGGACATCAACTGCAATGATCGATGATGTACTTCCCCCCCCATCTAGATCTACCTAAACCCCTCTATGAGTGTAAGCACTAAGAGGAACCATATCAAATAAAAACATATTTTGGTAGCTAGAAATAAATCCAAATCTCTCTTTGCATACCTAAGATGGTGTAAAGATATTGGACATGATCTTCACTAGCAATAAGTATGGTATGAAATCATCGAAGAACACCATCACAAACTATACCTTACTAATGTCATCCCCCACCATGGGGACACCTTGACATACTAAAAGTATTGGGGTTCTCTGTCCATATGCATCTCAATAACACCCAGCCACCATAACTCAAGTGGGTGTGCCAAATAAACTCACCACCACTTCAAAACTCTCTATCAAGCTGTAATGAACTAATACATCCTCTAGAACATCCACCGCCACACTTCTCGTGTCATACCCGCATAACCCTAGTGACCCACAATAGATACACAACAATATATCTCACAAAACCAAAATGAATTGGTATTTAACATAACCAGAACTTACTAAATTGGTTTAATGGAAAATGACATTCTCTTATTCCGAGCCACCTATTCACCCATCTTGAGTGGAATCATTCCTCCCCATCACATTCCCATATTCAGACCTCATCAATGTCATTGAGTTTTCACATATTCCTATGACCACATACTAAACCCAAATCTAGATCACACTAGTCACACATCACTAGAGTTAGGCCCAAACTCCCACTTACCCATCTGAAAATGCCTCCTAGTCCAACAACCATATTGGATTGAAGGAATTTTTCTACGTTCTCATTCCACCACCCAACCATTCATACAACCAAACCATCAATGTTACCACCCTCACCCCATTGTTACATAGACAATTAATGAATCCATCCTTTCCTTCATCATCCTTATCTTTTTTGACCGGCATCAAAATTAAGACCTCTATTAATCATCATCAATTCAGATAGGCCAGACACCTAAAAAATCTATACTTTCAAAACCCACCTTACAAAAACCTACAACAATCTTGCGCCTCCCTGAAAAATAAACTGTGGAATAACCATGCACTTTTACGAAAAAAAATGATGGTAGAAACCGTGAATCAATTCCACTTCTGAGGAAACCACTCATGCTTCACCTTCTAAGAAACCTTCAATACTGGGCCGACCTCCCTTGAGGTTATCCTTAGCTTCTAAAAACCAGTAAAAAAACTAAAACTCATGTCACATCTCCAAAAATATTGATTTTACCTTCTAGCTCTCTAGGACAAACCCATACTAAAAATTAATCTAATGGTGTCAATATCATAAACCGAAAATACCTAACTATTTTTTACATAACCAATAACACTAAAAACCTAGTGAACTCATCTCATAGGTTACCCTTAAAGATCAAATGATTCAAACTTACTAATATGGAGCCACATCTAACAAATTCTACAAGGTTCCCCTCCAAGACACACACATAAAACCTCAAATAACTTCCTTTCGATAGGTAGTACTCTTTCCCCCAATCCAAATCACAATGCATATAACATATCCAATAATCCAACTAATATAGGGTTCACAACAAAGATACATACCCAATTAGTTCGATACCACGAGAAAAATACCCACTCTAGGGTCTAACCACAACTTTCATAACCACGACCGAAAAGGGATACCACAATCACATTAACGAATAAACTCTCCTAAACCAAATTCCATAACACTACTGAGGTTACAAAGAGAAAATACCTTTTACCATACAAGAAACCCAAAAGGCCTCACAAACCATAAAAAATGTCACAAATTAGGTAACTCCTACCACCCAATACACCCATACATGGGGTCAACAATCAACACAAGGGATACACACTCCCAATTTACCTACTGGTTCTACCATTTACCATTTACCTTTTTAATAAAACATTACCATTTAAAACCTTGATTTCAAATTTCAAAACATTATATTTTCATATCCCAAGGACTAAAACTTTCAAAAAACTCTTTATTTACAAAATTTTAAAAAAAAATGCTTTTCTCAAATTTGTATTTCAAAATGTTTTCATTAATAACCATTTCAAAGAATGATGAATAGTATTCAACCACAAGTTTAAAATTAAACTGTTGACATATAAATCTAAAGGAACCCTAAATTTAATGAAACATATGGATGACCAATCAATCCTATATAACTAGAATGATTCATGAAGTCACACACCCTATCTTTTCATACCAACGGAAGGGATAAAATCTCGAAGATCAATAACATAAATTGAAAGTGAACCACTCGATGTGAAAATACCAACCAAATATAAATAAAAAAACAGAAAATTAATTAACTCCCTTGGGAACATGTCTTTTCCTTTAGATATGGGGTTATATTCCCCCAAGCATGAGCGTATCAATATCCTCAGAAATGATCATTGTATCTGATATACCATTCCTAACTATTTAGACAAAATACACCACTCTAACACCACTTGGTAATGTCCCCATCCTGGGAGTCACCAGGCATGCCTTACCGTAGGCCAGAGGCGGACAACTAGCAGTGCAGGTCTAAAGAGAAACACAGGGAGTCTATACATTATTATTAGAATGAAGACACAATATAAGTATCATCAATAGATAAAATAATCAACATGAATAATTAATGGACACCATATGAAAAGTGCCAAAAATTTCCAAAGGGAAACATGATACAACAAAGATATATATACTCTACATGTCAGGAAGTCAAACAAATAAAATGTCTTAAACAAAAACAAAAGATATCCAGAACAAAGTCCTGAGTCCCAACCTGGTCCTAACATCCCATGCTCCCACAAAACTACAAATTCATAAACCAAACACCAGGTCCCTGTCCTGAACCTATACCTTAAAACAAGTATCATCTTCTTAGGTACCCAAGATCCATGGTGGGTCGAGCCAGGTGCGAGTAAAACTTGGTAGGATACCACCAATGGTGTATAATGCAATAAATAGTCTGTAAAATAGTGTATGAAAATAAATCAAGTGCAACAAAAAACCAAGTAAAAAAAATAAATATTTCTCACATTTAAGAAAATATTTAATAAACCATTTTATCCATTATGTTCCATAGGTCCAGCCAACCAATTAAACTATCATCAGTCTCAACTGGAGCCTAAGACATAGCATAAGGGTTTACATACAATTAATCACAAAGGGGGATTCCCTAAAAAAAATTTATAAACATACCTTATAACCTTGGTCTGATAATAAAGTCATGACCATATGTTTGGAAATAATATATTTTTATTCTGACATCCTAAACCATATATTACATAACACTTAACTTAGATCCTCAATCCGAGTAGTCTCATAAAATAAAACTGTTATGAGATAGAGCCTCGGTCTGACTCCCTAACCCATGAATTATAGAGGGAGGGGTTTAGAGCCTTAGTCCAACCTCATCCATCGGAGTAGAACCTCATGTCAATACCCGACACACCACAAGGTTATGTGAACAATATTTTTCAACCATAAGACATCTACAAAACACAAAAAATAACTATTAAATACATTTATCATTTACAAACATAACTCGATATACATATCCCACTTATAAGGAATAACCCATTAACATATATATAATTATTCAAAACACCTACTTATGCTATGTCATCAACTATGGAAATTCATCTTTTATTTAATTTCATAACCATGTTAACATGACAATATAATCATCTTGATTTCTATCTCACTAACTAATATATAATTTCAATTAATATTATCCCAACAGACCATAAAAATCTAATTATTGGAATAATCACAATTCATAATAGTCATTTGAAATCATCATTGAGACACCATTAAAGACATAATATTCATTTTTGAAAAATCACACATTCCTCAAGACCTGTATCTGAATTTACAACCACAAATAGGAATTTAAATCATTTTCACAAAGGGGAACCATAATATAATTTAAAATAATCATTTAAATATATTAAAGAAACACCTTTTTTTAAAACACTTTGAGGCCAACGCCTCCTTTTAAAACATTACCCACTTATAAAACATCATTTTTCTTAAATGGAAAATCATAACTGAATCAAAATCTAAAAAAAACATTTAAACCATTTCCAAAAGACTTATAGGAATTTCAAAAAAACACTCAATTTTAACATTTCAATTATTCCATTAATCATGGCCATATGCCCAATTAAAATTGAAACCCTATTGACTTTAAAATGTGTCATATTTTAACGTTTACAAAAATTATTTATACATCCTTAAGGGTTTGTAACAAGACAAGGATAGAACTAGGAAAAACCTCAAACATGAACCGATTGAATGAGGTATGTACTGTGATTTGAACCTCAATATAATTCCCAATATCACTATATTTTATCAAGAATACTAAATACAACAAGGTTGTAAATTAGCACAACCACATACACTTATAAAATAGGAAGACTATGTGAGAAATATTAACGACCACCTACTTCATATTCACAGACAACTCCCCATAAAAAAGAAACCATTCATTATAAATAAATTTTCCTCAACCACTAAGAAGAATAAAACCATTAAAAAATCGGGGTTTAGAGTTCCATAAGGAGAGTAAACCACACACCAAGCCTCTTCTAGAAAATTGAATGAAACAATGTTGAATAATTAACTTGATCTTTGATTCGCACTAAGAGAAACTAAAAATGACTAAGAATAAAAGTATAATCATCTATAAAAGATGAAGGGTCTGATTTTTCGTTACTCTAGTTGTAGGGGATCAAATGGGAAGAACAATTGGGGAAGATAAATTTAATCTTGATGTGGAAAAAATGTGAAATTAACACTTTTAAATGGCCACAGGGTTGGTCAAACTGTGCGCCAACCCTGAAGATACCTCTATCAAAGAGGTGACAAGATTCAAATCTCTTGGAATCACCCACATAGTTTGGAGAATGTATAATGTCAGTGGGATAGCCTCTGTCCAAGAGGAGGTCTAGCCACACAGTTTCCCTAGTCAGGCGCGTTGTTAGTACTAACCGTGTGCTGCACACTATTTAGCATACCTCTGACTCCTTTTCATGTCCTGAACCCCTGGTACACCCTGAAAACTTACCATACACCTAAGAACCAATTAATTAACCACAAAAAGAATGTTTATCCAAAATTTAAACTAGTACATACCTCGACGCAAGGATAGGATCTTACAAAGTGGAACACATATTTATGGTAATATCATTATTGGGAAGGCAGTACTAAAGTTATCTATCCCTATAAAAAATTAGATATTTCTTCTATCTCATGAGATGATATATATGAAACATGGGAGTCTTTCCCACTTTAAAATTTTATTTTACATGGGTGTACATTATGGGATTATGGTCTTGGAAGGGATCCTTGAAATATGTTATGTTTTTATATACTTATACATGTTCCAAATTTCTATTTTATATTCTGTAGGTTCATGATTATGAATTTCACAAAATTATTCCCTGGAATATGATTTCATTTCAGGTATATAATTTTATTGTTATATGATTATATGTCAGGATGAATGGTTATACTATCATGTCTCATAATTACTTATTATTTATTATTTAATTTATTCTTCCTTTTTTACCATGCTTATGTTTTTACTTGTTTATGATATATTTATAAATTAATTTTGAATCATTGATATTGATTTACCCCTATATATGTTTTTTATTTCACCTATTCTTTTATGTTTCCATTTCATCAATAAAATGAATAAGAATATTATGTATTCTATATATAGAGTGTAATAAATTTTAAATAATTTTATAAAATAAATGTACACTATGTTATGAATTAAGATAAATTTGTATCTAATATCATATGATAATAAACCATTGGGTATTTATAGTGTGATGTAATTGTTAATTGTTATGTATAATCATGTTAATAATTAAATATGTATATGTAATTTTTGAGTTTTCTAAAGGGTGGAAATTCCAGATATTCTCAATCGAATCACATGTTGACATTATACCAAACATTAACATTCTTATTTGGGATAGGAATAGGGATAACCTCAATCAACATACAAGTATTAAAGAGAAAAACCCCTAATAATATGCTTCATATTAACCTTAGTGTCTTATAGTGCATGTAAATTTTTTTTATTTAGGATTAATAATAAAAACATATCATATGAAAATATCACTTAGAAAATGGAAACATATAAATATCCATTCTCTAGGTTGGGAAGATCATATAAAAGTAACTTAGAATGTGTGGAAAAAACATCAATCATAAGTAATAGATTTACAAACCATATCCCCTGCATAATAACCTCCCAAACTACATTAATAATGTTTAATAACATCTTTATCTCTTAGAACGTTTCTATTATAAATTATCATATCACATGCTTCATGTAAACATGGAAACTTGGTGGGGCTTGACCACCCTAGGATCATTCCATCCATCAGGGTAATAACCTCTCTGATGATGTTGTCCATTAGGCCATGAGCCATAATTCCCATGTATATGGTCTCAAAAGATACCCACCATTTATATATTTTTACCTCACAAGTCACCACTCATGGTCAAGGTTCTAAATAAAATATAAAAACAATGATAACAAACCATGGTTTATCTAAATTGGTTATGGTTTTAGAGTTTTAATGAGATGATTAAAATAGTTCATAGATGTTCTTATACAAATACAGTGGTATAACCCACACAATATATTGGTTGATCTAAAAATAAATATCCAAGTGATTTAATTGATGTTATTTTTTTGTTCCACACGGATCTGTAAAACCTTACACATCATATAGATTTATCAAATCAAAAGTGAGGAGAGGGACTTGTCTGATATAAATGGATAAAATTGTATCATATGATGGTATAAGTTGTTATTTGTTATTTATTTTTTATTTTAAATTTAAAATTCCAAGAGTGAATTATATTTAGAGGAAACAATTTAATGTTTCAATAATTGTATAGTATAATTAAGAATGTAGATGAATAAAACACCCAAGAGAGTAAATTATTTTATAATCTCATTATAAAATAATTTGTTGATGTAAAAACACTTGGAATTTAATATTTAATATTCTTTTATAGAAGACAACGGATTCCATTTTTAAAACACTAAAGTTTTTAGATATTTCTTATTTAATGAATTTCCAATGTTTATTGTTTCATAAATATTTCTTTGTGAAGATGTTAAGATAGTCATGGGATGTTAGTGATATAGTTTTGATAATATTTTATTTTTTAATGTGTTTCTTAAATAAGTAAACTAGAGTTGACATTGATCTACGGCAATGGGTAGTTTTTATTAGAGAGTGAAGAATCATTTGGTTATATAACTTGAAGGCATATCATTTTAGTATTGTGTGAGTAAAACACATCAGTTTAGAAACATTTTCATTCAATACAAGATCATGGACAAGACATTCTTATTTATTTCTAATAAAATTATAGTGGATCATGTGATATTTTGTTTTTCATATTATATATAGGATATATCCGTTTTTATTGGATAGTGAACCTTGAAATATTTTTCCTACTATGTTTTATTTTAAGGGAGTTATGGTTACTATGTTAAGATATTAATGAAATATAAATTTGGTAGTGAATATAAAGTAATAAAAAAGTAAAATCAATTTATAAATCTTAATTGGGGAATATAGTTTTTCAATCCTAGAATGTATAATTATTTTATTAAACAATTAACCTCATATATCACCAAATCATATAGGACTATAATAACTATTGAAATAAAGGTATCAAAAATGGTTATTAGAGATAGGTTTACATTAAATACATTCAGATTGATTATAGATAGAATTGATGAGTGTTATATTTTTGAATATCAGTTGTACAATCATTTTTGTACCTATAATTAATCAATGTAATTTATTTAATAACAGGAAAGTTCATAAATTTTATGATAATTAATATCATATATGAATTAATAATATTTTCAATAATAATTATAAATTATATTTAGTGTTATTGATGTTTCAACAAAAGGGTATATTCCTTATGTGGATGGTTTTTTGTTGAGTATGGTTGATCATAAGATTATTGAGAATTATGGGTGTGAAGGAAATGAAACTATTTAATCAATTTTATATAAGGAATCCAATTAATTGATGGGGATTACATAATTAAATTAAATATTAGACATTTTTGAAAACATTAATGAATTTATTTTCAAAGTTAAGGAAGAAACATTATAGACCTGATTTTTGAAGTATGAATACATTCATATACTTGAAGAAAAAACATTTTATGAATTATTTAAAATATTGAATAATGGTACAAGAAACATCAATAGATTTAATTATACTCTCTAATATTTCATCATGGTTAATAAAATATCGTATCATTCTAGATAAATTTTATGGAAATGAATCAACACTAAGATAATGATTGTGACATTTTTTCCTTTGATTATTTATTTAGGACATTTATTGATTATGAGATTTAAAAAGGATGAAATATCAAGAACAATAGTAATGAAATACTGGAAATATATTTTAAATAATTAAAACACAGAAGATATGATGAAAATTTAACAATGATGAAGAATATTTATATGATGCTGATGATATTGACGTTAAGTAGGAAACTTTAATTTAAATTATCTCAAAGAACTTTTAAAAAAGAAAATGAAATCATTGAGTAATGATTCAATTGAATAGTTCCATATATATAAACATTGGATATTTTATTTATAATTATTCAAAATTGAAGGAATAATAAATTAACAATGAACACGAGGACAGGTGGATTTCCTCTAAGAAGAAATGTTTAAGAGTTTAAAAATAAAAGGCTTAATCAATCCAAATGGGTAAGAATATTTCAGTATTTTAAAAGAAAAATTTCTTATCTAAGTTGGATGATGATGAATTTTATGATCATGAAAATGATTTTGAAACATTAAGTGAAGTGGTACAAAAATTATTGATCCAAAAAGTGAATAATTATGGCTTTAATAATGTGAACTATTATCGTTGTCCCAATGATAATGAAAACCAAACAGTGTTTGAGTTAAGAGTTAATGGAGTGACTTTAATATATCTTAATGTTTTACATTGGAAAAGAATGTTTAATAAATACTATCAAACTTCAAACCAAATTTATTTTTACCATGTTATAAATGAGTAAACATTATTGTAGTAGAATTAAGACTTAAAGGTGATATTCATTGTTGATAATGAGTTAGAAAAGGAAATGGAAGACAATGTTAATTATAAGAAAATGTAACATGATAAATATTAGCATAATCTATTATAGTTAGAAAAATAAAAAAATGAAGTTCAACATGAGAAAAAGTTGATGAAAATTTGGAGAAATCTTGAAAGGGAATTCCATAATTTTTGTATCATCTTTGTAGAACGATAATTGTTTTAATCAAAAAATAAATCACTAAATGGTTTAAAAATAAATTTTATTTGTGTTAAAAGAATCTTATAATAATTCAACAAGAAAATAAGGTATGTATATAGAGAAAGAATAAAAATTAAAATAAATCTATAAATTATTAAAATTCCAACTTCAATAAAATTTATTCTAAAACTATAAGGTCAAAAAATTAAGTAAAATACTATAAATATTGGGGAATATATTAGGAGTATAATGTAATTTGTTTCTGTTAAAAGAAGTTTAAATAAGACATAAAATTCAATGGATAACCAGTGACATAGTTAGGATAATAACCTGTTGAGGAGTTGATATTTACTTTTTATAGCTACAATATGTGTTTCAATGGATTTGAACATATATAATGAAGATGAAGGTTCAATGAATGGAATATATAAAAATTCATAGGTATTTTAATTTAATATTTATTTTTGATTAAATCCCCTCAAATGAGATAATTTCACAAAAAATATTAAATCATGAAGTTAATATTGAGGATGGATTTGAGATGTTTAAGAAATATAATGGAAAAAATTAGGTCCTGATTATGATACTCCCCTTATCATATTTATATTTTTTAATTATAGATCCGGATAGTAAATATTTTTATAGAAAAAAATATCTCATTTTTAATGGGAGTCACATTGAATTATTCATTGAAGGAACACCTTTAGATTCTAGAAAGGTATTTTTCTCATATACTAGGATACAAGAATATTCTCAATGAATTAAAATTTTTTACCGATGGTTTAGTGAAATTTAGTAATTTGGGATTTCCCCATAGTAATTCACTTTTGTCAAAGCATATTGTAGAGAGAATTCTAAAATCGAACAATGCACATTAAGTTGTCTGGTTGATAAAAACATTTGCATTGTGTTAATCAACTTTTTGATGAAGGAAATTAAGTCATTTATAAAAATGAAATAATCATAGGAAAAATACTAAAATATGGACGTAGGATTAGGGGAAAACGGACCGTAGGGAACAAATTTGAAGTGAGAGATATGAAAAAAATATTTTTATTCAAGATTAGAAGAAGAAAATAAGCCTCAAAATTAAAGGGTTGACCATCTTGGATAGAAGATAATAAAAAATAGTATGTGAGAAGATAAATATATTGGTGGTGCTATAATTAAGAGATAAATATATTAAATCAATTCCATATACCAAAAGGTTATGATTTTTAACTCTTTATATAATAAGATTGAAATTCAAAATCTTTATCTATTTAACCTTATTCATTCATATATTTATGAGCCTATGATGAATAATTTAGTGAATTTATATAAGTAATTTATCTTATTAATGGATGAATTTACATTAATTACATGGATTATGTTAATGAAATATAAATTATATTCCTTGAGAAAATTTATTAGTTTAACGATATGTACAGAAATATAATGAAATTATTATTTTAATAAAATTAGGAAAGATAAAAGGTTCCTATAAAAAACTAAACATATAAATCATGTTTGGAAAATAATGGAATTTTATAGAAAAATATTAAACCTTGTAAATTTTTAAGAAATATTTCATTTAAAAGAGGAATAGAATTTTAGTGGTGATGGGTTAAATGATATTAGTGTAGCTTGACAATTCATGTTTCTTTTGGAGACAGAAAAGTGAAGATATATATATATATATATATATATTGTTTCTCTCATTGAAATTCACATATGTCTCCTTATGATGCAATATATAAGAAAAACCTTCCATAATGTACATAAGGGTTTTTGGTAGTCATTGCATCACTATTGTAAAATATTTAAACATGGGGATTTTTTAACATATATGATTCAATTGAACATACCTTGGTCATCCTCTAAACAAAATGGTATATAACAACTAAAATAGAGAAATCATTAATATTATTAATTTTATACAGTAATGGTTTTATAAAATTTATTTAGGGATAATTTTCATTAAATGAAACTTCAAAAAATATTGGACAAGAATAAAAGTTTATTGGATAATAGACTAAAATATTTGAAAATACATAGATTCCAATGATGGTCATAAGGATGGAAATGAGTCAAACATAGTAATTGATGAATAATAGTCTAATTTAAATAAATTAAGGATGATAAAGAAAATTATTTTCATAATTAATGTTGATTAA
Organism: Viscum album; assembly: GCA_963277665.1. Taxonomy (NCBI): domain Eukaryota; kingdom Viridiplantae; phylum Streptophyta; class Magnoliopsida; order Santalales; family Viscaceae; genus Viscum; species Viscum album. The sequence goes on from OY728145.1 coordinate 13,156,599, forward strand.
ATAAAGGGAATTTTGAGGAAAACATCTCACTCCACATTCATTTGTCCTGTCAAGACATTAAAAGTGAGTGAGGCATTGAAGCATCATGAGTGTGTATATACTATGAGTGAATAATTGGATAAAATGAAGAATAAAAACATTTTATATTTTGATCCTATTAAAATAATAAATATTTAATAGGAATAAATTAGGTTTTTAATAAATAATAGAATGAGAAATGTTTATTGATGAGGAATAGAGAAAGGAGTTATTTTTAAAATGATTTGAAAATGTTTAAAATTATAGTTAAACTAGTTTCAAGGAATGAAAACATTATGATATTTATTTATATCACTTATTAAATATGAAATAATATTATGAAATGGACGTGACATCAACTTTTTAGAATAGTGAACCTTAAGAAGAATGAAATATTGATAATCCAGAATGATTCTTAGTTTCACATGATGATGGTTATTTTTTCAAGTTAACTAATTCAGTATATATGCTAAAATAATATCAAATATAATAGTTACAAAATATTTAATCATGATTAAATTTTATAAATATTAAAAATGGAATAGTGGACATAAAATCTTCATCAAACAATATGGATATATCTATCATTTTTATCATAATGATGATGTTATTATAATTTCTTAAAAAACAAGTCTCTGGAATAAATTTTACAATTTAAATAAAGCTTATGTATGATATTTCAATGTCAGGATATATATTTTAATTTCTATCTCAATAAATTTACCAAAATAAAGATCACATATTTCATTCTTAATAGAATTACAACAAATAAATTTTGAATAAGTGTGGTACAAAAGATGAAGTATAACATTATAGTCTAATTGGAGTGGGATAATCTCATTGAAAAAAATATTTTGAGAAATCCAATTTAATATTCTCAATCATTGCATGTAGATATGTTTGGAAACACAAATATTTTCCCAATATTTCCCAATATTTCATTAGTTTTAATGCTCATAAAATCTGTAATTATTTAACTAATGAGTTTATATTAAGTTCTTTTAGTTGAATAAGGAATATTTTCCTAGTTATTATTTCATTGTAAAGTCTTTTAGTTTAATATGTTTTATTTATGTATGATGAAAATTTCCTAAGGAAAATTTCCTATGAGCCGAAAAAAGTCCCCTACGCACTAAAGAGATACTTTCCAAAACACTAAGGAAGTCATAAATATCATAGTAAATTATATAAAGAGAGTAATTCATAGAATAAATACCATAAAACATATTTAAAATATCATAATATTATAAGAAATGCCATATAATTTGAAACTTCATATGAAAATTATCCTATGATGATTGAAATACGTACACCCTAGATACTTGGTGAATTTTATTATCACATGAGCTAAAAAAGTTTCACATGATATATTTTTGGGAAATTCAATTATCTTATGAAGATAAATTATCATAGAGACGTTTGAATTATTTTACATCTAGAGAAATCACCTATGGAACTATATTTCTAGATTAGCTTTTGAATTTCAAAAGTCGTATGCCTTAGAATATCCTATGAAGCTAACAATTTATTTCAAAGGGTAAAAAGTTCTATAATATTTATGAATTTAATTTGATGGTGAAAATTTTTTATAAATGATAATAAGTTTTCACTATATTAGAAGTTACATTCTAAGGACATACGAGACTTCGGTCTTTTGATCAAGACAAATCCTTATGAACAAAAATATTTTCAAATCAATAATTTTCAAGTTGAATAATATTGATGTTGATTATTTTACAATATTTAATTTAATTTTCTTTGAATTTATTACCATTATAGTATTTGAAGAAAAATTCTCATGTTTCATTTTTTTCAAAAGCATTGATTCCATAATGAGTAAATTCCAAAATCAATAATTAATCTATTTCTAAGAAAAAGTATAATTCCAATAGACACCTTAGTTATATTCAATGAATTCCGATATTTTTTTTATTTTTAGATAATAGGGTAACATTAATTGGATAACATGAATTTTATAAGTAATTTATATATAATCTTGACCATTAGAGTAAAAATGTCATTTGAAGAGTTTTAATTAAATGAATTGAAGATCCGTATATAATAAAGAGCATAAATTGAATACTAATTTTTTCCTTGAACTCATTCTTTATATGAAAATATGTTAATATAAAATACCAATGTTATTATGAATTGAAGATAAATCTACAGAAAATTATGTCTCATCATAGATTATTAAAAGTATATTCATTCTCTTATGAATTTAGATTATCTACCCATTTGTTTTTACAATTGTGTGATAAAGATGATATATTTTTATAGGCATATTTTTATATAAAGTGAGTAATTTTTTGTCCACGTTTTGTGAAGGATGTGGTTATGTTTTTAAATAGATATATTAGTTAAAATCTCTTGGACATTTTTAACAAGTGAAAATTACATGCACTCCATTAGTCATCCGCTAGGAAAATGGTTTTTTTAATGAAACAAACTTAGCTCGCAATATAGTGCACAAGGGGATATTTTCCCCATTAACAAATAAAAATACTCCATTTATTTATATTTATTTTTTATTTTAATTTCCATGAAATATATTAAAAAATGTAAATGAAAATATGGATATAGTATTTATGGGGCTGTTTTTTGTCGGTGAAAAATTTAAGAACTCAATTCACATGATCTATAGTTATTGTGTAACTTATATCAGGAAAACATATATAAAATAAAATATGATAATGGGAATTGTTTATTAATTCATAGTTATGTTGGAGTTTCTTTTATCAAGGGAAGTATTTTCATATGTATTTACTAAAACATTGTTAAATGATGATTTTGAAAGTTTGAGGTTGATGATGGATGTTTGAACAAGAATATATCAGGGATAAAGTAAGGTGTCACATCCCCTCTATCATTTGTAATTTTTTATGAAAGGCGAAGAAAATATGATAAATTAAAATAATATATTTTTTCCGTAAATGAGAGTGACTTGTTATAAAGGGGGAGAATGTCTTTTCTGGTGATTTTTTTAAATATATAGATATGATTTTAAAAATTGAGAAGGTGTATTTAACAATTGATGAAATGGTTTTTTGAGTTTGTGTATAAGAAGGCTTTTTGGAACATATATATAAATATTTTTAGGAGGTGAAATGTGCTCATATGTGAAAGTGGTTGTGAAAGTGAATGAGATTTGTTTACATTATATTTCAAATTATTTATTTAATCTTTCCTATTTCCTATACCAAGTTTTATCATGTAGTCTCAGAATTGAATTAATGATATCTCTTTACTATGAAAGAATATTATTGGATTGATGAAGATCTATGTTCAATAATTGATAATAAAATCTAAATAAGTATATTTTTATAAAAATAAAAGGTTTTTAAATTCATGTTTGGAGTTTCGAAGAGTTTTTATTATTAAGAGAGTGATTTATATTTTGTTTCAAATAAATGATTCACATGCATAAATTGGAATGTATTGAATTTCTAAGATGGGTTACATAATATGTACAACGATTGATTTTGATTGAATTATATTAAAATTAAACTGTGGCGTTTGACTAAAATTTGGTAAATAACATATCATAGTGTTAATAAAACAAGACCATAGTTTATGACTCAATAAAATATATTTGTAATGAATTATGAAATGGTTGGGGTGATACAGATTATTAGTTGAAAAATTTAATCCTATATAGGGAAGTTAAGAAAAGATATAGATTAATGGAGTTGGTTTGGGAAATTTTTTAAAATTATCTTATCCTTATATTAGAAATAGTGATATTCCAACTCAGGGATAAATTATATATGGGCTACCATTATTTCTTTATCATATAAGTAAACATCAAAAAGAAAAAAAATCAAGGTAAATCCATTTTGGTCATGGTTTTGTATTGGACATGTCATGGTTCATTAAAACAAATTGAAGTATTGGCCACAGTCTTGATGAAAATAGAAAAATGAAAAATACCACACTTTAATTTATCTTAAAAGGTCTTGTTTTTTTGAGTTTAAAGGAGTAGTTAAAAATGTTTAATATAATTTGAGACATGAATTTCATGGTATATAACTCACCATTCCATGGTTTAACAAAAAATGAATATTCAAGTGATGTTTTTGATAGAGATTTTTTGTGTGCCAGATGGATCACAGAAACTAAAATCTAAATTTCTATATTTTAATGAAATGGTAGAGAGAAGGTCATGTTTTTTCAGAATTACTAAAATTAAATTGGATGATGTTGGAAGTTAAATTTTATTATTGATTTAGAATCTTGAATTTAAAATTCAAAGAGGGAGTAAGTAGAAAAAACAGAAAGTGTATAATACATGAATTTATAAGTTTAATTGATAATATGTAATAAGGTTACAACCAAGATAAAGAATTATTATTAATGATCATAATAAAATAATTTTGTGAATTTGAAACACTCGTAACTGAATACGGTAGTGTCTCTTGAAGAAAATAAGGACAATTATTATGTATAAAACAAAGTTCTATGATATTTATCATTGAATGGACATTTATGGTTGTATATTTCATTAAAATTTCTCATTGTATAAGTGAAAAATATATTAGGACATTAGAGATAGATTTAACACATTATTTTATTTGATAATTCAACTTCTGATGAAGTGAAGTGGATTTGATACTAATCATATGTAAAGGAAGATTCTTATAGGATACTGAATACTTATTTCGTAGTTTAACTTAAATTTTTATCATTTTTATTATATGGGAACAAGTTACATTAACCTAGATGAATTTTTATGCAAAAAAAATCATGAATATATGAATATATGTTTCATCTATAAGGATTATAGTGCATTATATGATCTTGGGTTTTATGGATATTGTCAAGGATATAGACATGTATATTGGTTAGTGACCCTTGTAAATCACCATTCCTTCTATTTTATTATTTTTTAGAGATTTTGGTTGATGATATAAGTAATTAACCACATATAAATAATATTGAACACCAAACAAAAATAAATACATTCATCTTATCTACTAATAGTGGTTGTTCGATTCATTGATTCACCCCTCTCACAGAATCCTTGTAGTTCCTAATACCTATTGATATCATTGTATCAACACCCTTATACCTACTCAATGAACATAGAACTTCCTATATCCTATAATCAAATGAACATGATCAAATGAATTCTTCACCAATTATACTTTAAAAGACCCATCTTCTAATCCTTTTACTTAGTTTAAAATCATCATGCTGATTTTTGCTAACATTGTTAAATATTTTTATCAACCCATCACTATGGAACCTATGATGTGATTAAAAATCCTAAAAATTAGTGATCTTGACCAATAAAATTAAATTCCAGTGCTCTAGTGAGCTATTGAATATATATATATATATATGATATGATATTATAAATTTTACTTGATCCCAACTCATTACAATTTTTAAATTTTCAAAATTCTTTAAAAAAATATCCAAGATAATGGGGATATAGTAGTATCATAGAATTAACTGATTGTATCATCATATTTTAAATTATTTAGAATAATACACCTCACTACCCACAAGAGATAGATATCACAACTTAACTATGACCATCATCACCCCTTGAATATAGTATAATGTGACTACAAAGATCTCATCTTTTTCACAATTCATACATTAATTGTAACATCCCAAGTCAAATATTTTCATTTTTATAATTAAATTTATTTAGCTTATAGATTTAGTTGTAAATGACACCACATTTTTCTTATTCTACACACAACATTCAGTTAACTTGTGTTAAATTCAAGGCAATGTTTTAGCACATTTTAGTGGAACACCTATTTTAAAAATAAAATTTGAAACATTTACAGTTTTTATTTGTTAAAATAAACATAATTTCTGAACGTGAAATGGAAAAATTATCTTATTATGAGTTTTTTTGTATTTTTTTTTGAGAAGTTTTATTTTTTAATGAATGGTGAAAACATTCATTTTTGTTAAAAACATTTTTTCGAATAGATAATTGTTAATGTGAGACTATATTTTAAATTTTTATCAATGTAACAATAAATATATTATGTACCTATTAATACAAGGTATTTTATTGTAATAATTTTTATATTTAGTTTTGATATAAATAATTAATGAACTTTTGAACATTTCCACTTTGGAAACCCAATTTCTCTCCACATCTTTCGGATAAGCCTTAAAATTAAATTTTCAACTTTAGTGATTTTAATTTGAAAAAATATACTTAAATGGTTGTAATTATTAATATACTTTTAGTCTAATAAGGTCAACTTACTTTTTGAACAAAATTATCTGTAAAAGTAATTAAAATAAATTATAATTATTTAGGTAAAATTATGAAAAATAAGGGACTAAACCGTGAATGCAAGGGCCAAAATCACCTATACATTTGCCAAAAAACAATTTTATGCCAATAGTTGGACCATAACCACTATTGTTTTGAATTTTATGAGTTATCAGGATAATATAACATGCACATGCCTTATATAATATGTTAAGTAAGGACAAAGAAAAAAGGGAACCTTCCTTACCTTTGACATTTATAAAGACTTGATATGTGGAAAACCTCAAAATTCAGGTTATTCATATCCTATAGAAAGAGAAATTTGTTATTTCAATCATAAAAATTTATTATAATTTCTCGATATGAATTACTAACATAAAATTTTTAAGAAACGCCAATATATTGATTCTTTAGTTAATAATTAAGAAAAATAAATTATACTATAAAAAACAAAATTGAAGTTAATTGATTGATTTATTGTATTTAAATATTTTACAGAGGAATAAATCTTGTTAAAAACCATTTAAATTACTATATTTTAATTCCAATATTAGTTTTCATATTTTTAAATTAAAATTTAAAAATGTCAAAATTGAAATTAATGTTAATTTAAAATAAATGATATTTAATTAAGTGATTTAAAATTAAAAAAAATACTTTATTATTTAAAATGATTTTTATGTTTCAATAAATATTAGATATGGTCTATTAATGGACCAATTGAACCTTTATTGTTAGCATATTGACTAATTGATAGTAAAAACATTGTTAGCATGGTTCGAGTTAAAGCAGTAATTTGGTGTGTTTCATACAGTTGTTTTAAAATTAATTTTTAATGCATAGTGGTTTTTTATTTTATAATTTATATATAATACTTATAATTTAGTGGTTATATTTTTTATAATAAATTTCAATATAATTTAGTCTGAATGGATAAATTATTTATTTTATAAAATGTGTCTCTTTAATAAAACCCAAAAATGATAAAATTGGGGAAACATAGAAGTTATAGAAAAAATTTATAAAAATTGAGTTTTTTATATGTTGGTGGTTTTTAGACCATTGATAAAATTTAATAAATTTGTTTTCCAATTTTTAGTCACATGAGGAATGGGATACAACCCAATAGTGTATGTCTTTCGGTATTTACCACAATGCTACTCCTCAACTACAAAAACACATTAACTCCCCCTTTTCTCACAACCCTCAAGCCACTTTTTGTTGAGAAATATCTGACCATATAGCTCCTAATAATCCCTCCCATGAACATGGAATCATCACATTGGGTAGAAATCCATACAAGGAATCCATTTGGTTCCAACCAAAAGGAGTTACCCGAACAAGAGGTAACATCCATCCTCAAGCTCTTTAGTTTTATTTTTTTTTCTCTACTACATGAATTAGCCTTATTAAATTATTATATAAAAAAACAATTATTATTATATATATAATTATATATTGTATTTATAAGGTTTATACCTACACTTAAACACACTTCCATCAAATGGGTAACGAACTTACAGTTTATGCGTATGGAGAACTACCACCTCATAAAATGATGTCAGTAGTTTTTTCCTTTTCCACTTCTCAGGGTATAAAATTATGATGGAAAAACTATTTATAATATATATATATATAATATTTATAATATCTTGATATTTCTTTAATTATTGTATAACACACACCTTTATGTTTTCCGTTTTGTGTAAATACGATAACATCGTTTGTTGAAGTGTGGTTACCACATCCTCAAAACAATGTGATTTATTCACAATATAAATGGAATGTATAAAGGATGGTTTTAATTAAACATATGTAAAATAAATGGAATAAATATGATAGTTATGACATAATAATTTTCTTTAATCATAATCTGTCATTTTATTTGTAACCCGTTTCACACACTAAAAATTGATAATGTCGGTCATGGATGAGTAGACTACGGCCTCCCCGACATGATGTGATTCCTTTTACATACCAAGAATTATATATATAAGTATATACATTTAAATAGAAATTTATTTATGGTATAATGTTCAGTTTTTAATGATATATTCTTTTTTATGTTCTTTCCATAATGATTAATGAAAAATGGAAACGTTATTAACGTGTACGTATAACCTACCATCTCTATGATTGTATAGTTGGTTAATTTTTCATAACCATTCTTCATGATTTTTTAAAAGTATAATTTATGTATAAATTTGATAATTATTTAATTATTATTATTTTGGTTGTGTTTATATAATAATCATTTTGACCATATTTTTGGGCATGTCTTGTCTCAAAAATACTCTATAAATATTATTGATTTTGATGCTCACAAATACCCTTGTTTGTTTTACTAATGATATTAATTTAATTATATTATAGGGAATTCATTTTATTTATAATTACTATTTTGGAATGATATTCATGTTTTTGGTTCATGATAAATATTCGTCAAAGTGTTCAGAACATTCAAAAACATATTCTAGAAACATTGTTCCAATTTGTCATTTTTTGGAATCACTGTTCATTCCCTACACTATAGAACATAACATAAGGAACATACCCTATGTTTTTATAAATGATTATGGTAAATGATTAGAAAGTATGGTTATTCAACCTTACATTGGAAGAAACTTATGGATAAAGAACTTTATGTTTGAATGAAACCTTACGTTTTCCAAAGAGAAAGAGTATGGTTAAAGAACACTATATAAGTATAAAACCCAATGTTTGAGAAGAAAACATATGGATCATCAATCTTGCTTTTGTTATCAAATTTAGGTTGTCAATGATACATTTGGAGAAGATGAATGTATGGATAATCAATTCTACATTCTGAATTTTATGCTGATAAGGATGAAATTAAGGATCATCATACCCACATTACATAGTTGAACCCAATGTTCATGGTTTTATCGTTTTATGAAAGAACCTTATGTTTTCCTGTTCAAAGGTGTAAATTTGAATTAACCATTTTTAACAACATTATTTGAAATTTTATTTTCAGAATATCAGGGTGATTTAAAGCTCGATTTCGACCGATTCGAAGCTCATTATAATTTTTTAAAGGATCGTATTTAGCAGAGATTTTCTCTCCAATTATTACTGGAATTTAAAACTATTATGAGCTGTATTTTTGAATTTGAATTCTCTAAATTTATCAGGAATCTTTTATGGATTTTAAATCTTGTAGCGAGATATATTGTTATATATTGTTCCACTTTGAATGTTTAGATATCTCTTAAATGTGTTGATAATTTTTATTCTTTAAGTTTTCTTGTGAAAATTAATTTGCAGTGCTACAATGATCGAGCATATAGAAAATGAGGAATATATTTTGGAGATATACATGTTCAATCTTGGAAGCACGATGCTCTGTTTTTTTCTGTTCTTAAAAGAAATTATCTTCAATTAAACCAGAACTCTTCAAATATATTTCAAAGATTATTATTCTTCTGGAAGTCAAAGATCAATTTTTGTCAGTTGTGCACTGCTGAAACTGTGAAGTTTAATATATTTTATCAATTCAATCTCTATTGATTCTTTTGAGTATCATCTATTCAGTTTCAATCATGGTAGAGTGAAAACTTCTCATGTTAAGATGTGGATATTTAGGTTCCTGAAAAAGAACTTGAAGGCTCTATTTTTAATCTTTATTTGTAAGGGTGACAATTTCCATCACTCATTTGTGGATTAGTCTTATGATATGAGGACCTTACATGTGAAATTCACCTAGGATGTAGAAAGATGGTTGGTTGAGTGGACTAGGAGATATTCATGCCCTAAACCACTATAAGCAGTTTTGTTCTATTTCTATATTTTTATCTGCTTATTATTATATCACACAGAAACACCACCCTATCATCTCTTACTAGGAAGAAAATATGTGAAATTTTTAAAAGGACATAATTCACCCCCTCTTGTGTCATTATCGTAGCCATTCCAACCTAACATTTGGTGTCAAAGGTTGATCTTTTCAATCGACCATTAATAAGATAAAATAATAATATCTATACAAAGGTGGTAATGACTAATCCAAGGGAAGGAATGCCAATGGTTTGTGCTCCTTATTTAAATGGTGAAAACTATGGATACTGGAAATCAGGGATGACTATATATTTGAAGAATCTGGGATTCAAATTCTACCCTAATATCACTACTCATTATATAATTCCAGAAAATCATGTGACTTCTAAAGCTACTACAAAGGCTGACTATGAAACTAATTCAAGAGATATGAATGCTATTATCTGTCGTATAGGACTAGTGAATTCAACTATGTCTCTCAATGTCATATAAATTATGAAATGTTGAATACAATAGAAGTTTCTTATAAAGGAACAGACGATGTAAGAAAAATGAGGTATTCAACAGAAAAAATGAAATTTGATACATTCAGAAATCTTGATGGAGAAAGTATCACTCAGATGAATAGAAGGCTTACATAGATCATAACTAATATTACATCCTTAGGTGATTCAGTCAAACAATCAGATCAATCTTTAAAAGTACTGAGATTTCTACCTACTAAATGGAATGGTACATCAGCTGCAGTTCAACAATCATCACCTATCCAAATTCTGACAATGAGAGAACTGATTGGGACACAAATGATGTATAATGCCGAAATGGAAGATGAAGCTAAATATCATAAAGTCTTAGTTAGGAATCATAATAATGATTTAAAAGTAACATCTCAGAATAAAAATATAGAAAAATGAAACAATAATTCACGAAGAAGGGAATTCAGACCAGAATTGAGCTAAGGATGGCTAAGATGGAAAAGATTTTGTACCCAAGCATGTACATCATGTTTTTATTTTTGAGTGATATAAAGATAAAATTACCTCGATATTTGTTCATATATCTTTGGTACTACTATCAAATAGATTCTAGGAGAAATTTTTATCCTTATAGAAGGATAATTTCTCGAATCCTATTTAAAAAGGTTATGATTCAGTTAGTTGATTCAATAGTTAAGTTCCATCAAAGTAATGTGCTTAATGCCAAAACTATAAGGAAGCTAGGATTTTTATGGAGGACTATCAGAGGAAAAATACTGCCTGTTAGTGTTGAGGAAGAACAAATCTCAGGAGATTTTTCACTAGGGGAGCACGGAGGTTTAAGAAAGAAACTTATAGCTAAATATAGAACTGATGGGATTTCTCAACCGACAAAGAGGAGGCCTCTGTATGATACAGAAGTGGAAAAAAGGATGAAAAAAGTCATGAGGGAAGTTTTATCAAAACTAGGAATATACCTATTCAAAAAATAGAAGAACCGATGTTGGGTTCTAGAGAGGTAACCTATTCAGTTCATCTTGAGGAATCAATTCATGTGAAGGATACTCAGGTAGTTAGTCAAGCTATAGAGATTCATATTATACATTTGATTAGTGATCAAGTAAAAGTGAATATTTAGGAGCAAGTGAATATTTGAGAAGATTCTGTTTAGAAATAACCTTCTCAAGAAGAAAGAATTATATGGAAATCAGTAACTAAAGTTACAGATGTGGTTGTGAATCAAACATTGGAACAGTCATGTCATGTTTCAGGAGGAAAAAATGAAGTTCTTGATAATCAATCTTATTCATCTGAAAAATATGTGGAGAGATCAGTGGAAAATCCACTTCCTCTTGTTGTTGTTGATGAGCCACCAAATTTAGAAGAAGGGGCATCTGAATCTTTTTCTCATCATGTGGAATAGATTGTTGTTAAGTTTAATAAATATCCAAAAGAAAATACTAATCTATGAAAATAGATTTAAATTAAAAGGAACAAGATCAAATAACTTCATGATACTACTGTTTCAAGAAGGTATTTTTACTCTTATAAGTGGGAAATGTTGAATGAGATTGGCAGACTCAATTTTAAAGTTGTTTCTAAGCCAAATTTTTTAGATCATAAGTGGTATTTGGGAAGTTAGTTTAAATCAATCAAAAGAAATGCTGGTCAAACTAGTACATCTACTTCTACTCCTGTTACCAGACCAGATTTGATTATAATATTTCATTTAAATACATCCATTATGGAATACAAGAATGTTCATCTAGATAACCTGCAATGCAACATTTCTCCTCTTTTAGTTCTTTTGGAGAATATTTTTTTTTGTTTATCAGATGACTCATGGAGAACCTAGTATCAGATTTCTTGATAACCAGTTTATAGAGAAGTTGGAAGAATTTATGAAGAAAGAAGAAATTCTATATGACTTTTTGAAAGTCAATATTGTTTTGAATCTTTATGTTTGTTATGATTATAGGATTTTGGTTATTCATCTGGGTGATAATTTGATGAAGAAGTTGCGGGTGCAGATGGATGATTTGAAGGATATGTTCCAATTCATTTAGAATTACAACCTAGAAAATCCCTAACCTTTTTCTACCTTAACCATGGCAGTAACTATCATATTTCCTAGTCATATAATCTATTTTATTTCCTCAATTTTTGATAAATGAAATTTTCTTTGTCTATATGTTCGAATTATTTATTTTATTTATTTTTTTACATTAAAAAATCCCTTAATATTTATCTATTTCATATTATTATAACATTCAATTAATAATCTATTAGACACTAAATGTGTTTTAATCTATTTATTTACCTTCATTTTGATCTCACAAAAATGGGGACGAATTTAGATAAAGACAACATTTATTTTTATTCAAATAATTCTATCAAATTGAATTTATTTCACTTTATGTCTTCAAAATTATAATTTATAAGTTTTAATTTATGGGTTTTGTGATCATCAAAAAGAGGGAGATTGTTGGGAATGTATTTTCCCAAAAATAATCTATAAATATTATTGATTTTTAAGCTCAAAATCCCCTTGATTGTTTTACTAATTATTTTATATTATATATATTTCAGGGAATTTATTTTATTTATAATTCTTATTTTGTAATGATATTCAAGTATTTTTTTTTTGTGAGAAATATTCTTAAAAGTGTTTAGAAAGCTCTCAAATGTATTATAGAAACACTGTTCACTTTTGTTCTCATCTTCTAAAATCACTGTTCATTCCCCATGCTGAAAAAAATAACGTAAGGAACATACCCTATATTTTTATTAAAGCTTATAGTAATGGATCTAAAGGTATAGTTAATCAACCTTATGTTGGAAGAAACGTATGGATAAAGAACATTACATTTGAACAAAACCTTACGTTTGTGAAAGAGAAAAAGTACGGTTAAAGAACAATATGTATGTATAGAACCCTATGTTTGAGAAGAAAATGAATGGATCATCAATCATACTTTTTTAATAAACCTTATATTGTCAACCCTACATTTGGAAAACATGAACTTATGTATAATAAATTCTAGGTTTAGACTTTTATGCTAACAAGAATGAACGTATGGATCATCATCCCTATGTTTCATAGTTTAACCCTACATTTGTGGTTTTGATGTTTTATAAAGGAACCTTACATTTGCCTATTCAATGCTAGAAAATTTAATTTACTCTTTTTATCAGGGTTTTATGAAATAGTCTTTGCAAAATATCAGAGAAATTTAAATCATGATTTCGTCCAATTAAAAGATCATTATAATTTTTTAAAGTATCGTATTTAGTGGAGATTTTATATCCTATTCTTAAAAGAAGATTTTTCTAATATGAGTTGTATTTTGGAATTTGAATTCTCTTGATTTTTCAAGAATATTTTGTGAAGCTGAAATCTTGCTGCAAGATATATTGTTATATATCTTTCTACTTTAGATGTATGGATTTGTCATATATTTGTTGATAAATTTTTTTCTTCAAGTTTTCTTGTGAAAATTAATTTACCATGATACAACGATCGAGTATCAAAAAAATTAGGACTACATTTTGTAGATATACATGTTCCATCCTAGAAGCATGATACACTATTTTTGTAGGTATTCTAAAAATCATAGATCTTTTAGGAAACTGAATCTCATCAGACATATTTCCAAGATTATTATTCTTCTAAACTTTGTGATACATCTTCTTTTCAGTTGAGTTTTGTTTCAAATATGAATTTTAAACTATTTTATCAAATCAATCTCTATTGATTGTTTTGTGTATCGGTTCCTTGATTTCAGTCATTGTGGAGTGACAGCTTCTCTTGCTGAGCTGTGAATATTTGGGTTCCCTGAAAAAGAACCATAAGGCTCTGTTTTGAAGCCTTGTTTGTAAGGGTGACAACATCTTGCACTCAGTTGTGGAACAGTCTTATAATACGAGGACCTTACTAGTGAAATTAACTAAGCCTACTGAGCAGGGGATTGGCGGAGTAGACTATGGGATATTCATTCCCCAAACCACTATATAAAGATGTGTTGGGTTTCTCGGTTTTTATTTGCTTCTTATTTTTTTCATACAGAACCAATGCTTTATTATCTCTTACTGTTAAGTGATAGAATTGTGAAAATTTTAAAAGGACACAATTCACCCCCCCCTCTTGTGTCATCATTATAGCAATTCTGACCCAACACATAGCTGACCCACTAAATTCATTACTGACACACAAACTGAATATGGTCAGCAAACCTGATGTAAACTTAATTGGTTAAGTAGTTGTTTACAACATGATAATAAGTGAAATAAAAGTAATTATAACCATTAATATGGTTATTTAATAAGTTATTAACACTATTAAAATCTATATACATTAGGATAAATTCTATTCACACAAAATGAAATGCAACGTAAAGGATTTTCATCTCACCTTTTTTATATGTGAGATAAATGACATATTCACCACTTACTTATTTTGTGGGGGGTATATTATTCCCATTTTGATATATTATATCATTAAACCTCTTATCTTCATTATGTCCAAAAATTTTATTTAATGTTATTCATTCATGGGGATTATGGTTTAAATGTTTCAAAGTGGTATGGGACACTTTAGAAAATTTCAATTTCATTTTCTTCAAGAATATATTTAATGATTACCTTTGAAATCACACTTTGTTTTGAGATTATTAACTTTCCATTAAAACAATAACTTTCTTATGATAATTTTTATGTTATATTATACTTGTCTTAAATATCCATATTCTCATGTAGTAGATAATATTATTTCTTATACCATATAACATTTTTACATACAGTGTTCACTTTGATAGTTATTCAATTAACTAATGAGTTATTGATAAATCTGTATATTTTATTAATTAAAGATATTTTATAAGGAACATTTTGATGAGTTAAATTGATTATTAAATATATTAGGTATCATTTAGATAGGTATGACATGGGTGGGTCCGGATTATAGAAATCAACTGAATGGATCAGTATTCTTATGAGATAAATTAGTTGGAAAATTAGAAGGGTTTTTACCGAATATGGAAAACCATCGAGTGAAAGGTCTTGATGGTAAAGTTATCAAATACATAGGTAATAAGACATCCAATAATTAATAAATTTTTTTCATTTAGATTTAGTTATTATTTTTCCATGATATTTTTGCATTGGCATAACTATGGATGCATTATATTCTACATTTATTAATTAAATTTCATGTTTTTTATTTTCAAACCTTTCCATACTGATTATGCATTATCTAGTTATTTCAAATGGAATATTTTACCAATTATTTATCTTTCCATGTTGTTTTTTCTCAAAAAAATCATTATTTATTTCAATTTACATACCATTACTAATCATTTAATCTCACCCTAATTATGTTTCCATTCACCAGTAAAATTAAAATGTGTAATGCTTCCACTTCATGAAGATGAGACACCATAAAAAACAATGTCTCATGAATCAAAGTAATATATCCTAAAAGAAACTAATGTATCTGGTTCTAGATTAGATACAACCATAAAAAAGAGGATTACTTAATGTTCTTATATTTGGATTCATGAATTAATTCATTTCAGTATTTTGTCAATGATTTACTAGTAATAATAATTATGGAATATATAAGGATTGTAATGCAGTACTCTTTTGTTAAGTACTTGAGATCAAATGATGAATGGTACAATGTTATTCCGTATAATGTATGTTTTTTGGAAAACAAATGATTGATGGGAATATAACCATTAATAATTTCATAAAGTTAACAAAATGATGTTTGTATAATGAAATGATTTTTTTGGATGAAGTAAATCAGATAAGTGCTGGCTACCATGGAACTAAGTAATGATTTAGTGACAAAGTTATGTATTCTGTCATTGATTGAGTTTTTTGTAGTTTGTGACCAAGAACAAAATTCTATGTACTTTATGATAACATATATTTAATTTTTTGAATATTAATAAACTCTATCACATCATGATTATTTATCAGTGTGACATAGAATGCGATAATATCCCGAGAGTAACTATTGCACAAACAGGCCATAGTAGTTCCCCACTATGATGAGAACCCAAAAGTGCTACGATGATATTATTAAATATATAGTCTATATCTAGATTTAATCATTTAAGGGACACAAATGATACAGTCTATAAATTTTGTGCACTCATAGGACTTTTAGGCACCTTCTCATGGTGTACGCCCTTGGTACTATCCAGTAAAATATTATGAGAATGAGACCCTTCAGCAGGAAATACATATTTAGATGTGTAATTGGATGTTCCTATCTACAGATGTGTTTCTTGGTCCTTAGATATTAAAAATATTATTAATGACTATTAGGATTTGCGTACTTTGATGTATTAATGAAAACCATGATGAAATATGTTCGTAGTGAGGTAGGATATGTTGGTGCATCACGAGTAAAATCGAATTAATGAAAAATGAAAGAAAGGATTTCCCCCTTTTATAATTTTATAGAAGTCGATATCTCATGCCTTTTTTGGGAATGATATAGTCTAAATAAATCTATGTCCATGAGGTATAATAGGAATGTTTCATTTCTATGAATTCAAAGGAAGGGACATCAAGCACATTGGTTGATGCCACCCGCATGAATCTTGCTTTATTTTATTTTTTGTGATAAAGGGACTATATTTAATAGTAAGAATTAGTATGAGGTATCATGTCATTATAGCATTAAATTCTTTCTCTAACGGTGCCTTGGTGTGTTTCACGATGCTAATCATGGACTTTAGGCTGCTTCACCTAATGAAACTATGAAAAAGGCCTAGAGGGCCACGTGCTATGTGTTTCCTGAATCTCAATTAAATAATTTATTGTTATTATTTATTTAACAAGTTTAATACATATTATTCCTAGATGGGGTTTAAATATTATTCACGCGTGATTGATCGCATATAAATATTTATTGTCTATTTAGTAAATAAAAGTTTTATATATTTACTAGCAAGTAATGTTGTGATATTTATTTAATAAATAAAAATTAATTATTCAAGGACTAGTAAATATTATTGAGGAATGACATACCTAGATTAGTGGTATGATGAGAAATAATAAATATTTAATATTATTTTATTAAATAATATTTAATTTAACTCGCAAGTTAATAATATGTCGATAAATAATAATAATATTATTATTTGACCTGGGGTTCTATAGAGATTAAATAAATAATAAAGGGAACTTGTGAAATTATTTTAATTTAACCCTAGTAATATATAAATCCAAATATATTATTTTCTCAATAAGAAAAATCATTCTTTTTGGTTGCGGACAATAGATTTATAGAATTCTCTCAATACTTAGAGAGATCTCTCCTCCAAGAACGCTCCAAAGAATAGAGAGTGATATTCCTCCACCTCTCACTCCCGAGTCAAAAGAGATATTGGAGAACTATTTAGAAGTTGTTTTCAAGGAGATCAAAGGAAGAATACACACATGATTGGATCAACCATAATATCACTAAGATATACTTATGATGAAAGTTAGATATTTTTGGAACATTTGTGGATCACCATTAGTGGGAATCTACCCATGATTCCTATAGCACAACAATAGTGAAACACAATTTTTTTGTCAGATCCATCAACAAAGAAATAATTCCTTTAAGTCAATTATTTAATTAATTAAATTAATTATAAATAATATTTTATGATCCTATCAATTGGTTTTGGCATTATATCCATTTTTATATTGTTTTATTGAATTCCATAGATCACAATGTTTATCATTGTGTAAATCTTAGATTGATCATCAATCTTGGAAAAACGAAAAGTTTGGAATAAACCATCACATGATTCCACTGCGCCGAGAACCTACAAGTGGAACCAGAGAGTTCATGTAATTATTTATTATTACATAAATATTTTTTATGATTTTTGTATTTGTGATTTAGTTTTTTCAGTTCTTGTTTAATCTTTATTTTAATATGAATATAGGGATCTTATTTTTTGTCCATTATTTATTGAAGATCTATTTGATAAAAATAATTTTATGAGTAAAATGAAATCAATGAACTCATCTAGAGGTGCCAAGGATTTTTCCTAGATAACATAGAAGTACAAATTATGTTATCTGTGTTACACAACATGCACTTTTGTTCAATGCATTTGGAATTAATTCAACAATCAATTCGATGCATGTTAATTGATGAAATGTGATGTAGTTTATTCTTACAGAACATATTGACTAGGCCATCCTGGTATAGAGTCACCTAGATTACACATCGTGTAGCACATATACACGGTGTGTAGTCCCTTTGAGTCATAATTAGATCTGGTGTTTTATTGACGAACTACCTAACTAGTGACCATGTAACTCAGTGTCCACATATTTTATAGTCCCTTTGAAATGATGTGTACTCCATATTTGATGATGTATGATTTACACACCGATTCCCTATGTGTGTACCTTGGATAGTCGGTAAGAGATATACATGTCATGCAGCTCACCTGTAGAGGCTGTATACTTATACAAAATTACATTATTTAAAATTTATTTATTATACTATGTAAACCTTGAGGCATCTTCTTATGCGGGGTCATTAAGTTCATAGGACATTCCTTTTAATGTGTTTTTAATATATATATATATATACATGTGTGTGTGTGTGTTGAATTAATATCTTCATAATGTTCAAATCTACATATGATGTGTGAGTTATATTACAGTTGTTACTCTATGTGCATTGAATCATACAACTTGACCAAAAAAGAATTCAATTCATGTTATAGTACGCATCCAGTAATTAGTTGATAAGTCAATTATTCTATATGTCACAAAAGTAAAATTGTATACAAGTATAATACATGTTGGGTGGATTGGTATGAGTATTCACCGTGTTTCCTTCAAGGAACATTTATGTACATAGTAAATTTTATATAAAATTATTAAAATTGTTTTAAATTATAATTGATGAGAATCTCAGGTAAATTCATATTACAATTAAGATAAAATAATTTATTAATTAAATATGATATTTAATAGAATTAAGTAAGATTTATATTAAATATAAAAGATTAAGAATTGATGGGCAGTTTTGTTAAATCTTCAATTTTTTGCATGCATGTGGATGATCATGAGCATAAACCTGACTATTTTATTCGATTGATTTCATTTAATTTATTATTAAATTTAATTATTGTCCAGTGTGAAATCTCTCCTCTTATTATTTAGGGAATTTGTGCCCTTGATTTATTTTATAAATCTTTTTTCCTCACCTTCATGTGAGTAAAATCATATTTTATGGACATAGCTTCCAATCATGTGGTGGTGGTTCAAGATTTTAGATGAGGAAAAACCAATCCAAGATAGATATATTGGTGGACATATGGAAAGATACATCACAAACTGTAATTGGTTCAAGGTGTTTTTCCCCTAGGTTAGTGGTTAGTTTATCAACCAATAGATAAACTAACCATTAAATAATTCTCATGATCACACCACTTTATTAATTTATTTCTATAGTTTCATGGTTATTTAATTATGGATATTTTTCATGATCACATAGTTTAATGAAATTAACATGAAATAAAGATAGAACAAAAACAATTTGTCTCATGCATAAATATTATCTAAGACATCATTAATCACTTATGTAAATCCAATTAATAATAATAATAATGTAATAAAAATAATATTTGGAAATTTACTCATAAAAGGATAAAATCCCTCGATTATATATATTAAGTTGTTATGAACTTTAACTACATTAGTTAAAAATCAACCACAATTCAAAGTGCATGACCAACCAAAGCTGGGGTGCTTTCAATTATTAGGGAATTCTAACTTGAGGTTTTGGGTTAACCTAACTTAGTTCAGATCAAGGGTTGACTTCCAATGTAGGACATGGTGTAGCTAATAAGAAAAGGTTGAGGAAATCCTATTTAAGGATTTTAGGATAAGGTTGTCCACTCAGTGGATCAAGGAAGTGTGAGTTACTGAAGTTGGCATTTGGAATGCCTACCTAAAACCATTCGAGTTCCTTGACCAACCAAAGTTGGGGTAATTATAAGGGAAATATGGATCCTTTCCACTAGGATGTCCATGTAATATGATATTCTAAAACTATTGGTGAGTTTTATTGGGTTTTGATAAAATATTTAGTGGAAAATAAATATAATATTTATTTATTTTTCTAAATTTTATCAGATAAAGTACTAAAATTAAAATCATATTATCTGCAGAAACAATAATAAAATTACATCAAATATATCATTGTGATCCATACATGAGAAGAAAAAACTTTTCATCGACATAAATTTTCAATACGGGATGATAGGCCTATGCATCATGCTTCACCTTGAAAGAAAATTATATGTGATGGAAGAACCTTTTCCTAATACTTCTGAAAATGAGGCCAATGATGAAAAGCTATCTATCTATGAGAAAGTTTTGAATGGTTCCATAGATGTTCAATGTTTTATGATAACATCCATGTCTAATGAGATTATAAAAGGAATATGAGGACATGGATTTGTATTGCATGATGTATCACCCTCACGATCTCTATCAAGAGAAGGCGAGAAAAGAGAGGCAAGAGATATCTTATTTATTGTTCACAACTAAGCCTGTAGAGTCTGTGCCACCTGGGCCTCATTTAGTCAAGATTAGTGTCAACATTAAACTATTATAGATCGTGGGGATTACATTAACAGTTTAGTTTCATATAGATATCATACTTTCATCACTTTACAAGACTTTATTTAGTTTTTTTATTAATTACAACATGATTAGTAATGGGAAAAGTATTTTGGAACTTCTTATTTTGATTCACCCAATAGATGAAGACATGGGGTGTGATAAATCTATGGTCCTTATAGAGAATAAGAAAAGAACGAACAAGGAAAAGTATGCCAAGAACTAAAAATAGTCAAACGCTCTAAAACACTTGCCATCCAAGAAGAGGAAGATTTAGAGGTAAGGTAATGAAAAAAGGAAGAAGTATGTCTTGTAAGTGGCAAGCCAGTCCACTAGAATTGGAACTTCACCCAGATACTATGGGAAGCTAAAGGTGCATTCATTATTGGGTGTAATCTTTCTATATTTACACATTGTGTATTAGATACAAATTTTTGGGGTCACATATGTATCCAAATGTTGAAACTAAGTATATTCGAAAAGATTTTCATAGGAGAGGTGGATTTAAGATCTTCCAATAGTGTGAGGATGGATGCTCTATACATGGGTGACTAAACCATTCATTTCTAATGGGAATGATTTTGGTTTTTAAGG
This sequence comes from Viscum album, assembly GCA_963277665.1. Lineage (NCBI taxonomy): Eukaryota > Viridiplantae > Streptophyta > Magnoliopsida > Santalales > Viscaceae > Viscum > Viscum album. The sequence continues at coordinate 13,178,382 of OY728145.1, forward strand.
ATTGGTAATATGTATCTAGAGTTGAAAAAAAAATTATGTATCATGACTAAATACAGATGGGTTTATTTTCACGTTTGGAAATAAATTTTTTTCTTTTATAAGGATAACATAGGTTATGGTATGTCACATTTAAATAATATACTTTATGTATAAAATTATGAAAACCAAGTCTTGTAAATTGATAAAAAATCATGTACACATGAATCATACAACACCCATATTTGGAATCAATGTATTTTTCAAGTAAACTAAAAGAATTTGAAAAGGCTATATGAAGATGGTTATTTAGACTCATCTGAGCTAAAACCACATGAAATATGGAATTCTAGTTTACAAGGAAGAATAAACAAACCACCATTTGGTGGATTGGTTGAAAGGGCCACATAACATATAGGATTGGTACACATTTATGTGGGTGGAACATTTCTAATAGAAGGTAGTGGTATATATTTTTACTTCATAACATTTAAAGATGACTTGTGTAGATATGGCTATATCAACCTGATGATGTATAAGTCCTCCTCCATTGATAAATTCAAAGAATTAAATAATGATGTAGAGAATCAGATTGAAAATAAGATAAAGAATCTTGGATTGGATGGAGGTGGTGAATATCTTAACAAAGAGTTCATCAACATTCTATGAGAGTTTGGGATTATATCACAACTCACTCCACCTTACACACCACAGTGGAATGGTATTAGTTAATGTAGGAACTATACATTGTTAGACTTTGTAAGGACATTGATTAATCATGAAGATCCTCCATTGTCCTCTTGGGAATATGAATTACAAATTGCGATATACACATTAAATTGAGTATGAACTAAAGCAGAAAATGGAATTAACTTCGAGATATGGAGTGGAAAGAAAACCATTTTGATGCACAGATGTGTGTGGAGTTGAGAGAAATTTTTTAAATCCTTCTCAGGAAACAAACTAGAACCCTTGGGAAAGAAGTGTATATTTATAGGATATCCATTGGAAACAAAGGGATACTACATATACGACCCCTTAGATTAGAATGTGACAATATCCAGAGAATCCATATTTCTTTAGAGGTAAAAAATAGTCATAAAATCTAACGGTATGAAGACTGACATTGATGTAGTTAATTCTCAAGATACATAAGAGTTGTTACGTGAACAGATTCCACTGTTCATCATAGAAGAAGAAGTTTTTTAAATAGATGTACTGAGTAAGAGTATAAGGGAGGAAAGAGAATAAGAGAGATATGGTTTTCTTGTTACTGATGTTGGGGACTCATTATTAGTTGACAATGATGAACCTCTCTCCTACAAGGAGGGATTAGAGATCTCAGGATCTATAAGATAAAGAAAAGCCATTAATTTTTTAATGGATTCCATGTATTATAACCTTGTTTGGGTTCTGGTTGATGAGAAAGTTATTGAAAATATTATTGGATGCAAATGGGTATTCAAGAGGAAACTAGTTATAGAAGGTAAAGTAAATACATATAAATAAATGCTAGTTTCTAAAGGGTTCAAAAAGAATGAATGAATTGACTATGAGGAAACATTTGCACCAGTTTACATGTTTAATTCATTCTAAATTCAACTAGCTATAATAACTTACCATGAATATGATATTTGGTAGATGGATGTCAAAACATCATTCCTTAGTGGGAAACTTCAGGAAGATGTCTTTGACACAACTAGAATTGTTTGTGACTCCAGGTGATGCTAAGAGGATTTCCAAGTGCAAGAGTTCCATTTCTAGATTGAAGAAAGCATCCAGGTCAGGGAACATTCTATTTGATAAATCAATTAAAAAATTTATTTTCATTAATAAAAAATGTGAGCCATGTGTTTACAAGAGGTTTTGGGGAAATATGGTCACTATCATACAAGTATATTTTGATGACATATTACATATTGGAAATTCCATAAAAGTATTATGGTCAGTTAAGGGCAGGTTAAAAAAATTTTTATCTAAGAAGGACTTAGGTTAAGTGACCTCTATTCTAGGGATCAAGATCATTCTTGATATATTCAATAGTCTAACTGGACTAAGTCAAAGTACATATGTTAACCAATCACTAAATAGATTTAGTATGGAACAATCAAAAGGGTATTTGTTCCCATGTAACATGGTTTATATCTTTTAGAGAAAATATGTCCTTAGACACAATAAGGAAAAGAGATAATTAAAATGATCCCATATTCTTCACCAATAGGATCAATCTTGTTTTCCATGTTATGTACCAGAATTGATGTTTCCTATGAATTGAGCACAATAGAAAGATATCCAGACCATGTAAGAGAAAACCCTTGGTCTTCTTTTAAGAATATCTTTAAGTATTTAATAATAAAAAACGATTTGTTCCAAATATATCGAGGAGACGAGGATCTAGTCATAGGTGTTATACCGATGCTAGTTTTTATATTAATCAAAATGATATTAAGTCGCAGTCAGGATTTGTTTTCTATCTCAATGGGGGGCTGTGATATGGAAGAGTTTGAAGTAGCATGTTGTCACTGATTCTAAAGTGGAGACAAAGTATATAAAAGCCTTTAATGAAGCCATGGTAGCTCTTCAAATTCAAAATATTCTCCAACAGATTGATGTGGTACCTAACTGTAAAGACCCTATCACATTGTATTATGATAATATTATAGTAGTAGATCTTGAAAAATATCCATGTTCATACAAACGGAAAAATAAATACTCCAAAAGTATCACCTCTTGAGGGATTCTCATCAGAGGGGTGAATTTATAGTAATAATAGTTCCCATAGAGGAGAATGTGGTGGACCACATACTAAAGGCCTATCTAAGCAGAATCATAAGTATCATGTGATATCTAAAGGATTTAAGGTTGTTAGCAATTTTCTCAAGAGAAAGTGGGAGTCTATTGGATTTGGTTCCCTAGAATCAACTTCTGTGTACTTATTGATAACCAATATTCATTATTTTGTAAATTAATAAAAATATTATTACACCATGATTTATCTTATATGTAACTTAGTATGTGATAATTTTATAAGAGTGGATGTCTCACTAAAGGGTCATAGAGATTCCTGACTATGATGAGAACCTGGAAGTTCTATAAAACTATTCTTATATATATGTTCTATAGCCAGATTATATCATTTGAGGGAAAAAATGAAACATGATATCCGAAGTGGAGACTCATAGTACTCTGAGGCTCTGTCTCACGTTGTGCACCCATGGTAATATCAAGTAGAATATTATAAGAATGAGACCCACTATTAGGAAATCCACATTTATATGTGTCATTGGATGTTCCTATCTACAAATATGTGTATTGGTTCTTAGACTTATATTATTATTAATGAGTATTATGAGTCATGTACTTTGATGCATTGATGAGAACCGTGATGAAGGATGTTTGCGGTGATTTCACATAGGTTAGGTGCATCATGAGTGATATTGAATTAATGAATAATGTGAGAAAGGATTTGTCCCTTATGTTATTTAATAGAAGTTGATATCTTATTACATTATATGGAAATGATATGGCTTAAATAAATCCATCCCCACATTTTACAATAGTAATGTTCAATTTTTGGGAAGTCAAATAAAGAGACAACAAGCACATTGGTTGATGGAACCAACATGAAATTTGTTTAATTTCAGACATCGTGATAAAGGGATTATAATACATAGTAAGCATTCTTATGAGGTATCATGTCATTTTGAAATTAGAATTATCTCACTATGGGTTCCATGGTGTGTTTCTTGACACTAACCTTGGACTTTAGGCTACTTTACCTAATATCAATAAGAAATAGGCCTAGAGGGTCACATACTAAGTGATTCTAGAATCTTAGTTAAAGAATATATAATTAGTTATTATTTTAATAAGTGGCATAAATATTATCCCCATATGTGGTTTAATATTTATTCATGTATTCTTTATTGCATATAAATATTTATTTGGAATTTATTTAATATAATATATATTTATTTTTTACGCAATAATGTAGTGATATTTATTTAATAAATTTATAGTCACTATTCAAGGATCAATAAATATTATGTAGGAATGGGTGGCTGAGTTTAATGGTCCAGTGATAAATAATAAATAATAAATATTATTTGATTAAATGATATATAATTTAATTATGAAGTTAAGAGAATGTCAAGAAATAAATAAATATATTATTATTATTTTAGATGGGGTTTTGTAGGGATTAAATTCAAAAAAGGGAACTTGTGTAATTATTTTAATTTAACCCAAGGGATATGTAGACCCAATTATATTGTTTTCTAAATAATCCTATACATTTTTTTGGTTGTGCACAACAGATTTAAAGAATTCTATGAAGTCCTTGAGGGATCTCTTCTCCAAAAATTATCCTAAGAGTGGAGAGCGATCTTCCTCTGCCTCCCACTCTCATGTCAGGAGATTTATAAGAGAACACTTTGGAAGTGGTTATCAAGACAATCAAAGGTGGATGACACAAGCGCTAGGATCCATCGTGTAAACACCGAAAGATACCTATAGAGACATTCTGATATTTTTGGAACACATGTGGATCACCACTTGATCTAATCTACCCTTGATTCATACAACACAATGATGGTACAACACATATCGGCTCTCAGATCCATCAATAAACAAATAATTCCATCAAAGAAATTATTTATTTAATTAAATTAATTATAAATAATATTTGATGATCATATTTCTTGGTTCTGGATTTCTTTCCCTTGTCAATATTAATTAACTCAATTTCATAGATCACAATTTTTATCATTATGTAAATATCAGATTGATCATCGATCACGAAAAAGAAAAGTCAGACATGACCCATCCAATGCTTCCGCTTCACCTAAAACCTATAGAATTTTACATAATTTTTGTATTTAACCAATATATCCTATAATATGCATTCTATTTAAGGAATAATAATAATTCATGTTTTCTATATTGTTTAATGGTAATTCAATTTATTACCATATTCACATTTTTGGTGTGTGACAATTAAAATCCACTTATTGTTATTTGATAAGTTCATTTTGGAAATTTGGAGAACATCCCTATAAAGTGTTGTATTATAATACTTTGGAAACTTTATCCATTTTAAATGTTTTATGTTGATCTTTGGATGAGGTTTTAGAGTTAAATTTATAACCCCCACCCCCTTATGATTAAAACTGTTCTATGAAATGGTGTTAAAATAGTTCAAGGAACAACCAAAGGAATGTTTTTTTATCTAATATAAAATTATATTTATATATATTCTTATAGAGTGAAATAATTACATAAATATGTGAAAAATGGTCTTGAAATAAAAAAAAATCCTCATTATCATAATTTTTGATGATATCAAGGAACGTTTCCATAACAGTGGCTTATGAATTTGTGGTCATCAACTTTAGGATGAAAATATTCTCTAAAACTCTCCATTAGAACATGATTGTTATATTTTTCTTCCATATCAATGTTTTCATTTCCAACCTGTGTTCTCAAAAAAGGGAACATAGTTTCAAGGCCATTGTACATGAATTTCTGTCTTATAAATATTTTGTGTTATTAACCCTATAACAACCCTGTTTTTTATTACACACATAAACATGATTTATTACATAAACTTCACTTAATAAAAAATAGAATATTGATGGGTATAGTGTATTTGGGGATTAGTATCATTACATAACGACTTAAAACATGAAATACAACATCTATATTGAAACCTTCCTTTACATGACCACTACATTCCCCCGTACTTAGCATTGCATGGGATAACCTATGGAGATGCATAAGAAAAGGGTGAGATTTAAATACTAGTAAGGGAATAATAATAGAATAACCTGAGAAATACAATACGTGTTAGAAAATAGGCATATCTATAGAGAACAAGTGAAGCATAAAAATAGAGGCATGATAAAGCATGATAATCATAACATGTAAATGTTGCAACAATACTAAACATGGAATTTTCATGTGCCAAGGCACATTGCACATAGAGCATGAGTAAATCCAAATTTCACGTGAAGAACAAGTAAAACCTTGTCACAATTGAATTATCATGAGTAAAAACCCATTGAACAAGACGTATCATGATACTATACTTTACCCAATGCATTGGAGCGCTATAAGGGCCCACCCTTCTTAAACATTTTATTTCATGCATAAGTGTGCCACATGGATCATATAACATGGATTCATATAACATAACCATTTTTTCCATTATAAAGGAATGTTTAGTTCATACATGGAACTTTATAACCAATAATTAAGTGAGAATAAATGTGAATACCCTTGATAAAGAAATGGGTATGGTATTCACTACACAATGACATTGGATTAGAAAATCGGTGCAATTTCGGCAGCGTAACGACGTGACGTTATAATACATAAAAATGTTTGATGAGAGAGAAAGCGGTGTCTCATCATATTTACATGAAATGGACAGTAAGGGGGTCTTATAGATGTATTTCCCAACAATTTAAATGGAATTTAGAGTCATGATACAAAAGAATTGCTTGAATGTAAAAGAAGAGAGAGAAATTTCTTTCAAAATTTTGCCACAGTAACGGGTGTACATGGGAGGCATTTAATGAGAGATAAAGGGGTATCCCATAATTCAAACATAAAGAGGTCAGTATGAAAGAGGTGAAAACCCATACAACAACATTTATAATTATAATTAAAAGGGCATAACAACATTAAGAAGATTGGACAGAAATGAGAAAGGAAGAAAAACCCTTACTTGGAAGTGTGTTTCCAAAGGCTTGAGAGAGGCTTCTTGGGAGAAAGAGGCACCTTGGGAGGATTATAGAGAGATGATAACAGAAGTTGGAATAACTCCAAAGTCTTTGAGTGGGGAGGAAATGAGAGCTTGGGTGTGTTTATATAGGAAAGGTGGGGTAATCCTTTATTATTTAGGTTTCGGACACCTCACATTAAACTAATCCAAACCACAAACCAACACATGGTTTTTTCCCATGGTTTTTGAAAAAGTGAATTGGAAAAAAATATTTTATTAGGCCAAATTCTGATCTTATAAAAATAATGGGGTTGCTTATGTGGAGGTGAGTCACACTCCCAAGGAAAACAATTGAGAAAGACACGATGTTTAATAATTCATGAAGGGTCCATTAATGCTTTTTTAAATATTTCAAACAAACCCAAAAACACATTATTTTAATGGTAAAACATATATTGGCTGAACATAAATCTTATAGTATTTTATTACATCACTATTTGGTCATTATGATGTCATAAAACACATTATATATTTAAATGGTATTTAATTTTTACCCAAATATTTGACTGTCTCAGAAAATTATGAAAAATTCACCTTTGGATAATTTCAACATTATGATTCTAGAAATATTATTTATTTTAGCTAAATAATTTTCAAAATATGTTAATTTTCAGTTTTAAAATAAAAACCAATATTTATCGAAATTTCACGAGTTTTGACAAAAATGGCTTTCAAACCATAAAAAAAATTACCATTGCATTCATAAAATTATATGATCATTTATATTTAATAAAAATTTATTTAATAACAATAATAATATTTTATTAAAGTATTATTTAATTCAAAAATATTTTAATTCATCAAAATATATTTCATAGTTGAACATTTACAAAAAAATACTATTTGTGCTTTTAAAAGAAAAACTATTTACAAGGTAACAATAATAAAATGAAAGTATATTCATTATTCTGTACATAACCATAGTACTAGGGTCTTGTTACATAACCTATTATTACACCCGCATAAGACCGATGAGTAAGGTGTGTGATGGTGACATACCCTTGGGGTGGCTTGGATAACATTGCTCAGGTGGTAATCTCTATCAACTTCCATTTATCTCGTAAGCAGTCCTAATCGAGCTTAACATATTAAATCTTGGCTTGGGTTTGGTCAAGAGAGACGCCCAATGAGATGACCTCCTTTCGGAGCTCTGAAAAATGGGCTTTGTGTGGGGCACTTCTACTAGATGAGGCCATCACATCCTTTGTCCGAGTAAATTGGATTTGTTAAAGCCTTATATTTATAATAATCTAGTGGTCACTGTTCAATGTCTATATTAGAGATGGTCACAATTCTTAACATAAAACCAAAGAATTTGACATTTTATATAAACATTTTACATAAAGAGGTATTTAATTTGATCAAGAGGGATTTCCATTAATGAATGTTTTGGTCATTACAGTCTTCCCCCCTTAACCAATCTCTCCCTCTAAATTTTCATTCCCCACACTAAAAAAGATGTGGGTAACTCTGCTTCATCATTTCCTCTGATTCCCACGTCGCTTCTTCAAGCTTGTGATTTTTCCACAACACCATGATGAGGGGTATTGTCTTATTTCATAGAACATTTTCTCTACGATCTAATATCTTCACTAGTTTCTCCTCATAAAAAAGATCATCCTCTAACTATACCACCTCTAAAGAGAGTACATGTGAAGGGTCTTCTGTGTACTTCCTTAAAATGGATACATGAAAGACATCATGTACTTAGGCCATTGTAGGTGGAAGTCCTAGTTGATAGGCCACAACCCTGACCCGATCAAGAATCTCAAAGGGGCCGATGTACCTTGGACTTAACTTCCCTTTATTTCCAAACATCATGCCCTTATTCTATGGAGATATGTGTAGAAATACCATGTCTCCAACTCTAAACTCATGGTCTCATCGAATGTTATCTACATAACCTTTTTTTGACTCTGGGCTGCCTTGATATGTAGCTGAATGGTTTTCACCTTATCCACCATTTCATCGACCATTTATGGTCCAACCATCTTATCCTCACTGACCTCATCCCAACACGCCTGTTTCTGAACCTTTTACCATAAAGGGATTCATATGGTGCCATTTGGATTCTTGAGTGGAAACTGTTATTATAAGAGAACTCAACCAGAGGAAGATATTGATATCATCCTTCGTTCAAGTCAATTGAGTACGTTCTCAACATGTCCTCAAGTGTTTGGATAGTCCGCTCGGATTGGCCATCAGTTTGATGATGATAGGCCGTACTGAAGTTCAGTTCAGTATTTAGAGCATGTTGAAGACTCTTCCAAAACATAGAGGTGAATCTTGGATCTCGATCGAACACAATAGATAGTGGTATTCCTTGCAGCCTTACCACTTCCCTGATATATATTTGTTCTAGTTTATCCAATGATAAATCCTCCTGAATAGAAATGAAGTGTGCATCCTTTGTAAGACGATCCATAAAAACCCAGATTTCATTGTTTCCTTGGAATGTCTTTGGAAGTTTGGTGACAAAGTCCATGGTGATGTTCTCCCATTTCCATTTGGGTATGGGCAATGGTTGTATCATCCCCTTAGACTTCATCCACTCTGCCTTCAATTGCTGACACACTAGGCACTTTGATGTATATTCAGTGATCTCCTTCTTCATATTATCCCACGAATAATTCTTTTAGAGATCTCGATACATCTTTGTGTTTCCTAGTTGAATAGAGAAGGTAGAGCTATGTACATAATTCAAAATTTCCTTCTTCGGCTCTGGACATGATGGAACACATAGCCTTTTCCCAAATCTTACAATTACTTTTTCATTAACATTAAACTCTGAGGATTTCCCATTTCTGATAGCTTCCCCTTTTTCCTGAATTCCCACATCATCTTTTTGAGCATCTTTTAACTATTCCAAAAGTGACGGTAGAGAAATAATTTGTGAAATGATTGATGATTTTTCCTCTTTTATGATTCCCATGTCCATCTTCATCAAATATATGAAGATTGGATCCTTTTAAATTCTCAGCAATGATAGAATCTCTGGGTCCTTTCTACTTAGGGCATCCGCCCCTTTGTTCGATTTACCAGGGTGGTAATAGATTGAGCAGTCATAGTATTTGATCAGCTCTAACTATCTTTTTGTAGGCACATGTTCAACTCTTTCTGTGTGAATATATACTTGAGGATTTTGAAGTCCGTATATATTTCATAATTCTCCCCAAAGAGATAATTCCATCAAATTTTCAAAGTGAAGATCACTTCAGCCAACTCGATGTCATGTGTTGGATAGTTCTATTAATGAACATTCAATTTCCTTGAAGCATAGGCAATGAATTTTTCATTTTACATTACCAAAAATACCATTCCCTTAATCAAAGAATCACTGAATACCACAAAAAGTTCTCCACTTGTGGTTAATGTGAGCACGGGCATAGTGCTAATCCTCCTTTTCATCTCCTTGATGCTTTGTTCACATTCATCACTTCAAGAAAACATTACTCCATTCCGAGTTAGCTTGGTGTTTCTGACGCTTTAACTGGGGTGAGGGCATCTATCTGTAAAGGATGTGTGGCTGTGGCCCCACATTCCCGCTTTCCAAAGGCGGGCGGCATCCGTTCCTTATTCAGGGAAGTTTGCTCCTTGATCGAAAAGGGATGATGGGATGTCGGTTCTTCCTTCTGTGGATTACTCCTCAGAACTCATCACCTAGTCTAGTTTTCCCTCATAGATTTAATACGTTTTTCGTGAAACTCTTCCCATTTCCATGCTTCCTTGGATGCCGGTTAATTACACTGCTTCTGTCAGGACATTCCAAGGGGTCCAGTTAGGGCAACAACCTTCAGTTGGGGAAGTAGTCAAGTCGAGGCATCATTAACATGTCTAAACACTGGAGAATTGGCGTGTCTTTCTTTTGTCCCTTATTATAGGGCATCTCGAGGGCGCAGAAGCCCGAGGCATCCCACATCGAGCGCGGGGAATCATATTCCATAGGCATGTATCTGAGGATTTCCTTAGCTTCCTGTGTTTAACATGGGGTATGCCGCTAGTTTAACATCCAACGGAGATGGATTGGGCTGATCGGAACACTAGCCGGAGTGGATCGGATTGAGGAACCCCCTTGAGGGAACACCGATATCGGATCCAGCCCGTGGGCAGCTTCCTGAATGCTGTGGACGGGAATGGGGTGGCATGATCTCACCGAGATGTGGTGGCCCGGATAAGAATCATGATGAGTGATGGAAAGCTACACAGAGTGGAGGGGGAATGAAATGGGACCATCGTGGAGATGATGGTAGTTATGGGCTTGAGTCTTGAAGAGACTTCCTACGTATCCCCATGGTAGGGAATCAAAGTCCCCGTAGTTCGGTTGGTGAGAACCGACATGAAGTGGGTCGGAACGACCAATGGGTGATGGGCTTGAACCTCAGGGAGGCATCCTACATTCCATGCCTTGACATGGATAAAAGTCCACGTAGTTCAGGATGGGGGCTTGTCACACTAACACAGAGGCGGTCAGGACCAATAGTTGGCAGGCTTGAACCTCGTAATGCTTCCTACATACCATGCCTTGAGATGGATCAAAGTCCACGTAGTTTAGAATGGATGTTTGGGGGCTTACACTCGAGGCTTCCCAAGGATGTGGGTGAACTTACGTGAATGAGGTCGGAATGACTGGGAGTTTGGCTTGAACCTTGTGCGGTTTCCTACATACCATGCCTTGACATGGATCAAAGTCCTCGTAGTTCGGGATGGTGCGTCAGAGGACCGATGTGAAGATGGACCTTGGTCTGAAGGATTGTGGGCTTGAACCTCGTGAGGCTTCCTACATACCATGCCTTGACAGTAATCATAGTCCATGTAGTTTGGGTTGAAAAGGGGTCATTGAACTGACATGAATGGGTGTCAGAAGAACTGGATGGTAGGGTCACAACTGCTTACCATTATATTGGGATTTAGTTTAATGTCATGCTGGATGGGGTCGTGTCGGAGAACCAACGTGAATAAGGACCTTGGTCCTGGTAGATGGTCGGATTGAATCTCAGGAAGTCTTCCTACGTACCATGACTTGACATGGATCAAAGTCCACATAGTTCAGAATGGTGTGTGTCGGAGGACCGATGTGAATAAGGACCGTGGTCCGTTGGGTGTTGGGATTGAACCTCATGGAGGCTTCCTACGTACCATGCCTTGACATGGATCAAAGACTCCCTAGTTCATAATGGATGTGGGTGTCGCCGAACCAATGTGAAGAAGGACCTTGGTCCGAAGGGTGTCGAGCTTGATCCTTAGGGAGGCATCCTATGTTACATGCATTGACATGGATCAAAGTCCTCATAGTTCGGGAAGGATTTTGTCAGTGAACCGACGTGAAGATGAACCCGAGGGTCCACTGGTGGTGGTCTTGAACCTCGTGGAGTCTTCCTACCTACCATGCCTTGACATGGATCAAAGTCCTTGTAGTTAGGGATGTGGAGTTTAACGTCATGCGAGACGGGATGTAGTTTAACGTCATGTGGGAAAGGGGGCATTTGGGGCTTACACTCTGAGGTGACCCATGGTGTTTCATTGTCGGTGCTCACTCTAATCCCACAGGAGTCATGCTCGGTGTGAGAAACAAGAGGTCGTAGGGACCTGATGATCACGTCGTGAAGGGTGTGTCCGTGCGAAGCAATGTGGGGCTTACATGTTAGGCGGCCCATGGTAGGGGACTTACTCCAGGATGGAGGCCTGAGGGTGAAAAAGTGCAGCGGGAGAGGGATTTGGGACCGAATAAAGGAGGTGCATCATTCCATATCACGCTTTTTGCTGGCCCTGGCGGTGGGGAAGTACAGAGGTGCATGGGTGCTACCTTTCGCAAGAAGGATTAGGGAATTACACAATGATGACCGCCCTTCCCCCATGGAAAAACTCCACTCCCAGAAGGAGGATATCATCCTCTATGGTCCATGAAGAGGATATCATTCCCTATGGAGGCTAGGGTGTGGAGAATGTCCAAGGTGGGGAGACCTCGTGCGAGATGCACAGAGAAATATCACAGTTTAACGTCGTGTGTTGAGGATGAGGGTGCTTCGCAGTTTAACGTCCTACTGCTCCGACGAGGTGGGTTTAATCCGCACCCCTAGGAATTACATGACTGGTACCCTCTACTCCATGTGGGAGGGAAGGTACCGGCAATGACGTGTAGAATGGGGGTCGCAGTGTGAACCATCGAGGGGTCCACGTTAGCGTGGCTATATGAAGAAGCAATAGCCATTAGCGTGCCTATGAGAAGAAGTATTAGGCGATGCAACGCCATGGGCGGTATCATCCAGGGGACATTGAAATCACATTGTACAAACCTGGGGGGCTGCACGGGAGAAGAAATTTTCAAGCAGAGGGGTCCATAGGCTAGGGCCTTGTGGAACTCGGTTGCTATGCGTAGTGGAGGGAATTTGCGAAGGGGTGTGCTTCGCGAAGTGGGGTGCCTTATCCATAGCATTGGGTAGAGGTGTGAATGAGAGGTAATTCGCGAAGTGGAAGAGTGTCCATGGAGCATTTCCTCGCGGAGCATAGATGCCTCGCAAAGCGAAGTGCCGGGAAGAAATGTGTTTTGCGAAGTACAGTGACTCTGCCTTGGCATGTGGATCACGTGTACAGGAGGGGTGTTTCCTGAAGCATAAACACTTCACGACAACCCGGGTCCCCTTGGGAATCACCTTCCTTCGTGAACACCTGTAGGCTTCGCGAAATGCATCCCTCTAGGAAGAGGGGCTCTAAACGAGACAAGGCGGAGGCATCTCGCGAAGAGAAAATACCTTGCAGAACTCATGATTCGCAGAGCAAAGAGTGCTTCATGATTTGGGAACAGAGAAGCCGAAAGGTTGGATTGTCTGTCCGTGGGGGCTCAGGGGGATATTGGTATTTATAGGCAGGAGGCGCCGTGAAGCAGAGCTTACGTGGCGCAAAGGGGGATTCGGTTGCTTCGCGGCGGGTCACGAACATCAACCGAGTTCGCCGAGGGGTACCACCTATTTTGCTTCGCGGTGGGTTCGTGAACGTCAGGGGTGTTCGCGGAGGGATACAGCCTATTTTGCTTCGCGGTGGGTTCACAAATGTCAGGAGAGTTTGCGGAGAGCTACTGCCTCTTTTGCTTCATGGGCGGGTTCACGAACATCAGGGGCGTTCACGGAGAGCTACTACATCTTTTACTTCATGGCAGGTTCATGAATGTCAGGGGTGTTCGTGGGGCGTACCGCCTTCTTTCCTTTGCACCGAGTTTGTGTTACTGGGGGACTCTACACCGTGGCTTCGTGAGGCTGGCCGCAGGGCCTTCTTTTCTTCATTGTTTTCGTCCAATATCTTGTAACCAGCAAATGCCCCCCCCCCCTCAGACTTGGATTTGCGGAGGGATCAAGGGTTGAATTCTGAGGGAAATCGCCAAAATTATCGGTAGTTCGCGGTGCTGAATCGCGAAGAGGGTGCCCGAGGTAGATGAGGGCAGTGCGGTCTTGACACGCCGCGAAGCTCCATGTGGGCTAGACGCGACGCGAAGCTCTGTGGGTTTCTTCCTATAAATAGGGGGCTGACCTCTCTTGTCCTTTTACTTCTTCCGCAATTTTTTCCTTTTGCGCTCTCGATTAGCGAAGCTTTGTGTACTCGGTGACTGCTCACCGTGAATCGATCTTCGCGGTGAACCGCGAGTCTCTGACTCCATGACAGTACCAAGAGAACGTGTGCTTGTAGGCTGAGGCCAGGCTCCGTGATTCTGTTTCGCGAAGGAGCTCCGCAAAACGGCTTCATGACCCGAACTATAAAATTTCCAAAGCCTTTAAAAAACAAATGGCCCATCAAGAAGATTCCCAGGGGGTGCTTGAGGATGCCGCTTGGAGGGACAAGATGGACAAATGTCTGGGCCTTGGGTAGCTTGTCCAAAGCCACTCGGAGCATAATTCTTTGACGGAACTATTATCAGAGAGAAAAAAGAACTATTCGATGTGCAAGAAGCTTCCCTTGTATGTCTTCAGGGTGGGGGATGATGTCTTCATTCCTGAGGTGATTAGGGATGAACCATTTTGCTGGTTCAGAAGCACGTTGTGCTAGCATAATGGTTTAGGGCAGTTGATGGTCATGCGAGGGAGGCCTTCACACCTGTCACTGACAACTGCCTGTACTATCATTTGAAAAAGAATTATGGGAAGCCCTTGCAACTGGAGACGTCCCCTCCCATGTACCTCACCATGCTGAAGGCAGCTTTGGGTGATTTGAAGAAGGGGTGGTCCGATGAGTGGGACTCGTGCCAGGGCGGCAACTTCATTAATGATTGGGCATGGGCCTACTGGGTAGGCGCCTCATGCAAGGAGTTTGGAGCCGAGCTGAGGAGAGTGGGCTTGTATGAGGCGTAATGCGCCTCCCAATTCCACATTTATCAACCGAAACACCTAATGCCGGAGTTGTTGAGAAGATGGTCATCTAGGACCAACAATTTTCACCGGCACCATGGGGAGGTTGGCATCAGTCTGTGGGATGTCCATCAGATTTCATGGGTCCTGATCATGGGGGATATATATGATGAGTTCCTCCCCGTCATGAGTGCGTGGGAGGATCATGAGTAGATGTCGTGGCTGGCGATGGAACTGATCGGACTATTCCCCAGAGAGGATAATGAAGTGGTGGGAGATGTCTAATTTAAGAAGTGGTTCAAGAAGTTTCTGAACTTCCCAGAGGATCGAGAGTTTCCCCCGAGGCCTCGAACTTTCCCAAAGGGGGCTCAATGGGGAAAGAAGCACTCGTATTGGCCACTCATGGAGGAGAGCCAATGGAAGACCTGGGGTTTCAGTGTTAGTACTGAACAGTGGTCGATAGTCAGGCTGGAGGTCATTATCGGGGCCCTTATCTGCGGTTGAATCCTACCAGTGAGGGATACCAACATGGGGGTGCGGCCCTGATCATTCATCATGGCAGCCATGTTGGACACAGGAAGGAGGTTCAATCTATGGATTCTGATGCTCTCCAGATTTTACAAGATGTTACGGCATGTTATCGTGGGCAAGAATCCACCGAGGATATGTGGGGCCTTCCATCTTCTGTATGGGTGGATCACGGCGCACATCAAGGAGGTTTACGAATATCTGAATCTCATTTCACCTCCGGGGTCAAACTTCCACCCATCCATTCTAAATGCTTCTGGGTGCTTTCCCACCAAATTAATCGTTCCTTTGGTACTAAACTGGGTGTGGAAGGTGGAGGAGTTTAATTTCCACCCATTTCCATTTCCGACGGGGGTACTTATCGATGATGGTCGGGGGACGAAGGAGAATCAGGCTTATCTCCTGGCCTTTTGAGGTGGATTCTTGGTGTCAAGGGTGGACCGCGAGCCTCTGTGCGAGTCGTACACCCCACACCGGTTTGAAAGGTAATTCTAGTGCCTGCAGGGCTGACCCCGCAGGTCTACTGGGAGGTGCGCCATGAGGAGCACCCGTGTGTAATGAGGCAATTGTGTCTCATGTTCACACAGGAAGACAGGAAAATGCGAAATGCATTGCCTCTGCCCACTACCGCCTCCAGACTGGTGAAAGACTACTCCATAAGCTGGGAGACAGCTTTCCCAGGGGATATGAAGAAGCATCCAACCGTTCGAGATGGTGATGGTAGGCCTCCCTTATCCCGAGGTTGGGGTCAGAGGGAAGAAAGGGCCTCTCACGGTGGCGGGGACACCGTGGTGGCGAGACATGCACTAGCTGAGGTTGAGATAGCAGCAGCAGATCCAACAGCGGTAGTGGACCCAGTGGTCCCGGATGAGCAAAGCCATCCGGAGGGGTAGCCACCGAGGGGATTCCGTAGGATATCTACTCAGGCTCTAGGGCAACGTCTGTGCCATATCAACATGCCAGATAATATTTTTTTCCCAGATGTCTGGGACGTTTGGGATGTCAACCGGAAATTCATCAGCCCGCCCGAGATGTGGGAACACCTGAACCACCTTTGGATGGATTTACCAGGTAAAGGCCCTGTTTGGGCCGGTTTTGTAGTGTCGCCGGCAGAGATGGAGCAATATCGGGATGAGTTGGAGGACTTTGTACATTCTAGTGGTGCCCCGCATCCAATGACAGACCGGTGAGGGTACTTCTGGGTCGGATGGTTCCCCAACAGCCGTCGGCCTCTAAGATGAGGGAGTGATTCCCCCTATCGGAAGATTCAGATGAATCCTCTCGGGGAGACGAGGCCGGTGGAGGGAGTCCGTTGGGGGAAGTAGAAGTCGGCGATCAAGACTCGGATCTCGATGATTTCACGGAGGCTCTCGAGGTAAAATTCAATGTTTCTTCCCTCGGGGTCTGCTCTTAGGACATTATGGACCTCTTACCAACATCTGAACTGTGCAGAAGGAACTTGTACACAAACCTCACTCTCGCCCCTTGGTGGGTGATGATGCAGGACCCTCAGAACCCGCGCCTGTGGCCTCGTCCAGTTCGGTGTGTGGTAAGGCTAGGACACCTGAGATAGATATTCTAGAATCTATGGACCTTCCGACAATATATGGAGGTCCACGCATCGAGGCCCCATCAACATCAACTCTGGAGCAGTACCATGAGTTTAATCTCTGTAAGTCGTCTCCGATGAACTCATTACTGTCACCTGCTGATCGTGCCAACTGACGTCCATTCCCTTCTATGTCACATACATTTCTTTGACTGTAAAGGGATGTTGTGGCAAGGATGGTCGGGATTTCTAGAAGCATCACCCCTAGGGCATGCTGGTGATCATGGATATCGTTACCCAGTCCACCCGAGCTTCGGTGTCCCCTATCGTTGGAGGGACCACCAGTGGGGTGGTGCCTGAGGTCATTGAGGTGGGGTCCGACGATGAGGATTTGTCCGTCAACCCAAGTCCCGCCACATCTGATTCAACACCAGATGTCACGCCTGATCCCATTCCAGATGCAGATCCCACTGAATACTTCTTGTGGGTGTACCCCACATACGAGCCCTCTAATCACGCAAACTGGGATGAGATGACCTCTGATGAAGAGGATAGTAAAATTGTTAGCCGCCGATCATGGAAGCTGATCATGCGCTTCATCAAGGACACCCCCTAAGAGCTATGGCTGGACGAGATGGATAGACTTCGCTCATGGTTTCATGAACTGTGTACTGGGGGGAGTGGATTCCCAGCACCCTCATCTGCTCATTCAAGATCTTATGGCAGAGAAGATCTGGGAGTATGATCGCGGGCTCAGTGTGGGCTGGATGCGGATGAAGGAGATTAACATCAAGAAGATCCAGGAGGCTGAAAACGAAGTCCAACACCTACAAATCCGGGTAGATGAGCACTCAGCCTCTCTCAATGCACAATCTGAATTGATCTTGTGATTGAAAGACCAGCTTGTAGAGGCAGAGGAGTGTATGTGGTAGGATTCCGAAGATATGGTCGTCATTCAGGCTGACGTAGATCGGGCTCGAGCTGAGGCTGATGAACCATGCCCCATTGTTGCTAAGGAGGAGCGGGAGCTAGTCGGAGGCAGACATTCCTGGATGCCACAAGTCGAAGGGTGGCAGAGCTGCAACACTCTTTTGATGGGGTCAATCCTTCCATGGGGTAAGTTGACCCCCGGGTACTATAATGATTACAAACCATTAAACGTAATTTCGTGCTCTGATTGTTTTGAATGTCGTATCATGCACGAGTTCCATTGTTTACACTAGTTCATTGCATCCTTACGATGTTTACGGAACATTCAGTGACAATTCCCTAAGCTCACGTGGGTCAGGCCCAATATGAAAAAAAAGATAGGCACCTCATCACCCCATCCAAACATAGGAGTGCAAACCAAGATTTGGGCATCCGGGGTTTGGATAACCGGTCCAGATTTCCAGTAAATGGGAGAGACCTGACTGGATAATGAAGTTCTTAGAATAGCCAAATTACCGTTTTTCCAGCGTGCTCTTGTGCACGAATGGTGCAACTCCAGGGGTGCTAAAATTGGTCCAAAAAGATGGTAATGGGAAGTTTAAATCATGATACCCACGATTCGGATCATTTTGGGGGTGACGTGACAATGAAGGATAACTATTGATTGTGGAAGAAACACAGTATCCTTATTGTGTTAGCCTGAAACGGGGATAACAAATGAGGGCCGACCGTTGACCATATTCGAAACACAGGGCTTAACTAAAAATGCTACCCATTAGTCTTCCAGAACATTGGCTCAAGACAATAGTCGGGACATCGGCCAAACATCCATACTATTGGGGGGTTCCTCCAAACATGAATGGGGATGAGGGTCCGAATAAGGGGGCACACAAAGCGTGGAATGTGGAGTGAGGATTTTTTCGAATATAATCCAAAACCCTTGAGGTTACACCATCACGGTGGAAGAACACTAGATGGACGCATCAGTTTGATCATGGATCATTCTTTCTTTCAGACAGGGCCTCTCTAGCGAGGGGGGGATGTCACTTTCCAATGTCATCTTGGGGCATCCTGAACTTGTTCAGGGCAAAGTTATAGTTGTACAGTTCCCTACGAGGGGTTCATCCAGGGGGGCGAAAAGGGGAAGAACATGATTTATGATTCCTGTGGCAGGACCCTGGGTGAAATACCTGGGCGTCTCTACGTATCCCATGAAGATGGGAATCAAGCTGTAAGTAATTCTTGGAGCACAGTTTAACGTCATGTAGGACGATGAGAAGCCTGGTTGCACCATTACATATCCCACCAAAACTACTAATCCTACATGAGTCATGCTAGATGTGGGAAACAAGAAGTAATGGGGAAATTTCCCGACACAGGATGGGGAATGTTAGGGAGAAGGGACACTCAGTGAATATCGGACCAATGATGCTAACACGTCAGTGTGGTGCACCTACACGTGCGAAGAGATAAAGTCGAGTATGTCGGAATTCCACTTGAACATGAGGAATTGGAAATGTGTGAATCATGATGCTCAAAATTTGGATCATAATGGTGGCAGCGTGATGATGGAGGATAACTGTTGACCGTGGCGGAAACGCAGTATCCATATCGCATTAGCCTGGAATGGGGATAGACAAATGAGGGTCGACCGTTGACCATGTTCGAAACATGGTACCTATTGCAAATATCATCCGAGATCCTTAGGGACATTGGCCCAAAATTATAGGAGATCCCTTAGGCCCAACATCTATAGAGAGCCCTTAATCCTAGCATCCATGTCGTCTAAGGGTCCTTTTTGACGTGGAAGAGAATAAGGATCAAAATAGCGAGCACACGAAGTTTGGACATGGAACAAGGGGATGTCCCTGTGATAATTCCACTCTTCGAAATCTTTGTCAAATCTCATCTGAATAAGACAATGAGACATATTAGATAGAGGGAGCCGAGTCCTTTCCCATAGTTAGATCTTAGTTTAGGGTTGTAGAATTCAGACTATGGATGATAGGAAACACAGGAGGCATGTGGCGGGTAATTACAAAAAACCTGACGTGAATGGGAATTGGGGATGTGTACGACGTAATGAATAACCCAACATGAATGAGGACATAATCCCACAACACACTGCACAACCCCGTTGGGAGAGGTTTTAGGTCAAGGGACCTAAAACGAGAGTTGAGATGGTCCTGAAGCAATGTTCAAAGGCGTTCCTATGTACCCCATGGGGATGGGGATCAAGATGCACGTAGTTCTTGAAAGGGTCTTAGTTTAAGGTCTTAGAACTCAGACCATATTGGTAAGGAGAACAGGAGACACATGGTAAGGTGGTTACAAAACTCGACATGAACGAGGACATAATCCCTACTTACCATGTGTTCTCTGGGGAAGTGCTTGAGTCGAGGGACCGAACACGAAAGTTGGGCTGGGCCCGCGGGGAAGTGCTCGGGCACTACTACGTATCTCATAAGGATGATAATAAAGCCATACGTAGTTCTTGAAAGGTGGCATGGCACGGTAAGGTACCAATTCAATGGATGAAAGAGGTGCGCGGATCTAGCCCACGCACCAAGAAAAGTGGTATTTGATAAATCTTGTTTTTCCTTTAAGGTGAGTGGTTTTTTTGTGAAGTGACAGCCCTAGGGATGCAAGATCTGGTGTCTCCATAAGAATCAAGTCATAGTAGGAATTGACAAATGGTATGGCGCGTGACCAATACCCAACGTGATGTCCTCTACAATGAGGCCATCACAATGCAGTGCCATTTTTCATCGTGCGGCCAGGACAATAATGTCACAGTTTAGGGTTGTGTGATAGGACCTAGCATGAATTTTAACGTCATGTGATGAAAATGTAGCATAGATGATGCTAGGAGGGGAATGGGTAAGGTGCCATGAAAAATAACTGACATGAATAGGGACATGATCTCACATCACACCGTACGCAACCCTGAGAAAGGAACCTTGGGCCAAGGGGCCCAAATAGGGGTGAGGGTGAAAGGGGCATGAGAAACTATCTCCCAGCTGAGTTGGACTCAGAAAAAAGATGTCTGAGTGACCCATCGCATCCCATGGGGATGAGGATCGATCCGTGCATATCCCTTAATGAAGATCTTAGTTTACGGTCTTAGAGCTCAGAACGTGGGAGCCCCGAAGGATGCTGTATTGCAGCTTTGTCCCCCTAACGTGCAGAGGTGCACTGAGGGATAGCACAAAGAGTGTCGATATTCCACCTAGACACGATGGGGTGGAACATAACGTGAATCTAGCAACCAACATTCAAGGATTTATGGGGCTGGCATGACGATGGAGTATTACTACTGACCATGTTTGCAACATAGTATCCTATCGAAGAACCCTTAGGCGTTGTATCCATGCCATTCTTGGGGGTCCCTCCAGGTGTGAAAGATAATTGAGGTCCGAATGAAGGGGAACACGAAGCTTGAAAAATGGGAGGAACTTGCCTAAGTTGAATATGACACTTTGGGTCCTAGACCAGAGTACTCTTAACACATGGGCGAACCACTACAAGGGGCCGAGGGACTCAAATTGAGGGTGGCCAAAAGATGGTGGATTCTCGGGAGAAGGGGGGAATAGTGCAAAAAACCCTATACCAAACCTATATATCCCCCTCGTGGAGAGGGACAGGCCAAGGGGCCTAGGTGACCAGGAGATCGGGAGATCTTTAAGAGGTGGGGCTGGACCCAAAGTCTAGACATTCGGGTGGTCCTACGTATCCCACAAGGATGGGAATCAAGCCACACATAGTTCTAGAATGTTTCCTTTTAATTTCATGCGGGACAGGTGACAATATGGCTAATTTTTAGAACGGGGTGCAGGTGTTGCGGCTATAGAAAACCCAATGTGAATGAGGACGTAATCCCATACCACACCACGTGGTCCCGCTGTCAAAGACCAGAAGGCAGGACAGAAAAGACAAATTAGAAAATCTCAGGCTGGACCCAGGTTTGGGAATTCATACATATCCCAATAAGATGGGAATCAAGCTGTACGTAGTTCTTGGGAGATCTTAGTTTATGGTCTTAGAGCTCGGACCATGAATGAATGGCAGCTCTCCATAAAAGAGAAGGCCTAAACCCTATACCTAAGCCCATGTGAGTCAAAATCGGTGTGAGAAACAAGGGAGGAAGATCCTTATTGCAATACCCGGAATGTCCATCAGAGGAAAGTCGGTGCAGAGCCCTGAAGGACACCCTTACCGTGACTTCTGTCCTTCTAACGCAAAAATGGACACTCAAGAATAGTATCAAGATCTTCAAAGCTCTTATTGGACATGATGAGGTGGAGAATAATGTGAATCATGTAACAGACATTTTGGGCTTAATGGGGTTGGCATGGAAAAGGAGGATAACTGTTAATCGTGGCAGAAAAACAGTCTCCATATTGCGTTAGCCTGATGTGCGAACAACAAACAAGCATAGACCGCTGAACATATTTTTCATGCGGGATTTGTATCAATTTGTTGTCCAAAAACCTTGGGGTCGTTGGCCCGTAATGGTAGGAGAGCCCTTAGGCATTATATCCATGTCATTTTTGGGGGTCCCTCCAGGTTTGAAAGATAATGGAAGCCCTCATGAAGGGGAACACAAAGCCTGAAAAGTGGGTGAGAACATGTCTGAGTAGATTCCGACATACTAGGCACTAAACCAGAGTACCCTTAGGCACACTGGTGGACAATTGAAAAAGGGTCGACAAAGGTGTCCATGAAGGAGAGGGTAGGCCAAAGGGCCAAGGTAAAATGGATATTTCCAAGATATGGGGCTGGACCCAAAGTCTAGACATTCGGGTGGTCCTACATATCCCATAATTATGGGAATCAATCCACACGTAGTTCTCAAAGATACCCAAAGGAAAGATACCCTACGAGGATGTGTACGGCGTGGCGAGTAACCCGATGTGAATGAAGACATAATCTCGCACCACACCGCATAGTCCCTTAAGAGAGAACCTGGTCTAGCGGCTTGAAAAGGCCAAAGGGCATGATAGTTGGGCTTTGGTCAGGAAGGCCTAGCCTACTCGCAGTTTAACGTCTTGCAGTGAGGACGAGGTTCATGGAATAGGATTCCCTGGATATGGGAGGTGTACGACACAACGAGTAACCCGACGTGAATGAGGACGTAATCCCACACCACACCGTACACTCTGGGTATGAACTTGGGCTAAGGGGCCTGAGAAATCTATGGGGCCTAAAGCTGGGTCTCGGTCAGGAAGGCCTGAACTGCTTTCCATTTAATGTCATGCAGTAAGGATGGGGGCCAGGGGGCCGGAAAGGCCAAGGGTCATGAGGCTGGGCCTCGTTCAGGAAGGCCTGATAGTTTTCAGTTTATCATCATGCAGTGAGGATGGGGGAGGATATGGTGTCTCATCCACAAATGTGTACGACACGGCGAGCAACCAGACGTGAAGAAGGAAATAATCCCACACCATATCAAAAAATCCCATAAGAGAGAAACTGGGTCAGGGTCCCAACAGTCGGCCCTACCCGGAAAGAGTTCGTTGCTTCGTGATAGGGCAGAACGAATCACTGCACTCGATGTTTGGGACATCTTGGGGTAGACCCGAAGTTCCAGGGAAGTTGTTGACCATGTTCAAAACACAGCGTCCCTATGGTGACCTGATATGGGAGCAAAAAATGTGCATCGACCATTGACCACATTTGAAATGCGGGACTTTTATTGGCTTGTTGCTCGGCACCCTCGAGGGAGTTGGCCTGAAATGGTAAGGGGGCCCTTATGCCTGGTATCCATACCGTACAGGGGCCCTTCCAGATGGGGAAAGTGATGGAATCCTAGTGAAGGAGTGGGTGAAGCATAGTTGTACCCATCTACAAAAGAGGTGAACATCTCTAGGGAGGGGAATGTACAGCCTAATAGAGGCTAGATCAACGTGAATTGGGGAAAACGTATGCACCTTGCAAAATGTCATGACCCGAGGGGAAGATTTTGGCTTTTAGGCTGGGCCAACAGACAAAATGTCCGGGTGTTCCTACGTATCCCATGAGGATGGGAATCAATCCACATGTAGTTCTCAAGATGCCATGCAGTTTAACGTCGTGCGGTGAAGACATGGGAGGATATAAGAACGGGATTGGGCACGTGGTGTGACCATTATAATCCTCGTATGAGTGGGGCTAAGAAAGCCTACTCCACATCATGCGAGGACCCTCCGAGGAAACTATACGCAGGGGGAACTGTCAAAGAGAAGAACTTGGGGCTAGGCTCAAGACGAGATGTCCGAGCGTTCCTAAGTATCCCATGAGGATGGGAATCAAGACATACATAGTTATAGAAGAATGATTTAATGTCATGCGGGATGATGAAACTCATCTCATTCGGGGATGTGTACGGCGCGGTGTATAACCTGATATGAAGGAGGACGTAATCCCATACCACAACATACAATCCCACAAGAGAGCCCGAATCGGGGAAGGCCATGGGGACTGAGGCTAGGCCTCAGTCAGGAAGGTCTAACCAACTAGAAGTTTAACATATTGCGGTGAGGAGGAGGTAGATCTTAGAGTCGGGTCATAGAGCTTGGACCATTTTGCAGTTTATTTTCATGCGGGGTGATAATGAGCAGTTTAATGTCATGACGGATGATGATGTAGTTTAACGTCGTGCAAGACGATCTTGCAGTTTAAATTCATGCGGGACTGGGCAGTTTAAGGTCTTGTAGGACCATCGTGTAGTTTAGGGTCATGTGGGACCATCTAGTTTAAGGTCATGTATGACCATACAGTTTAAGTTCATGCAGTACCGGGGTGTATTTTAGGGTCATGCGGGACCCAGAGGCTCAAGAAAAGTATTGCTTGAGGAACTTGGCGTTGGTGGGAGGAGTTATGCGCTCACCATCCATGGTTACAAGAGAGTATGCTCCATTGGGGTATACCTTATAAATTATTTAAGGCCCTTCCCATTTGAGCTCCAGCATGGGTGGTTTCCTACTAGGGATCATTGTTGCTCGGAGGCCCAACACCATGTCGCCTTGTAGAAAAGAGCAAAGGTGAACCTTTTTTTTGAAGGCGATGGCTATCTTATTCTAATGCCTTTATAGATTGTACAGGGCATAAAGCCTATTCTCGTTGAGTGATTCCAATTTAGCTAGATGGATTTCGGCCACCTTATCTGGTGCCTGCTGGTCATAGACTGCAGTGCATAACAATAGTAGCTATATAGCGATGGGCAGGATGGTATCGGCCCCACACACCAGGGAATATAGAGTCACCTTGATGGAATTTCGATTCGTCATCCGATACGCCCAGAGGGCATTGGGGAGCTTGTCCGACCAACTTTTCTTGTTCTGACCAACCATTTTCTGAAAAATTTTAGAAAGGGTTTCGTTGAATGCCTAGATCTATCCATTTTCCTGTGCGTGATAGTGAGAGGTATGGTTTGAACGGATATTGTACTTGTCATACAATTTTTTCAGATCGTATGCTATGAATTTGGTGACGTTATCGGTGAGGATAGCGTGAGGGACTCCGAACCGGTGGATGATATTTGAGCTCATGAAGTCAACGATGGAATGGACCTTGACCTCTTTGAGTGGAACTACCTCTTCCCACTTGGAGAAGAAATCTATTGCAGTCAGGATGAACCTACACTGGCGAGCTGTCACCAGTGGATATGGTCCCACGACATCGAGTCCCCGCACTGAAAATGGCCAATAGTACTTGGTGGAGTGGAGAGGCTCTGGTGGACGATGCAGGAAGTTAGGATGAACATGTAACGTGTGGCATCTCTTGGAAAACTCAATACAATCATGGATCATAGAGGGCCAAAAGTACCCTAGTCTCCGGATCTGATGGGACAGCTTTGGCCCAGACTGGTGGGAACCACATGAAATGGCATGAACCTCTAGGATAACCTAAGAAATCTCAACTCCTTGAATTAAACGGAGTATAAAACCATCTAATCCCTGCTTTTAGAGGATTAAATCAAGACTGGGACCACTCTGGAGGGTAAACAGCAGTTCGTGGCGTCGGATTCGCTCTCACTCGATCTGATCATCTGCAAGGCAAACATTTTGGAGATACTAGACAAAAGGTGCCCTCCAATTGAGAGTGGCATCAACCACTGCATTTGAAGAACTTGGGGCACCTAGAGTGGATGATCTGATGGTAAGATGGATTACCCATAGGCCATCGTTATCTTCTGGGGTGACGGGGGGCGATGAATCTCCGGTGTGCCACATGTATAATCAGATCATCCTACTCAGGTTCTACAAGTGATGTAGATAGGCCGGCCAAAGCGTCCGCTCAACCATTCTGTGATTGAGGGACATGGGTAACCTCTGGTTGAGAAGGGAACTGGGCCATTAGATGGAGGGTGCACTCCAACAATGCAACGAGCTCTGGATTTTTGACAACATAGTCTCCATTTACCTTCTTGATGACTCGTTCAGAATCCCATTTCACATGCAAATGGGGCACATCGATCTCAAGGGCCCGTTCGAGGCCAGTGATGAGAGCCTAAGGCTCTGCCTCATTGTTGATGAAGACTTCTGACAAAAGGAATGTGTATGACAGAATGGATCGCTCCGGGGTAATGAATATGATACCCAGAACCACTCTGTTGAGCTTAGGATCATTGAGCTTCCTACTGGTGGGGCTCTGGGAGGAACCATAAAAGTGCATTTGACAACATTAAATAGCATGATAAACTGAGAGGATTGCATCATCAGGAAAATCCAGGTCCATGGATTGATCCGCGAAGGTTGGATGGGCAGCTAGGAAGTTTTCCAATCCCCGCCCCTTGATAGTCTTCTGATGCACGAACCTGATGTCGAACTACTGGAGGATCACCGCCCACCGTGCTAGTTGGCCAGTCAACATGGGGCAGTTCACAATGTACTTCAGTGGGTCTAACCAAGAGACCAACTGTACCTCATGGTGCTGTAGGTAATGTCGTAATTTCTGTACAGCAAACACGAGCGCAATCCAACTCTTTTCGATGGGGTATCCATATCAAGGAGCATGCAGATGAGGTAGTAGAGGTTTTTCTCTGTCCCCTCATTATTCTTATGGGCGATCAGGGTGCCAAGAGACCATTCCAGAGTGGTCACATAAAGGACCAGTGGCTTTTGGGCAATGTGTGGCATCAGGACTGGAGGCTGGAGCAGATACTGCTTGATCTCCTCGAAGGCGACCTGACACTCTTCATTCCATTCATAAGAGGAGCCTTTCTTCATGAGCCAGGAAATGGGATTACACTTTACAGATAGATTTTCAATGAATTGGAATATGTAGTCTAAGTATCCTTGAAGACCCCGATGCTCCCGAATATTACTCAGGGGAGGCATCTAGCTGATGGAATTGATCCTCTCTAGGTCAATTTCGATGCCTCGGTATCTGACAACAAAGCCAAGAAACTTACCGGAGGTGACCCCGAAGGCACATTTAAGCGGGTTCATCTTCAATTGGCGGGAATGGAGGAAGCCGAACACTTTCCCAAGGTCTTTGAGATGGTCCTGGCACTGTCAAGATTTGACCACCAGATCGTCCACATAGCACTCCACCAGTGCTCTGAG
Source organism: Viscum album (assembly GCA_963277665.1). NCBI lineage: Eukaryota > Viridiplantae > Streptophyta > Magnoliopsida > Santalales > Viscaceae > Viscum > Viscum album. Next base: position 13,206,027 of record OY728145.1, read on the forward strand.
AATTGGCATGAATATGCGGTGCATGGCCCGCTGATAGGTGGTACCTAAATTTTTTAGGCCAAAGGGCATAGCCTTGTAATAGATAGTACCATGGGGCCCTGAAAGTGGTGGAATCCTCATCTTCGGGGGCCATTCAGATCTGGTTGTACCCATGAATACCCGTCCATGAAGGAGAGGGCTTGGAACCTGGATGTAGCATCATTCAAAAACTCTGTCACTGGGAGGGGAAAATCATCCTTGGGAAAGTGGCGGTTGAGATCACTGGAGTCGATGCAGACTCTGATTTGCCCATTCTTCTCCCTGATTGGCACAATGTCGGACAGACACTAGGGGTATTGGACTTCCTTGGCGAAGTTGGATTTGATGAGCTTGTCAACTTCGACCTCAACCATGACACCGTGAGAAGGGTGCATCTTCCTCGGGGGCTTCCTGAACCCACTATGGTTTGTCGGGAGACCAAGACGGTGGATGGATACCTGGGGATCTAGTAATGGAATCTCACTGTAACTCCAGGCGAACACATCTCGGTGCTGCGTAAGGAAGTTCATGTACCGCTGCTGCTCCTCGAGGAACATAATGGCAATGATCAATGTGGGTCTCAGATCTGCCTCGCTACCAAGGTTCAACTGTACCAGTTCATCGACCGTGGTGGAGACACCTTCTTCAAAGGTGGGGGGAGCATCCTCTAGATCCTCTTATCCACTTGTAAAGGGATCCTCTGTGAGGGGGGGGGGGGGTTCTTCCGAGCCACCAGGAACTGAAGGGAGGCTAGTGCCAGCCTGGGCGGAAATGGTAATCACATAAGGAGACTCATGCGCCACTGAGACCATAGCGATGAAGGCAGTTAATCGAATCCCATCCAGTCATCGGCCCAAGGGGCCACGCTTGATGACATCAAAGTAGTAGTGGTGCGTCGGCTTAAGCCGGTTGATTCCAGCCCAGCGGAAGAGACACGTGTGGTGTACCACCATTTCCATGAGCCTGAAATTCCAATATCGTACATGGGTAAGAGGTTTCGGGATCACCCGAGCCTGGTTGGTGTAGGAGTACGAGGTGATTTTCTACCATTGCTTGGACATGGGAATATGCCTTCCTCTTGTACATGAAACAATAATGCATTTACCCATGTCGGGGGGTCGTGGCCTCCAACCGATGGATTGGGAAGATGTAGGCGTCATCCAGACCGTCCCAAGGATCACTTGTGACCAGGGCGGGTTCAACCTCACTTTCCAGAATCTACTTATCCTTGCTCTTGTAATAGTCGACGTCAAGATAATGGGCATCACAAGAGGAAAAAGGATACGCATCTCCTTGGAGCATGCCTACTCGACCATTGAGGGAGTATTTGAGGCATTGGTGATATGATGAAGGGAACGCTTCATGCAAGTGGAGCCATGGCCTTCCCATAAATGCGTTGTACGCGGTGTCCAGGGTGACAACCACGAATTTGGTACTGGAAATTAAGCCACCAAACCAGGTCTTCAAATGGATCTTGTCTACTGGGGTCTGCTCGGTCCTGCCATATCCCTGGATTATGAGGTCGGAGGGAGTTAGATCATCCTTAAACAACCCAAGCTTCCGCAATGTCCGAGTCAGGATTAGGTTAATCCCAGAACCCATGTCAACAAGACAGCAGCTGACTTCCATGCCATTGAACTAGCTAGTGACGTATAGTGGACGAATGTGCCCCTGTATAGGAGGGTCTTCATCTTCACCAGAGAACGAGATAACTGCCAGGCACTCGGCGTTCTCAATTTCCTCAATGCGGGCGATGAGTGCCGCTATAGGATCATCCGGGTGGGGGTCCATGTCTTCATGGGGATCCCTAACCATGAGTGTGTTTCCGGGATCTTCAACACGATAGGCATCTTCAACGGCTCGTGGAGAGACTGACATAGTGGCTCGCGGGGCAGCTTGGGTAACCTGGTCAGAATTCCTCGTATTGCTTCGCCGTTCGGGAGGGTTTGGTGATATGTATCGTGCACTCTTGACGTGAGTTCCAGCTTCTTCCCTGTCCGCGGGAGTAGCATGATCAGGGTTTCCTAGAGGCACCTCGCCGGGGGGGAGTTGTTCCTACCCCTACTACCCCATCTTAAGATCACCAAAGTCAGGTCGCCGCTCTATGGCGCGCTCGGCCAGGAGTTCATCGACCAGGATCTTTTGCTCAGTGAGCTGTTGGCGCAACGTGGCCTTCTCAGGGTCTTTGTCCATCTTCTGTACCGAGTCGGATGGGTCAGAGTTCTTTGCAGTTATGACATTCTCTTTACCCTTACCGGAATTCTGACTGAGTACCAGTGACTCGGTGGGCGCAGGGAGGCCTAGAAGGCTCCTCTGCTGACGAGTAATCCTCCCCGATGGGTCCAACAGTGGTGGTACACCCTCAGGGGATAAGTATCCATCGATGAATTCTAGCTTGTCCTCCTTGTCCACTATGTCAGCCATGTGGATCACAACCCTCCATGGGGGCATGTCCTCAATGTCGGATAATGAGTCGGGCAGCCACCAGATAGGACTGAAGAGGAGGGCGACATACTGTCCCCGACCATGGACATTCCCGTGGGGGGAGCCTCCCTAATAATTTTGCGGAGTACCTTAATACTCTAAACGCATAGTTTCTAGACGGCCTCACGACGACCTAGTGATTCAGGGAATTGGTCCAACGAGAGTGCGATCAGATCGACCAGACGACACTGCTCGCTAATGTATTCAAAATTCACTTGGCTCCTTGGATACACCACCTAATAATAGCGAAGATAGAAATGTGTCGCCCATAGGGTTTGATGGAAGCACTCGACTTATTTTGGGGTGAGGGATACGAGTGCACGAAAGTTCGATGTTTCCGCTGGCCAGAACTTCTCGGGGAAGTGATCCTCCGCGAGAATGTTCCAGAAGCCCTTGGGCTCGGATTCAGGGTCTGGCCCTGTATTTCCCCACTCATCAACCAGAGGTGAATGAGGAACTGGTAGCGGTACTGAGGTAGACCGCTGGGATAGTAAACTTGGCGGCGGAGAATACGGAGAACGAGCCGACTGACTGTCAAATTCCAGGCTATACTATGAAGAGTGCGGTGACTTGACCACAACGTCATGATATAATGGGCTGACAGCCAGGAATTCTGGTGCAGGGATCGCAGTTACCGGCGATGGGTCACGCTGTTGCTCCACCACCATTGGTCCCCAAAATAACTCTTCGTGATCTCTGGTCGAGGTAGAGGGTGCTTCTGGTGACAACGGTGGTGAATAAATGGTCGGAACCTGTGGGACTCCCAAAATTTCCTTCTCCTGGATGTACCAGCGAAGAGAGGTGGGAATCCGGTGGACTTCACATTCTGGAAGGATGAGGATAAAACACCTTGTTCCTACCCCGGTCCTTGATACGGAAGACCAAGGGGAGGGTTCCACTGCTGAGTTGTATTTTGCTTTAGAATCTGAGAAGCGGGCTGGTTTGATCTCCATTTGTGCCTTCCTAGGATTCTTCTTGTGGTGGTGACGACCCACCTTCCTACCCCAAGGCAGCTCCTCTGGATAAGGATGATTCCCGACAGGTAATCTTGGAGCCACACTGGTGTCAGGACGGAGAGGACTTCCACTTGAGAAAGCTAGGGTGCAAGGATCACCAGGAAAAATGTCGAAGGGGACATGGGGAGGACCTCCATGAATAGCACATGAGCGGGAAAAACCTACTTCGGAATCTGAAAGAGCATGGGGAGGACTGATATGCTTGTTGCGGGTGGAGCGAGGAGGACCCTCACCCCTTTGTTTTCCAGGTCAAGGAGGACGTTCTCTAGTTGCGGAGAGAATGTAGGGAAGATCTCCATGTTGTAGAGGGACCAGATAAGCCATGCCTTTACATCGATGGTCGGGGGCAGGAGGAATTCCATACATGATGTGGTGGGCACGGAAGAGGATTCTGCACCGAGTGTCACGACCGCGGGGCAGGTCTTCATTCGGGTTGGGAGTAGCATGGGGTTGTTTCCTCTTGAATTGGGGATGACCTCATTGATTTAAGGTTCAAACTTCTTAATCGGTTTCTAATGGGTTTGTTCGTAGAACCGAAAAAATCAAATGATTCCATATCCATTTGGACCTATGTTCCAAAGGTAGGTGCTCATTAGTTGTGGACCGATGAGGCTTAGGAATTTTCATTGGTCGAGAGGATTGGAGGTCGGACTCATCACACCTTTTTCAGTGGAATTATTTTCTACTCCGGGACTCTCTTTATAGATTTAAGTTATGTTCCTGAATCCTTATTAAATTACCAAGTATAAAATGAGCTTTCCTTTAGATCTGACAATCAATGATTGATATGTAGGAAATTTAGAGAATCTTTTATATGTATTCGAGGTTCTTCATCGATAGAGAATCATCTGTAGTTGTTAGAGATTCTTAGTCAATGGTATCCTTTAATAAATTATATAAAATTCTCTTGGTCATTATGATGACCATACTGGTTTTAAAGCCACTCAGGGGGCACTTGAAGTTTATTTTCATTTAGAAGGACATAGATTATTTCAGAGTAGGGATCGTACCCGCATATGGGCTACCTACGTATCCTTTATTTAAAAAAGGAATCAGAACCCACGTAGTTCGAGAAAGGGAGTATGATGTTTATGTATGATTGATGGCTCAAATAATAATTTCATTATTACTTTTACACTCTAAGCTCACGTGAGTCATGCTTGGTGTGAGAAACAAGAGGTATTGGTAAAACCAGAGAATTGTGCCATGAAAAATGCAATCATAGAAAATGATGTGGATATTATGTTTATATGACTTCCCAAATAGATACAGATCAGGAATTATTTCAAAGAATAAGTCCAGGAATAGGGTCCATAAAGGTATATGTACTTTATGGAGATTTGGATACTCTAACATGGGGCTTACTCCTCAGGAAGATTCCCAAATTAGGAGGGGACTTATGATTGGGTTTTACTCCTGAGAAGGAATCCCAAATAAAAAAGTAGATTAAGACTGGTTAAGAGAAATTAATACTGGGGCTTACTCTTAAGGAGGAGGCCCAGGTTAAAGGGATTTGAAAACTGGGGCTTACTCCTGAAGAGGAGGCCCAGGTTAAGGGAATTTTAGAATTAAGGGACTTGGGGCTTACTCCTAAAGAGGATTCCCACATTTGTATATTTGAAAACTGGGGCTTACTCTTGAAGAGGAGTCCGAGGTTAAGGGAATTTTAGAATTAAGGGACTTGGGGCTTACTCCTAAAGTGGATGCCAACATTTGTAGATTTGAAACTGGGGCTTATTCCGGAAGAGGAGGCCCAGGTTAAGGGACTTGGACTGGGGCTTACTCCTCAAAAGGAGGCCCAGGTTAGGGGACTTGGACAGGGGATTACTCCTGAAATGAAGGCCCAGGTTAGGGAACTTGGACTATGGATTACTCTTGAAAAGGTGGCCCATGTTTGGGAACTTGGACTGGGGATTACTCTTGAAAAGGAGGCCCAGGTTAGGGAACTTGGGGCTTACTCCTAAAGCGGATTCCCACATTAATGAGAACTTGCACTGGGGCTTACTCTTGAAAAAGAGGCCCAAGTTAAGGATTCTCTTATCTTAAAGGATGAGGTTAAATTGAATGAAATCTATAACCTTGTTGACATAAAGATATGTAAATCACTAGGTTTTGAGATATGTTCCACATAATTCCTTTAAGATAAGGAAGACAACAAAGAAATAATTCAATAAATGGCTTTGAAAAGGGTTTTGAGGGCGTCATATAGAATATGATTGGTGGATAGGTATAAGAGAGGTGTAATAACCAGAAGGGGCACCCAAAAAGAAAGGGGCGCGCAAGTCCTTGTGGGCGTGCATGTACTGCGTGGGTGCGCAAGTCTTGGCCGTGCAGGTATACCTGCGTAGCACATAGGTACTTGCGCGGCCTTTGACCCTTGGGGTAATACGTGGGAGAGAGTTTTCTCAATCCCTTAGTACTATCCCTAGGGGCTTCCAGAAGGGTGGCACACAAGTTCTGGTGAAGGAGAAAAGCGGTGCGCATGTGTATCCATTTCCCTTAAGGGTTGGCCACTCAGGCGCGCAAGTGTTGATGAGTTTCAACACTTAGGCCTTCCTCCCCCTCTTTAGATCTTTCGTTCTAGGTAAGAAATTACCTTATAATCATTCATAAGATTTGAGAAGAGACTAGGGCACCGAGAGCTTAAATCTGAGGTTCTGGAACTTTTCGTCCTCGAAATGGGGTGGCCCATAGAGGTATTTATAGGCTGGAGAAGACCCTGGGCGAATTTCAAAGAGGGCGCACAAGTCACCGGTGCGACCACTGGGTGGAATGCAAGTACACATGCACGACCTTAATAGAACTTGTGCAACCCAACTTTACTTGAATCTTGGTTCATTCCTTTGTCCATTTTTTGATGTTTCTTCAAAGGATGAATCACTTTGGGTTCAAGGTATTTCCCTTTACATTATTTTGGAATCTGTGATGGAAAAGAGCGTCAACAAAACTCCCCCCTCAGAGTTGGATCCGGAGAGAAAAGAGGATTTGAATCTGACGTGAAAAGAAATAAGAAATATGGAAGTTTAAATTCTTGCATGTCGAACCTAAAAAGGCTAATGTTTATGGTCAAAATATCTTTTACCGAATGAATTAGAATTGACTAAATTCCTTAATAATTCATTTGGAAACATATTACCACACTCTAGTATGAGGAAAAAAATGTAAACTATGACTTAATAAATTTTGAATCTGAGGAATGATATGAAAAAGGGATAAAAGGAATCAGAAGAAGTAGTTCCCAAGAATGAAGTTACCATTATTTAACAAACACGTTTGGGGGTTAAATTATGCAGGGCCACCTAAGGGCATTGGCTGCATAGTCAAATAATAGCATCTTTTGGCTGACAGGTCCATTATGTAGACTGTTTATGCAAGGCCGCCTAAGGGCACGTGCTGCATAGTAAGGCAAAAGAACTCTTAGAAATTTACATTCCTAGAGCCAAAAAGCCAGTGAAAGTTTATGGAGATTCAAATTTTTCAAAGTATAGAGTTTGCTGTATGGAAAGAGGTACTTGAATATGGAGAAGATATTTCCAAACAAGATTGTCTAAGAACTGGATGAATGTTACTCCTACGAAGGTATCACCCAAGCATAGGTAAGGAAAATATAAACCATAGACTTGAATACTTTTAGATCATGAAAAAGAACATGGGAAAAATATGTTAAGGATGGAAATTTTTTGTGGATCCCTATAAATTTTCATTAAGACCAATAAGGACAAAAGAGGTTTTCTTTCCAAGAATGAAGTTATCACTATTTAATAAACCTGTTAGGGGGTTGAATTATGCAGAGCCACCAAAGGGCATTGGCTGCATATTCAAATAATATCATCTTTTGGCTGACAGGTCTGTTATGTAGACTGTTTATGCAAGGCCACCTAAGGGCGTGTGCTGCATGGTCAGGCAAAAGAATTCTCAGAATTTTGGATATTTTGTAATTAGAAGTCAAGAAAATGGTTATGAAGATCTGAAAATATTTAAGGTTAGGATTATGACACATAAAAAATGGGTAGTATTCCATGTATATAAAGATACATAGATCAATGCTAACCATAATCACGTTGTGAATGGGTCTGGAATTGAAATATTGGACTTCACTATGTATCCCATGAGGATGGGAATCAAGCCATACATAGTTCTTGAAATACATTTTAACGTCATGTGGGACAAAAGTATGGGAGATCTTAGTTTATGGTCATAGATCTCGGACCATTATAAGAAATACACAGTGTTTGTTTTTATGGGGACTTTTCAGCCAGGGGACTGAAAGTGGAATTTGGGGTTAGGACCAAAGACTTGGGGATGGATTCGAGGGACACTCGAACATTCCTACGTATCCCATAAGGATGGGAATCAATCCCACATAGTTCTAGGAATACCCTATGTACATATTTGTTTTGTACCATGTGAAGGGTGAAAAGGGACTTTAGTGCAATGATGGTTTGACCCAAGATAAAAGGTTTGGGAATTTCCATGTATTCACGTAGTCTTTGAAATGTAACATGATTAGAAATCAATATAAATAATGATTCCCTCTCAGGTGAGGGTATCAAAGAATGCTGTAGTTTATTGTCGTATAGGACAATAGTGTTGTACAGTTTAACGTCGTACAACAAGGAATAAGGTGAACCAATGTAAAGATGTTGATTATGGGGGTGGTATCACGAATCAACATCATATGAGATGGAGGAGAACCGGTGTAAAGAGATTGGTTTTGGGATTGACCCTCAGGAAGTTTCCTACATTCCCAGCCTAAAAGGCCAGGATCAAAGTCCACGTAGTTCAATTAAATAATGAATTAATGAGCAAGTTGTTCTTGGGGACAACGACCTAAAAAATGGTGTTGGTACTTACGTGTTGTTAGTGGCCCAGAGAGGGTGTTATGGTTGTAGTTTTCTATAAGCTCATGTGAATCATACTCGGTGTGAGAAACAAGAGGTAGCAACAACTTTAACGATGCACAGTTTAATGTCATGTTGGACATATAAAGGGACTATGCAGTTTAAAGTCTTGCAGTTAGGACTATTGGTGCTGCATAGTTTAGTGTCATGTAACAGGGATAAAATACAGTTTAACGTCATTTAGTATGTATTAAGTGTTTTCTGTACAGTTTCGAGCCATGTAGTTAGGACGATGGGGAAAATACAGTTTAATGTCATGTTGGACAAAAGGGGGGACTGTGCAGTTTAATGTCATGCAGTAAGGACAAAAGAGGACACCGTTTAACATCATGTTGGATGTATTAGGGATTTTTTCACAGTTTAACATCATGTTGGACGAAAAGGGATGATACAGTTTAGTTTCATGTTGGACAAAAGTGAGAATAGTTTAAGGTCATATGCACGGACCATTGATGGTGCAGTTTAACGTCTTGCTGGACAAGATGATCAATTTAATATCATGCAGGATGGTGGTGAAGTTTAAGGTCATGCGGGACCATAATGATGATGTATTTTGTGTTTATACAAGATACTTCTTCAGAAATCTGGCATTGGTTGGAGTAGTTATGAGTTCTGCATCTATTGAGATTAATGAATAAGCTCCATTGGAGTAGACCTTATGTATTGAATAAGGTCTTTCCCACTTTGGTTCAAGATTGGGAGGTTTCTTTCCTGTTATCATTGGAGTTCTGAGTACTAATACCAATTCTCCTAGAACGAATGAACGAAGATGAACTTTTTTGTTGAAAGCTCGTGCTATTCGATTCTGATAGACTTCAAAATGGTGCAGGGTGCACAATCGTTTCTCATATAACCATTCCAATTCATTCAATCTCTTTTGAGATTGTTCATCTATAGATGACTGATCACAAATGTCCACTCTGAGTGAGGGTAATTGAACCTCAATTGGCAAGACTTCTTCCGTTCCATATACCAGTGAATATGGGGTTGACCATGTTGTAGTGCATGTGGTGGTCCGATAAGCCCATAAAGCATGAAAGAGTTTATCAGGCCATGACCTATTGTCTTTATCCACCAACTTTTGTAGTATCTTTGAAAGAGTCTTTTTGAAGGATTATATCTGGATATTGGCCGCTGCATGATATCGAGATGAATGGTTGGATTTGATGTTGTATTCTTGATACAACTTCTTCGCCTCAGATGAACAGAAGTTGGTGTCATTGTCCATCAATAGGGAATGAGGGACACCAAATCTGGTAATGATGTTAGACTTGATGAAGCTAAGAATGCTTTTATAACTAACTTCATTGAGAGGTATTGCCTCTGCCCATTTGGAAAAGAAGTCAGTAGCACTAAGAATATACATAAACTGATTGGATATAACTGAAGGGTATGGTCCCACCACATCCATTCCCCATGGGGAAAATGGCCACAAGTATTTAGCTGTATGAAACAATTCGGGGTATTGATGAATGAAGTTGGCATGTACATGGAATGAATGACACTTATTTGTGAAATCAACACAATCTTGTACATTGAAGGCCAAAATTAACCAAGCCTTCGAATTTGATCAGACAGTCTACATCCAGACTGATTGGCACCACATACTCCTGCATGCACTTCTTTCATGATAGCCATTGTCTCTTCACCATCAATGCATCTGAAGAGAACTCCATGAAGGACACGCTTATAATGAATTTTCTCTAGGTGATCTGGGCTATTATAAAGAGTAAAAGTGACCACATGTCGTCGGATTTGTTCTTTCCCAGTTCTATCAGGTGGAAGTGTTTCATTTTGAAGGTATTCCCTGATAGGTGTCATCCATCCTATAGTATGACCATACAGTTCTAGAATGGGACTAATTTCATTATTATCCTCTGTTCTGGTTCAAACATAAGGTGAAATTATACGACGGTGGGCAATAATGATGGTTGTTTTGTCCCAATTTGGTTCTACCAGAGCTGTGGCTATATTTTCCAGTGCATCAGCTTGGGCATTTTGTGACCACCGGACATAAGAAAATGTCGGTTCCGAAGGGAATTCCGCCATTAATTCTCTGATGTAATCATACAAAGGGATCAATTAATCTTTTCTGATTGCATAATCCCCATTGAATTTTTTGATTACCAGGTCTGAATCACCTTTCACCCTTAGGTGATTCACTTGTTCTTGAAGCGCCAACTCTAATCCTGCGATGAGGGCTTGGTATTTAGCTTCATTGTTGGTACCACATTCCCCCAATAATAAGGAATAAGGTAACACTGCGTTTTCCGGGGATATAAGAACAACTCCTAACCCAACCTTGTTGAATTTAGGATCTTCCATTTTCTTCCATGTTGGACTTCTGGAAACACAATCAAAATACATTTCCGGTACCTGAGGACTCTCTTAAATAGAGAAGACTTCCTCATCATGGAGTTCAATATATGAAGATATATCTTCTACTGAAGGATGTTCAGCAAGGAAACCAGCTAGAGCTTGGCGCTTTATTGCCTTTTGAGACACATATTGAATGTCGAACTGCTGCAAAATAACTGCCCACCTTGCCAGACATCCTGTAAGTATTGGACGACTGAGGATGAATTTGAGCGGCTTATTGCGAGATACCAATTGGACCTCGTGATGTTGCAGGTAGTGTCTCAACTTTTGAACTGCAAAGATTAATTCCAGGCAGCACTTCTCAATACATGAATATCGGGTTTCTGCTTCAAGCATAGTCCGACTGAGATAGTAGAGGCTGTTTTCATTCCCAGCATCATTATTCTGAGCTAGAAAGGCACCCAATGATCGCTCTAAGGATATCACATAAAGGATAAGTGGCCTTCCTTCAATAGTTGGCATTAATACCAGTGGAATCAAGAGATACTTCTTGAGAATATCGAATTCTTCTTGACATTCTTCAGTCTACTGGTATGTAACTCCCTTCTTCATCAATTTGGTGAAGGGTAAGCTTTTTCCAGCCAAATTGGCAATGAAATGCCAAATATAGGATAATTGTCCTTGAATTCCTCTCAATTCTTTCAAATTTAGAGGAGTTGACATACCAAGGATTTACTTTGTCTTCTCAGGATCGAATTTGATTCCATGATGGCGTACAACAAAGCCAAGAAATTTTCTTGAGGTTACCCCAAAAGCACATTTTAAGGGGTTTATCTTCAAATTATGTTTCCGAAGTTTGTGGAATATGATTTCCAAATCAGCCAAGTGATTAGAACATTTCCTAGATTTTACCACCAAATCGTCCACATAACATACAATGAACTTCCATAAAAATGGTTTGAAGATACGATGCATGGCACACTGATATGTTGCGCCAACATTTTTAAACGAAAGGGCATTACCCTATAGCAAAACACACCCTAAGGGGATATGAAGGATGTGGATTCATCATCTTCTAGATCCATTCGGATTTGATTATATCCAGAATATCCATCCATGAAGGAATGTTCTTCATTTCCAGCTATTGCATCAATTAAAAGTTCCGTAATCAGAACTGGAAAATCATCCTTAGGACAATGCCGATTATGATCTCTAAAATCGATGCAAAATATAATTTGTCCGTTATTTTTCTTCACAGGTATAATATTAGCCAACCACTTGGGATATTGAACTTCTCCGATAAAGTTATATTTGATAAGCTTATCCACATAAACTTCAATTTTAGAAGCATAAGTTGGGTGTATTCTTCTAGCAGCTTGTTTGATTCCTCGATGTTCTTCTGGCAAACCCAAACGATGAGTGGCAACATCAGGATCAAGCCCTGGAATCTCTGTATAGTTCCAAGAAAATATATTTCGATTTTTCATTAGAAAGAAAATATACATCTCTTGATCTTCAAGAGTCATAGCTGCAGTAATTAAAGTGGGTCATGGATCTTCTTTTGTACCTAGATTTATCTCTTTGAGTTCATCCCCGGTGGTAGAGATACCCTCTTCAAATGCTGGAGGAGCATCCCTAATATTTTTCTCTTCTTCTTCAACATGGGTTATTTCTTCTGTTTCTACTTGCATAGTAGATGATAAAGCAGAATTTTCATGATTTGAAGAGACGCTGAAATTCGAACATCTTGAAGAAGAAGCTTCCATTTCCAACATGATTTATGATGAAGGGTATCCTTTGGGTAATAAAGAGGAGATGATGGATTGAGAATCAAAATCAATGTTCACCTCTAACATTTCTATAACTTCTTCTGTCCTGGTTGGAGAAGTATAGACTTGCTGGATTTCAGCAGACGAAATGAAGACATCTCCATTTTAGCTTTCATCATTTCTTGGTGGACCACCATTTAATCCCATGATGTCTGGCTTGATTGCCGTAATTGAAATTATGGAGGTTTCCATAAGAGTATTTTGATTTGGGTCTATCCTATCAATTTGACTGATAGGTAATACATAATCTGTATTCACATGTGCTAATGGGTTTACTGGAATCTTTTCCAAACCATATGAAGCATTAACTTTTCTAATCTCCCTTGTTGTGGATTTCTCCTTTCTCTTCATGTGATAGAATTCCACCTCAATGTATTGAGACTCACATATCTTGAATGGGGCCTTATCACCATACAATGTCCCAACTTTACCATTGAAACAATACTTGAGACATTGATGGTATGATGAAGGGATAATCGCATGTTGATGTAGCTAGGGTCTTCCAAGAAAGATGTTAAAGGCTGAGTCTTGATCAACAACCATGAAATCTGAATTGGATACAAGATCTCCAAACTAAGTTCTGAGTGTAATCTCACCCAGTGGTTCTTGTTCATTTTTATCATATCCTTGTAACATCATAGTATAAGGAGACAAGTAAGATTCCTTGAGGCCCAATCGATGATGTATACGAATGGGCATGAGGTTGACTCCTGAACCATTATCATTGAAAGATATTCGGATGTCTACACCATTTACCATTCTAGATAAATACAAAGGTCTAATATTCCCATGCACGACATCATCTTCATCTTCATCTGTGAAAGATATCACTGCATGTAATTCTACAAATTTATTCTCTACGTGGAAGACTTCAGCTGCATCAATTTCAGTTTCAAATTCTTGAGGACTTGAAAAAGCCTCGATGAGTGCCTCCCGAAGATCTTTTGATAGATTCAAAGCATCTAGAATTGATAACATGGCCGGTACTTGGGCTAGTTGTTTCAATACATCATAATTTTGATCCAAAGGTCTGCGTTTCCCAACAAGAACATGTGATTTAGCTGATTCCTTGGAAGTTGATGCTTTGGAATTTGATGCATCTTGTATCAGGGTAGGAGTTGGTAATACTCTTGGATTTGGAATATTAGACCGAATAGGTCTAGTTACTTGCTGAGAGGAAGAAGGTGGAACCTCCAACCGATCCTCTTGAATAACTGTGCCAGGACTGAATCTGCCTTGTGTGGAAGAACTTTATTTTTCTTATTGAGCTCTTTAAAGGGCTCTACCCTGAGTTTCTTCCGCATACATAGTTCTAGAAGGGGTAGAATTGGAATAGTGTCCTATGGAAGATCCATGTCTTTACCTATACCCTGAGCCTCTGGAACTTCTTCTGATTCCTCTGTTTGATATAGGGAACCCAGGTTTATCGAATTAGAAACTGTGATTGGCCTAAGGATCTGTTATGTGAATCATATTAACAGAACCAAAGATTAACTCTTCATCCGATGAAGACTTTTCCCTTCTATCCAATTTAGGTTGTGTCATTTGATGGGACGGTGACCGTAGATTCAAAGTAGATGGGATAAAATCTTCCAGAGTCAAAGAAAACTTGGGCTTTGACACATACTCATCTTCTTCTGATTCTTCTTCTTTATTTGAATCATGCAATTTCTTTGTGGATTTTCCCCTCTGATGAAGGGGGTTTTGCAGCGACATTAATGGCATAAGACACAATTGGTTTCTTTAATTGTGTTCACAAAATATCATGAGTTCGGTTGATCGTCTTTCTGACCATCCAATCATCATATTTTTGTGCATTTTTTTTTGACTTCTTGCCACTCACCTTCTTCCTCCGGATCTGTAGCATTAACACATGCTACCTGCGCTGAATAACCTTTCAGTTTGACTTGTCCCGAGTTGACCATTTTTTGTAGGAGGTCCTTGAAGACAAAAAACTCCTGAATGGGATGCCCCAATATCTGATAAAAGGGGTAATAATTGGGACGGTCTTCATCTCCTTCCTTGTTTGGCCTCTTGGGCCTCCGCAACTGAACCAAATTATTCTCTAGGGCCGAAATGAAGTAACCAGGAAATTGTCCATTTAGGAGAGAATAAAAGTTGCTCTTCAACTCAACAAATTGTTTCCATCTTTGATCTCTTTGATCATCTTGACAAAAAGGCCTCTGTTGATGATTCTCCGGAGGTGGATCCCTTTGAGAAGATGAAGGTTTTGAAGTAGAAGCAGGTACAAGTGCGTGTTTAAGCATGACTCTAGTAGTCTCTGTTTTACCCATTCTCCTTCCTGGAGCTGATGAAATTACACGAGTTATAACCTTAGTCTTTATAAGAGAATCTTCAATCTATTGAAAAATTTAAGTAAGGTCTTGAAACCCTCATGTTTATTTCATAGGGATAAACGGCGTGTGTAACTCATCACGCAAATTTTCCACACAGATTGGCAACAATTCTTCTTGAGGGAGTGCTAAGCTTAGGGAATATGTTAATCCCTTCCAGAAGGAAATTAAATCTGAAACCCTTTCATTCTCCATTTTCTTACAGTTTGTAAGATAAAAAACTATTGTCTTTGGCAATGTTGAGCTGAACTGAAGAAGGAATTTTTGGTGAAGATCCTCCCATCCGGTAATTGATCAGGATTGCATGCTTGTGTACCAAACAAAAGCAGGTCCTTGTAATGACTGTACAAAACACCTGATCTTAATATCTTATTGTTGTTTAAGGATTACCATCATAGGATCGCAAAGAGAAACAAAATGTGTTAAGTATTTCTCTAGGTCTCCTGAACCATTAAAGATTGGGAATGTGGTACTTGAAAAATTTTATGGGGGAGTAATTGCATCAACCCATTCAGGGTAAGCTCTCTTTTCTGGTTGAATTTAAGCATGATTTCCCTCAATAGCTTCCAACCGAGATGTTATTGACTCAATAGTAGTTATTATCTTTTGAGAAACATCTTGTTGAGCTTGGACCTGAACAGGTGCAATGACTGGAGATTGGACAGATGTGGCAGCTGGTACTTCAACCGATGGCAGCACTGCCGATTGTTGTTGCACATGACCCGTAGGATTAGACCTGTAAGGGTGTACTGAAAAAGCAGAATATTCTTGACATATCTCAATAGCCACAACAAATTCCTTTGTCTGACTAACTGCAACACACTTAGGATGAAGACTACCCTGAAGTAGTTCTGCATTCATCCTCCCCAATTCCTTCATTTCTTCATCTTTTTGTGAAAATCTTTGCTGTAATGAGAGCGATTAGACTTCTCCCGAGGAAGGGTATGTAACCTGATTCTTTCCTTTCCCCTTGTTGGATCCATTTCAGAGAGGGGGAAGTGGGTTATTTGAAGGAACACCTAGATTTTGGGTAAGCCTTTGATTTCGTGTATGCACACCTTCTTCATTTGTGTCTGTACATACAACGTCTTGAGCAGGAACCTCTTCATCTAATCCCTCTGAGTGAGTCTCATCTGGTGGATCAGCAAAAATGGAATTGATGACATTAATTGATGCATAATGCATTGAATCCCTTCTATCATCATTTCTGCGATATAGTCTTTTTCCATGTCCCTGATGAGACATTGCCTTTTGTTGATTCGATCCCTCAAGAACTTCTTGGAGAACCATGATTTGGAGAGAATATATTGATAATTTGGCTCTTCGTTCCTCTTGGGGATTCTTACCTAATCATGAGAAGACTGAATTTCTCTGAGGGAGGGATTGAGGATTTGAAAAAGACCCCAGTCTGGTGGACTGGGGATGTTCCTATTGTTCCTGCTCAACTTCTCAAATCCTATTTGTAGATTCTGAGGATTGGGATAAAAGAGTCCCCAGTCTGGCAAGCTGGGGTGGCTATGGACATGCTATGTCTGAGACTTTCTCAAAATCTCTCTTGATCTTGTGGACCTTGGTCCGAAAATTAACGGGATGCATCAGTCGACACCCACTTTTATCACCCCTCTCAAAAGACCTTGGATGATTTCTGACACTTCTGTCACCTGATGATGTGCTTTCTCCATACGAGAGGCCTGTTCAATATTCTCGTTCTCTTGATGCAGGAGTAATTCAACAACTTATTCTATATATTCTTGACATTGAGAAGAACTATTTGAGGCATGTTCTTGGGAAAGCCTTTGATTTCGCACAAAACTAGCCAAATGTGGCCAATTCTGGGAGATGACATTGTATGAAACCACCTTTGGTGGGCTTTGTTGATTTGAGATTACAGGGAAATGTAGTGCTTCATGAAACCCCATCATCTAACATGAATACCAGATATATCATTGGTAATTAACTAGCGCAATTTTCTTAGTGCGCCAAGGCATGAATGCTGAAGGGATCTCTACTGTTTTTCAGCATTCGGATATCAAGAGACTGATAGAGATGCCAAGTCAATTTGGCGTTGTAACCCTTCTACTAACTTAACATGATTTTCATTTTCATTATAAGATAATATTTTCATTTTCAACTGACAAAGAGTTTTCCATATGTTGAGATGAATATCATGAATCCCATCTTCCATCAATAGCTCTGGAATGTCATACTGAGAGTTAGCCAATGGCCAAAACAAGACTGGTGCTTCACCCTTCACTAGTTGTTTTCTCATGTTCAGCATTTCCTCTTTATCATTCAATGAATATTCTTTTACCTGATTATTCCAGAGCTGGTTTTTTTCTTGTTGCTTCATCGGATTCAACAAGATTGGTAGAGAATACACTGATCAAACTAGAAGATGAATGACCCAGGGGTGGTTCATAGAATGACCTACAACCCAGGATATCTCCTGATTGAGAAAGTATTTCACTTGCTGATGGTAAAGCATTAGACATGACTGGCTTCACTTTTGCACGTGCCTCAAGATAAGAGGGATTTCTCATCACTGCATTTTCTTTTAAAGAATTTTCCCGGCAATGCGAATTACTACTGTGGAGAAGACTTTCGCAACTAAATTCATCATCCTGGGGAGGACCACCATGATGGGTTACAGCAAAAGATGAGACCTCTTTCTCCTTGATATTCTTGCCACATAGAGGGTTATTGTATCTCTCATCTGAAGATGAAACTTCGAGATCGATCGAACTGTCATGAAGCAAGCCTTCATGAGGAGGTTTCTGATGATGACCTTCGGAATTAAAGCTCCCACTATTGGGAACTGAGAGAGTAGAATCTTGAATTCCAACAGATAATTGTATGAGGGATTCAAGAACTCCAGCATCGAGTAAGGCCTTATCACAGATGAGCCCTTGATTTTTCACTATGCTGGGCGGATCTTCTTCTTAGACACCTTCTTACTCAATTAGGCAGGTGTGTGGGCCTGCCCAGGAGAAATAATCAGGATAGGATGATTATCTCCACTCAAACCAGTTGTATGTTCCCGATTTGGTTGTTCGTATGATATGGGGGAGTATTCCCCACAACCATCTTGGATTGGAACAGATGTGTGTGTCTGTTCCGGAGTAAACTGTTGATGTGTCACTCCACTGGTAGTGATAGAATTATGTTTCTTTCCATGAGATGCTTCTGAAACTATTATAATATCCTGGAAGACTTCCAGGATATGAGTAGGGATTTGCTTCTGCTCTTTCACCATTGATAGAATGTTCTTGGTGACTCCAGCTGCTGGAACAAGGATATACATCCATTACGTTCTTGGTGTAGGTGTATGTTCCTGCTCCTTTCCTCCTTTTCCTGTCAGTGAATCCTGACAGTACTCATGTGTAGGGGCAGAGAGTTGAGTCTGCCTCCTGTTTGTTTCCAGGGATTTCTAACTGTCTTCTCTGAGTGATACCAAATGAGATTGTTGGTAGGCTTCATCAATGCTAGAAGGTGTATGTGCATGTTGATTACACTCTGCCGAACGTGGCTAAAGATATTCCTTCAATACTGATAGACGAGGCTGCTGGAAGTATTGATGAGTCTAAGCAGGTGTATGTGCCTGTTTACCAGTTGTCAACACATTGGGTTGGAGGGCTTCATCGTATGCAGTCAGACGAGCCTACTGACTAGCTGATGATTTATAAATAGGTGTATGTCCATGTCTATAGTACTCTGCCGGAATTTCCTGGAGGGATTGGCATGCTGCTGCCAGACGAGTCTGCTGAACAGAAGAATTAAAACAGATGGGTGTATGTGCCCGCTCTTTACTTGCCACTAAGTTAGGTTGGTGGACTTATCCAGAGATGGCAGAGATTAGAACCTGATCACTGTTGACCAGATTTCACATTTGGTGGTTCGTCTTGCCTGCTCGGGTTTGAGGAACCTGATCCGAACGCCTGGAGTCGATACCCTCATCTTGTTGAGGGCGCACTACCGCATGAGTCTGGCGGCGATTGTTGATAGGAGCCCATGGGAAGGACTCTTGTCTCCATGAATTAAGGCCCTGAGGGACCTGCTCATTCACATCCTCAGAATATGGGAGTGACTGATGATTGCATTCCAGGGATGACGACCCGAAATGGTTGAAAACGGTGGTTGGAACCACCTGCTTCTTGATCGCTGGTCGTCGCTGTCTGGACGACCAGGGTGAATTTTTCAGTCGGAGGGCTTGTCGAGCAGCCTCCAAAGTTTAATGGTACCATGTTGACGATACTCCTTAACCAGTGCATTCAATACCCAACGTTGAAGAGGCTTAGTAGGTGATGTCGTCCTTAGAGCGGACGAAGATTCAGTAGGAGTAGCAGCAGATGCATTCACAGCAGCGTTTTTCATAGTAGAGGTATTCACAGATGTTAGCTTAAGAAAATCCATTCTTGTAATGCATAAGATCTTGGAAAAGAGTGCCTTTTTATTTAACAGACGTAATCAAGATAAGTCTGGTCACTACACGTTTCAGATAAGAACATATGTTATTGATTGTTTTGTTGGCCCTCTCATTGAGTTTTAAATAGGGTCTTAACAAATAAGTAAAACATCATTTTAACTTGGTTAAGGATTCACGTCGGGTTCACCATTTTTTGTTTCCTTTGGAATTGGGGAAGACATCATTTATTTAAGGTTCAAACATTCCAATCGGTTTCTAACGGGTTTTTTCAAAGAACCAGAAACATCCAATGATTCCATATCCAATTGGACATACTTTCCAAAGGTAGGCAGTCATTATTTGTGGACCGATGAGGCTTAGGAATTTGCATTGGTCGAGAGGATGGGATGTCAGACTCATCACACCTTTTTTTAGGGGAATTATTTTCTACTCCGAGACTCTCTTTATAGATTTAAGTTATGTTTGTGAATCCTTATTAAATTACGAAGTATAAAATGAGCTTTCCTTTAGATCTGACAATCAATGATTGATATGTAAGAAATTTAGAGAATCTATTATATATATTCTAGGTTCTTCATCGATAGAGAATCATCTGTATTTGTTAGAGATTCTTATTCAATGGTATCCTTTAATACATTATATAAAAGTCTCTTGGTCATTATGATGACCATACTGGTTTTAAAGCCACTCAGTGGGGCACTTGAAGTTTATTGTCATTCATAAGGACATATATTATTTCAGAGTTGGGATCGTACCAGCAGATGGGCGACCTACGTATCCTTTATTTAAAAAAGGAATCAGAACCCACATATTTTGAGAAAGGGAGTATGATGTTTATGTATGATTGATGGCTCAAAGAAAGATTCCATAATTACTTTTACACTCTAAGCTCATGTGTGTCATGATTGGTGTGAGAAACAAGAGGTATTGGTAAAACCAGACAATTGTGCCATGAAATATGCAATCATAGAAAATGATGTGGGGCTTATGTGTATATGAATTCCCAAATAGATAGATATCGGGACTTATTTCAAAGAGGAAGTCCAGGATCAGGGTCCATAAAGGTATATGTGCTTTATGGAGATTTGGATACTCTATCATGGGAGTTACTTCTGAGGAAGATGCCCAAATTAGGAGGGGACTTATGATTGGGTTTTACTCTTGAGAAGGAAGCCCAGATCAAAAAGTAGATTAATAATGGTTAATAGAAATTAAGACTAGGGCTTACTCATAAATAGGAGGCCCGGGTTAAAGGGATTTGAAAACTTGGGCTTACTCCTGAAGAGGAGGCCCAGGTTAAGGGAATTTTAGAATTAACGGACTTTGGGATTACACCTAAAGAGGATTCCCACATTTTTAGATTTGAAAATTGGGGCTTACACCTGAAGAGGAGGCCTAGGTAAAGGGAATTTTAGAATTAAGGGACTTGGGGCTTACTCCTAAAGAGGATGGCCACATTTG
This sequence comes from Viscum album, assembly GCA_963277665.1. Classification (NCBI taxonomy): domain Eukaryota; kingdom Viridiplantae; phylum Streptophyta; class Magnoliopsida; order Santalales; family Viscaceae; genus Viscum; species Viscum album. The sequence goes on from OY728145.1 coordinate 13,226,832, forward strand.
TATATTTGAAATTGGGGCTTATTCCTGAAGGGGAGGCCCAGGTTAAGGGACTTGGACTGGGGCTTACTCGTGAAAATGAGGCCCAGGTTAAGGGACATGGACTGGGGCTTACTCTTGAAAAGGAGGCCCATGTTAGGGAACTTGGACTGGGGCATACTCCAGAAAAGGAAGCCCAGGTCAGGGAACTTGGACTGGGGATTACTCCTGAAAAGGAGGCCCAGGTTAGGGAACTTGGACTGGGGATAACTCATGAAAAAGAGGCCCAGGTTAGGGAACTTGGGGTTTACTCCTAAGGAGTATTCCCACATTAATGAGAACTTGCACAGGGGATTACTTCTGAAAAGGAGGCCTAAGTTAAGGATTTTTTATCTTAAAGTATGAGGTTAAAATTAATGAAATCTCTAACCTTGGTGACATAAAGACATGTAAATTAATAGGTTTTGAGAGATGTTCCACATAATTCCTTTTAGATTAGGAAGCCAATGAGGAAGTCATTCCATAAATGGCTTTGAAAAGAGTTCTAAGGGCTTAATCTTGAAGAGGATATGTGGATAGGTATAAGAGAGATGGAATATGAAATAGGGGCACCCAAAAAGAAAGGGGTGCGCAAGTCCTTATGGGCGCGCAAGTACTGCTTGGGCATGCAAGCCTTGGCCGCGCACGTATACCTACGCGGAAAATAGGTACTTGCGTGACTTTTGACCCTTTGGGTAATACTTGGTCAAGACTTGGTTCAAGCCCTTAGTACTATCCCTAAGAGATTCCAGAAGGGTGGCGCACATGTTCTGGTGAAGGAGAAAAGTGGCGCACAAGTGTAGCCATTTCCCTTAAGGGTTGTCCACTCAGGCACACAAGTGTTGATGAGTTTCAACACTTAGGCCTTCCTCCCCCTCTTTAGATCTTCCGTTCTAGGTAAGAAATTACCTTATAAGTGTTTGGAAGCTTTGAAAAGAGACTAGGGCACCGGGAGCTTAAATCTATGGTTCTGGAATTTTTCATCCTCGAAATGGGGGGCCCACATGGGTATTCATAGGATGGAGAAGACCCTGAGATAATTTCAAAGAGGGCTCGCAAGTCACCTGCGCGACCACTGGGTGGTGCGCAAGTACACTTGGGCGACCTTAATTGAACTTCTGTGACCCAATTTCATTTGAATTTTGTTTCATTCCTGTATCAATTTTTTATGTTTCTTCAAAGGATGAATCACATTAGGTTCAAGGTATTTCCCTTTAAATTCCTTTGGACTCTGTGATGGAAATGAGCATCAAAAGGGGTATACCTCCATGATGAGCTTTGGAGTGAGGAAGGCCCACGCTCTATGGGGTAGTGGTATGAGGAGGACCTCTGCACGGGATGGCATCACCGCGGGTTGGTTCGCGGCGATCACCACTTAGACCTGCGACCCGAGAAGTTGACCCAGCCTGCATGTGGGGCGGTTGGGGCCTCGATCCTGGTTGGTCATAGAAGCGCCCCTGCTTAGTGTGGGCATGGACTTTATGATATGCGTCGGTAGTGGCTCGGGCCACAGTAGCTGTTGACGTTAATTCCCCTTGGCGGGCATCCTCAACTCAGGACCAACACTAGCATCGGGTCAGGTGAGATGGTGCGGGTGGTGCTGGCACATAGCCTACCTGATCCTCTGGCAGGACCGGGCGGCGGCGCAGATGTGGCCGGTTGGGGGCCCTTGCTTGGAGCCCATGAATCGGGACTCTGACTGGGTTGAGCCAGATGTCACCCACCTCATCAGCCTAAGGCAGGGAGTCATCAACGTGTTCTGGGGATAGGGTCCCAAAACAACTGAACGTTGGGGCGGGGAGCATGGGATCCCTATGCGGCCCTCAAGGGCGGCGTTGACGGCGGGGCCTGGACGCCTCTAGGTCAAGGCATGCCATATCCCGGGTTGGGATTATTCCCTCCTCGTCGAATGGTGTACGAGGTCATTAATCACCCTTCGTTGGATGAATTCTGATTGGGAGATGGGGCGTGGGCGCCCCACGTTCATGGATGTAGACACCATTGTGGATTAGTAGAGCCACACGGAGTGGCTGTGCTGGTGTTGCCCCCGCCCCAGCGTAGTAGGGTGGATGGTGTTCGTGTCCCCGTAGAAGCAACCTGATTTCTGGGAAGCAGGGAGATTAACTCATCAGCACTGTGAGGAAAAGAAATCGACAACCAATGCCCCAGCGCCATCCCTTGTTCCATGGCTGGTAAGAGGGATCCACGCCAACAATGTTACAGAAAGTAATGCACAATGTTTCACAGCCCCAACTTCTGGTTAGTTTCATGCCAGGCCCACTATTTTCTTGGCAGGACCCGACGCCGGATAGCTGGATCTAGTGACACGTCAAGCTACTGATGTCTCGAGAGCTACTATTCTCCTTATTGAGTAGAATAATTTCACATAGGGTTCACCATTTCTATTTCCAACGCTTTTGTTGGGGCGCACACATCGGTCTGTAGAGGACGCGTGGTTGTGGACCCACATTTCCGCTTTCCAATGGTGGGCGGCATCCGTTCCTGTTTCAGGGACGTTTACTCCTTGATCGAAAATGGATGATGGGATGTCAATTATTCCTTCTGTGGAATTCTCCTCAGAACTCGTCACCTTGTCCGAGTCTCCCTCATAGATGTCATACATTGTTCATGAAACTCTACCCAGTGCCATGTTTCCATGGATGCCGGTTAATTACACTACTTCTATCAGGAAATTCCAAGGGGTCCGGTCAGGGCAGCAACCTTCAGTTGGGGGATTAGTCACGTAGAGGCATCATTAAAGTTTCTAAACATTGGGTAAATGGAGTGTCTGTCTTTTGTCCCTTATTATAGGGCTTCTTGAGGGCACGGAAGCCCGAGGCATCCCGCATCGAGTGTCGGGAATCATATTCCATATGCATGTATCTGACGTTTTCCTCATCTTCCTGTGTTTAACATGGGGTATGCCGCAAGTTTAACATCCAATGGAGACGGATCAGGCTGATCAGAACACTAGCTGGAGTGGATCAGATTGAGGAACCCCCTTGAGGGAACACCGATATCGGAGCCAGCCCATGGGCAGCTTCCCGAATGCTGTGGAGGGGAATGGGGTGGCATGATCTCACCAAGATGTGGCATCCTGGATAATAATCAGGATGAGTGATGGAAAGCTACAAAGATTGGAGGGGGAATGAAATGGGACCGTCGTGGAGATGACGATAATGATGGGATTGAGTCTTGAAGAGACTTACTACGTATCCCCATGGGTGGGAATCAAAGTCCGCGTAGTTCGGTTGGTGAGAACCGATGTGAAGGGGTTTGGAACGACCAACGGGTTATGGGCTTGAACCTCAGCGAGGAATTCTACATACCATTCCTTGACATGGATCAAAGTCTATGTAGTTCGAGATGGGGGCTTGGCACACCGACATGAAGGCGGTCAGGACCAACAGTTGGGGAGCTTGAACCTTGTAAGGCTTCCTACGTACCATGCCTGGACATGGATCAAAGTCCATGTAGTTCAGAATGGATGTGTGGGGGATTACACTCGAGGCTACCCAAGGTTGTGGGTGAACCGACGTGAATGAGGTCTGAATGACCAGGTGTTGGGATTGAACGTTGTGAGGTTACCTACGTACCATGCCTTGACATGGATCAAAGTCCTCGTAGTTCGGGATGGTGCGTCGGAGGACTGACATGAAGATGGACATTGGTCTGAAGGATGATGGGCTTGAACCTCATGAGGCTTCCTACATACCATGCCTTGACATGGATCAAAGTCCATGTATTTCGAGTTGAAAATGGGTCATTGAACTGACATGAAGGGGTGTCGGAACAACTGGATGGTAGGGTCACAACAGCTTACTTCTAGATTGGGATGTAGTTTAACGTCATGCGGGACGAGGGCGTGTTGGAGAACCAAAGTGAATAAGGACCTTGGTCCAGGAGTATGGTGGGCTTAAACCTCAAGAAGGCTTCCTACGTACAATGACTTTCCAAGGATCAAAGTCCACGTAGTTCAGAATGATGTGTGTCAGAGGACCGACGTGAATAAGGACCTTGGTCCATTGGGTGTTGGGAATGAACCTCATGGAGGCTTCCAACGTACCATACCTTGAAATGAATCAAAGACCCCGTAGTTCATAATGGATGTGGGTGTTGGCAAACCAACGTGAAGAAGGACCTTGGTTCGACGGGTGTCGGGCTTGAACCTCAAGGAGGCATCCTACGTACCATACCTTGACATGGATCAAAGTCCTCATAGTTTGGGAAGGGTTTCGTCAGTGAACCGATGTGAAGATGAACCCGGGGGTCTACTGGATGTGGGCTTGAACTTTTGGATGCTTCCTACGTACCATGCCTTAACATGGATCAAAGTCCTCATAGTTCGGGATGTGCAGTTTAATGTCATGAGATACATGATGCAGTTTAATGTCCTGCGGGATGGGGGCGTTTGGGGCTTACACTCTGAGGCGTCCCAAGGTGTGTCATGGTCGGTGCTCACTCTATGCCCACGGGAGTCATGCTTGGTGTGAGAAATAAGAGTTCATAGGGACCTGATGATCTCGTCGTGAAGGGTGCATTCGTGGGAAGAGAAGAAGGGATTACACGTTAGGCGGCCCATGGTGGAGAACTTACTCCAAGATGGAGGACTGAGGGTGAAAAGGCACAACGGGAGATGGATATGGGACTGAAGAAAGGAGGTTCCTCGTTCCCTATAATGCTCTCTGTTGGCCCTGGCTATAGGGAAGTACGGAGGTTCATGGGTGCTACCTTCCACAAGAAGGATTAGGGGGTTACGCCAAGATGTCCGCCCTTCCCCCACGGAGAAACTCCACTCCTAGAAGAAGGATATCATCCCCTATGGTACAGAAGGAGGATATCATCCCCTATGGAGGCAAGAGGGCATGTAGAATGTCAATGGTGGGGAGACCATGCGTGAGAGGCTTGGGAAAATATCACAGTTTAATGGTATGTGTTGAGGACGAGGGTGCTTGAAAGTTTAATGTCCTGCAACTCGGACGAGGTGGGTCTACTCTGCACCCCTAGGAATTACATGACTAGTACCATGTGCTCCTTCTGGGAGGGATGTTACTGGCAATGCCATGTAGAAGGGGGTTTTCAGAGCGAACCATCCAGTGGTCCACGTTAGCGTGACAATGAGAAGAAGCAATAGCCATTAGTGTGCCTATGCGAAGAAGAATTAGGAGAAGAAACGCCACGGGCGGTATCATCCATAGGACTTTGAAATCACATCGTGAAAACTAGGAGGGCTGCACGGGAAAAATAATTGACAAGCAGAGGGGTCTACAGGCAGGGGCCTTGTAGAACTCGGTTGCTCTGCATAGTGGAGGGAACTAGCGAAGGGGTGTGCATCATGAAGTGGGATTCCTTTGCCTTATCATGGGGAATATGTGTGAATGGGATGTTCTTCGTGAAGTGTAAGGGTGTTCGCGGAGCACTTCCTCGTAGTGCATAGATTCCTCGTGAAGTGAAGTGCCGGGAAGCAATGTGATTCGTGAAGTACAGTTACCCTGCCTTGGCAAGTGGATCACGTGTACATGAGGGTTGTTTCGTGAAGCATAAACACTTCATGACAACCCAGGTCCCCATGGGTATCCCCTTCCTTCGTGAACGTCCATAGGCTTGGTAAAAGGTATCCCTCTCAGAAGAGTGGTATAAAACGAGACAAGGCGGAGGCCTCTCGCGAAGCAAAAATACCTCGCGGAACTCATGATTTGCAGATCAAAGAGTGCTTCACGATTTGGGAACTGATAAGCCGAAAGGTCTAATTGTCCATCCGTGGGGGCTCAGGGGGAACTTGGTATTTATAGGCAAGAGGTACTGTGAAGCAGAGCTTACGTGGTGCGAATGGGGCTTTGGTTGCTTCGCGGCGGGTCACGAATGTCAACTAAGTTCACAGAGGGGTACCGCCTCTTTTGATTCATGGCGGGTTCACAAACGCCATGGGCGTTCGCGGAGAGCTACATCCTCTTTTGCTTCCCGGCGGGTTCATGAACGTCAGGGGTGTTCTTGGGGCGTACCGCCTTCTGTGCTTCACGGCGGGTTCACATTATTGGGGGGACTCCATGTCATGGCTTCACGAGGCAGGCCGCAGGGCCTTATTTTTATTCATTGTTTTCGTCCAATATTTTGGTGCCAACACTTGGTAAGAGGGTTGGAAAATTGTGAGAAATTTCTCACAAATCTTCAATAATGTCCAGGTAACCCCAAGAAGCTACGGATATCTGTTACTGATGTTGGCCTCGGCCACTCATCAATTGCATCTGTTTTGGAGGGATCCACATATATCCCATTGCTTGTGATGATATGGGCCAAGAATGAGACCTTCTTCAACCAGAACTCACACTTGCTGTACTTTTCATAGAGCTTCTTCTTCTGCAAGGTCTCTAGCACAGTTATAAGATGCTCCTCAAGATCCTCCTTAGTTTTGGAGTATATCAGAATATCATCTATAAATACTACCACAAATTTGTCGAGGTAATATCTAAAGTCTATATTCATCAAGTCCCTGAAGATTACTGGAGCATTAGTTAGTCTGAAAGGCATTATTATGAATTCATAAAGCCTGTATCTTATACAAAAAGAAGTCTTGGGGATATTTTCCTTCTTCACCCTTACTTGATAATATCCCAACTGAAAATCCACCTTGGAGAAGTATTGTGTTCCACACAACTGATCAAACACATCACCAATTCATGGGAGATGATACTGTTTCTTTATCGTGATTTTGTTGAGCTCATGATAATCGATGGAAAGGTGCATTGACCCATCATTCTACTTGATGAAGTGGACTGGTGCACCCCATGGTGAAGCACTTGGGCGTATAAACCCTTTATCCAGATTCTCTTTTAGTTGTTTCTTCAGCTCCTCAAGCCCCACAACAACCATTCTAGATGAATTCTTGGATACTGGAAACGCCCCAGGTATAAGATCAATTGAGAATTCAACATCTCTTCTAGGAGGAAGTCTAGGAAATTCCTCAGGAAACACTTCAGCGAATTCCCTTACAATAAGAATGTCCTCTAGGATGGTTTCCTCCTTAGACTCAATCAGCTGAGCTTGATACGCAGACTAATAGGGAAGTAACATCCATTCTTGAGATGATGGATCTAAATAATATTCATCTTCCACCTGGCACTTGTAAATAATTGGGGGTCGATATTCTATATAGAGAGTGATTTCACTCTCATGACAATTTATGTTGGATCTATATAAGGAAAGCCAATCCATGCCAATAATTTCATCAAATTCCACCATAGAGAGTATGAAAAGGTTTTCTGGGATGTTTAATCCACAAATTATGACAGGGGAGTAGTTATATTCATGGGATGCAATGATTTCCTAATTTATTGTACTCACCGACATCTTCACTTCCATGATTTGTGGTGGTGCTGGGATTGTACTAATAAACTTTAGAGATATAAAAGAATGCATATAACCTTAATCAAAAAGTACGTTCACTATTCTTTAATGAATAACTAGCATACCTGTCCCCACTTCGTTCTCGGGGTTCACTTCGGCAGTAGTGATGGGAAAAAGCTCACCCTTGCTGCCTTGGAGGTTGTTGGTTGCCTCCAAAAACTGTTGTCTTAGGGTACTAATTTGCAAGATTCTCTGGTTCTTTTCAGTTGTAGAAATCAACCATGTGTTGAGGTTCAAACAGAGCGTTCCTCTCCTGGGACAGCAGAATTATTTTGAGTATCCCTTGTGTGCCAGACGCAGGGCCAGATCATCTCTACTGGACAAAGGACACCTCAGGAGAGTTCACGGTGAAATTTGGCTACCAGTGAGCTCTCACTGCTCAAATTACAGAATTAGATGCGAGGCCCTGGACATCAATTTTGAAGCTTAACTTTCCCCCTAAAGTCCGCTTTTTCTGGTGGCAGGTGTGCACCGGAATCCTTCCTACTAAGAGCCTCCTAGCCTACAGACACTTTTCAAACGACAACTCATGCCCCTTATGCCCTACTATGCCTGAATCCCCTCTCCATGCTCTCATTCAATGCCCCAGGGCTCATGAGGTTTGGAATGGCTGGGGATCTACTACGGAGCTGTCCCTGGACGTCGCCTCGGATCTTACCTCTCTCCTGATGCGATGGTGCTCCTCCTTTTCACCGGCTAAAGCAGGTGCCCTGTGCATTCTGACTTGGATTATCTGGGATAGGCGGAACGAGGCCATTTCAATCTTTTTCGGAGCCCCCCCAGATTTTGGATTGACCGGGCATCATCATGGATTGCGGTTTGGTAGAACCACCCTGAGCAGCAAAGACTTTTCACCCCCTCTCCTCATTCCCAACATTGGTGCCCCCCACTGTAAGGGATTATTAAGATCAATGTGGATGCCTCTCTACCTAAGGATGGCCCAGTTGGACTAGGTTTGCTGGACCGAGACAACCAGGGAAATCTTATTGCAGCCAAATACGAAGCACGCTACGCACGTTGGGAGTCCTCAGTCGCGGAGGCCACCGCCATCCTTGCTGGGTTAAACTTCGAAAATGAACGCGGTTGGGATTCCATTCACATCGAATCTGATTGTCTCACCGTAATCAATGCCATCAATCTTACTGATGGCGGGCTTCAACCTTTCGGCTCCATTACTCGGGGTATTCACTCTCTGAGATAAGGCTTCACATCCTGCAATTTCTCATTTATTAAAAGGGAAGTGAATGAATCCGCTCACAAGATGTAAGCCGTTGGCCCTCCTTACGAGGATTTGCTCTGGTTTAATCATTTTCCATCGTGGTTATGCGACTGTATTTCTGCTGATCTCCATCATTAATGGATCTGTCTTATTTTTTCAAAAAAAAAAAGAGCCTTCCTCTCCTCGGTCGCTACAACATGTCTTTCTTGCCGATAGTTAACTGCTAGGTGCCCTTCTCTTCCACACCTAAAGCATTTTCTCTTCCCCTTCAAGAATTTTTTAGGGTTCTTCTTTATGCACCTTTGGTAGGTGGGGTGCTGGATCTTCTTAGCACCGTTTAATTTATCCACCGGACCTCCAGGATTGAAGTCCACCTTATGCTACATACCCCAATGATACCCCTGAGATTCTCCATTCTCTATTTCAAACATGATGGAAAATCAGACAATTTCCTCATAGCTGTCGAAGTCACGGATTTCCAGTGCTTTCTGGAGGCTAGGTTTCATCCCACCAAAGATGTGGTCAACGTTGTATTCGTGGGTAACGACAAAGCCGAAAGCATATTGTGCAAGCCTTTTGAATATTTCCTTGTATGCTCTAATAGATTCATCGTCTTTTTTTCTAGAGTGAAAGTAATTCCCTTTCCATCTTAAGCCGGAGGGTGTGCGGAAAATATTTATCCAAAAATATCTTTCAGAAATACATTCATTCCAATGCCCTGATCTCCTCCTTAAGCTTCGTATTTTTTATCAACATCCACCATTGATCAGCGTCACCCTCCAAACGATAACCAGCCAAGAGAACCTTCTCTTGTTCAGAACATTAAAGGATAGAAGAGATATTTTCAATGGAGTTGATTCATTGTTCAATGATTGAGGGATCAAATGATCCATTAAAAGTATGAGGCCTTTGTCCCATGAGGCTCCCGATAGTGACTTATTCTTTCTTAGTTGGGGTTGAACGTTACTCTTGACCCATTTTTCTATTCAAAGCTTGAGTTATCCGAGAGAGAAGTGTAACAAAGTTTGCGATTGCCGCTCCCATTGGATTGGGCATCTCATTAGTACAATCGTAACATTTATCTTCACATCGGTTGTTAGCTCGAGTCCTCCTATTACCGGTAATTGGATGGAATAAAAGGAGAGATATGGGTAAAAGATAAAGGGTAATACAAGGACAAAACTGATGACTTATAAATAACTTTTATTTCCTTAACATATGAATCTATTGGCTTCAGTCTATGTTATCCATGATATAATTTATTACATATATTCTTAGGGAATTTTTTTGTCCCTTAATAATGGTTCATACTAAGCATGTGAATTTACCAAAGCATATCCCCTGGCAGTGTCAAAACCAACAGTGCATCAAGGTCCATTGTCAAGCACCAGTTCCCATTCGAGTATAGCTCAAAGCGGTGTTTTCCGGTTTTACCCCTAGGATACATCTGTGCCAGAGCCACCTCTACCTGCTCGTATCTAGACAAGGATGTATTTTATTGATAAACCACTTACTCAATACTCATAAAAACATAGGGACATTTTTATTATACTTAGTGTTGTCTCTAAGGCTTCAGTAGGGTTTTCTAATCCTAATCCCAAAAAATAACTAAACCTATCCTCTGATACCAATTATGACAACCCTGCTTTTTATCACACACCTAAACATGATTTATTACATAACTTCACTTGATACAACATAGAATATCGAGAGTTATAGTGTCTTTGGGGATTATGATCATTACATAACAACTTAAAACATGAAATACAACATCTTTTTTGAAAACATCCTTTAAATGACCACTACATTCCCTGGTATTTAGTATTGCATGGGATAATCATTGGAGATGCATAAGAAGAGTGTGATCTATTAAGCCCAGTAAGGGAATAATCATGGAATAACATGAGGAATACAATACATGTTATATAATAGATATATCAATAGAGAACAAGAGAAGCATAAACATAAAGGCATGACAAATCATGATAATCATAACATGGAAATATGGCAGCAATACTTAACATGGAATTAGCATGAGCCAAAGCTCATTGCACATGGAGCATTAGTAAATCCTCATTGCACATGAAGCATGATTAAAGCCTCATTGAACTTTAATTAGCACGAGTAAACACCCATTTCCAATGAAGTATCATGATACTATAATTTACCCAATGCATTGTAGCACTATAAGGGAGCACCCTTTTTAAAAATTTCATTTCATGCATAAGTGTGCCACATGGATCATATAACATGGATTCATAAAACATAATCATTTATTACACGGTAAAGGAATGTGGAGTTCATACATGGAACTTTATAATAAATAAGTAACTATGCACAAAGTTGAATACCCTTGATATGGAAATGGGCATGGTATTCACTACACAATGACATTGGCTTAAAAAATCAGTGCATTTTTGGCAGCGCAACGGCGTGATGTAATAATTCATAAAAATGGTTGAAGAGAGATAAATGGGAATCTCATCATATATACATGAAATGTACAGTAATTGGGTTATATAGATACATTTCCCAACAATTGAAATGGAATTTAGATTTATGATACAAAATAATCGATTGAATGTAGAAGAAGAGGGAGAAATTTCTTTTAGAATTTCAGCATTGTAACGGGTGTACATCAGAGGAATTGAATGAGATAGAAAGGGGTATCACATGATTCAAACATAAAGAGGGTATTATGGAGGAGGTGTGAAACCATACCCCATCATTTAATATTGAAATTAAAAGGGAATAACAACATTAAGAAAATTGGACAAAAATGAGAAAACAAGAAAAGCCCTTACTTGGAAGTGTGCTTCCAAAGGCTTGAGAGAGGATTCATGGGAGCTTGGGGAACCTTGGGAGGATTCTAGAGAGAGTAGGGTAGAAGTTGGACGAACTCCAAAGGCTTTTAGTGAGGAGGAAGTGGGATCTTGGGTGTGTTTATATAGGAATGGTGAGCCAATTGTTTATTATTTAGGTTTGGGATACCTCACATTAAACTAATCAAAACCACAAACCAGCCCATGGTTTTTTCCCATGGTTTTTGAAAAGGGAAGTGGAAAAAAATATTTTATAAGGCCAAATTCATAACTTCTAGAAATAATGGGGTTTGGTATGTATAGGTGAGTCACACTCCCAAGTAAAACAATTTAAAAAGACAAGATGATTAATAAGTCTTGAAGGGTCCATTAATGCTTTGTAAAATAAGTCAAACAAACCCAAAAACAAATTCTTTTTATGGTAAAACATATATTGTCCGAATATAAAGCTTATTGTATTTTATAAATTCACTATTAGGTCATTATGATGTCATAAAACACATTATATATTTAAATGGTATTTATTTTTCAACCAAAAATTTGACTGTCTCAAAAAATTATGAAAAATTCCCCTTTGGATAATTTCGACGTCTTGATTATAGAAATAACATTTATTATATCTAAATAATTTTCTAAATATGTTAATTTTCCCTTTTATAATAAAAACCAACATTTATAGAAAATTTAAGGGTTTTGACAAAAATGGATTTCAAACCTTAATAAAAATTACAATTGCATTCATAAAATTATAGAATCATTTATATTTAATAAAAATTAATTTAATAACAATAATAATATTTTATTAAAATATTATTTAATTCAAAAATCCATTAATTCATCAAAATATATTTCATAGTAGAACATTAACTAAAAATAATATTTGTTCTTTTAAAAGAAAAACTATTTACATGGTAACAATAATAAAATGAAAGTATATTCATTATTATGTACATAAACATAGTACTAGGGTCTTGTTACATAACCCCTTATAACACCTGCATAAGACCGAATAGTAAGGTGTGCGATGGTGACAGACTCTTGGGGTGGCTCGGGTAACATTCCTTGGGTGGCAATCTCTATCAACTTCCATTTATCTCATAGGAGGTCTCGCTCGAGCTTAACATATTCAAGCTCAGCTTGGGCTCGGTCAAGAGCGAATCCCAATGACGCCACCTCCTTTCCAAGATCTAAAAAATGGGCTTCGTATGGGGAACGTCTACTGGATGAGGTCATCGCTTCCTTTGTCTGAGTAAACTGGATTTGTTAAAGCCCTATATTTATACTAATCAGGTGATCACTGTTCAATGACTATATTAGCAATGGTCACAATTCTAAACATAAAACCAAAGAAGTTGACATTTTATATAAACATTTTACATAAAGAGAAATTCATTAAATCAAGAGGGATTTTTATTACTGTATGTTTGGGTCGTTACAAACCCTATTCATGATGTCAGTTTGTGTACAATGTTTTATTTTCAAATATCAAAGCATTGATTAACAAGATCAAGTATAATTTATGAGGAATAAATTTAACTAAGGTGAGGAGAATTTAACACCCCAAAAATTTATAATAATTTAATTTTTAGAATAAATTTTAATTTTTTGCTGGATTCATTTATGCATAACCCCATGTTAAGTTTACGCTACACACAACACTGTGTTAACTTTCATTACACGCAATACAAAGTTTTAACGTCGTTTAGTAGAACACCCATTTTAAAAAAAAATAAAAAATTTATAATTTTTATTTGTTAAAATAAAATTCACTTTTTAATGAATAATTTAAAAATTATATTATGGTGTTTTTTCGGTTTTTTCTGAGATTTTCTGGTTTTGATAAATAGTGCAAATTACTGCATTTTAGTTAAAAAGTATCTTTTTGTATAAATATTTATTAATGTTAAATTATATTTTAAAATTTTATTAAAGTAAAAAATAGATCAATTATATACATATGAATCCAATTTAGTTAAATGGAATCATTTTTATATTTAATTTTGATTTTAAGACTTAATGAACTTTTAGAAATTTTCATTTCAAAAACCCACTATCTGACCACGTCTGCGGGATTAGCATTAAATATAATTTTTCCTCTTCATTGATTAGAATTTGAAAAATGGACATTAATGGTTTTAATAAATATAAATTTTTTAGTTTAATAATGTCATCTTATTTTTTGACCAAAAAGACTACTGAAATGAATTATAATTAATTAGAATTATTAAGGTAAAATTATGTTTAACTAAGGACTAAACCAAAATCTTAAGGTCCAAAATCACCTTGAAACTTATTTAAAATAAATTTTATACAAATAGTTAGACCATATCCCATATTTTTTATAATTTTATTGGTTAGTTGGATAATATTCCATGCATGTTCCATATTTAATCAGTTAAGGAACAAGATAAAAAGGATACCTTTATTATCATTAACATTTATAAAGCCTTGATATGGGGAAAAACATCATATTTTCAGTTATATGTATCCTTTGGAAATATAAACGTGTTATTTTTATCAGAATAATTTAAAATTTCTGAGATTAATTAGTTACTTAAAATGATTAAGAAAAACCAATGTAGTGATTATTTAGTTAATAATATACTAAAATCAATTATAATATAAATATTAAAATTGAAGTAAATTGATTGATTCATGGTATTTAATTTTTATTCAGATCGATATATCATATTAAATAGCTATTAACTTAATATATTTCAATTCAAATGTTGTTTTTAAATTTTTATATCAATATTAATGAAATAATTTTAAAATGGACACTAATTTTATTTTACAATAAATAATATTTTATTAAATGATTTAAAATTAATAAAAATCCTATATTTATAAAACTGATTTTTATGTGTTAATAAATTAATAATATTGTACATTAATAGACCAATTAAACTTTAATAATTAACATATTGACCCATAGATGGTAAAAACATTGTTAGCACGGTCTATGTTAAAGTAGTGTTTTTTCACGTTACACCCGCTTGTTTTAGAATTAATTTCCAGCACATAGGGTATTTTTGTTTTATAAATTAGATAACATATTACAAATTTCATGACTCTATTGTGTCTAATAAATATAACTTTAATTTATTTTTAATGGGAAAATTATTTATGTTATAAAACTAATTAATTTAATAAAAACTAAAAATGATAAAATTGTTAAACTTATAAGTTAAGGGAAAAACTATAAAAAAGGACATATTTTTCTGTGTTGTAGGTGTTTATCGACCATAATTTCACTTTAATTTATTATTTTTCTACTTTCGAGCACATTAGGTAAGGGATAAATTTAGATAATGTAATCCTTTTGTTACGTACAATAATGCCACTCCCCCTCCGCTATTACAAGACATTCACTCTTGTCCTTCCTCACACCTCTCAAGCCACTTTTTATTGACCAATATATATCCATATATATCCTAAAAACATTTCCCATTAATATAATATCCTCAAATTTTATATCAATCCATCAATGAAATCCATTTGGTGCAAACCAAAAGGAGTTACCTGAATAAGAGGTAACATCCTTCCTCGATATCTTTAGTTTTATTTAATTACCCACTCCATCCATTATACTAATTACATGATTATATAAAAAATACAATATATGAAATATAATGAGATTTTTTAGACCATGTTTTATACCTACACTTACACACACTTCAATCTAATGCATAATGAACTTACCGTTTATGTGTACGATGAACTACCACCACCCAAAATGATGTTGTTCGTTATTTATTTTATCACCTCTCATGGTAGGGAATTATGATGGAAATTTTTTTTATATAATATATATAATATTGATAATTTATTTATTTTTCATTAATTATTTTATAACAAATATGATGAAGTTTTCCATTTTTTAGTTATGATAACATAGTTTGTGGAAGTGCGGACTATCACCTCCTCAAAGCGATGTGATTTGTTCACACTATATAAGGAGCATATAAAAGATGGTTTTAATTTAAAATATGTAACATAAATAAAATATATATGATATTTATTACATAATTACCTCTATTTAATAACAATATATCATTTTCATTGGTAACCTTTTCACACACTAGAAAGTGATAATGTCGGCCATCGACGTGTGGACTAATACCTCCCCAACATTATGTGATTCAATTTACATCACAAGAATTTTATATATAATTATATATGATTAAATTAAATTTTATTTATGATACAATGATAATTATGGAAATATATATAGTTACTTTCCTTATTTCCAAAATGATCACTGAAAAATGGCAACGTAACTCATGCGTACGTATGACCCACCGTCTTTCTGATTGTAATGTTGGTTCATTTTTAATAACCATATTTCATTATTGGGTTTAAAATTATAATTTATGAATAAATATGATAATTATTTCATGATTATTATTCTGGATATTTTTATATAATGACCCCTTTGACCATAATTGGCCTACCAAAGTCATTTTTGACAGATAAACTGAATATGGTCAAAACATCCTATGTAAACTTAATTTTTAATGTAGTTGTTTACAACATGGTAATAAGTGAAATAAAGGTAATGATAAACATGAATATGATTATTTAATAAGTTATTAAGACTTTTAAAACTATTATACTGGAGTTCAATGGTAGTTCACACAAAAGGAAATGCATGGAAAGAGATTTTCATCTCGCTTTTTACATTTGTGGGATAAATATCATATTCAACACTTAATTTTATTATGTGTTGTATATACTTACCATTTTTATATATTATATTATGAATGATTTTATCTTCATGGTACCTAAAATTAAAATTTAATGTTATATTTAACTTATGTTTACATGATGTCTTCTTAGTGATATTTTTGTAAAATTATATATTTTAAGCATTAATCTAGAATTTTTTTTTCTAAACATATTTTTTTAGAATATAGGGTAGAAAAATAAAGATTTATTGATATGAAATAATTTATTGAGAACCCATGTTTATTTTAGTGAGTTTTTCATCCCAAAGAACTCAAATACTGTATTATCGGATTTTTATTCTCATCATTGATAAAGTAGAGGCCAATAAATCTATGAATAAATGTTGAATATATTTCTTAAGAACTAGATTTTGGGAGATATTATTTACCATAATGATATTTAGCTGACATTATTATTACCTTTCGTGTGATCGAAGTAATTAACATCAGTGATATTTCATTATAAAATATCTTACTTCATCTATTTTAATTGTTCTATTTATAATCCTATGAAATCAAAGAAGAAATATGGGAAGGTCTTGTTTTTGACCATTTTCAATGATTTTTGTGGGATAGGATGTTGTGATATTGATATTTACTGAATGAATAATTCCATATATATGTTTTTGTATTTATTTATCAAATTAGTCCTAAGGATAGGAACTTTTGTTTTCAATTTTTAATGGTCAAAGGAGTATAAAATAGAACTTTCTAAATTATCTATCAAATAAAATCCGAGGTAAGGGTTTGTGCATCTAATCAATGGAACTGTGTTATTTCCTTTAATGAACTTCATTTATGGATTTATGTATTTTATCTGAAACATCATTGTTTTATTAATTATATTTATTTATTTTACTCAATATTATTATTCCAATTACTTTATTTAATTTAGTTACATAATATATCTAAATTTTACTTTATGTTATGATTCATTGAGTTTTTGTAGTAACTTATTTAGTTTAAAACCTCTGAACATTCAACATTCAATTTGGTTTATGGGATAATTTTTTATAATTTTATAAAAAAATTAATTCACCCCCCTCGGGAAGCTTCTATAGTGGGATATCATTTTCTATCATAGACATTATCTATATAATTACTTATACTAATATAAATATTTAAAAAAAGATTTTTTCTATGACTATAAATATATCTATTTAAATATTAATGAACTTAAATGTAACGCCCCGACCCCAGCTACCCAGAGTCGGTGCGTTACTTCGTAACATGGGCATGATCACAAAAGATCAAGTCTCGAAAGACCGATTAGTTTAGTAGCCTTGGAAACACTAGATATATTAATAAGTCTTTCATTACATCAAAAAGTAAACAAACTACAATAACATGGTCTTCATAGTCCACACTCATATCCTCTTCTGACTATCCCAACAGGTCATTCATAAAATACTTCTTCACATCCTGGAAGATATTAGAACATTGAAAGGGGTGAGCTCAGATGCTCAGCAAGGATAACAATATTGCATAAGCTTTCATAAATAAAAATTAACAATTAAGGGAATGTATAACTAAACAAAAGCCTTATTAAACTTGAACTTCAGCATAATATGGAAAAAGTAAAATGAGATAATGCCACTTACTTACTCACATGGATATTCTACTGGTCGAATAATCACATGAAATATCAATAACCACTTTCATAATAAGGTAATGTATAATGCCGGACATTCTGAAACATTTTGTCAAGGCCTCGGCCAAGACGTCTAAAATGATTAAGGACTCGGCCAAAACCATAAATCAAATTGGGAAAGGGCCTCGACCAATTCCACGTATAGTTGTCTCATGAGACCTATCGATGCATCGAGGAGCTATAGCGGGCTCCACCCGTCACTTATTAAGTCCAATACATTCCTCATATAAATAGGTTTAAACATATCATAAACCATAACATAATCGTATCACATAAAACATGCATAAAGGAAACATAACATTTCCACATTTCAATCACAAGATATCAATACAACACATTGATATAATAAAAACGCTTTCAAAACCATTTTCAATACCAAAATAAAAGAAAGTTAAAACTTTGTATTTATTTTTCATTTAAAAAAACGATGGCTTGTAGGGGAAGCCGAAACTCAAATAACGGTCACGGCGGCGGAGAAGTCGTTGTCTCCGCATAAGTACGGAAATAAAAACATTCCCTTTTTGTCATTTAGTAAAACGCTTCGTATAAAAAAGATTCCTTTTGAATAAACCTAAAATTCAAAGGGGTTTATACATCGTATAAAAGAAAGTTGTGTATAAAACCAAATAAGCCTCAATGAAAGGGGATTGAGACGAAGTCCTTAAAAAGATCATTTTTAAAATAAAATAGATCTATTATGTGTATTCACTATAGGTACACATAAAGAAAGTAAAAATACAAAATAGGACATAATAATATCATGACATAATTTGAAAGTAGGATATTAACCCAAAGAATGGAAGTTGGGTTAAGAAGTTCCCTTACCTCGTGTCTGACTTGACTCAACCGTTCTTTAACCTCCTCAAAATCGGGTAACTCTTTTTGATTTGAGCCAAAGGCTTCCTTGGGAAGAGTTCTGCCCTAAGTGAGGATTCTAGGAGTAAGAGGGGGAAGTTGGGAGAGTATTTGGGCAGAGGTTGGCCGAACCAAAAGGCTTGAAAGTGTGAATAAGGTGGTAGAGGTGGGGGCCTTTTATAAGTGGAGAGGAGGGGCTCTTTTGGAAAGATTGAAATGTTACATTATTACAAAATTCTTTTCGGATTCTAAAGGTCCAAAACTTATATAATTCGTGGATAAGGTGATAAGGGTTCGAAATATACCCATCCAATAGTCTTTGGACAAGTGTAAGCCTTGGATTTTGCATTATCTTTTCATTTTATTAAAATCGTTAAATAATGAGGTCATCGCTTCATCATAATGATGTCATAAATAATTTAATTTATTTAATGTATAAAAATTATAAAAAAAATACTATGATGTAGGAAATAATTTTAGCTTTCTAATGAATATTTATAGTCAAAATTTGGACTTGTGTAACCCCACTTAAAAACTGTTTTAGTAAAATAACTCATGTTTGTGTCAATTTAATTTTAACATTAAATAAATATATATTAATGTCATTTTCCAACTAAAGTGGCTCCATGGGGTCCCCAAGTTGACCCATGGGTTGTCTTGGTCGGCCATGACTCATCCAATAGGAGTAGGACAAGTGTAATGCTCATCTCATATTATTAAAACATTATTTGTACCTTAAACTACACTAATTACCTCTAATCGCGATTAAGAACTTAAAAGTTACTATTCACCAAAAATTATTTTAATCCCATTGAACCACATTTTACTTCTTAATGAGAACCATGTATGTCGGATTTTTGAAAATCAAATCACAGAAGTGGTAATATTTCATTTAAACGAAAAATCAGTTATTTAACTACCACTTAGTGGTTTCACTATTCATTAAAAATTGAAGTTTTTCAGAACAATGCCAAAATTTCACCCTAAGCTATAATTGATATTCCGAATTCAAAAATGATGTCAATTTTATGAAATTCCAAACATATAAGTTTAATTAATTAATTTTATAATTAATTCCAACTGTCACAACAAATAGCGTGTTTTTAAGAAATAATTTATATCAAAAGATTGGCAATTGTTTATGTCCAATTTCAAAGTTAAATTAATTCTAATGACCACCATTGGATGAAATTGTAAAAATATATTCTAATTATACTTTAAAACCAATCAATAGTATAACTTATTATTACAAATTATTTTGATTAAAAAAGTTGTTTTAAGTGATTTTCACTATTCATAAAAAATTAGAAGTTCTCAGAAAAATACCAAAAATTCAACATAGGCTAATTTTGATATTCCGAATCCAAAAATGAATTCCATTTTGAAATATAAAATTTCTATAATTTTAAAAAGTGGTTATTACTATTCATAACGGCTACT
The DNA here is from genome assembly GCA_963277665.1 of Viscum album. Lineage (NCBI taxonomy): Eukaryota > Viridiplantae > Streptophyta > Magnoliopsida > Santalales > Viscaceae > Viscum > Viscum album. Next base: position 13,246,965 of record OY728145.1, read on the forward strand.
TTGATTAGTCGCGGTGTTTTAGAACTCGAAGTTGCGTACAATGCAAGCTATTGCATTATTGAATGAGAAGCGTATCATGGAAGCTCAGAGTGTTAAATTCTCCCCTCCTTCAATAAATTGCGTCCTCGAAATTTGAAATTTTTCTTGGAAAATAAAAGGTTGAAAATAGAAAATACCTTTGTGGAAAACCCACATCGGAAATAAGGTTAATAAAATTTAGTATTAATAAGAGGGAAATGGAAATAAGAAAGTTACCACCAAATTATGATCTCGATAAGGAGAACATTGGTGGCAATTAGAGACATATAATTGGAGGAAAAAAGTAAATATTTGTAGGGAGTGATTGAGGTCATCATTCACAATCAACTGTCAAATTGAGGGCCTCAAAGCCTTCAATCTATGTTGATTTAAAATATCATCACTTCAACAAGACATAAGGTATTAGGATAACACATTTTTTTGATTTAATATCCCTTTACTAAAGTTTAAGAATTAATTTATTCATTGAATAATAGATAGGTATATATATATTTATGCTTGACAATTAGAGTTTCAACCTTCAACTCACCTTTCACTCAAAAAGATAATAGAACCCAAAAATATTATACTTATCCTAATTGTATAAGGTTCCAAATGATAACTCATACTATTTAGATTAGTAAAACTATTTTGTAATAACCAGGGACTTCCTGTAGGCTATTGGTTGGAAATAAAGGCTTGTCGCACTATGGTTGTGGGTTCGATTCCTGCAGCTTTGTCCGACGCGACGGGTTATTCCCCACCCTACAGGTTGTCCTTTTCCTAAAACTATAGTATCATAATATTCCAAAAATAATCTTCATAAATTTTGTAACCTTAAACATTACTTATCCAAAGATCAACTTAATACACTCCAACCTTTATAGTTATCCAAATTACCTCTGTCCAGACTTTCTCTAAAAGGTCTCTTAATTCCAAAATCAATTATCAGATTCCCCAAACAAAGTAAAGTTTCTCTTATTGTCACATACTAAAAATATGATTACATTAATCATATTAAAACCTTACTGAAATCAACAAGTACTGCAGTACAATCCTTATATATATATATCACATTATTCTAATAACCAGAATATAATCCATGAGTCCAAGAGCACCATTACATTAGTTATTCTGCTTCAACTGTAGTAACAGCATAAGATTGTCCATGATCCCTTGGCCTTTTATGAGGTAAGTTTCCCTGATGCTTAGGACATTCATTTGCATAATGACCCATTTCTCTACAATTGTAGAATTCAACTTCGATAGCCTCCTTCTTTCCCTTGCAATCACGAGCCTGGTGACCCTTTTCTCCACATTTATAACAAACTCCAATTCCTTTTAGGCACGTACCAGGGTGATTCTTCCCACAATTATCACATAATGGAAAATCCTTCTTTCCCTTTTTCCCTTTATCTGTCTCTTCTTCTCTTGCTTTACTTTGTTGTCATAAGACTTAGAGAATTCCTTTTCTGTCTTGATAGCACACGAGACAATATCTTCGTATGATGAGAAGGATTGTGATACTAAATCTCGATGGAGAAATGGTTTTAACCCATCAAAGAAACGATCAATCTTACCTCTTGGGTTACGTATATAATCTGCAGCATACCTCGCTAACCTTGTAAAGTTAGCCTCATACTTTGCGACATTCTCATCCTCCTTCTGCCTCAGACTCAGAAATTGCCTTTCCATATCTGCTCGATGGTCACGAGGAAAGTATTTTTCTAAGAAAAGCTCTTTGAACTCCCTCCATTCCATATTCGATACGTCATCATATTCCTTTGTGTTTTGAATCAGCGACCACCACTGATTGGAATCTCCAGTGAGGCGGTAAACGGCCATGACAACCTTCTCCCTTTCGCTACTCCCCAAGGCATGGAGTATTTTCTCTAAGGAGTTTATCCATTGCTCAGCTACTAATGGATTTGTACCCCCATTAAATGTTGGTGGTTGTTACCTCATGAAGAAGTCTAACATTGATCCTCCACGTTGCGGATCAGGGTGATCCATACGAGTAAGGTTATTATTCATAACCTGAGTGAGTTGTCCTAGTATGGTAATAAGTTGATCAGCACCAGTTGTATCTCCAGATCCACAATAATTATCTTGAGCAGGAGAGAAATCCCTACAGGGAGTGCGCGCATTGATACGGTTTCCATTTCTTCCACTAGGTGCCATTTCTAAACCATTGCATAAACTAGATCAGTTTATGAATCAAAATACATAATCCCATACTTATAAAACACTTAACATAAATTGAACTATTTATGGATATAATCCATAATCATAAAAAGAAATTTTTCCTTTGAGAAAGTATATACTCATAACCCTTCATAGTGGTTTGTAAAGAAAATGAGAATTATCCTAAGCATATCCCCCGGGAGTGTCGTAACCAAGAGTGCAGCAAGGCCCATTGTCATGCACCAGTTCCCGTTCGAGTCTAGCTCAAAGCGGTGTTTTCGGGTTTTACCACTAGGTACATCTGTGCCAGAGCCGCCTCTACCTGCTCGTATCCAGACAGGGATGTATTGCTCGGAAAACTCACAAAATCTCTACAATACCAAAATTCTAGGAAGTTCTTCTATACTAATCCTCAAAGTCTATCTTCGGGCTATGTGCTCTAATCAGAGTTTATCTAAATATAGCTTCCAAGGTTAGTACTAAACTGCCTCTGATACCAACTGTAATGCCCCAACCCCAGCTACCCAGAGTCGGTGCATTACTTCGTAACATTGGCATGATCACAAAAGATCAAGTCTCGAAAGACCGATTAGTTTAGTAGCCTTGTAAACACTAGATACATTCATAAGTCTTTCATTACATCAAAAAGTAAAAAAACTACAATAACATAGTCTTCATAGTCCACACTCATATCCTCTTCTGACTATCCCAGCAGGTCATTCATAAAATACTTCTTCACATCCTGGAAGATATTAAAACATTGAAAGGGGTGAGCTCAGATGCTCCGCAAGGATAACAATATTGCAGAAGCTTTCATAAATAAAAATTAACAATTAAGGCAATGTATAACTAAACAAAAGCCTTATTAAACTTTAACTTCAGCATAATATGGAAAAAGTAAAATGAGATAATTCCACTTACTTACTCACATGGATATTCTACTGGTCGAATAATCACATGAAATATCAATAACCACTTTCATAATAAGGGAATGTATAATGCCGGACATTCTGAAACATTTTGTCAAGGCCTTGTCCAAGACGTCTAAAATGATTAAGGCCTCGGCCAAAACCATAAATCAAATTGGGAAAGGGCCTCGGCCAATTCCACGTCTAGTTGTCTCATGAGACCTACCGATGCATCGAGGAGCTATAGCGGGCTCCACCCGTCACTTATTAAGTCCAATACATTCCTCATATGAATAGGTTTAAACATATCATAAACCATAACATAATCGTATCACATAAAACATGCATAAAGGAAGCATAACATTTCCACATTTCAATCACAAGATATCAATACAACACATTGATATAATAAAAACGCTTTCAAAACCATTTTCAATACCAAAATAAAAGAAAGTTAAAACTTTGTATTTATTTTTCATTTAAAAAAAACGATGGCTTGTAGAGGAAGCCGAAACTCAAATAATGGTCACGGCGGCGGAGAAGTCATTGTCGCCGCATAAGTACGGAAATAAAAACATTCCTTTTTGTCGTTTAGTAAAACGCTTCATATAAAAAAGATTCATTTTGAATAAATGTAAAAGTCAAAGGGGTTTATACATCGTATAAAAGAAAGTTGTGTATAAAACCAAATATGCCTCAATGAAAGGGGATTGAGACGAAGTCCTTAAAAAGATCATTTTTAAAATAAAATAGATCTATTATGTGTATTCACTATAGGTACACATAAAGAAATTAAAAATACAAAATAGGACATAATAATATCATGACATAATTTTAAAGTAGGAGATTAACCCAAAGAATGGAAATTGGGTTAAGAAGTTCCCTTACCTCGTGTCTGACTTGACTCAACCGTTCTTTAACCTCCTCAAAATCGGGTAACTCTTTTTGATTTGATCCAAAGGCTTCCTTGGGAAGAGTTCTGCCCAAAGTGAGGCTTCTAGGAGTAAGAGGGGGATGTTGGGAGAGTATTTGGTCAGAGGTTGGCCGAACCAAAAGGCTTGAAAGTGTGAATAAGGTGGTAGAGGTGGCGGCCTTTTATAAGTGGAGAGGAGGGGCTCTTTTGGAAAGATTGAAATGTTACATTATTAAACAATGCTTTTCGAATTCTAAAGGTCCCACACTTATATAATTCGTGTCTAAGGTGATAAGAGTTCTAAATATACCCATCCAATAGTCTTTGGACAAGTGTAAGCCTTGGATTTTGCATTATCTTTTCATTTTATTAAAATCGTTAAATGATGAGGTCATCGCTGCATCATAATGATGTCATAAATAATTTAATTTATTTAATGTATAAAAATTATAAAAAAAATACTATGATGTAGGAAATATTTTTAGCTTTCTAATGAATATTTATAGTCAAAATGTGGACTTGTGTAACCCCACTTAAAAACTGGTTTAGTAAAATAACTCATGTTTGTGTCAATTTAATTTTAACATTAAATAAATATATATTAATGTCATTTTCCAACTAAAGTGGCTCCATGGGGTCCCCAAGTTGACCCATGGGTTGTCTTGGTCGGCCATGACTCATCCAATAGGAGTAGGACACGTGTCATGCTCATCTCATATTATTAAAACATTATTTGTACCTTAAACTACACTAATTACCTCTAATCGCGATTAAGAACTTAAAAGTTACTATTCACCAAAAATTATTTTAATCTCATTGAACCACATTTTACTTCTTAATGAAAACCATGTATGTCGGATTTTTGAAAATCAAATCACAGAAGTGGTAATATTTCATTTAAACGAAAAATCAGTTATTTAACTACCACTTAGTGGTTTCACTATTCATCAAAAATTGAAGTTTTTCAGAACAATGCCAAAATTTCACCCTAAGCTATAATTGATATTCCGAATTCAAAAATGATGTCTATTTTATTAAATTCCAAACATATAAGTTGAATTAATTAATTTTATAATTAATTCCCGCTGTCACAACAAATAGCGTGTTTTTAAGAAATAATTTATATCAAAAGATTGGCAATTGTTTATGTCCAATTTCAAAGTTAAATTAATTCTAATGACCACCATTGGATAAAATCGTAAAAATATATTCTGATTATAATTTAAAACCACTCAATAGTATAACTTATCATTACAAATTATTTTGATTAAAAAATTTGTTTTAAGTGATTTTCACTATTCATAAAAAATTAGAAGTTCTCAGAAAAATACCAAAAATTCAACATAGGCTAATTTCGATATTCCGAATCCAAAAATGAAGTCCATTTTGAAATATAAAATTTCTACAATTTTAAAAAGTGGTTATTACTATTCATAACGGCTACTTTGATTAGTCGCAGTGTTTTAGAACTCGAAGTTGCGTACAATGCAAGCTATTGCATTATTGAATGAGAAGCGTATCATCGAAGCTTGGGGTGTTACATTAAAGCCCATTTGGTCACATATATTTCATTGATTATAATGGTTGAATATTAGAAAAACTAAAAAGTCAAGAATACCCTACTATGATCTTTAAATCATAAACTTTATAGTCATATTTTATCTATTTAAATTTTTAATAGTATTTCAATGCTGTTAGAAATTACACCTATTAGGATTTTCAAAAAAAAAAATAGGCTTGAAGATCTATTTTATGTTTAGATTATCAAGTGTTAAATTTTCTATTAACTTATTTTTTAAATGAATATGATATTTATGATATTTTTAAAATATTTATAATCTCTTAGAGATAAGTAAATTATAAATGATTGGTTTTCAAAAAATACTATTTATATTATTTTAAAATCTTGGAAATTTAAGAGGATAAATATTGATTATATGGTGCATATTACAAGTTTAAATCATATTGAGATCATTATAAAGTTAATACAATATGAGAATGATTTTTAAGAGATATAGAAACAGTGAAATTGATGAATGGAGATACCATTTCAATAAAAACATCAATATTTTTCCCTTAAATTCAGTTAATATTAAATAATAATTCCAAGAAATATAATTCCAGTGATAGTAATATGGAGACTTTTGAAAAATAATTTAAACTGCTAGGGAGATTTATGAACAATATGTTTTAGAAGAAATGTTTTCAGAATAATAAATGAAAAGTAAAAAAAGATAGATATGAAAGAACAGATGAGATGTAGGATTATAGTGAAGTTATTTATTATTAAAGTACGAATCTAGGATACAATAATATGGATTTTCCAATATCTATAAATAAAGAATAGGATTCCAAAATATCATTAAATTGTAATGGGAATAATGTTTTAAAATATATGGATATTTGTAGTGTAATTGAAGATCCATGTTTTTATACTGAGGAAATAAGATAACTTGTGAAAAAAATAGAGGTGAACTTTTAAAAAATCATAAAGAAATATGATAAATATAAGAAATAAATTTATAAATATGGTGAAATTATTTGAAAATTTACTATGGAGTTGAAAAATAAATCAATTTTTTCTTTCATTACCATGTAATATTAAGGATGATGTTTTAAAAATAAATTATAATTTTTTAAGTCTTAAGATGTTACATTATAATTTATATCCTTGAGGGAGAAATTTTAGAAACTTTTAATCTTAATTAAACCATATAAGGATATAAATTTATTTGGTTATTCCACCTCTAGAAATTCACATTTCCATTCCACTTATTTTAATTTAAAAAATGGAAACCATTGTAATAACTATTGTGGGTATTGTAAAATAGGTATTTCATGAATAAGTTTCAATAATTCATACCTTCTAGTGGTTTAATTTTTCTAAATTGTATATTTATTCAACACAGAATGGTTGGATGAATAAGGGATCCTAATATCCCATAGTGTGTTGTAAAATTCTTACAGGGTTGTAACAATTTAATTAATAATAAAACCTAGAAAAACTAACTACAAAAGTGTGGTACTTAAAACTTCTAAGCATGAAAACCACAAGGAAAATATTTATTCCCTAAATTTATTAATGGAATTGAAATTTTAATTTTTGGACTTTTTGGAGATAGAGAAACAATGTATAAAATAAATTGTTGATATCAGGATACAAGACATGTTGAGTTCTATGATCTTTAGTTTTATGTATCAGAGATTCAATTGATTTTGATTTTATTTATATTAAGTGTTGGAATTGTGTTTTTAGTGGTCCTTGTTTTGGGAAACCCACACTAATAATGAAAACACACCCTTGGAATGGTCATATATTAGGACAAATTGAAAAACTGGGAAACACAAAACCTTATTTAAACATAACCGACCGAGATTCTGTAATGGTCATACAAAAAATTAATAAATTTATTTTTTCAATAAAATAGAAATCCTTGATTCACAATTCAATGGTCAAACAATTTCCAAATAAAGTTAATTTTTATTTCATCTATATAGTTTTAGAAATTGAAAATGTCAATAGAATAATGAAATAATCACTAAGAGAAATCTCCCTAAAATTAAATCACACAACACAAAGAAAAATACTCTATCATGATAGAAATGATGAGAATGAGAATCAAGGATACCTAGAAATGAACAGAGATAAAGAGAGGCTATGAAGGAGGGTTATGTGGTGTTAATCCAATCTTTACAGTCATCCATCATTCTAGGTTCTCCCGAGTGTGTTTTCCTAGAACACGACTAAAGGGATTAATAAAGAGGTACACTATCAAAACCCCCACACCTAGAATATCTAAATTCTACATTTATGATAGGCCCACAATGTGTATATTTTAAGATTCGTGTAAAATGTGATGTTAGTTCATTATCTAAAGTCATTCTATATTTAAGAGATTCACATCATGTATTTTTTAGATGGTGTGTAATGGATTATCACAATGTAGACTACATTACAACTTTATGGGGGTGGTGGTGATGGATTCTCTCTTGATGAATTCATATTTTGTATGATTTACAAGGCATGAAAAACATCTTTTCTAATTATTCATCTTACTCCACCTTTATAAATTATTATCATTCATCTTCAATATTCCAATGTTGCATTGTGACGTGACATGTTGCAGCGTAAAGTTTCTTTTACTCATGAAAATTGACCCTTTTCATTACTTTTTATTCATGGGATATGTTAGCTTAAATTTAAATAATTAAGGGATATAGAATATTTAGTAATTAAATAACCATATAATCATAAAAGACTAGTTATTTAAGGATAGATCAGAAATTTAAGGTGATTATTAAAAAGAACTCCATAAGAGTGGTTGTAGATATTGTTCTATATGGAATTATTCTAGCTTTTTTAAATTTATAATAAATATAAAAAACACATTTAATAGAATGATAAAGATTTATTAAATACATCTTCTAGAACCATTAAATTCATAAGAATTTTATTTTTCATACAATAAGACATATATATAATGTAATAAATACAAAATATTAGTGTACTTATATTTTTTATGAATTAATTGAATCTTGTGTTTTCTTATTGTACTATACCAATTATTACCACTGAACACTCCTCATTTCATTTTAACTATTGAAAATGGGGATAAATTTCCTATCTAAAGAAGTAATTCTAGTTAGCATTGAATCATTTTATTTTGTGTAGATAATTTATTCTTAAGAAAAGTTTATTTAGGATGGGGGAAAATGATTTTTTAAATACATCCTTGTATATTATACATTGAAGTAAGCTGGAAATTTTCTCCTAAAAGAATCAAGTATTTCTTTGCATTATTTCTTTTAGATTTATCTTATTATTCTGTGTTGTGGTCATGAGAAATTGGTATATTTTTACATCATTTTCCTAACTGAAAGATTCTATATCTGAGTTTTGATAAATCACAATACAGATTTTATTTAACCTATATTTTCTTGATTTTTTTTATTTTTGGTTTTAAAAATTGAAATTTTATGAACCCTCATCTATCAAATGTCCTATTAAAATATATTTTTTCATCCACAACATAGAGAATCTACTTTATCTTTTATTAAAATTTAAAATTATGTTGAATCGTTACAGTTTAATTTAGTGAAAATTTTCACTTCAAATAACTCTAAGATTCTCTTTCAGGTTTTTTTGGTGATCACCTATAAATAAGAGGTCAATGAATTGGATAAGGGATACTAAATAGATTTCCTTAAGTAATTGGAAGGATGTGATTTTTTATTATACTTTTATTTTGTAAACATAATTGATTTTCTTTCACCCGGTGTTTCAAATCAAGGTCTAATTTGTGTAAATTTATCTACAGAGATTGTTTCTAATATTATTCAATAATGAGGAATTAAAATCCCCAAAAATACTATTGTTGAAGAAGAAATATTTGAGGATCCCATGGTGGGGGATTCAAGGGGGTCTTTGATTTTGGCATCTAAGAAGACTCAGGAGGATACTCTTTATCAGGAGGTCTTGGCCCCAAGGGATAAAGTTAAGGGTGCTAAAGGAGTAAAAGTTACATTAGTTGATCCAATTAAGAGTAAGTATCATACAAGATTTCGTTTTTTAATATTATTTCTACTTTTTTATCTTACGATACTAACGGAAAAAAATCATTTTTTATTTAGAGTCATCATCTTTAACTACTGGGCTTGATTTGGGGACTTCCATGTAAGTTCCATCAACACTGGGTGGTGGGGATGGAGCTACTGTCAATGGAGTGGGGGAAGAAAAATATTTTAGTGCACTAATCCTGAATTATTTAACTCCTTTCGAAAGTGGTTCTAAGTTTGACCTAGAGATCCAGAAACCTTTTCACCCCACACATCTTCTTGTTTCAAAAGATATTTGGAAGACAATCAATGAGACACCTCTTAAAGAAATGACATCGAGATTTCAACATATTCCATTCAAGATTTACATGTTCAGATATAGATGGTTTGATTATCATGAGATCCATGGTATGGTGAAGATAATCGTTTAGTATAGGGATGAGGAGAAGTGATCTTCGTAGGCTGTGGTGCAGCAGGCAGACCAGTTTGAGGAACTTAGATTGTCTATAATCCAAGCTAATGTCATCCAATCCAAAAAGGTGTATGAATTCCTGGATCACATCAATGTGAGTTTAGTCCAAATAATCTTCCTTCGAAAAAATTTCTTGATATAAGGGATGATGTAATTCAACTTCACCAATCCATGAAAGAGGATTCAAAACAGAGGATTTAAGATGTCGAGTTTGAGAAAAAGAAAACTTTTTAAATCCAAGAAGATTGTTTTTGCACAAAGGGATGCGCTTTATGAAGCTGTGATGTCTTCTCGGGGTACAATTAAAATTCTCAAGCATTCTATTGTGGAAATATTATAAGATTTGGAAGAGAGAATCTAACGCATGAAAGTTTCTCTGTGTCTCAAAACTCAAATGAAAAGGATTCTTTTGGTTACAAATCTCTTGTTTCTTAATCACAATTTCCTATTTGAAATTTCATCATAACACTAAAACTAATCTATGTAATAAAATTTCATTTTTCTAATCAGGTGTAACCACAATAAAAAGGATGGGAAAAAATTCTATAATATTTCTTTACCCAGGTTAAGTGTCCCAGTGAGCATAGTTTGAATATATGTAGGGTTTTGTGTACAAACCTACAATCATTATGTCTTTTTAAGTCGTCACCCTAGTTTTTTCCTAATATCAATATGGAGGAGAATTAGTAGGGGTGACTCGGATTTTTCTTAGACCACCATTTTCGGGTTTTCAAATGGAAAGATCACTTTAATGTTATGCAGGAAAGACTAATGAAACATGTGTTTGACGTTGAACAATATAGACCATAGATTATGAAATAAATACCGAAATATGGATTAATTGTAGGGAATGTTCTGATAATATTCAGATACTTCCAAGGGCCATCTTGAGTCCTGAATTTTATGGTTTCTGAATCAAAAACATGAAATATTGGAATAGACGAGGTATCTCTTAAGAATGAAGTTACCTATAGCTGAAAACCCTGTTGTGGGTGATTTTTTATGCAATTCCCAATAAAGTTCATACTGCATAGTCATGTAGTGTAATCCTTTGTTTGAAAGACCCATTATGTTGGTGAATTATTCAAGGATTACTAGGACATGTACATCATAGTTAGGAATAAGAGTTCACATGAATTTCTATATTCTATTGATCGTGGGTGAAATAATTTTGTGGAGATTCAGATCACTCAAGACCACAAGAAGTGGTTTCTTCCAAGAAAAGTTGTATATGAATAAAGAGATTATCTGTATTGGGATAGGACATGAATGGTAATCCACTTCTAAAAAAAATTGGTGAGTGAAGGAGGGTACAATTTGTTAGATAATCAATGTCAGTGAGGTAGGTCCCCTTTCTACAAGAGGAAGAAGGTATCATATAGTTTAATTTTATGAAACAAGACATTAACCATATAGTTTAATGTCTTATGGTTAAGAAATTATGTTGTGTAGTTTAAAGTCTTGTAGTAAGGACATTTTATTGTGTAGTTTAAAGTCATGCAATAAGAAATTATGTTGTTCTGTTTAAATTCATGCAGAAAATAAGTTAAATGAGATTGAATTTAATTTCTTCTAACTTCGACCAAAGGTTTGATTATTTCCATGTTCTTGATATTTTTTCTAGAAATGCAATACTATATTTAGGCATGGAAGGAGAAAGTTGTAAGCTATGACTTAGGGATTCTCGGATCCAAATAGTGTAATGAAAATGGAAAAATGGCATTACAGGGGGTCTTTCCCATGAATGAAGTTAACACCACTTGAAACCCCCATTAAGAAGGGTATTTTATGCAAGTCCAAATGGGGAACATACTACATAGTTTGTGGTGTCATCCATTGGATGAATGATCTGTTATTGGGGGTAAATTTTACAAGGCCAACTAGTGTACATATTGCATAGTAAGGAAAAGGACCTATACATAATTATTTTTTTATTGATAAAAGCTAATTAAACTTTATGGATATTTAGATATCTCTTATAATTATGTTTGGTTTGGGGAGAAAAGTTCCTAAATATAGTATGGGTGTTTAAATTAATAACTTCCAATGAATTGGGGGAATAGTCTCTCTCTTTGAAGGTCTGACCCAACCGTAGGAAGTATGGTGCTTGTAAGTTTTTCACATAGGACTAAGACCATAATATTATGGAAATGAGGGATGGTACATGGTCAAATGACCCTAGTGTCACAACCTACCTCCCCGAGCCATGAACCCTGTCATTTGACCCCATGTGTCTCCTGTAATTCCTTTATTGCCTTCCCAGCACATCATAGGCTATTACTCACTTGGGTCACTTATCAGACTAATGATTATCCCCACAGGCCAACAAATGTTCTTTTAGTGTGTTTTGTCATCACTCAGACACACCTTCGAAAAATTCCTAGAAGGCCACCCACCCTGATTACTACTCCAGGCCAAGCATACGTAATTGTGTAGTTCAAATCAGGTAGGTACCAAAAAAGAAAGGTGCACCTTGTTGACATGGGTAGTAACATTTAGCCTTTTAAGTCTCACTTTTCCATGGGTGTTACATTATCCACCCCTTTAAAGCACAATGCCCTCGTTGTGGACCCCAATCCTCAAACCCAGGCAGTGCCTAAGCACTTTTGGCTGGGTATTTTCCCTGATACTATTTGTCACAACCCACCTCCCTGGGCCATGAACTATGTCATCTAACCCCATGGGTCTCTTGTAATACCTTGGTTTCCTTCCCAGCAGACCATAGGCTATTACTCACTAGGGTCGCTTATCAGACTAATGACTGTCCCCACATGCCAACACATGTTCTTTCAGTGTGTTTTGTCCTCACTCACACACACCCTGGGAAACATCCCAGAAGGTCACCCATTCTAATTACTAATCCATGCCAAGAATGCTTAACTATGGAGTTATAATCAGGTAGGATCCCTAAAATAAAGGTGCACCTTGTTGACATGGGTAGTGACATTTATCCTTTTAAGTCTCACTTTTCCATGGGTGTTATATTATCCACCCCTTTAAAGCACAACGCCCTCGTTGTGGACCCCAAGCCTCAAACCCAGGCAGTGCCTATGCACTTATGGATGGGTATTGGCTCTGACACCATTTTTCATGACCCACCTCCCCGGGCTATGAACCACGTCATCTGACCCCATGGGTCACCTATAATACCTTGTTTTCCTTCCCAGCACACCATAGGGTATTACTCACTAAGGTCGCTTATCAGACTAATGACTGTCCCTACAAGACAACACATGTTCTTTAAATGTGTTTTGTCCTCACTAACACACACCCTAGGAAACTTCGCAGATGGTCACCCATCCTTATTACTACTCCAGGCCAAGCATGATTAACTATGGAGTTCTAATCAGGTAGACTCCCGAAAAGAAAGGTTGACCTTGTTGACATGAGTAGTAACATTTTGCCTTTTAAGTATCACTTTTCCATGGGTGTTACATTATACCAAATGTAACAACTTGGACCTGGTGATAGCACAAACACTGTGGGAAACTTCCTAGAAGGTCACCCATCCTGATTACTACTCCAAGCCAAGCATGCTTAACTGTGCAGTTCTAATCAGGTAAGCTTCCAAAAATAAAGGTTCACCTTGTTGACATGGGTAGTAACATTTATCCTTTTATGTCTCACTTCTCTAGGGGTGTTACATTATCCACCCCTTTAAATCACAACATCCACGTTGTGGGCCCTACATCTCATCCTATGCAGCGTGTTGCACATAAGGCTGCGTACCAACTTTGATACCATTTTGTCATAAACTAGCCCGGGTACCCTGGTAACCCAATAACTGAGCTGGCCTTGACATAGCCCGAAGGGCGTTCCCGATACCCACGGGTCGGTGACAAGCACCTGGCATCACATATCATGAAAATGGGAATGATTTTTTCACTACAATGTGGAAGAAACGAAATAATACAATATTCATAACAAAAAGAAACTCCACTGGGAGTAAAGTACCAGAATACAAAGAGGCATAAAAAGGAAAAAGTACTAGAACCCAAGTACCGAAAATAGGAAAACAACCCCAAGGTCCCTAAGGACACAACTCACCATGACTAAAGATCAACGACTGGATCCTCCTCAAAGAGATCCCTTCTCTTTGCTCGAACCTGGAAGAAGGATGTCTACAAACACCCGAAGTCAAAAGTATGGTGTGAGGCTAAGTCTAGTAGGATACCACCAGAGATTCTGTAATAGATTCAAAATATATATTATCCAAAGAAAAGCTTTCATGTTTCAAATAAACAGGTTTGTAAATTCAAAAGCATATTTTAACAAAACATGTTATACATTTTCAAATGATTGAAATAAATATTTTAAGAAATTATTTTACAAATGATGGAATATTTCTAAAACAATGGCTTAAATAAAAAATTTATATAAAATAGTTTATATAAATTCAGCAGGCATGTAAAGTGTGACGTACTGGATCCGGGTTCCACTCATCGGGTTCCCTGAAACTGATTGGTCACATGACCTCAAGCGCATTTCCCCAAACGCTAGAGGCTTCCGACTAGCAGTGAGGGACCAAGTCTGATAGTGTGGAAACTATGCCCTCATTTTTCAAAGTGTAGCACAGTGGAATACAATATAAGACATACAAAAATAGTGGAAGAAATTACCCATACACCGTTAAAATAAACAAATACAGTAAAAGATAATGAACATTCATATAGATAACGATTCAACATGTCTCAAATTCTATGAAAACAGCCAGAACATGTTACACAACAATACAGCACAGTACAATATAGAGTACAAAAAAAAACAAAACAGCTGGCAGAATCATGAGCCTAAGCCCGGTCACATGCTCCCCTACTCCTTAGCAGCAATCAAGTACCTGTATAAGGACCCATGCCCTTATCCAAACCTGCAGAAATGTAATCTGTTTGGGCCGAAGACATGACCCAAAAAGGGTGTGAGAAATAAATCCCAGTAGGCACCCACCAAAGGCCCATGCTCAACTATGTGTAATCATGCAATAGAAATGTTCCAAAGTAAATGAAATAAACTATGCAGTACTCAAAATTAACTAACTTTACCAGTTATATTTCCATTTTAATATTCTTTTAATCATTCATTATAAGGAAACCACCACAGTGAATTTCTATGTAAACAGTCAGTGTCCTCATACGCGCAAACCCTTACCCTCGTGTAATTAGAAATGTAACCCACAGGTAATTTCCCAAAGGCATAACAGATATTTCCCTCAGGTGTACAAAGTGTCCCCCTCAGGCACAGAGTCTATTGCCCACATGCACGGAAGAAGCTTCCCTCAGGCTAAAATAACCACTTCCCTCAGGCTAAAGGAAACACTGAACTTAGGCTAAACAAGTAACTGGGCGATTCCCAACATATAAAAAAGCAATGGACATATAATTCATCTCAAGGAAAAATTAATGCACAAAATAAACATGGCATACCCTCGGGTATCCTGGCCAAACGGCTAAACAGAGAAACGCACCCCCGGGTTGGTCCTGGATCCAAGCAGTGATCCCAAACAAAAATTTATTATCACATTTAATTACTTATACAATTCTAGGTATTTAAAAATGCCAAGGCCTTAGCCACAGGACACCCCAACCATTGTTCATGGCACAAAGATACACACAAACACACAACAGTTGGAAATTAAACACCAAGCCGCCTACCTTAAACACCCCTGATCAGTATACGTGAATGACAATCCTCGAATAGTCCAAGAATGACGTAGATATAAGGTGAAAGAAATCCCCATTCAAACTAAAATAACTTTCCTTAGCGGAATAATTGGAAAGAACTACGCAATGAGGAGGAATAACTCACCCGTGCAGTTCTAGGGAGATCAACGGTACTGAAAACAGATTCCTGGTAATCGATCTGGTGGTCCTAGAAGGTCTGTCCCTCTCTCTTGACTCCTTCCTCTGGATCTAAGCCTTCCCTGTAAATTGGGGAGGCTACTGTCCATTTTATGCAAAAAAAAAACAAACTACATGGTGTGTACTTTTCAAGTACATGGCGTGTACTTTTAATTTTTTAACTGTTCCTTCGGCGGCTTCTTTCCACCGCAACACTGTTCATCTGTCAAAATGAGTACACGACATGTATTCCTAACGACACGGTGTGTACTGTAATCTGACTGCCAGCTACTTCCACCGCCTTACAATTTTCTTAATGACTAACTACACGACATGTAAATATCCACTACACGGCGTGTAGTTGGTTTTTTCACCCTTCATCACCGGCAAGATTACACACCCTGTGTACTCATCCCAAACTGCCAATGTACATGGCGTGTGGAAAATTACATGGCGTGTAGTCCCAAAATTTTGGATTTTTTCCCATTTTCCTTATTTTCTCAAAAACACATAAGGAAAAGAGAAAAGAAGAAACCTATACCTAAAGAATAAGAACTAGATTCTTAAAAACTTCCCCCTTAAAGAAATTTGTCCCTATATTTCCCTTCTAAGGGTAGCGAAGATAAAGCTCAAAATAGCTCTGGCCAATGAGCATGTACATAAGTCCCCTGCTCCTAGGTTTTCCTGCACTCGGCCATGCTGCCATAGCACTGGTACGAGAGGAACTGACTGGCCTTAGAGAACCTTCATGCTCCTATCCACGATACGAATCGAATGCTCCTCAAAGGATGAATTGATCTGAAGCTCAACCTCCTCTGGCTGAAAGATGTGAGATGGATATGAATGATAGCGGCACAACTGAGATACATGGAAGACGTCGTGCATGGCCCGGTACCTCTGTGGTAACCGAAATCAATAGGCAACCAGCTCGACTCTCTCCATAATCTCAAATGGCCCCACATACCTCAGTGAAAGTTTACCCTACCTCTTGATCCGTCTATGTCCCATCCTCGGTGAAACATGCAAGAAAACTTGATCCCCGACAACGAACTCCAAGGGTTATCTGCGGCGATCAACATAAGATTTTTGTCGAGACTGTGCGGTAGCCATCCACTTCTGAATCAACTAGACCTGCTCAAAAGTCTTCTATATGAGACGTGGTCCCAGTAAAGCTGCATCACCTAACTATAACCAGCATAAGGGTGATCAACATGACCTACTGTATAAATCCTCGTGAGGTTCCAGCTCTGTAGTTTCCTGAAAACTATTATTATAGGCAAACTCGACCAGGGGTATATGCTTCTCCCAAGAGCCCCAAAGTCTAGGATTCATGCTCGTAGCATGTCCTCAAGAACATGTATCATATGCTCTGACTAGCCATCGGTCTGAGGGTGGTAAGCTGTGCTCATAAGCACCTATGTACCGAGTGCCCTCTGAAAACTCTGCCAGATACGAGATGTAAAATGGGAATCCCTATCTGAAACGATAGAACGGTGGACCCCCAGAAGACGTATGATATAACTTCTCGAGCTCGTCAACACCGAAGATCTCCTTGATCGGAAAAAAGTGAGCTTCCTTCGTGAGTCTGTCCACAATAACCCACACGACATCATTTCCTCAAGGTGACCTCGACAACCCAGTCATGAAATCCATCGCGACATCATCCCATTTCCACTCCGGGATGGGTAACTGCTGTAACAGTCTGGCTAGCCTCTGCTGCTCCGACTTCACCTACTGACAGGTGGAACATCTCGTAACAAAACTAGTTATCTCTCTCTTCATACCCGGCCACCAGTACTGACATCTCAAGTCTCGGTACATCTTGGTAACCCCGGGATGAACTACCCAAGCTGAATCATGAAACCCCCACATACATTCCTCGTATATATCCTCTGGAACCCATACTCGTCCATGGAAACACAGTACCTCATCATCCTCTATCGTCCTTCTAGGAGGAGGGTCCTCACTTGCCACCGACTACCGTATAACCAGGCCTTCAGAATCAGATAGTTGTCTCATCCTCACTCTATCAAGGAGGGTCGAGTTCACAGCTAAAGAAGAAATATAGGTCTACCGCTGACTGTCGTTCACCTCCAAATGCATCTCAGAGAACAAAGCCATAAGCTGCCACTCATCACTGGCCTCCTGCACAGCCTGTATCAGAGACTTCCTGCTCAGTGCATCAACTACTGCATTACCTTCACATGGTGTATAGGCAAGATCAAAATCGAAGGAATGAAGGTATTAGACCCACCTTCTGTATCTCATATTCAATTCACACTGAGTAAAAATATACTTGAGACTTTTGTGATCGGTGAAAACAACAAAATGATCTCCCCAGAGATAATGTCTCCAACATCGCAATGCATGGACAACTACAGCCAATTCGAGATCATTCGTCGGGTAGTTCCTCCCATGTGGCCTCAACTGTTGAGAACCGTATGCAACAACGCGATCTCCCTACATCAACACTTCTACCTGCCCAATACATGACGCATCACAGTAAACTGTATAGATCTTACTTTTCTCTAGAAGTATCAGGATTGGTGCTGATTTCAACCTTCCTTTCAGATCCTGAAAGGCTGTCTCGCAAGGTTCCGACTAAACGAACTTCACACCCTTCTTAGTCAGACCCATAAACGGCACTACTAAGCGGGAGATGTCATGGATTAAATGTATGTAGTAATCAGAAATCCCTAAGAAACTTCATATCTCCAACACGTTCTTAGTCTTCTCCCAGTAAACTACTGCTCTCACCTTCTCTGGGTCCACGAAAACTCCTGCCTCTGAGATGATATGACCCCAAAAGTGAATTTGGTCCATCAAAAAGTGGCACATTGAGAGCTTAGCATATAACTGATGCTCTCTCAGTGTACTCAATACAATCTCAATATGGGTGGCATGGTCATTTCAAGTATGAGAGTACACCAAGATGTCTTCCATGAATACTACCACAAAAGAATCCAGATAAGGATGGAACACAAGATTCATCAGAACCGGGAAAACTAATGGCGCATTTGTGAGTCCAAATGGCATAACCAAGTACTCGTATAGACCATATCTTTTCTGAAAATCTGTAATCGGTATATCTGATTGTCTCATGCACAACTGATTATATCTGGATCTCAAGTAAATCTTCAAGAACACTCATGCTCCACAAAGTTTATAAAAAAGATCATCAATCCTCGACAAGGGATATCTGTTCTTGAACGTCAATTAGTTGAACTTCTGATAATACACACAGAGTCTGAGGGTACCATCCACCTTCTTCACAAAGAGGACCGGTGAAGCCCAAGGAGAAGTACTGGGTCAGATGAAACCATTTGTCTGTAACTCCCCTAACTACCTCTTGAGCTTCTGAAACTATGGTGTAGCCATCATATAAGGAGGAATGGACACCGGTGCTGCTCCTAGAACAAGATCAATAGAGAAATCCACCTCACCCTCCGAAGGTAGACTTGAAAATTCGTCTGGGAAGACATCCCTAAAATGATCAACCACTGGAGGGAAATCCATCTGACAAGTCCCCTGATCATCCAGATATAAACTCACAATCTGGGCTATGACTCTACCTCGCCCACGATGCTCTAGTCTAGCTCGACTCTCCTAAACATCCCATTCAACCTTGTATAGAAACTCTCCGCCCTCTGGTGACATGAAACTCACCATACGATGATAGAAATCTACAAATTCTTGGAAGGGAATCAACCAGTCCATCCTGAGAATGACATCATAGCTCATCATCCCTAAGACATATAGGTCCCTAAGAAAGTGACACCCTCCAACCTCAAGGGGCCACTCCTTGCACTGACGCACACATGTTATTCTCATTCCCAACAGAGTTTCTAGCGTCATAACATCAGAAGAAGAAGAAACGCATAGCCCGAGGCTCTCTAAAAAGGGTACAGATATGAAACTATGCATAACACCCGTATCAAAAAGTACTGAAGATAAGAGAGAAGCTACTATAATAGTACCTCTGACAGTAGAAGGTCTGAGATACTGCTCTTGTTGGGTCTGTTGCACTACATATTCTTTCCCAGTGTCGCGGCCCTAAGACACAGCCTGGCTACTATGAGCCATCCCACCCTACTAATTCTGAGATCCTAGTGTCTGGCTACCAAGACCACGACCACCATCCCTGCCTACACACCCTGACGTATTCCAGTTTCCTGACTAGTATGAAGCTCCTGGTCCTGCTACTGCATGCATAGTCTGCACAGAACCTCTCTCACTAGCCACTGGTTGAAACGACCTAAAAAAGTGTTGTAGATGACCCATATTGACGCAAGCTCGGCACTCCACTAGGTCTTGTAGACACTGAGGTTTCTCATGCCCCTTCTTTACCACACTGGAAGCACATGACCTGGCCACCTGAAACATTCTTCTGGCTAGTACTGCTACTCTGAGAGAAGTCCATATGTCTCTTCCTATTTCCAGTAGAAATAGTACCAGAAACTGGTGCTGAACCGCCCTGGCCCACACCACTATCTTCCTAAAAGTTCCACTCTGTAATCAGCACCTGGTTCACAATAGCATGTATTGAAGGCAACCTAAAAACATTCACCAGTTCTTGGATGTCATATCGAAGACCATCCATAAAGCGTATGGCTCTCAACGTCTCATCACCCACCAGAACAGGTGAAAAACGCTGAAGCTCGGTGAAATGAGCAGAATAATCCATCACCGACATAGCGCCCTGCTGCAGGTTCATGAACTCACGAGCTCTATATTCCCTCATCACCTCTAGATATAATAATTCATAGAAGACTACCTGAAAATGTTCCCACGCCATGTCTCAGTGATGCTCACACTGGGTGGTAACATCCCACCACCTCTTGGAAGAATCAAACAGCATATAAGTCACAACCTTGACCCTCCGCCCTCGAGGTGTCTCAAGAAGCTCTAAGATATTCTGCATAGATTCCAGCTAAGACTCCGCAGCCTGTGGTACACCATCCCCAGAAAACGTGGGCGGATGCTGCTGCTGGAAGATACGAGTCAGCTAAGCCGTAGATGTGGCAGTCGGTGGTGCTCCCTGAAAGGTCTGTATGAACTGCATAAAGCCTTAACAGAACTGAGCATCTGCGTCTGTGTCCGGTATAATGGCTGGCACCGCACATGGCTCTACTGGAGGATCCACTGGTAGCCCATAGACCACCATCTATGGAGTATAATCTTTGCCACTCTCCTAGAGAACAACATGTGGTCGTCTCGGTGGCATGACTCTACAAGGTCAAACACACACTTTAGATCAATATTATCAATGACTAAAAACAATGGGACCAAAAGGGGAACAGGAGGAAAAAGGCATTCAAGATTTTCAAAACAAGACTACACATCGTGTATACTAAATACACGGTGTGTACCTGGCTTCTCTTCACCGTCCCGGGTCCATCTACACGGCTAAGCCACACGACTCCCATTAAACAAAACTATACGACATGTATATAATCTAAACGGTGTGTATGATGTAATTTTCTGACTGCCCGGGTCGTTTGTGACATGGGAGACTACTCGGCTTGACACCACATGACGTGTTACACCCGCACATGGTGTGTACACCACTCTATCTTCCCGGGCACATGGTCAGGTTCACATGGTCTGCCACTGGTCAAGACTACACGGCGTGTCCCTCAGGCACACGGTGTCTAATGGACGAGCTCCACCGACCCATGTTGTTAGTTACAAGGCCGGATACACAGCTCAAACTTTACAGCGTGTTCCATATACACACGACGTATACAAGAAAGGATTACACCGACCCGTGTCATTAGTAACATAGCTGGGTCCCCAGGTCAGACTACACGGTGTGTTCCATAGTGGACACGGCGTGTATGTCTTAAGGTCTCATCCATCCGTGTTGTTAGTTACATGGGTGGAATCCCGGTCAACACTACATGGCGTTTACATCTGATACACGGCATGTTCGCCCCAAGAATTTTCCTTCCCCATGTCCCTGCCCACACGGTCTATGACATGGGAAGAGACTACATGTCTTATAATTAGGGTAAATAGCGTGTACATAAAAAGTTTTCTTTTCTTATTGAACAGAAGATCACACAATGTGTGACCATGGATCTACATGGCGTGTATCATGGGTTTTCCAGACAGTAAGCCTCTAAAACTACTCCGTAACCTAGAAAATACTGAAAAACAACTCCTAAGTGTCAAATTCCGATCCATGAGGGCCCATACTCTCAGCGAATCAAAGCTAGAAATCTAATATGTGTTACTACATAATAAACAGTCAATGATCCACCAGATTCCAGTCAATCAGGGTCCATACTCCCCAAAAATCAAATTTTGGTGTCCATTATATCAACAAGATTATACAAAAATACCCTATCACATAGTAGGTATTTTATCAAGGAATCTATCACAACCACAAAATTTTTCTACACAACAACTATCACAACAACATGCAATTTTCTAATGCACCTACATGGCATGGAACTATTCATGGAATGTGATTTCTAGCATGTTCCTAAATGATTCATGAGATGGCATATCCTAATCTCATTGGGTTGAAACTAAATAGAACCCATGGATAAAATATAAACAGGACACCATAAGTGCGTCACCCATCGGTGAAAATCAACTGTAACATTTGAAAAAACAGAATAATTGCAAAAATACGAGGTAGACTAGATTTTCCTTCTACACGGGTTAGCTATGCCTAGGAACAGCTTATTACCAACTACTGTTCCCGTCCTATCCCTGACTAAGGCTCCAAATATCAATTCAAAGAAAATAAATCCTCTGATACCACTTTGTAACGTCCTTGATCCGAGTGCCCCTCAACGGGTGCCCCGAACCCGGTTGGTCACATGACCTCAAGCGCATTTCCCCAAACCCCAGAGGCTGCCAACTCGCAGCGAGGCCCCAGGTCTGATAGTGGGGAAACTATGCCCTCATTTTTCAAAGTGTTGTGCAGCAGAATACAATATAAAACATACAACAACAAAGGAAGTAATAACCCATACACAGTTAAAATAAACAACTGCATTAAAAGAAAACGAAAAGTCATATAGATAGTGATACAACATGTATCATGTTCTAAGAAAACAGCCTGAACATGGTACACAAAAATAAAGTAAAATACAATAAATAATATAACAAACCAAAAATAAACATCTAGTAGCATCGTGATCATAAGCCCGGTCCCATGCTCCCATACTTCTCAGCAGAAATCAAGTACCTGTATAAGGACCCTTCCCCTTATCCACACCTGCAGAAATGTAATTCGTTTGGGCCGAAGACATGACCCAAACAGGGTGTGAGAAATAAATCCCAGTAGGCACCCACCAAAGGCTCGTTCTCAACTGTGTGTAATCATGCAATAGCAATGTGAAAAAGAAAATCCAATAAACTAAGCAGTACTCAAAAGTAACTAACATTACCATTTATATTTCCATTTTAATATTCATTTAATCGTTCATTATAAGGAAACCACTACAATAAATTTCTATGTAAATACTCAGTGTCCTCTGACACACAAACCCTTACCCTCAGGTAATCAGAAACATAAACCTCAGGTAATTGCCCATAGGCATAACAGATATTGCCCTCAGGCATAAAAAGTGTCAGCCATAGACGCAGAGTCTATTTCCAATAAGCACGGAAGAAGGTTCCCTCAGGCTAAAATAACCACTGCCCTCAGGCTAAAGGAAACACTGCCCTCAGGCTAAATAAGTAACCAGGCCATAACCAAAATATAAACAAGAAATTCACATAAAATTCCTCTCAAGGAAACATTAATGTGAAAAATAAGAATGGCATACCCTCGAGTATCCTGGCCAAATGGCTAAATAGAGGAACGCACCCCCGTGGTGGTCCTGGATACAGGAAGTGATCCCAAACAGCAGTTTATTATCACAATTAATTACCTATACAATTATAGGTATTTAAAAAATCCAAGGAATCATCCACATGACACCCAAACATGGGTTTGTGGGACACCGATACACACAAATGCACAATATTTGGAAGTTAAACACCAAGCCACCTACCTTAAACACCCCTGATCGGTATACACGAACGAAGATCCATGAATCGTCCAAGAACGATATAGATATTAGGTGAAATAAATCTCCGTTAAAACTCAAATAAAATCCTTTAGAGGAAGAATTATCAAAAACTATGCATGTAGGAGGAAGAACTCACCCATGCGGTTCCAGGGAGATCAACGGTGTAGAAAACGGATTCCCGGTACTCGATCTGGAGCTCCTCGAAGGTCCATCCCTCTCTCCAGACTGCTTCCTTCGGTTCTAAGACTTCCCTGTGAACATGGGAGGCTACTACCCATTTTAAGTGAAAAAAAACTATATAGCGTGTCCTTCTCAAGTACATGGCATGTACTTTTCATTTTTTAACAGTTCCTTCGGCGTCTTCTTTCCACCGCAGCATTTTTCATCCGTCGACATGATTACATGGGATCTATTCCTAATCACACGGCGTGTACTGTCATCCGGCTGGTGGCTAATTCCACCACCTTACTATTTTCCATCCAACTAACTACACAGCGTGTGAATATCCACTACACGGCATGTAGTTGGTTTTTACACCCTTCATCGCCGACATGGCTACAAACCCTGTATACTCATCCCACACAGAAAAATTACACGACGTGTTGAAAAGTACACGGCGTGTAATTCCAAAATTTAGGATTGTCCCCATTTTCCTTATTTTCTCAAAAACACTTAAGGAAAAGAGAAAAGAAGAAACATGTACCTCACGAATAAGAAATGGGTTCTTACATAAAGTAGTTCAAAAGTATTGACAAACATTTATATCTCAAATATAAATTAACAAGCGAGCAACATGGTCATCTGCCAAATGGTACGATAGTATTTACCAGTTATGGGATTCCGCAATCTCTGTGGGAACTCAGAAAAATGTGCATACACATGTACCTATGACACTGGCCAAAGGAGACTCATCACCAACCCGTCAGGAATGTGACCCGCCACAAGTATGTTTTAGAACATTGTCGTAGCGTAGAGTGTATCCAAATAACTCACTAACTACCTAAGGCTTGCATGTTCTCATACATGATGGGAGAACTATTTTAAGACTGCTTAAAAATACGATCAATCCCTTTCTTCAATTTCAAAAGTGCTAATTTCTTTACATTTAAAACCAAATAGTTTTTATTCAAAAACATTCATTTTTCACAAGATAAAACCACCGGGTTTCTATCAAATAATTTGAATCCATTTTTACTAGTTTGAAATCCATTCAAAACTAAATCCATCATTACACAATTTATTTCCACAATTAAATTCAAAAATTTAATTGAAATAATTTCCAATGAATAATCAATTTAAATTAAACCATTTAAGTTGGCCAATTTCCATAAACACACCCAATTCAATGGAATTGGGGTTTTCCAAATTTACATGCCAAAACCATTTCAAATATCCGGATTCACTAGAATCAGGTTTTTATAAATTTAATTGAAATAAAATTTTAGAAATTGAATTTAAATCAATAATTGAAATAAATCAAGAAAATACAATGATAATCAATTTGGAAAGTCGGGATAGAACCACCTACTTCAAAGGTTTTGACAAAAACCACAACGATCGAAGAACGCTCAAGAAAATCGGGCTGCTTCTTCAAGAACCCACCTTAGATCTCTTCTCCTCGAAAGATCAAGACCAAATCTCATCATATTTTTCATCCACACAATTTGATCTACCCATAATGGGCATATATCTAAGAAACCGAGAAAAGAGGAGAAGTAGATCTATGTAGATCTAAGAAACCGATCAATAACGATGATGAACGATCACATACCTCAAGAATCCTGTTTAAATTCACCAAGAGAAGACTTTGGATCACCTCCGGAATGATGGGAGAACCTTCTATGAAGATAAAATAAGCAAAATCCCAAGTTAGGGCCGTATAGGAGGAAAAACGAGGCACTTAGAGGCAAAAACAAGTGTGATCCACTACTATAGGATCTCATTTAAGTGGTCACATAGTTGTCCCACACGGTAAGAGAAATTGTGCACTAACCACACGTTATCCACTACCTTAGAAGACACTCCATGCACGGTTTGGTCGTACAGTTAGACAAACCGTGCACCGCCTGTGTGGAAGCTACTGCCTCCAAGACCAACTACGCGCGGTTTGGCCGCACCGTTTAGAAAACCCATGTGCCGCATGTGAGACTTCCCCTTTGCCTCAAAACATCATTTAAAGTTCTCCCGACTCTCCCATTCATCACCCTTACTTTAAAACCATTAAAATCATCAAGAAAGGGTTACATACCAGAAACTGGGGGTACTACAAACTGTGCACAACCCATTGTCCATTAGTTTTCCATAAAAGTTCACCCAAATTCCCCCAAGTCACTACTCCAAAACAGAGGTACTTAGAAACATCAGAAGTACCATAAAACGTAACATGATGTTACAACCTCCCCACCATTAGATCTTTCTATCCCCTGAAATCCGATGAAGAAACCTCTGCATAAAAAAGATGATGCCACAAATCTCTCATTAGTGCCTCACTTTCCCACGACTCATGAGAATCAGAACCATGATACCATAGAACACAAACAAGAGGTATCGTTATCCCATGAAGTAACTTGGTCTCATAATCATCAAACCTGACTGGTCGTTCAGTCACAGATAAATCTAGTTCAAACTCAAGATCACTCTAGCTCAAAACATGAGATGGTTCAGAGAGATACATTCGCAGTTGTGATACATGAAACACGTTATGTATTGACTTCAGCAGTGGTGGTAGAGCTAGACAGTAAGCAACTTTCCCTACATGACCAACAACCTCGAAAGGTACCACAAAATGAAGAGCAAGCTTCCCTTGCCTCCCAATCCATCAATGACCTAATCGAGGTGAATCATTCAAGAACACCTGGTCACCAACTAAGAACTCTAAAGGTCTACGACGACGATCAGCATAAGACTTGTACCAACTTTGTGTTGTCAACATTCTCTGACGCATCAACTGGATCTTAACTGTCATCTCTTAGACCAAACTCATTCCTACCAAGGAACATTCACCACTCTCCGTCCAACATAATTGAGATTTACAAAGATGACAATTCAATGCCTCAAAAGGAGCCAGTAGTCTGATAAGAGACCCTAGTGAGTAATATCCTATAGTGTGCTAGGAAGGCAACCAAGGTATTACAGGAGACCCATGGGGTCAGATGATAAGTTTCCTGGCCCGAGGAGGTGTGTCGTGACAAATGGTATCAGAGCCGGTACGGAGCCTTAAGTGTGATGCACTGCCTGGGTTGAGATGTAGGGCCCACAATGAGGACATTGTGCTCTAAAGGGGGGTGATTATAACACCCCCAAATGATAATAGGTTAAATGACTAATGATATGACTCATGTCAATAAGGTGCACATTTCTTTTTGGGAGCCTTTCTGACTAGAACCTCACAGTTAAGCATGCTTGGCTTGGAGTAGTGATCAGGATGAGTGACCTTCTGGGAAGTTTCTCAGGGTGTGTGTGAGTTAGGACAAAGCACACTAGAAAGGACATGTGTTGGCCTGTGGGGACTCTCACTAGTCAGATGAACCCGTTCGGGGATGTTGGTGGACCCTTGGGTGGGGACCACGTGTCTGCGTGGCAACTGGTGGTACCTGGCATGCCAGGACTTGAAGGACATGTTAAGGCGGTGTAGATGTGCTATCACTAGGACCCAGTTGTTTCATTTGGTATCAGAGGTGGTATGCATCCTTTTGTGCAGCTCGCTGCCTAGGTTGAGATGTAGGGCCCACAATGGGGATTTTGTACTTTAAAGGGGTGGATAATGTAACACCCCTATAAATGTGAGTCTTAATAGGCTAAATGTTACTACCCATGTCAACAAGGTGCATCTTTCTTTTCATAAGCCTACCTGATTAGAACAACACAGTTAATAATGATTGGACTAGAGTAGTGATCAGGATGGGTGACCTTCTGGGAATTTTCCCAGGGTGTGTGTGAGCGAGGAAAGAGCACACTAGAAAAGATATGTGTTGGCCTGTGGGGATTCACATTAGTCAGATGAACCCGTTCGGGGATGTGGGTGGACCCTAGGGTGGGGACCATGTGTCTGCAGGGAAACTGGTGGTACCTCGCATGCCAGGACCTGAAGGCCATGTTAAGGCGGTGTGGATGTGCTATCACCAGGACCTAGTTGTATCATTTGGTATTAGAGGTGGTACACAGCCTTATGTGTAGCACGCTGCCTAGGTTGAGATGTAGGGCCCAGAATGAGAATGTTGTGCTTTAAATGCGTGGATAATGTAACACCCCTGGAAAAGTGATACATAAAAGGATAAATGTTACTACCCATGTCAACAAGGAGCATCTTTCTTTTTGGGATCCTACCTATTTTGAACTCCACAGTTAAGAATGCATGGCTTGGAGTAGTAATCAGGATGGGTGACCTTCTGGGAAGTTTCTCAGGGTGTGTGTGAGTGAGGAAAACACACACTGAAAGAATATGTGTTGGCCTGTGGGGATAGTCATTAGTCTGATAAGTTACCCTAGTGTGTAATATCATATGGGGTGATGAGAAGACAACCAAGGTTTTACAGGAGACCCATGGGGTCAGATGAGAAGGTTCATGTTCCGGGTAGGCGGGTCGTGACACCAAGTTTATTCTGGTATGCCTTAAAAATGTGATGGAGGAAACTGTAAACCACAGTCTTTGAGGCTTTCATGTCAAGAGAAATAATATGGGACAAATATGCAATGGATAACCACTGACATTCAATCGCAGGTTCCAACATACCATCATCAAAGCTTAAAGGGAAAGAATAGGATTTTACCATGGGAGAAATTATCACTATTTGAAAAAACCATCATGGTAGATGTTTTATGAAATCCAACTAGGGAACATACTATATATCCAAAATAATGGAACCCTTTGGCTGACATTCCTGTTATGTGGGGAAATTGATGCAAGGCCAACTGGGGGGGGGGTGTACTGCATTGTAAGGGAAATGATCTCTAAGGTATCAATCATTCTTCCACCCTATGATAAGGAAATATTATAAAGATATGAAATTATTCAATATGGGGAATATGTAATGAAAACGGGTAGTTTTTCAATCCATAATGGATGTATTTTTATAGATTTTATCCATGAGTTTGGAGTCCATTGAATAGATCTAACTCATTGTAAAAGGTGAAATCTCTTATGGTAACATTAAGGTTGGGCCCATGGGTGGAAGTATGGGTGTCACTACATATCTTCCTAGGGAAATAATCAAATCACATGTAGTTCTAGACAACTGTTTCCCAAATAAATCAAGCTTTAATGTGGGGAAACTGGGCTTCGATACTTTCCAGACTGATGGTTGGTCCTAAATCATGAAGTTGTGGTGTCACCATGCATCTTATTATAATGATTATAAAACCATATGTTCTAGATGTTTGCTATAAAGATCATGTTCATACACAGGGAAATAATACGTTTTCATTATGGTCATAGTTAGAACCAATATTGGAGATTCAGGTGTCACTCTATATCTCAATAGGAATGAGAATCAATCCACACATAGTACTTGAATGGTTTGTGTAGTTTACCATCATAATATGAGGAAATGAAAAAGTTTTTACTTATACCTATTAAAAGGGGTCCATTATTTTTTTTTAAAGGGGCCATGAGGGATATCCCAACTCTAGGTACATTGGGGGTTTCTTAATATCAAATTAAAATGATGTTAACAATACAGTTTAATGTCACACGGTAAGGACAAATGGTGTCTTGTATTTTATTTTCATGCGACAGTGACATTGTGTTGTGCATTTTAAGGTCATGTGACAAGGACCCACTATGCAGTTTAACATCATGTATCTAGGATGTATAATGGTATGCATTTTAACATAATACAACTAAGATGAATGTTGTGTAGTTACATGAAATATTTCTCCCAAAACCATTCATTGGCTAGGGTTATAGTGAGTTAACAATCCATTGAGATTGAGAAGTTCGCTCCATTAGAGTAGAACATGTATATTACATAAGGTCCCTACCACATTGACTCAAGATTTTAAGGCTTCTTTCTTGGTATAATTAGAGTCGTAAGGAAAAAAACCAACTATCATTGGAGTAATGGATGAAGGAATACCTTCTTTTTAAAGGAACACACTATCTGGTTTTCATATACCTCCAATTGATGCAATGTATGAAATCACTTTTCATCCAGTCGCTCCAATTCATCCTATCATTTCTGAGACTATTCATCTATAGGTATCCAGTCAAAATTGGAAATATGGAGTGCTGGAAACTGAAATTCAATTGGCATGATTTCTTCTATTCTAAACACAAATGAGTGTGGGGTTTCTCGTGTTGTAGTATGGGTTGTAGTTTAGTAATCCTATAATGTGTGCAAGAGCTTGTTAGGACAAGATTTTTATCTTAATCAACCATATTCTAGAGTATATATGAAAATGTCTTGTTAATATCCTAAATATATCCATTAGCTACTGCATGATAGTGGGATTAATGGTTGGATTTGATATTCAACTCCTGATATAGGTTTTCTACCTCAGCCGAAAAAAAATGGTGACATTGTCCATCAAAATGGTATTAGGGAAATCGAATCTATTAATGATGTTATCATTGATGAAGCTAATAATTATTTTGGACCTAACATCTTTTTAGGGTAATTATTTATCCCATTTGGAGAATAAATCGGTAGAAGTAATGTTTTATTTGAATTTCTTGGCCATATATGAAGGATATGACCCTACTACATCCATTCCCCATGTGGAAAATGGCCATGAGTATTTACGTGTATGTAGAAAATCCGGGGGTTGATGGATGAAGTATGAATGAACTTGATATAAATGAAATTTCATGGTGAATTGTGTGTAATCACGTTTCATCAAAGGGTAGAAGTATCCAAGCCTTCAGATTTGATCAGAAATCCTCTTCCTTGATTGGTGTGTACCAGAAGTTTCTATGTGTACTTTTTCCAGGATAGATGTAGTCTTTTATCCATCAATACATCTAAAAACGATTCCATTGAATCCTTATTTTTAGGGGACCTTTTAATAATATGTTCCATCATAAAGCTTAATGTTGAACACTTTTCACTGGATTTTCACTTTCCCTTCATTAATCGGTGGAAGTACTTCTTATTGGAGGTATTCCATTATGGGTTTCATCCATCTCCTAGTAGGACCTCATGGCTCTGAAATGGGGTTGATTACATTAATTTACTCTGATATGATTTGAACAAAAGGTGATACAATGCAATGGTGGGTGATGAAAACACTGTTTCATCCTGATTTGGATCTTCCAAAGTTGTGGTTGTATTTTACAATGTGTCTTCTTGGTGATTCTATGATTGCAAAATGTGAGTCAATATTGGATCTAAGTATAATTCCTCCATTAACCGAAAAATACAATCACATAGGGTAATTAACACCTCTTTTTTGATATCATAATCCCAATTGATCCTTTTTATTAGTAACTATAAGTCACCTTTCACATACAGGTCGTTCAATGGTACTTGGAGTGCCAATTCCAGGCATGCGATGAGAGGATAATATTTTTTATTATTTTTCATATCAACATATGATAATTTGAAGGATTATGGAAATAATTCTTTACTGAGGGATATACATATGATACCCAACCCAACATTATTTAGTTTGGGGTCATCTATTCTCTTCCTGGTTGGACTTATGAATGCACCATCAAAGTATATTTCCCATCTTTTGGAGATTTCTTGAATAGAGAACACCTCCTCATCATGAAATTCCATCTATATTGAATTCCCCACTGTAGATGGGTGATCAGTGATGAAAGTTTCCAAGGCATTCCCTTTCACTACATTATAAGGAACAAACTGAATTTTGAATTGCAACAAAATAAATTCCCACAATGCCATAAATCCTATCAGAATAGGATTAATAAGTATAAATTTCAGCAGGATATTGGGTGACACCAAGTGTACCATGTGATGTTGAAGATAGTGAATCAACTTCCGAACCACAAATATTCATTCTAGATAGCTTTTCTCAATATCTGAGTATCGAGTCTATTCCCAAATCATGGTTCAACTAGGATAATAAAGGTTGTTTTAATTCACAACATCACTATTTTTCACTAGGAAGGTTCCCAATGATCTTTATGGGGCTATCATGTACAAAATGATTGTATTTCCTTCAACCAGAGTCATCAATACCATTGGTATCAAGAGCTATATATTGAGGGTTTAAAAATATTCTTGATAATCTATGTTCAAATGATATGTTAACACATTATTCATCAATTTATTGAAGGATAGACAACATCCTGCATGGTTGGATATGTAACATTTGATGTAGAACATATGTTCTTGAATCCCTCTAAACTCATCCAGGTTTTGAGGAGGCAACATTCCAATGGTATCTTTTGTTTTTTAAGGATCATCTTCGATGCGAAAATGGTTTACAATGAAGATGAGAAATTTTCTTAAGGTAACCCTAAAAGAACATTTCAAGGGGTTTATCTTCAAATTATGATTTTGAAGCTTGCTGAAGATGGTATATAGTTTAGTCAAGTGGTCAGAACATTATTTGGGTTTTCCCACTAGTTCATCAACGTAGAATTCAAAAAACATTCATAGGGAATGATTGAATATGTGATGCATGGTATATTGGTAAGTGGCACTGACGTTCCTCAAGCCAAAGGGAATTACTCGAAATAATAATACTACCTAAGGGGATCTAAAATCTGTTGCTTCTTCATTTTGTGGGTCCATACATATTTATTTGTACCCTAAGTATCCATCCATAAAGGATAGGTCTTGATAACTAGTTGTTGAGTCAATTAGGAGTTCTATGATCGGAACTGGGAAATCATCTTTGGGACAATTCCTGTTGAGATCATTTAAATCAATGTCAACCCTGATTTTCCTATTATTATTCTTCAATGTTGGCAAAATATTTTGGGTACAATAGATCTTGGATAAAATCATCCTTGATGATATTTTCCACCTCAACCTCAATTTTGGAGGCATGAGTTGGGTGTGTTTATCTGGAAGCTTGCTTGTATCCCCAATGATCTTTTGTGAAACCCAACTGGTGGGTGGCCACCTCAGGTTAAAGTCTTGGAATATCAATGTAGTTCAAGGAAAGAAACATCTCAGTGCTTCTTTAAGAAGGAAGTATATACCTCATGATCTTCAGAATTCATGGTCATGGTAATTATAGTGGGCCATAGATCATATTTTTCCCTAGATTTTTCAATCTTAGTACATCCAAAATAGTGGATAAAACATTATCAAATACTAGAGGGGAATATCTGATACCTTCCTCTTCTTCCTCTTCCTCATTATTTACTTCATTCGCCTCTATCCGAGGAGGTAATGACCAAACAGGTTACTTGGGGAAACGAGGGGAGTCATCATTTGGACATCAAGATGATGAAGTAATTGTTTTAGGATCACTATATGGCTTGAAACCTTTTTGGTGTCCAAAAAGTGATTCAAAAGCTGAGGAAAAGTCTATTCACTTTTCCATGTCTTCATGACTACTTCATATAGCATTTACAATAGAAATAGAATTTTTTTAAACTCAATGGATGGTATGGTACATTTTCAACCAAGCTTTCATTTTGTCTCAGAGATTCGATGACATCTCTTATGTTGTCAGGTTTTTTTGTCAAGACTAAAATTATAGAAGATGTAGAATGAGTGTTTGAACTTGGGATCAACCCTTCAATTTGATTAATGGGAAACACATAATCTATACCTAGCTTCTTGAAAGGGTTATATAGGATAATATATACACCATTTGAGGAATTGCTTTGATTAAAATCATCCATCATAGAATGTTTTCCTCGTTTGTGATAGAATCCCATGTCAATATACTGTGAATCATAGGATTTTAATAGAGCCTTCCAACCATACAATGTCAAAATTTGACCACTAACACAATATTAGAGACATTGGTTGTATGATGATGTAATGATCACATGCTGATGTAACTAAGGTATTCCAATAAGAACATTAAAACTATATCCTACCAAACAACCATAAACTCTGAGTTGAACACAATATCCCCAAACCAACTTCTGAGCATTATCTCACTGAGATGCTCTTTCTCATTCTTTCCATAACTTTGTGACATCAGAGTTGGGGGAGACAAGTTCCATTATTTGAGATCTAGTTGGTGGGGTTTCTGGACTGGATTGAGGTTTAATCCTAATCCATTTTCAAAAAATTCTCATCAAAAATCATTGTGACTGATTTTTCTAGATATATTCAAGTGGATGATGTGGGCTTGCAAGACCGTATCGTCATCTTGGTCTATTAAATAGATGGTTCCATGGAATTATGAACTGTTATTTTCTTCACCATATATATCCTATTTATCAACCTCAACTTCAAAATCCCAAGGGATTGGTAGGACCTTAATAAGTGATTTACGGAGATCCTTTGACAACATCAGAGCATCAAGGTTTTATGTTTTGGTTGGAAGATGGGAAATTCTCTTTAAAAAATCATATTTATGATCCAAAGGTATGTGATTCCCAATATGGAGATTCTATTTTATAGAAATTTTAGGAACTAATGTTCCTAATTTATATGGGATATCTCTAGTGTAGGAGTTGGAAGGGTCATTGTTCTATGTGGATTGGGTTGGGTATGTTTTCCTACTCCTGAAGGGAATGGTGGTATATCCTCCAACCGGTCTTACTAAATTATAATGTTAGGGAAGACCCAGTCATGTGTGGGGTAAGAACTCTATTGTTCTTGCTGATCTCACTTGAGGAATTTCCCATGAGTTTTGGCTACATAGACAGTTCTAGAAGGTGTTTTATTGATGTGGTGGCTCTGAGTACAACCACATCTTCCCCTATATCCCCGACAAAAATTAAATCTTTTCCCAATTCCACAATCAAGTATAGGGAACTCATTTTCATAATCATAATCATCATATGTCAAAGGATCCATATAGTGAATAATGTTAATGGAATTGAAGATCAATTCTACGTCTGATAAAGATTCTACATGATATGTCGACTTTTATTGTACCATTTGGCAGGGTGGTGCATGTGCTTTTGAGAAGATTGGGATGAAGTTCTCAAAATTCAAGGACAGAATTGTCCATAACAGAAGCTCATATCCTTCTGTTTTCTACTTATTCTTCCTGACACGTTTCTTTCTTAATGATTGGCCTTTAAAAGACTGGGTTTTTGATGAATTCATCTATGCTATGATGAAAGTATTTGAGGGCATAGTTGGCTGTTTTAACTGTGCTCAGAGAATAGCGTGAGTTTGGTTGATCATTGTTCTGACCATACAGCCACTGAAATTCTATGTTCTCTTCAATTTGACTTCTTTCCATTCATTTTACTCATCTGGATTAGTACAAAAGACACATTCTACTTGGGCAGGTGAATTATTTAATTTTAATTTTCCAGAGTCCACTATATTTGGTTGGAGTTATTTGAAAACAATAAAATTCTTGATGGGGTGTCCCGACATCCAATAAAATAGGAATCAATTTGGAATATCTTTATCAATATATTTTCTATGATTATTTGAATTTGGTGACCTGACTAAGTTATCTTCCAATGACGAGATGAAGTAGTCAGAGACATGGTCATTTTGAAAATAATTGAATCTTTTTTCTTATACTCAAACTTTTTCCACCTTAGATATCATTGATCATCATAAAGTGGTTGTTGTTATTACTGATGATCAAGAGGTTGATCTGTACGGTATGAAGTATGATTTGAGATGGGAGAAGGTACAAGGGCCTACTTAAGTGTAGCAGTAGCGGCCTTTGATTTTATTTTCCTCATTCCTTGAGTCGATGAAAGCATCAAACACATGATTTTGGTATTCTAAATATATTTTTACTCTTTTTGGGTAGTTGAGGAAAGATCTCGAAACCCTACTGTGTATTTTATAGGTATCAGTGGTGTGCGAAACTCATCATATAGATTTTATATATAGATAAGAAACAACTCTTCTTGTGGGAGTGATAGGATTAAGGAATATTTTAGTTCTTTCCACTAAGAAATTAAATTGAAGACCATTTCATTCTCTAATTTTTTTCAATTTGAGTAGTCAAATACTTTTTTCTTCTACATTGTTGAAATGAAATGGAAGAGGAACTTATGAAGGACGTCTTCCTATCCAATTATTGACCAAGACTACAACATTTTTTACCACACAAATATTGGTCCATGTAGTGATTGAAATAAACACCTGAGCTTCATTGCCTCTTGCTATTCCGGATTATCCATCATGAGATCAAAGCTAGAAGAAACATTATTCAAGTGATGCTCTCATTCTCTTGATCCATTGATGATTGTAAATGTAGGATTCCAAAAGTTTGGAAATTGAGAGGTAGGATCTACCCATTTCAGGTATTCTATCTTTTCTATTTTTATTAGTTCATTCCACTCCTCCATGGATTCCAATCAAGTCATTTGTTTCTAAATGGTGTTCATGATCATTAGAGGAATATCTTGTTGAGGTAGGACCATAATATGTGATTTATTGGGAGCCTGAATGGGTTCAGTAACTGGTAAAAGAACTAGTGGTAAAACTATTAGTATCTACTGGGGTTAAAAAATAGTGCTAGGCCTATAAGGATGTGTCTGACCATGTCCTCGCTGTGTACAAAATAGAAGGAATTCACAATATACTTTAGTAATTATACAGAACCCCCTTTGTTGGGGTGATCCATCTAGAAGTGAAAGTTGAGGATCTTCTTGTGGTGAATATCTGGTAGGAATGATGCCTTGGAGTCACTATACATTGAGTCTTATCAACTCTTTCATCTCTTCCTCTTATGGGGAAAATATTTCCCCTAATGAAAGGGATTGACCTACCCCAGGAGGGAGGTGAGACATAGTATAACACCTATTCTTTTTCCTATTGGGTTCCTTTCAAGGAGGTAAGGGCAGATTTTTCTAGGGAGTTCCCAAATTTAGGACGATCCTCTGGTTTTGGGTACACACACTTCCTCCATTAGTTTCAGTTTGGATCAGATTCTAAGCCAGAGAATCCTCTTATGAAACCACTTGTCTAGCCTTATATTATGTAGGGTCTCCAATGATATCATTTATGATGTTTATAGACATGTAATGCATTACAATAATTATGTTGGAATCTCTATGAGATCACCATTTTATTCACCCTCCTCGAGATCTTGTACCCTTCTTTGTCAGTTCCTTGTGATCTTTTTGGTGGATAGTAACCTGAACAGAATATCTAGAGAGTGTAGTTGTACATGTACCAAATGAATGTTCCGAATCACTAGATGGGAAAAACTGGGAGGAATCATTTCATGGCATCTTCTATAGTCTGGAGAAAACAAATTCCTTCTATAGAGTGTATTATTAAGGGGAAATATCCTCCATACCTGAGGGATGGGGATGTTTCTATTCAACTTTATCAACCCTTTGGGAATTATTGGATTACCCTGAAGGTTGGGTTAAAAAATCCCCTAGCCTCATGGGCTAGGATTTCTCCCGAACTATTGTGGCTGATATTACCACAACTTCTCTTCTTATTTTATGGAGATTTGTTTGAATATGGGTTGGGTGTATCATTTTTCATGCAATTGAATCACCCATTTCTAAATCCCATTGTAATACTTCTGACATATATACAATCTAGTGGATGACATCCTCTAAGTGGGAGGCCTTATCTATATTCTCAGATGCTTGAAACAAGAGTATTTCAATAGCCTGATCTATTTTAGACCGACGTCAGGGAGAGTTAGTCGGGGCCTATTCATGGTGACTGTATCCTTCGTCATGAAAAAAATCATTTTTTTGGAGTTGGATGGGTGAATTGACACTTCATAATACCAATTTTTGTAGGATTTTCTGATTTGTATATGATGTGAAATTCAATTCTCCATGTGCACTCTATCCTCTAATACAAATGCCAGATGTAGAATCTACGATAAATTTTCACAACCTAATTAGTGCACTGAGGATTTCACATTAAAGGGATTCATGCAACTTCTTGATTTTTGGGTGTCATGAGTCTAGGAGAGATTTCAAGACAATTTGGTGTTATAACCCTTCTATTAACTTGGTGTTATTTTGATATTGTTCATATGGAAATACCATATATTTTAAGTGGTGAATTGTTTTCCACATGTTGAGGTGGATTCCATGAATAGAATATTCTAACAACGCCTCTGGAATGATTTATTGAGGGGTGGATACAGGCTATAACATGACTACTATGTCATCTTTATTCAGTTGCTTCTTCATGTTTACTGGATCTTATTTTTCTTTCACCAGTGGTTCCTCGACCTTGTCTTTCTAGACAAGAAACTTCTCAAATGCTTTACTAGAAACTGTGTGATTGATTGGTATTTCATCTACTATGTTATATGGAAAATGAACCAAGGGTGGTTTGGAGAATGATTGTCTCCTGGGGCTATCCTCTGCTTGAGAATGGATTTCACATACTAGTGAGAAATCATCAAACATGACTGGACTTATGTTTCAAAGCGCCTAATGATAGGAGGGATTTTTAATAACTACATTACCAATAGGATAATTATCTAGAAAATGTGAATAAATACTATAGAGATAACATTCACATCATACTACAATATTGGGAGGACCACCATGGTGGATTATAACCATGGAGACATCCTCTTGCTCCTTGTTTTTTTGGCCACACTGAGGGTTTTTGTGGCTACCATCAAGATAAAGGTTCCCGAGATTGACTGAATCATTATCATTAACCAAGCCTTCACAGTGAAGTTTCTGATAAGGACCATCATAAATACTTATACTACCCTCTAAAATTTTCAATGGGAGGGTATGATCTTATGCTACCATAGATAAGCTTCTAAGGGATTCAAGAACTCCATCATTATATGATTCCTGATCATAGACCAGCTTTTGATTTTCCAATCCTGTTTGATGAAGTTTCATCTTAGAAGCATTCTATTGAATTATTTGGGACAATTTATGGGAGAAGTGGTCTTCATGGGTAGGTGGTTTCACATACCTTGGAGTGGCCATTGGAATAATCTGATTACATCTAATTGGAGTAGGTGTCTATTCCGGATCCAACTACCCGTATAATATGTGGGATTTTCCCCATGTCTCCCTTGGATGAGAGTAGAGGTGTATGTTTGATCCGGGGTGTTATACTGACAATCCACCCCATTTTTAGGGATATAGTTATGTTTCAGGCCCTCAACCACTAATATCATCAACGCGATGATGTCCTAACAAGTCAGTAATATGTGGGTTGAAATTTGAATCTTCCCTTTTACCATTTACAGGATATGCTTAGTGGATTAAATGACTATAACATGGATATGAATCCATTATTTATATGTAGTAGGTGTATATTCCAACACCTGTTTTCCATTTCTAGTTAGTGGATACTGACAGTACTCATGTGTGGGGGTAGAGAGTTGAGTCTTCCCTAACTTATCGTCGCGACTTTCCGGCTGACTTCTCTGGATGCTGCTAGATAATTCAACTAGCATGATTTATAGGTGAAAGTAGGTGGGTTTTCTTGCTTTTATGTTGCCAATTTTTTTTTTTTAGGGATTCTTTCAATTCCCCCAGATGATCATGTTGGATGGCTGACTGAAGGTATATGGGTGTATGTTCTGACTTACTACATACCACCAAACTTTGTCGATAGGCTTCTTAAAAGGGGGAAAATGTCTAAACCTGCTTCCTATTGGTTGGGTTTCTTCCCCAGATGGCCATATTGTATGCCCAAGTCAGAAGGACCTAGTCTTAATATACTAGGAAGACACCCTCCTAATGTTGAGGGTTCAACACCGCATGGTGTTGGAGAACACAATTTTCGGTAGGATCCTTTAAGAAGGACCCCTATGTCTCCTGGGTGAGGCCCTATGTGGGATCAGGTCCCACCTCCCTAAGATGTGGGAGGGACTGGTTGTTACATTTCAGGGATTGACTTTTTAAATGGTTGAAGATGGAAGTAAGTTCCATCTGCTTCCGGACCACCAGTCATCGTTGATCAGATGATCGGTGGGGCTTGGTGAGCTAGTGGGACTGTAGGGTGGCCTCCAAGGTTGGGATAGTACCCTTCTGATAGGTACTCCCAGACAAGTGATTTTGAGACCCAGTGTTGAAGATTTTGTGGTGGTGATAATGTCATTTGCATGGATGATGATCTAGTATGAATAGTAGATGAGGCATTCATTGGTGAAAAATTTAAGGAGACCATCGGATTAAAGGGAGTTCTTGGAAGAAAGTTTCTATATATATAAGAAAAACACAAACAAGGAACTCCAATCAAAGAAACGCCTAATTTGAGTGAATACATGCTTGATTGATTTCCTTGTATGCACTCCATTTATTTCGAATGTAGAAGGGGCCTGATAGTTTAGTGATCCTATCATCTTGGTTAAGGAATCACATTGGGTTCCCCATTTATTGTTTTTGACAAAAAATGTAGACTTTGTTATGATTTTCAATTTCTTAAGGGTTTCCAATGAGTTTTTTCATGGAACTAGAAACACCCATTTGTTCTATTTATTATGGGAACTGATTTCCAAAACTAGTTACTCATTATGAATTTTGACCCATGATAATTATGAACTCACATTTGTTGATCGGATGGGAGATCAGGCTCATCACACCCTTTTGGGGATAATTTTTTCCTATTCAGGGGCTCCCTTTACAAATTAAAGACATGTTCATGAATCCTTCCTTAATTCCCATGTATGATTTGGGTCAAACCAGGATTAAAAATAAATTATTAACATGTATAGATCTTAGAATCATCTATATGTATCCAATGTTCTTAATCAACGGAGATATTTTTATGTATATGAGGTTCTCCATTGATGTTATTATCTTATACACTACTAATAGATTGTTTGGTTGTTATTATGAAGATGTTTATTTTCTAGCCACACAGTAGGGAACTATGGAGTGTATTATCACATAGGAAGACTAAGGTAACCCTAGATTTTATCATGATCTAGAGAGAAAATAATTTTTATTAATGTTGGGATAAAACCAACAGATTGGCTTGCAACATATCCTTATGAAAGGAATTAATACCCACATATTTCGGTGCTAATTAATGGGAAACATCATACCTCTTAAGGTGATGTGATTAGGACCTGACCATATCATTTAACATCATGTGGAAAGGATTTCTAGGAGGATTCCTCTTAGTCAATTATTAATATGAGACTTATACTAAATCAGCCTAGAGAAACATGGAAGGAAGATGGACTCCAAGTTTGAAATAAACCCTATTGGGAATGTGGCCTAGAGATAATAGGGTTGATTTGGGGCGTTGGGTTTGGACCACAGTAAGGCTTCCTATATACCTTATTTGGATAGGAATCAAAGTACATCTTGTTAATTATGTCTCATGGGGTTGTATTTCCCTTTGATAGGATTAAGTTGGTACTTATTTTTGAAGAGGATTACCTCATAAAAGGGGACCATGAGGGAAGTTTTAACTCAATGTAGTTTAGGGGATTAAATCATGGATTACTCTAGAGGTGGATTCTTGGATTAAGGGAATTATGATTGGGGATTATTCCTATGTAAGATTCCAATTTATCTCAGGACCTAAGTGGGATTCCTACATATCCTTATTAGCTGAAATTATAGTTCTAATAATTTAATACATTTCATGTATTGTATGGGTGTCATAAAAACCACTAGCCTCAAATCCGATGTGAGTCTTGATTGGTGTGAGAAAAAAGGAAATGGACTACATTTTTCACTTAAAATAATGTCCTTTTGAAACAAAAGACAGACTCTTCGAGTGGTGTCGGCCACACCACATATCTGATTGAGACAGAGTTGATTCGTACACGTCACATATGACCCATGGATCATTGTGCTAAAGTATCAACACAATCAGAATCCGTTTGGTTAGTTTTCCGTATGTACTTAAAATGTTGTCCATTTTAAACAAAACAGATCCACTTAGAGTGATCCCGGCCACACCATGCCTTGGATTGAGGCGGGGTTGACTCTTATACGTCACATATGACCCATGGATTGTTGTCCTAAAGCATCAACACATTTTGAATGAGTTTGGTTAGTTTTTCGTATGCCAGTTCTTTTCACTTATAATCCCATCCATTTTAAACAAAAGAGACACTACAAATAGTGTTGGCCACACCGCACCCCGGATTGAAGCAGGGTTGACTCGTACACATCACATATGACCCATGGATCATTGTGCAAAGTATTGACACAATCTGAATG
This sequence comes from Viscum album, assembly GCA_963277665.1. Taxonomy (NCBI): domain Eukaryota; kingdom Viridiplantae; phylum Streptophyta; class Magnoliopsida; order Santalales; family Viscaceae; genus Viscum; species Viscum album. The sequence goes on from OY728145.1 coordinate 13,289,034, forward strand.
TATTTGGTCGGTTTTCCATATGCCAATTGATGTTTTTCACTTAAAATGATGTCCTTTTGAAACAAAATCAAAACACTTTGAGTGGTTCTGGCCACACCGCATCTCCGATTGAGGAGGGGTTGATTCTTACACGTCACATATGACCCATGGATCATTGTGCTAAAGTATCAACACAATCAGAATCCGTTTGGTCTGTTTTCATATTTACTTAAAATGTTGTCCATTTTAAACAAAAGGGAGCCACTTAGAGTGATCCCGGCCACACCATGCCTCGGATTGAGGCGGGGTTGACTCGTACACATCAAATATGACCCATGGATAATCGTCCTAAAGCATCAACACATTTCCAATGCGTTTGGTTAGTTTTTCGTATGCCAGTTGTTCTTTTCACTTATAATCCTGTCCATTTTAAACAAAAGAGAGACACTATGAATGATGTCGGCAACAATGAACCTCATATTGAGGTGGGGTTGACTCTTAAACGTCACATATGACCCATGGATCGTTGTACTAAAGTATCGACACAATCCGAATGCATTAGGTCGGTTTTCCGTATGCCAGTTGTTGTTTTTCACTTTAAATGATGTCCTTTTGACACAAAAGACAGACACTTTGAGGGGTTCCGGCCACACCGCGTCTCCGATTGTGGCGGGGTTGATTCGTACACGTCAAATATGACCCATGGATCATTGTTCTAAAGTATCAACACAATTAGAATCCGTTTGGTTGGTGTTCCATAAGTACTTAAAATGATGTCCATTTTAATCAAAAGAGAGACACTTAGACTGATCCTGGTCACACCGCAACTCGTATTGAGCTCGGGTTTGCTCGTACATGTCAAATATGACCCATGGATCATTGTGATAAATTATCAACAGATTACGTATTCGTTTGGTCGGTGTTTCGTATGCCAATTTTTCTTTTCACTTATAATCCTATCCATTTTAAATAAAAGAGACATAATTAGAGTCGTACCGGCCACACCGTGCCTCGGATTGAGGATGGGTTGACACGTACACATCACATATGACCCATGGATAATTGTGCTAATGTATCGACTCAATCCGAATGCATTGTTCAGTTTTCCATATGCCAGTTGATGTTTTTTCACGTAAAATGATGTCCTTTTGAAACAAAAGACAGACACTTTGAGTGGTGTCAGCCACACCATGTCTCCAATTGAGGCAGGATTGATTCGTACACATCCCATATGACCCATGTATCATTGTACTAAATTATCAACACAATCAGAATCCGTTTGGTTAGTTTTCCATATGTACTTAAAATGTTGTCCATTTTAAACAAAAGAGAGACACTTAGAGTGATCCTGGCCACACCATGCCTCAGATTAAGGCGAGGTTGACTCGTAAACTTCATATATGACCCATGGATCGTTTTCCTAAAGAATCAACACATTTAGAATGCGTTCGGTGAGTTTTTCGTATGCCAGTTGTTCTTTTCACTTATAATCATGTCCATTTAAAAAAAAGAGAGACACTATGTAGGGTGTCGGCCACACCGCAACTCGTATTGAGGCAGGGTTGACTCGTACATGTCACATAAGATCCATGGATCATTGTGATAATGTATCAACACAATGCTAATGCGTTTGGTCAGTTTTTCATATGCCAGTTGATGTTTTTCACTTAAAATGATGTCCTTTTGAAACAAAAGACAGACACTTTGAGTGGTTCCGGCCACACCGTGTCTCCGGTTGAGGCGGGGTTGATTTGTACATGTCAAATATGACCCATGGATCTTTGTTCTAAAGTATCAACACAATCAGAATGTGTTTGGTCAGTTTTCCGTATGTACTTAAAATGTTGTCCATTTTAAACAAAAGAGAGACACATAGACTGATCCCGGCCACACCACGATTCCAATTGAGCCTGGTTTGGCTCGTACATGTTACATATGACCCATGGATCATTGTGATAAATTATCAATAGATTCTGAATGTGTTTGGTCAGTTTTCCGTATTCCAGTTGTTCTTTTTCAATTATAATCCTGTCAATTTTAAACAAAAGAGACACATTTAGAGTGGTCTCGGACACACCGAATCTCGGATTTAGATGGGGTTGACTCATACATGTCTCAAATGACCCATGTATCATTTTCATAACATATCAACACAATCCTAATGTGTTTGGTCGGTATTCCGTAAGTCAGTTGATGTTTTTCACTTAAAATGATGTCCTTTTGAAACAAAATACATAAACTTTGAGTGGTGACGGCCACACCATGTCTCATATTGAGGCGATGTTGATTTTTACATGTCACATATGACCCATTTATCGTTGTTCTAAAGTATCAACACAATCAGAATCCGTTTGGTCAGTTTTCTATATGTACATAAAATGTTCTCCATTTTAAACAAAAGAGGGCCTCGTAGAGTGATCCCGGCCACACTGTGCCTCGGATTGAGGCGGGGTTGACTCATACATGTCACATATGACCCATGGATCTTTTTCCTAAATCATAAAAACATTTCGAATGCATTTGGTCAGTTTTTCGTATGTCAGTTGTTGTTTTCACTTAAAATGATGCCCATTTTAAACAAAAGAGAGACACTATGAATGGTGTTGGCCACACCATGCCCCGGATTTAGACAGGGTTGACTTGTTCATGTCTCAAATGACTCATGGATCATTTCCTAAGGTATCAACACAATCCGAATGCATTTGGTCGGTTTTTCATATGCCAGTTGATGTTTTTCACTTAAAATGATGTCCTTTTGAAACCAAGGACAGACACTTTGAGTGGTGTCGGCCACAATGCACCTTGTATTGAGGCGGGGTTGACTCGTGCACATCACATATGAACCATGCATCATTTTCCTAATGCATCAACACATTTCAAAAGCGTTTGGTCATTTTTCCGTATGTACTTAAAATGTAGTCCATTTTAAACAAAAGAGATCCACTTAGAGTGATCTCGGCCACACCGTGCCTCAGATTGAGGCAGGGTTGACTCGTACACGTGATATATGACCCAGGGATTGTTGTCCTAAAGCATCAACACATTTCGAATGCGTTTGGTCTATTTTTCATATGCCAGTTGTACTTTTCACTTATAATCCTATCCATTTTAAACAAAAGAGAGACACTATGAATGGTGTCGGCCACACCGCTCCTCAGATTGAGGCGGGGCTGACTCGTACATGTCACATATAACCCACGGATCGTTGTGATAAAGTATCGACACAATCCGAATGTGTTTGGTCAGTTTTCCGTATGTACTTAAAATGTTGTCCATTTTAAAGACAAGAGAGACACTTAGACTGATCTCGGACACACCACAACTCGGATTGAGCCCGAGTTGGCTCCTACACGTCACATATGACCCATGGATAGTTGTGATAAATTATCAACAAAATATGAATGTGTTTGGTCAGTTTTCTGTATGCCAGTTGTTCCTTTCACTTATAATCCTGTCCATTTTAAACAAAAGAGACACAATTAGAGTGGTATGTTAGTTCTTTATTCACATTATTCAAATACACTATTTGACTATGGGACTTTAAATTAATTTATTTATGAAAAATTTACATTTAAAATGACAATATCAGAAAATTAATATAAGATAAAACTTTTACTAAAAATCCTTGTGGAAATATTAAGGTAAACATGATTTATGAGAATCCTCATGTTTCTATTAGTGGAATGGTATTTACATAAAATCTTGTGGAAATTCATATAGAATATTTTTATATCATTATTAGTATGGATTAGATTTTAGTTTATCATGCTATGAAACATTTCAGAGCTAAAAATGCCATGGACAATGAATACATCCCTTTTATAACATACCAAGAATCTATGATATTGATTAGATGTGTAAATGTGATTTACAGTGATTATCATGATGAAAATAAATAAAATATATATTATAGATTTTCTAGAAGAAAATGAAATCAAGGAGGGTGGGGGGGCTGTCCGGGGGGCTGTCCGGTGGGTGTCCAGGGGGGCTGTTCGGGGACCAAGGAGGAGGGTGGGGGGGCTGTTCGGGGGGTGTTCGGGGGGGGGGGGGGGGGGGGGTTGTCTGGGGGCCAAAGAGGAGGATGGGGGGTAGTCCTGGGGCTATCTAGGGGGGCTATCTAGGGGGGATATCCGGGGTCCAGGGAGGAGGATGGGGGGGCTGTCTGGGGTGCTGTCTGGGGGGTGTTCGGGGGGGCTATCCAGGGACCAAGGAAGATGGTGGGGGGATGTCTGGTGGTCGTTTGGGGGCTTTCCGGGGTCCAAGGAGGATGATGGGGGGTTTTCTAGGGTCCAGGAAGGAGGGGGGTTGTCTAGGGAGTTCCCAAACACACAACCACTAAAAGAGAACAACATCCATAAAAACAGATAATATATAAAAATAAATCAACTCCAATACTATACTACGAGTCCAGATAAAACAAACAACTAGAATAGAATAAACATCAAATCTAAGTAATATAATTCAAAAATTTAATGGATCAATTTGTCCCACATCACCATCACCATCATCACCATTATCAGCACCCTCATCCTTGTCCCCATCATCGTCCTCACCCTCCTCTGTGCCCTCCTCCTCGCCCTCTCCCTCCCACTCGCCCTCACCACCCACCTCACCCTCCTCCTCGCCCTCCTCTTCCGCATCAGACTCCTCGCCATCATCATCGTCAAGCTGGACATCATCCTGACCACCACTAGAACTTCCACCTGGTGCACCATATATATAATGTATCGACGAAATATATTCATCAAAAGCTGGTCTGGCCTCTACTAGAAGTATTGGAGGCAGAACTTCAATAAATTTCATAAACGCATTGTTTTCCCTAGCAGACTATTCTTCCATCTCTTTTTCCCCTTTATCATCCTGTTCTCCTTGTTCCCTAACATGCTGCAACTCTGTGGCACTACAATCCATACCCGAGGAGGTCCAATACCTCATCGAGGCTATCCTAGGTTAGTAGCGTACTCTGCCAGGATGCTCCTCTCCCAACACCTGATGTAAGTGATTAGTTGGCCCAAAATTATCTGGTTCTTGGGAATCGAGGGCCTCTAAATCTACCTGTTACAAATATAAATATATTATTAAGTTACAAAATATATATTAAAATATAAAATCAACAGATTAAAACTTACAATCTGCTGCTGAGTCACTTCGTTGACAGCACTTCCATCCTTTTTCCTTCTACTCGAGCAAATCAGTTTTGCAGGAGGCACACGTCCTTCAATATTCTGTATTTTCCTCTACAATGACACAGAAAACTAAAGTTATATGAAAACATTATAATACAATTAACTAATTGAGGAAACAAACGAAAATGTAAGTCGTAAAGAAAACTTATAAACAATTTTCATACATGCTTCCTCTCATGATCCGGCATCATAGTACGTCCTAGTGTGTGGATGTATTTTTTTGCATCAATGTTTTTTTAATTTTTTCCAGATGATTCCTAAATAAAATTTGATAATTAAAAGGATAATATTAATGCAAAACAAGAAATTTATTATTTTAATACCTCAAATGTAATTCATACCTTAAACTGGGTACTCGTCCAATGCGTAATCATATGATGATACTGCTCTATAGGACAATAATCCATGACTGGTACCACCTATAACTTAGTGCCAACTCTATCATTCCATCCAATATACAATGCATTCTTATAGGCTCTTCAAATATCGCTTAAATCCTTTAGACGTTCCGGTCGTGCACCCTCACCATCGGGAAAATTAAATCGAAGATGACATCAAAATATTAATTCATATATATACAAAAAAAATTCATGGAATTAAGTATAATAGAATATTTTACCAATATCACTACCCAATATCTATCCTTGACCTCAATTGGAAAATGTATCCATGATAACAGGCTGATGGGAATGATGTCAGAGTATTTGGAAAGCGTCGCCAAAAAACTCTGACATTGCTGCCCTGATTTATCAACCATTTTGTTGTCTTCATTGTAATCCACCATAAGCTGTGTGCGGTGGTTCCACACCGAACACATGCGTGTAAGCCCCCACCTCCGCCTCCTATCGGTAGATTTATCTGTCATGAAAGAAAAAAAAATATTTTATCAAAACATGTTATAATGAAAATAAATATTTCTATAATAATTTGTTAGGGTTCTATAAATATACCAAAGCCAGTCTGATCGTTGAGCGCCGCTGGATCCACAGAAACTGATGGAACACCCTGTGGTGGAACAGGAGTCGAAGACGATGGAATATATAAGCTCAGAGAGACAGAAGTAGAAGGAAAAGAATATGGTACAGCTGTATGGCCGGATTCTGACTAGGGAGTTGGAATCATCATGGGATGTGAAAATGATGGGCCAGAAGATGCAGAAGGTAGCGAAAAAATGGGAGGCCTAAATATCTCGTGTGTCCCTAATGACACTCTAGGATCAAGATGTGGGAAGGATGACATGTCAGTGGGAGGGGCAGGGTCTAGTCGGGTACGCGCAGCTTCTCATCCACCTCTGGTACGAACCCTCCTTGTACCACTGGCCTGAGTAATAGGACCAGTACTAGGCTCCTCGTCGAATAACTATCGACGTATAGGTGGATCCAACAAAAATGTTTACAAAACAATTAATCACATGACATTATATATTCTTTAAATATATATATTTGAAATAAAGTACTCATTGTAGGCACTAATGGTGGAACACCCATCTCTGCCATCCGACGATTGTTCTACATCATTTTTTTCCTTCGCCTCTCTTCAATTCGCTGCATTTCCTACTTTGGAAAACAAATATGTAATTAATTAGAAAAAGGAAACTAATGTGTAAACCAAAAAACTAAATATATGAGGGAATAGGGGGATTCATTGGTAATTTAGCCATCAATTGTTTTAGAAGAGCTTTAATGGATTTAATAAATCATACAAGTTGTAATGTTCACCATGTTAGAAATATTATTTGACTAGTTTTGAATACAGTTCAATTCCAAAATAGAAGATGCAATTTAAATAAAACAGAAACCAATAAACATTGAAAATTCACATAATATTCAAGTCAGCTAAAACATATTTGTGATCAATACTAAATCAATTTGAATATTACCAACCTTAACAACCCAACTCAAGTTAAACCAAAAGAATTGACAACATGGATGAATGATTCTATATATTTTCAACCACAACATCAGGTTCACAATCAAGTCTGAAAATTGAGCTATTGGATTCCTCAAAAGAAATAAATGGATTGGTTCCAATGGAACTAGGGACAGTGTCAATTCCATCATCACTATCATCAAAAATATGTCTTGGAATTACTTGAACTATGACACCAAATTCAGGTCGAAGTTGGTCTTTGACATAAAAAACGTGTTTATCCATTGATGAAAACACATATGGTTCTTCGGTAGAAAGAGTGTGAGTCATATTAATTACTCGAAATCCACAATCATCAATAAATGTGCCTTGTCTCATCATCGAATCAAACCAATGGCATTTCATCATTGTGACTCGTCCATGAGAGTAATAATCCAATATTATAATTTTTTCAACAACTCCATAATAACCCACAGTTTCAAATCGCAGTCTACTATCTGATGCACTGGCATAACAATCTATTGTGGAAGTAACCATAACACCATCATTTTGTGTTCTCATGTTCTTTGCTCATTCCGTAACAATAAATTTGTACCCTTTGATAACAATTGATTTGCAGTCACGAACCACGGTATTAGGACCAAAAGCCAGATCTCTTATTTCCTCAAAGACAGAGTCAGCAAACAAACATAATACCTGCAATATAAATGACTATTAAACATAATTAAATATTGATATAATTATTTTAAACAGTAATATTTTTACCTTCAATTTTAAGAAAATAGAAAACACTTTGCTAGGAAAAGTCTATCTCCTTCTCAAAGATAAAGAATGATGCTTCCTATTTATCATTGTTTTATGTTCCCTGTAGATGTTTAACATATATATATGTAAGATATACATATTCAATTTATTTACCTGATATAGTCATCGAACAAATCACAGTTGAACAAAACTGTGCGTTGTTCCATATCCCGCTATTCATGGCTTAATGACTTCAATGTATATGATCCATAAATTCCTCCTATTTGAGGAAGTGATGGAAAAACTGGTTAATTTTTCTCATACTGTTCTTATTCATCTCTCATTGGTATATTCATTCTTGTAGTAAGATCATACAAATACATCGAGCAGAAATCCATACATTTTTGAGCCAAGTAACCATTCACGATAGAACCTTCAAGATGATTCCTGTTTCAGACATAAGTCTTTAATGTGTACATATTTCTTTTAGTTGGATATATCCAATTAAAAGAAACAGGTCATTTGAGAAGTATTTCAGTGGGAATATGGACAGTCATATGCATCATGCATGTGAAAAATGATGGAGGAAATATTTTCTCCAACTCACAAAAAATTAATGGGGCATATGTCCACATTTTTTGCAAGAAAGACTTGGACAACTTCTTAGCACAATGATCTCTAAAAAATGGCAAAACCGAATAACATTCACCCTTAAATTTTTGGAAAAAAGATGAAGGATTTATATTGGAAGTAACTCATGCATTAGAACGTGATAATCATGTGTCTTTAAAGATTTTAGCTTCAACTCTCTTCTATTGAGCCGTTTAGATATGTTTCTTGACTAGCCATCAGGAACTCTAATAGTCTCTAATACTTCCAGAAATTGTTTTTTTTGTAGGTTTCATCACATAAGAAGCACATTGAAGTTTCCATTTATTTTCACTAATACGCACAGGATGCAATTCTTGCCTGATTCCACAATCCACCAAGTCACACCGAGATCATAAATCATCTTTTGTCTTCCCCTTGACATTTAGAAGAACTGAAATCAACATTTTTCATATATTCTTTTCAATATGCATTACGTATAAGTAATGTCGTAACAAATTGGTTGACCAATAAGGTAAATCAAAAAAGATACTCTGGTTCCTCCAATTGTAACAGGTTACATTGGAAACATTCTTTCTCTTTCCAGATTTCATTTGACCCTTCCCGAATGAAAAAATCAAATCTTTCAATTCATTAAGAACATCAGTTCCAGACATATGCTGAGGTGAAGCATCAGTCTCTATGGTATTATCAAATCTTCGACGATTCGTTCTATATGGATGATCATTTCGCATGAATCTTAGATGTCCCATAAAACTGAAACTACAGCAATGTTTCAGTCTTCTGGATCGTGTATTCTTGATACAAACTGGGCATGGCAGTTTTTCCTTTTGCTCCATCCAGACATCTTTGCATTAGCCGAAAAATCATTGATCATCCACATAAGCATAGAATGCATCTTAAATATGTCTTTCGAACATGCATAGTATGTGCGCACACCCACATCCGAAAGAAGTTTCAACTCTTTTATTAAAGGTTGCATGTATACATCAATATCAATGTCGGGATTAGAAGGACCAAATATGAGTATACTCATGAAATTGAAAGGTTTTTTCTTACACAACCATAGGGGAAGATTATAAATGTGTATAAAAACTGGCCATGAGCTGTGCAAAGTAAGCATATTCCCAAACTTATTAAAACTGTCGCATGAAAGACCCATCCTCACATTATGCACATTAGCTGAAAAATCAGGATGTTGAGCATCAAATCTCTACCATGCAAATCCATCTGCAGGACGAACCAACTCATCATTAGTCTTCTTTCTCTTGGTATCATGCCATCTCTTTTTTATTGATATATCATCAGACATAAAAAGATTATAGAGTCTGGGGATCAATGGAAAGTGCCACATTACTTTGTGTGGAACGCGGGATGGTGTTCCATCAGATTTTGACTTCCAGAGGGTTGTGCCACATTTTATACAATTATTTCGTTCAGCAGTTTCCTCCAAGAATGAACTGCAATCTTTCGGGGAAGTATGAATTTTGTTTCTTGAAAATCCAAGTTCCTCAACTAACATCCATGCCATATAGTGGTTTGAGGGAATATCTGCATCATCTGGAAGTAAATCCTTCAAGAGGGTAAGAATGTAATCGATTGTTGTATTAGAAATCCCATACCTTGTTTTCCCATGAAACAATCAGATTAAAAATTCCATCTTTTTTATTTTATCGCATTGTCGATATACTGGGGTTGTGGCAACATCATTAAATTTTTTCACCCTATCAATATCATCATTTTCACAAGAAGAATCAGTTTTCTTCATATCAATGTCTTCTTGAGTTGAAGTCCTTTCTTTTTCATGGTGAAAAATAAACAGAAACTGATCATCTAACAAATTCTCTATTCCAGTCCTTTCATTTCGATCATCACCAATTTGAAATTTTCTTTTCATCCAATTGTGATACCACACAAAGTAGTTTTCTTGAAAACCATTTTTAGTTATGTGGTAGCTGACTTCTTCATGGCTCAACCATGGTCAACCAACATAATTGGAACATGGGCAGTGTATGCGACCACTATCTGAAGCATTGTGAAATGAAAAATCTATAAAGCTCTCCAAATTGTTTTGAAAATCGCTTGATATCTGATCGGTTTCATACATCCAACTTCTATCCATTCTGTAAGAAGAATTTATATAAGTCATTTTTTCAAAAACAATTCAATAGGATAGAAATTTAATAGAAAATACATTTAAGTAAATGATAAAGGAAGAAGTTTCTAGTCGATGTAGTGAACTATTAAAATAATGTAAAGAACAAGTACTCATAAATTAAATTAAAATTTATTTATATTCATTTTCATTAGGTCTATAAGAGGCACATGCCTCAGGTCCCATCATGTGTTATAGGCATCCCAAATCATTAACTCACATTCAATAACTCATTATTGGCACCTTTACGGCCATACCTTTCATTACCCAATTACTTCCCCTAGTCAAGCGCATCCCATGGGTGAATATATTTTAGGATTCTACACTAATACGTTGTTCATGGCTTGTAAAAAGATTTAATTTCATTAATTATAGACAAAAAAATTTATTTTTAAATTTTAAATTAATAATAAAGTATGTCAATGATAACAACATTACTGAATTAAACTTGTGACTTATATAATATTTTTATGGATGTTTACACATGCCAGAATGGGTAGTGAAAAGCACCCCACCCTCATAAAAGTGATTATTGTCCAAGAAGGACACATAATATACAACGTACAATGAGAACCATATCTAATTGACCCTAATGTTATATTAGTACAATCAGCTTGGGGGAAATGGAATATATGATCCTGGTTAACTGATGAATTCAAAAGCTCATATTCCATATGTTGGTCACTATCTAGGGTAAGAAATCGCGTGAGGATGGGTTTACATCATTCAATTTCTTACATTCTAGTGAGAATGAAGGCTTAAATTAAGGACTTGAGTTCACTGATACCATGTCAACCGTTATACACACCATGTAAACCCTTATACACACCATATGAACCCTTATACCATATCGTCATTATTACAACCATTAATAACAACTTATTAAATAACATCACTTTTTAAAGATAATAAAATTGAACATAAATCAATAATAATATTGGATAAATCAAGTAAAATGAATTCATACTATCTTACATCCTAAATGACCACCCACAACTGTGATTAATGACCACAAAGCTCCCCTTTCGGGAAAATAAAAAGTGAAAACAAAAACACATAGTTGTAGAAAACAACTTCATTTGTGTGAAGAATAATAATCTCATGGTCCTCATGATATTTTAACCATGCAGTCATGATTTTCGAGATGAACTTATATCCACGAAACCATATGAGAAACAGGATTCTATACATGCATTTTTCTGATTTTCCCAAGCATTTTAAGAAACCCGAAATTAGTGAAAATGGTCATTGTGTTTTAAAAAGGTGATTTAATAACACATGTTTGATGTCGAAGGCAGAATTATTAATTGTTATATTAGAAAAACTAATATTCACTAATATTGCGAATTTGAAATTCTGTGAATTAATTTCATGAAGAAGGAAGAAGTACTAATTAGGGACCACATACTATTTAGAAAAGTTCAAGAAGATACTCCATATGTTCTATTGTGCAAAGGATAAGTGAACAGTGTGTCATTTTATATATATATATAGATTTTGATAGAAACAAGATACATACTTGTTATGTAATACACATAGTGTAAAAAAATTAATATGAAGAAGATCTTCATGTTTGACATGATCTTAATGAAAGGATTGATTTTCATGAAATAATATCAATAAGTATTACAAAAAATTTCTTATGAGTTCATATACATGAAGCTATAATATTTGAAGCATTGAGATTTAAAAAAACTAAGAATCTTTAAAATTAGAACACAATAAAGAGACACCATGCCCTTATAAATGTAAATTTGTATTGAAAACATTAATTAGAAATACGCTGATGTACTGATTTGAGTACACAATTCGTGGAGTAGTGAATCATAAAATTTTAAAAAAACCCTAAAAATTGGGAATAAAGAAATCCTTGAGAATAGAAGGATATGCTTGATAAGAGGTGGAACTATATCCTTGATAAAAGATGGAAGGAGTCTAACCTAGGAGCTGCTGATCCAATGGAAGAGGTGGGGATTCTCAAGTGCTTCTGTGAAAGAATCACTTCTGGAGAGCAACGGAATGGTTTTGGAATCATGGGGAGGCGGATGCCTGGTTTTGGAGAATTTGGGGCATATGTTTCCCAACGGTTTTTAAAAACCATTTGGAAAACTCAATATTTTCCAATGGTTTAATGAAACTGTTGGGAAAACTCATTTTCCCCCATCTTTCCCAATGGTTTCATCAAACCATTGGGAAAGTGATTTTTTACCCATCTTTCCCAACAGTTTCATCAAACCATTGGGAAAAGTCACTTGTTACAGATATTTACCAACGGTTTATGCAAACCATTGGTAAAGATAACCTATACCCACGGTTCAAAGAACCGTTGGTATACAAGTGTTGGGAAAAGTCTGATTTCCAGTAGTGAATAAAGAACATGTATCCAGTGCCTCAAATTGATGACTTATTTGATCAACATAATGGATCACAATAATTTTCTAATATTAACCTTCAATATTGATATCATTAGTTTTATTTGGGGAAGGAATATTTTCCAAAGATATCATTTCGAACCAGGTATAAGCCTTATGAGTTTACAGTAATGCCTTTTGGACTGACTAATACACCATTTGTTTTCATGGATTTAATGAATAGAGTTTTCAAGGAATATCTTAATGAAATTTTTGTGGTATTTATCGATGATATCATGTTGTACTCCAAAATTTACAAATATCATGAAAATTACTTGCACATTATTTTGAAGACTCTTAGATGAAATGAATTATATGGGATGTTTACCAAGTGTAAATTTTTTGTTCAATCAGTTTCTTTTCTTGGTCATATTTTCTCCAAGGATGTAATATAAGTTGTTCCTATGAATAAAAATGATTTTAAATAATAACCTACACCAACGAACATAATTGAGGTACATAGGTTTATTGGTTTATAAAGATATTATCAGTAGTTTAACCAGAACTTTTCTTGATTGGCCAACCTGTTAACCAAGATTACTCGTAAATGGGTTAAGTTCAAATGTAAAAAATAATGTGGAGAATGTTTTGAAGAATTTAAGAGGAGATTGTTGAATGATCTAATCCTAACTCTATCTTTGGGGAATGATGTATTTTTCATCTATAGTGATGTATCAATGATAGGAAATGGTTGTGTTCTTATGTAGAATGATAGATTTATTGCCTATCCATCAAGGTAGTTAAAAATTCATGAACAGAACTATCCAACTCATGATCATTATTTAGTAGTTGTAATCATTTCTCTAAATATATGTATACATTATCTATATAGAGAAATATGTGAGAATTATAAAGATCATAAGATCTTGAAATATATTTTCTCATAGAAATAACTCTACATTAGGTAATGACGATGGCTTGAACTTCTTAAGGATTATGATTTTTCCATACACTACCACCATGGAAATGAAAATAAGGTAGCTAATGCATTAAGCATAGAGGATCCTGGAGTCCTAAAAAATTAAGATTGAAAAGAGTCGTACGTACATGGATCTAGTGAGGATGGATAAGAGAATTATCAGAGAAGGGGAAACATTATTCATTTTTCAATTGGTTCACCAACCATCTTTATTAGAAAGGATTAAAACTTCTTAGTTTACAGATGATAATCTTCAAAATAAAAATAAAGCTGTTAATGATGGAAAGTTTGATGACTCATGTGTGAGGATATAATTCTGAAATTTTGGAAGAGGATATGCGTTCCCTCTATACTTGATATAAAAAGGGAGTTATTGAATGATGCCTATAGCTCAAATTTCACTATACACACTGGTATCTCAAAAATGTATTAATATTTGAGGGAACATTTCTAGTGGGAGAACATGAAGCAGGAAATTGGTGATTAATTATGATGATTTCCATTCTTTCAACAAGTGAAGGCTAAATGATAACAACCTAGAAGAGACATGTAACATCTATTACTACAACGAAATGGGATGACATCACTATAGATTTTGTCACTAGATTACCCAAAACTTCATGAAATAATGATTCAATATGGGTAATTGTTGATCGACTTACGAAATAAGCACATTTCCAAGCTATAATGGAGGATTATACACTGGAGTGCCTTGCACGACTCTAAATCAACGAATTTTTAGGAATTAATGGAGAATCTATTTCAATATTGTATGATCATGATCCGTGATTTACATAGAATTTCTAGAAAAGGCTTCATAAGGATTTGGATACTGATCTTCGTTTGAGTACTGCTTATCACCCTCAAACATATGGGAAATCAAAAAGGAGGATCCAAACATCAGAGGACATTTTGATGTTGTGCTCACTTTTTTCAAGGATTGTGGGATCAGTATTTACCTTTTATGGAGTTGTCCTATAGAAATAGTTTCCATTATAGCATTCAAATGGCTCCATAAAAAGCATTGGATAGAAAGATATGTCGTACACCAACTTGTCAGGATGATGTTGGTGAATGGAATCTTGTGGGACAATATATTGTGGAGGAAAAACATCAAAGGTAAATACTACTCCAAACTATGTCAAAGAATAACAATGTAGGAAAAATAGATATTCTGATAATAAAAGGA
Organism: Viscum album; assembly: GCA_963277665.1. NCBI lineage: Eukaryota > Viridiplantae > Streptophyta > Magnoliopsida > Santalales > Viscaceae > Viscum > Viscum album. The sequence continues at coordinate 13,304,095 of OY728145.1, forward strand.
AGTATTTAAAAATTTGAAGTGGGAGATCATGATTTTTTAAAAGCATCACCATGGAAGGGTGTTATAAGATTTTGGAAGAAAGGTAAAATAAGCCCCATATACATTGGTCATTTCGAAATATTGGAGAGAATTGGAGCTGTGGATTATTTTTTGGAAACGCTGACTAGCCTTAATAAGGTACACAGTGTGTTCCGTGTCTCAATACTGAGAAATTAATTCCAGAACCAGCACATGTACTCACATATGAAGGAATATAATTGAAAGATGAATTATCTTACTGTAAAGAGCCTATCCAGATTCGGTACACTAAATAAGAGGTGTTAAGTAATTGAGAAACTTTTCTTGAAAATTCACTTTTGAAATATCGTAAAAATGAAGAGGAATTATGGGATCCTGAGGAACATATAATGAAGACGTACCAAAATATTTTTATGAGGTAACATTCTGGTAATTTCAAGGATGAAATTTTTGTAATGGGAGAAGAATCTAACACCCCAAGGTTTTAAAAATAAATTTAATATAGAATTTATGAAAAAATGGGACTCTATGAAACAAACACTATTTTATATGATATAGTAATAACCTAGCCACTAAACATAATTTTTCTACTTATATGATTTGAATTTTAAAAAACTAACATACACGGTTGCGATTAGTAAGATATTTAGAGTCTGATAGGATCAAGTAAAATTTATGGTGAATTGTAACTTACACTTATGAATATTAGTGTACCCTTATGAGTAGAAACTTATCACATGTATGTATCTATAAATGTTTGGTACCATTTAAATGAGAGTGAATACTTAAAAAAATTAACAGTTATGTGATGATATTTTTTAGAGTAATAAATATTTCACTAAAATTTTAAATTAATAATTTTATTTATATAAAATTCATTTTCATAAAATCTATTCTTAAATAAATATTATTTTATCCCATGATTTTTGAGTAATTTTTTGATACCTCACTTACTTTTTAAAAGTATTATAAAATTAGTTTTAAATTTAAAATATGTATTTTTTATATAAATAATGATTTTTTATAAAAATTAAATTTCACATATTTATATAATTATTTAGATAAAATGGAGTCCATTTTTGAATTATACATGTTTAAAAATGGTTATTGTAAATTTTTGGTGTTTTTCTGAAATACATGAATTTCTGGTGAATAATAAAATATGGTAATTTGCAGTATAAATACAAGATGGCATAAATACACTATTCCTTGAATCATGTCTGATGTAATCACACTTTTTTAGAACTCAAATGCACTTATTACTTTTATTTATTATAATAATCAAAACTATTGGTTGACTTGATCAAAATAATAAAATAATGAATAAGATATTCAAAAATCTCCCTCTCCTCCACTATAAAAGCAACATGTCACTCCCTCGTCTCTTCACTACTCTAAGCCTTGAATATTCTCAAATTTCACCCCAACTTATCTTCCCTAGTCCCTCCCCACATCAAATGGATCTTGTTATTTCCAAAATACCAAAAACCCTTCCCTCAATGAGGTTCTCCCGAAGGACATTTCAAGAGGTAAACCCTCTTCATTTTTTCATCTCATTTTCTATATATTTTATTTTCTTATTGACCCTCACATAATCTATAAAAATGATCATGATAAATTAAATATCATATATATAATGGAATTATATCATTTTATGAAATATCCTCCCTCAAACTACTATCTCTCCCGTTTTTATTTATAAATGAAATCAATATCCAGGAGGTTCATATTTACAACCTTCATAGATGAGGAAACATCGGTAATCAATTTTGTTATCAAGGACGGTCATGAAACCATTTTTATGGTTGGAACAGACTATAATATGTGTATTATAACATATTAAATGTTCTATAACCAATATATATACATCATACTAATTTATACGGAAAACTAGTTTGTAATAATCAAAATATCTCCAAAATAATCAAATTGGTTACCACTAATGTTCTATCTAATAAATCATACTCATAATATGTAACCAAATGATATATATAACCATTTAAATTTATATATGTTCATTAATAATATATAAGTTCAATTATGGATAATTATATACTTTCCATATAAACTCCATTACTTATAATCAAGCAAACTGATTATGAAATCAAGGAAGTTAACACTCCTAAACGACGAAATAAAATCTTATAACTTATCAATGAACACATAAATGAACATAATAAAAAAATAATGAATAATATACATATATATAGATAAAATTATGAATTATTAAATTAATGTATTTAATTTGGTTATCCAAGAGATTATTCTCAAGTGCAGAATACATTCGTATATAAGTTAGGGATTTTCTACCCGAACCTCCATTTTCAATTAGGTTACTCTTATTCTATACTATTATCAATGAAATTATTATTTATTGTTATGTAATAATCATATATTATGTGTTAGTGTTCTATATATGTGTACCAACTATAACCATTCTTTATTATATGGGGAGTTACATGTTTTAAAATGAAATTCCAAAACTTCTTCCCGAAATACACGCTCGATTCAAAGGAACATCACAAAATCTTAGCAATGTTCAAGTACACTATATAATGGTTTTTATCTGCCATTATTTTTCAAAAATAAATTATATTATAATTAATAATATATATTATTTCTCATTTTGTTTTATACAATGATTTTTCCAAAGGAACTATTCTTTTTCAAAGTAAAAGGTTATTTATTTCAAGAATTATTTGATGATTTTATAACTGTAATTTTATTTTTTTGATTGTTATCTATAATTGGGGATAATATTTTATGATATGATAAGCCAAATTTTATTGAATTGTTTTTTTAGTTTGAATTTGGATTTTCTATCTTGAAACAAATCAACACATTACTTTGAATAGTTAGTGTTTATATTTAGGGAAAGTTATTTAAATTTTATGTGTTAGTTTCAATATGAATATATATGTAGTTGAGGTTTATCCCCATTCAAATGAGGAACTAATTAGACTTATTAAGTGATGGTTGGGGCCCTATATAGCCCCTTGATGTATCAATATGTCTATTGTGTAAAAACAGATATAGAATTAGCTGAGGTCTTGCCCATTTCCAGATAATGTTTTGGCCGAGACCTTGATCATTTTCTGATGTCTTGGCCAAGGACATGATGTTATATTTGAGATTATCTGAAATTATGAATTTACATTATTATGAAATACTTAATTAATTGTCCATGAGGTTATTCGACTAGAATAATACCCATGACTATGCTTAATTATGCCATTATTTATTCATACTTCGATCTTTTTTATTATGTTGAAGTTCATTTTTAAATGAATGTGCTTTTAGTTATTCACCGTGACTAATGTTTATTTTTATGGTATATTATTCTACATTTATTACTCGTATTTATCATATGAGATCACCCCTTTTTTATGTTTCATTTTCCCAGGAAGTGAAGAAGTAAATTATGAATGATCTGCCGGGGTAACCTAGGAGTAATTGATGTTTTCAAAGGAATTTCTATATTGTATTTCATTTCAAGTTTTAATGTTGAACTTATGTATGTTCTTGGTTTTCCAAAACTACTAAAAAAATTCATTCCTTCCGGATATGACATTATTTTAATCATTCTAATGTAATGAAATATGGTACCAGTTATAGGAAATTGGGGTCAGATCATAACATTCACAAAATTTTTTCTTCCATGATCCTCGTAGTTCTACATAACTTTAACCTTAGATTCTTATCAGAAGTCATTTTTTTGTAAAGAAGGATTCTTATTTTTTTATTTTTTTATCTATCACATAGGCTGAATAATTCTTCATGGGAATTTTTACTTTATCCTCATCATCATCATGAAACTTCTTGGGGGAACATTGCTATAAAATGTAAAACATTTACACATTTAAAGAATGTGAGTATGAGTTTACATATGAATATTCCTCTTCCTATTTGTATATTTGAGTAATGTAATTCCATTAAATAATCAATATCATATTCTTCCTATACATATTCAATCAGAATCTTATCCATGGCCTATAATTCACCTATTTAGACTAATTTTTTTTCGAAGACTCATTAACATTGTTTCTCATCTCGTATTTGATAAGAGTACTACAAAAAATATCCAATTCTAGCTCCTTTGGATATTGATCTGTTGGTATAAAAACTTTTGGGTTGAACAAAGGTGTAATTATTCTAAATATGCACTTAACAATCACTACATCTTCAATAATTTCTCCAAGACTATTCATTTCTTTGACAAAAACATTCACCCATTCAAAGAATGCATCTACAGACTCTTTGGGGTGCCATATCAGGTCATCATATTTGTTCCAAGGAACCTATATTTTTTATTCTACGACCTTGAATCTCATTTATATATATTTAATAACTTTTCCTAGATGGAATACATGGACTTACATGACACCACCTTCTTGAACATCATGTTAGATAGAGCTCACCCAAAATCATTGATTCCTATAGAATTAATATCCAATTCCCTTAAGCTTTCTTTATATTGAACTAAACTATCAAAAATTTAAAAATTATATACATTACAGGAGTAATTAAATCAATTCTGAATGATTTTATGAAGTTATGAATTCAATTATTCCACAACTAAGAAATATTTCCATCAAATATGGGAATCCCTTTGTGATTAACAAATTCCATTTAAACCACTGAGAAAGAAAATCCAATTATAAACTTTACCTATGATACTATTTGTAGGAAACACATTGAGGTTGTAAGACCCTCCATCATAATATTCTACTATTTGGGTATCTCCCCAACAATATTTTTCTTCATCAGGGCCCACTTCCATCCAGGGTGGCTCACTTCCCACCCCCCTCTAAAAATGAATTTTTATGGGGAGGGGATAGATGAGGATTATATACCATGGAAAACATTCTTCCATTATTTTATGTTACATAGATTCATAAGGGTTAAATCATGACACCCATATTTTACGTCATGACACACCTATATCTAGGAACCATGACCCGTAGGGAACACACTATCATTAATTTGGGATAGTAAAAAAACAAACTTCACTTCCACTCACCAAATCCAAATATCCTCCAAAATACAGTCTTTAAACAAACTATAATCATTATGGATGTTATGTAGTAAACCAACTCCAAGAATTAAATTATTTTAGACTTGTAGGAAAAATGAAATATAGAGAATAGGGTTAGTTTTCAACAAATTGTCTTCTTGTTTTTTTGTTCTCTTCCACTTTGTATCTATTCCTTAAAAAATATTTTAAAAAATAAATTTTTAGTATGAAAAAATTATATTAATTATGATAACATAATTTAGTTATTATTTTTATGACCCACTTAGATTTTATACATATCTTCCTCTATTTTTTTTAATATCTTGTCAATGTTCGGTTAAACACCCTTGAGATCTTTTTTCAACTTGCTAATTATGAATCCATTATGGATTATCATAATAAATTATATAAATGTAAAAATCTATAAGTATAAGTATTTATAGTTTTCAAGTGTTAAAATTAATAATTTCTAAATAAAAACTAAGAAATATCATTAAATTGAAAATATAATGGTTTTTTTAGGAACAAATAATATCAAAAGGATTCAATTTGACAAAGAGAATTAATAAATAATTTAGGATTAAAGGAAATGGGATTAATTGATGAAAAATTATTCATTTTGGATTTTATCCCTCAAATTATTATATATATATATATGTTATTATAATGTATTTAAATTTCCTTCCACTATTATTTTTCTTCTAATTTTATGAATATACATGTTTCTAAACTTTTCAAATGTTTTCTATGTTATTTAAAAAAGCCTTTTTTTTAAATGTTTTTTTTGAAATGTTTTTTTTTGAAGCCTTTTTGATTCCCATCCCATTACATGGGTTTATTTCTTGCCTATGATCATTTTACGTTCTTTGTGGCATCCATGATTATAGGAATTTTATGATTTGAATTTTGGGACCAGAATTTTATAGCCCTCCAAAGGATTTGGTAATGTGATTCATCTACAAATATTATGTGTATTATGCATGAACATTATAGTAGCGTTGTTCACAATTAGAATGATACAATTTAAGCATATATGTTATGTGTGAACATAATTTTGGATTTATTCGCAACTATATTTGGTATTTGAATCCTAGGTTATAATGCTTAATTATTATGCATATTCTATATTTCATACCTTTATCAGAATTTTCACTCATGATTATGATTATGATCAAATTCTTATTATGATGTTGATTATAGTCTCCAGTATATATTTAATTTATTTCCCTTATTCTATCTATGTTATCCCTACCTTAACTAGGAATTTATCTCACCACTTTATTTAGTATATATCCTTAGGTAATTAAATATCATAAGGAGTACAAGAGAAATTTTAGGAGGTTAAAGAAGAAGGATTTAAATAATGATTACTATTTATTATGTACACATATTTAATGAAACTTATTTTCCAAATATATTAATCCTTTGGATCCTGGATTGTGTCAATATTTTGTTTTTATCATAAAAATGATGTAATAGTCATTTAAATAAATATTGGTACACAATATTTAGAATCAATGTTATAATTTAGTTAATTTTGGAATTAGGAATAGAAATCATGAGTGAAAACCATAAGGATAAGTCTATGTATAGATAAACATCCTATTTTATAAAGTATAAGTGCATGTGTTATGAGAAATTAAATAATTGTCTGGAAACTATATGTGTATATATCTGTGGAATATATGTACCAATGGGTAATAACCCTAAAAATGGAGGATCAATTATTAACTTGATCTTCCCGTGGTGCATGACAAAGACGCCTTGCTTTACACCTAGTTCAATGCTCCCGAGGTGTATTTTTTGGTTAATAAAAATATATACACCAAAAAATTATAAAAGATATATAATATTTCTAAATATACATATTAAAAGTTATAAAATTATAAATATACATGATACTATAATTATCATTTGAGGAAAAAGGATAAAAATAGGTATCCCATAAGATATGAATTTAGAATTTATATGAATATTAGAAAATTTTATTTATTCATGATCTGTTGAATAATATTTCATTTAAACATTTTCTATTTTTTAAAATGATGGGAACTAGGTGAAACCAAAACAAGAACCTATTTTTGGGATAAGAAAATTATTGTCTAAACAACATTACCAAAGAAAAGAGAGGTGTTATTCAAGACTTTATAGCGATTATTAACTAGTAATATCATGATGTGAATAATAACATGAACAATGTGAAATATTCACCTTCACCCGAGAGGGAAAAAAACCATCAAGTCATTTATTTGATAATGACCACCAAGGTTTTGTGGATATTCCAATAAACATGTTGCAAAATAGTGGGTTATCTCAATGGAGAAGATCTTTTTTATGTTCCAATATTCTGAGATGGGTAATGTAAACATAGATATCCTTTGGTTACATGGAGAGCATAATAAGTGGTGTGAATTGATAAATATTACAAATCCAAATGATTAAGTGGAAGAAACTAAGTTGTAATACTTTAAGATGTTTTTTTAACAAGTACTCCATTGAAATATTTTAACAATGACAGATAAATAATTCCAATAGATTAAGAAAATAAAGGGGGAATCCTTCATTAATTATGATAAAAATTTCACAAGATTTAAATTTTATTCCTCATGTTCTTATAGTAACAATGTTATAAACATGTATAGATTCTTCAGTGGTTTAAATTCACACACAAAATGTATTTATCTATCAGATACTTTAGGATTCATGATGATCTAGTTTGATGAGATTTCAAATTAGAGATGGAGTTTTTATAAGGGACTTATGGTTATGGAGATAAGAAAAAGAAATATGGATTTTAAATATATTGGATCAAATTATAGAAGAAAGAAGACCCTACCACTAACACATAAAAAATAAAGGAATAAGAATAAGGGGAATTGTCTTATATGGATAGAGAAATTAATTATGTGTGTGAGATAAGGACACAAAGATCATGAATGACGAAGATACACCTATAATACTACTAGTGTGATTGATTAATGAAACCTTCCATTGCACCACCCATAGTTCAACACTTAATTTATAAGAATCTTGGTCACTATGAAAGACAATGCACTAAACCATGGGGCTTTATGTGCATTCAATATCATAAAATATTAAAGCCAAGGAAGCAATAGGAAGATTATACCATCACTATCGATGAGGTTGAACATGAAAAAGAATCAGTATAAGGTAAACATTCTATTCAATAAATAATGGGAAAATTTTTATTTGGTTTTGGTTATATGTATTACTTTATATTCTTTAATATTTTTTGAAATGTTGAATCAAAACCCAAAAAATGTTTATATTGAGATATCCATAAAAAACCTAGTGTCATGATGAATGGATCCTATGGGTTGGAATCTTCTCTAATGAGCGCCATTGAGATGATTCTTCTTTTGAATATCATAATCATTACCTTGGTGGAATTTTACACTATATTGAGCATGGATTTGACCACATTATACAGATCTCACATCAACTAGCACGAAAAGGAGATCAATTTATATATTTTCAACCATCCCAAACTTCGATAATAATATAATAATGATCAAGAATAATCATTAAAAAATACAGAAAATTTATGGGTATTGATATGTAATGAATAAGCATACCTTCTCAAAGTGGTTGATTCAATTTAAAGTATCAAAATTGATGAAATTCCCTAATGCAAGAGAATACACCGATGTATTTTTTGATGTGTCACACATCCTTCCTATAAATTGAGAGGTACAGTTAACAATGGATCTTACATCTAGAGGAACTCTTTTCACTAAATAACCAATTAGGATGGATATGATTGAATTGGAATAATTATCGCTGAAATAAATTGAGTATTCGAAAAAAGGGTTCTCACACCCGAGAAAATTGACTTGGGGAGCACTAGTGCAATTTGGAATGAAAAAGTATGAATCAATGTAGCAATTTATCAATTACTAGAAGATAAAAAATATCTCCATAAAGTATAAGTATATCTTCAAAGGATTTATGACTTGTTTGATCAACTATTAGGAGGTCATTTCTTCTCAAAGGTGGATCTTCAATATAGATATCATCACATGAAGGTAAAGAAGGAATACATTTAGAATATATCCATCCATATAAGTTATGGACACTATGATTTCATAGTGACACACTTAATACTTACTAATTCCTCTACAGTATCCTTGCATTTGATGAATTTTATATTTATATTCAACTTAAAAATATTTATGGTAGTCTTTATTAATGATATCCTATTTAATAGATGAGAAAGGAGGAATATGAAGGGCATGTAAGGATTGTTTTGGTGATATTAATAAAGGAGAACATATATGATAAGTTTCAAAAGTGTGACTTTTGAATACAAAAAGTCAAATATTTAGGGCACATGATCACATGTAAGTGTATTTCTATAGACTATTCAAAGACAAAGGCAATTGAGGAATGAAACAAAACCTCAAGTGTTATAGAAATACATTGATTTTTCAGATTAGTTGTGTACTATTGATGTTTTTTGGAACATTTATCACAATTTTATACCCTCTAAATACTTTAACTTTGATGGTATCAATTTTTTAATGAATGGAATAATGGGAGGGAATCCTTATGGAGATAAATAAAAGGATAATACATATTCCTATACTTACAATAACATGAATAGGTGAAGAGTTTTTGATACACAGTGATGAATAAAAAAATATTTTGGTTTTATACTCATGAAAACTTATAATTTGGTAGCATATTTATTATGATAGTTATAGATCCATGAGTACAAATCTCTACCACCTGATATAGAGTTAGTAGTTGTAATGATCCCTTTAAAGATTTGGTGGTTCTACCACTATGGTGGGAAGTGTGATGTTTATAAAAATCATAAGATTCAAAATTATATATTCACATAGAATTATATTAACATGAATCAATGATGATTTTTAAAGATAATAATGGACTATGATTTCTCCAATGCTACTATCATGGAAAAGTTAACAAAGAAGATGATGCAATTAGAAGAAAATAATATGCCATTATATCTATGTTGTGGATTATGAAATACCTTATCTATATAGATATTCTATGGATTGCTATGGGAAAAATAATGATAGGGTATAAATCAACCTTTCCCAAATGATTTCCCAAACATATATACATAAGAATATCATAGAGTCACAATGGGATGATTTGGAGCTTCAAAAGAATGTGGAAGTATTAATGGCATGGAAGATCATCAATTCCACACTGATAAAGATGGTTTCATTCCATTTTGAGCTAGGAATTATGTTCCGTCATCACTATAGATAAAGAATTTTATATTAGATAATGAATATAATTAATTATTTTCCATTCATTCTATAATTACAATGATTTACCATGATCATTGAGAGATCTTTTTATGGGACAACATGAAGAAGCAGTTTGTTGAGTCCACCTCAAATTCCATGGAATTACAACACATTAATTTAGAGTTCTTTATACCCTAGGGTATGATACAACCATTTCCAATACCCTTGTGTAAATGGGATAACAACAATATAGACTTTTTCACTAGTCACCTAAAGAAAAAAATTAGAATGAAATGTAATATGGATTTTATTTTATTAACTCACCAATAATTCTCAATTAATCACTATTCAGGAAGATTTATCAATGAAAACAATCTCTGATATATGTGAATAGATGTGTTGAGGCTTCATGAGGCACTACTTTAAATCATCTCTGATCATAATCTAAGGTTCACTTATAAATTATGGATAAGTATTCAACATTATTTGAATACTAAATTTAATTAAAATAAAAACTATGAACCACAATCTAATGACCAGTCTAAAAGGACCATTTAGACTCTCAAGTAAATTCTGAGATCTTAGTCACTGTAATTAATAGTAGTATTAGATTAAATTCTACAATTACTAGATTTCTCATTCAAAAATAGATTCTACTACTATATCCAAATGGATCCATATAAATCTATATATGGGAAGTGATTTATAATTAATTATTATTGAGATTATTTTAGTGAAAAAAACTCCTAGAAATGATCTAGAGGAAGATACGACAGAAAATGTTGATCCCATCCAACAATATAACAATTCTTCTTAGAGTTAACAAATTATCTATATTGAAAACCATTGGATGCACATAAGGTTTTAATTTTATGACAAAGTCTTCCATCAAATATCACCGTAGCAGAGAGGATTTCAGTTTGGAAAGAAAAGTAATCTTATCCTTAGGTATACTGGCCCTTTTGAGATATGTGATCACATAGGATCAATGGCCTATCAGTTAGCAGTTGTAATAAAAATGTATCATGTTCATTATTTTTTCAAATTATCTATTTTAAGGAATTGTATACCTGATACCTCATGTTTACTGAATCCTAATGTTGTATCACTAGAGTAAGAACTCTCTTGTGAGGAAAAAATGGTGAATATTATAGACTATAGAGACAAATTTCATAAAACAAATATAACTCAGAATGTTAAAAAATTATAGAAGAACCATAAATATGAAGAGGAAATGTGGGAACTAGAGTAAATGATGAATCAGAGGAACCCACATCTATTATTAACCAAGAACATGAGTATAAATTTTGGTGACGAATTTTAAAAAGTGGTAAGAATTTAGTGACCCAAAATTCAGAATGATTTTTATTCCTGATGAAATTTTTGTTGTATTATATTATATATAATTATACATATACAACACAAATAGAAATTAAAAACACATTATTTAATTCATATAGATCGTTACTATAGTTGAAAACTTAAACCATGAATGTATCAAACATTATAATGGTAAAAAATTAAAACTATAAAAACAGTAAGGGGAAATATTAGATCACATCGATTTTCTAGAATCATTGCCCCCATGAAAAACACTAAGGAAAAGAAACATAATATTAATAAGACAATCAACATATTTGAGAAGGAAAATATAAAACCATGGGTGGAATTGTTGTTAATGTTTAATGATGATGTGATCTATTATTTATATTATATAATATGACCATTGGAATATTAATGTGTCAATTGAAATATAAATGCAGCTATTGAAATAATAACCTAATCGTTAAGAATAATAATGTGATTGTTGGAATAGTTATTTGACCTAAAAAAATAAAATGCAACAAAATTAATATTTATCATGAGTAATTTAACAAAATATGAATATTATAATTCCATATAATAAATATCAATATTAAAAAATGAAATTATAAATTTTTATAAATTTTTTTTTATTTTAATTAATTTCATCAAGATCTTAATTTTTTAATAAAAATTAAAATTAACAATTATAAAAAATTTATTTTTCATAAAATGAATTCCATTTATTGAATAATAACATCAATACTTTACATTCCAATTTTTTTTTGAAATTTTGTTAAAATACCTCTTTTTTTATTATAAAATATAGTTTTTTATAACCTATGTATTATAAATTAAAAAAATTAATGATTTAATAATTAAATAATCAATTATTGAAATGTTTCTTTGATCTAATAAATATTTAATTTGATAAATGATTGATTTATGTTCAACTCTCATTATTTCCAAACCTGATAATTATTTTTTGAAAGTCTACAGTATTCCATTAAAATAATATTTTGTAATTTTTTTCACAATTTCTTTTTATTAAACAAATAAATTCTGATAATAATATGTTTTAAAGACCAAAAAGTGTTTTATTTACTTCAAATATAATTAATAATGAAATTTTTTTAATATTTAAATTTCTACCTTAGATGTAATATTTTATTGAATATTATAACTCAAACATACGCATATCATCATGTATAAATAACCACAACCCTCCTTTGGAAAACAACATCAATTTAAAAAAAACTACAAATATATCTAAATACCCTCTTTGAAGACTCTTTAAATCCTTAGGGATGTTTTTCAGTAATTCAACTCCAAGAATCTAAAGATTTTAGTCTGATAGGAAATAAGCAACACTGATAAGATGGTATGTTTTCATTAACTTTTCTTCCATTTTTATCTTCTCTTCATATTTGTAAACATTATTTAAAATAAAAAATCATATAAAAATTAATTCAGTAATATTTTGAAAATATATTAATTATTTTAACATACTATAATGATTAGTTTAATGATATATTTAAAATTTATAATTCTCTTATCCACTTTTTGTAATGTATTGTCAACGGTCGGTTAACCAACCTCGAAAATGATGAAAAATATCTAATTACAGAAAATTTTATGGATGAAAATAATAAATTATTTATTATATAAAAATTTATAAATATATGTTTGCATAGTTTTATGCTATTAATATTAATAATTTATAAATTTAAATTGAGAAATATCATTAAATTGAATCAAGCTTAGATATTTTTAGGAAAATATTATTTCAAAATGTTTCACCTATAAAAGTGGAAATTAATAACTAAAATCCAAGTATTATAAAATAAAATGAGTGAAGTAAATTAATATAATTCACATATAGTTCCATGTTTTAATAAAACTAAGTGTATTATTTAGGAGGTGGTAAAGGATGTGATAAAGAGAGATTTAAGGTAAGGGGATTCTCAAATAGAAACTCGTTGTTTTTAGGCTATCTCATCTTTCAAATTATTTTATATATGTATGTTCTTTTAATTTTTAAAAAATATACATCCACTATTATTTACCTATTATTTTTTTGGATATACATTTTTTTACCTTTTCAAAATGTTTTAAATGTATTGTACAATGCCTTTTTAAAATATTTTAGTTTTCTATCCATCGCTTTGATTCCCCTTCAGTTGTTTGTTATCCAATCAGGAATAATGATATTTTATAACAAATTATGATTTTAATAATTCATTTGGGATACCCAAATGTATTCATGCCTATATTTTTTATGAATCCTTTACGAAACTGATTCCTTTACATTAGAAAATTTCATGATTATGGTAACCTCACATTCAATGTGGAATTTATTATTATGGATATTTTATGATTTGATTGGTGGGCCAAGAATTATATAGCCCACCACTACATTGGGAAATATGATGTATCCCATTATATTATGTTTATTATGCCAAAACAAGATTATTTAATTTTTCACAATTATTATTTTATAATTTATGGACATATGTTATCTGTGAACATGATGAAATATTTTTTTCACAATTATTCATGGAACTTAACCAGTTTTTATGATATTTCATTATTATAAACATTCCACAATCCATTACATTATAAAATTTTCCCCTTATGATTATAATGATGATCCTATACTTATGATGATTTTAATTACACTCACCTGTATAGTATTTATTAATGTATCTTATTACTATTATGTTATACCTCCCCTTATTTGGATTTTAGCTTACACCTTTATTTGTTTAGTATCTTAAGGTGATGACATATAATAAAAAAATGTGATCGAGTTTAGTATGGTAAAGAAAAATGTTTTAAATAATGTTTATTATCTATTATGTACAATTATTTTATGAGACAATTTTATTAATTATACCATACCTTTGGATGCTGGATTGTATTACAATTATGTTATTTATCATAAAAATGTTATAATTTTAATGTATGGAATTGATTAGTCTCTATATGATTCATGGTTGTGTCCATGACATTAGAGGTTTACAACATTTCCATTTTTGGGATAGTTGAGTTTCCTACAATAAACACTACCAATCATCCATTAATATGGAACACTTTGAGGTCATGTATGGACATCCATATAAAACTATACATTGTTGGATGAAGATTGGTGAGGCCTCCCTTATGGGTCCAAATGTGGTCCAGGAGATGACTGTGGAAATCAGGTTGTTTTGATAAAAATTGGTGATGAAATAGAGACTGTATAAATACTTTTTGAATCTTTATCAACATTATTTGGAATTATTGAATTAAGACTAGGTGTTTTTGAGATCCATAACTCAATTAGTTCATCAACGACTTGGGAAATTAGGGATGTTTTCTATAAGTTATTTAGGACATTTGGAGGAAGTTGAGAGGATTTGAATGGTGGCTCACCATTTGGATTTTAAATAATATATTACTTTGAACCATAATGAGTTTCACATTCCACACCTTAAGAATTGTATTTTAGGCCTATCTCATGTATTGATATAGGAGGACCATGATGTGGAACTCGATATGACCATGATTTAGTAGTTAGTTTGGATTAAAGATTCATAAACAAAGATTCTATAATGAAAGTATATACCCTTGGTTGGGGTGATGTAAAAACATGGATCTGATTCTCATGACACATTGGAGAGTGAGGATATGATGGGATAGTAGGTCCCTCATATCTTCAGGGACCAGTCTTCTTAATGAGCCTTTTTTATGGTGAAAGAATTTACTCTGGGGAGAATTATAACATCCAAACACCCTCTTTTTGGTACACAATTTCCTTTATTTTCATCAATTTTTTTGGATATTTTATTGGGATATTTTTTTTTGAAATATATTTATTTTTATAAGTTTTTGGTCCTGTGAATGGTTGGATTATATTTTTAGAAAACCATAAAGGTCGTCATAGGAAACAGTGCACTTAGTGTTCGAGTCCCATAGGAAGGATCATGATTGGATGCATGGTTAGTACTAACCATATACAATACACAACAAAACATGTGTCTTGAGATAGTGGGGTCATAATTGGTTTGTGAAACCATGTGTCTAAACTATGTATCTCTTCTAGTATCTCTTAAGGGGGAATATAGTTGGTTCATAGTTTTTAAAACCATGCAGCCAAACTATGCGATGTGAATCAATTATAACAAATATTAATTTTAATACCTGATACTCACCCGAATCACCTCATTCTTCTCATGGAGAAATATTCACTTTACCAAGGAGACTCATCTTGGATATTTTGATATACGTTTCCTCCCTGGGATCCTTCATAGTGGATTTAATGGTGTTGGATATATATTTTCCGAGGAAAGATACCTTTTCTTATTACTACTCTCTGTTATTATTGATCCAAACTTCACTTATTGAATGAAACATTATATTTTGGCTGTTGATTCTATATTTATGGATTGTGGAATTGTATAATTAAATTTATTATAGATCCTTAATATGATTGGGTATTATTTTCCAAATATCTATTGGTTTTTGTGGGAATTTTAGGAATTATAGAGGTATGTTTTTTCCCTATCTCTCCCATTTTTCTAGTGATGATGAATTAGATTTTACTATTTAGGTTTTCTATTTCTAGTTTATTTTATTGATTTATTATAGAAATCATATATCTTCAATTGAAGATTCCTTATTGGGAATTTAGAAATATCATAAACTGAGATATGTGGTTTAATTATTCATTTCAATCAGTTGAATCATTTAATGACCGAATGATTTCAAATGGACTTATATTTGATTTCAAAGGGAAAATTCATGATTCTTGTTATAATATTTTGAAATATAATATCATGTATAAAATATCATTGACTATGGATTTTAAAATATAGTTATTATACTTGGAAAATGGAGTTAAAATTGGAATAAATGATTTTAATGATAATATCGACGATGATTCTTAAGAAATGATAGTGTGAAATGTTCTATGAATTTTAAATGAATGGATTTTTTAAAATTCATCAGTATTGAGGAAAAATCATTTGATGTAGGTTTTCAAAATGAAATGGTATCTTCTAAAATTTGATTTTGGTCTTCCTAAATGATGATGGATGAAACTAGTTTATGATTAATGATTTTCCTTATTATGGGTTGAATGATTTATCTAAATCATATGGAAGACATTGAAGTTATGTTTAATAGTAGATTCTAGAAATATATTGGCTCTTTCTAACAAAATAATGATAACAATAAGTCCAACTAAACCATGAAGGTCGTAGGGAGTATTTTATTTGGGATGTTTTCCAATTCCCCCTAGGCCTAAGATATAGGGATATGTACACCCGTGGAGAAATATTTCACTGAGATGTATGATAATCCCTTTTCTAGACTAACCCTAGGTATATAACCATGGTTCAATTATTGAAAATGAACTCTTAAAAATTATTTATACATGCCAATGTGGATGAAATGATTTACTCATGTTTATTTTCTTAAAAATGAATATTCATTCATATCCTGATGGATGTTTACTTTTATACCATTTTTATACCATCCACAGCAATGATTTAAAATCTTGGTTTCATATTGAGTTGAGAAATTAATACCATTCCATATTGTACTTAAAATTGAGCATATTTGTTTTTCAGGATATGAATTTATAATTGAATTATTTGTGAGATCATACTGGGATATTGTTTCTCCCACCTTACTTTTTTCCTTTGGAAGTTTCTAGAATTTCTTATACCATGTCCAATAAAAGGGAAAGAACCTCTTGGAAAAAATAGGTGTTATGGACAGAGGGAACTTGGGGGATAGTGGTGAAAATAATATTATATCTTCTTCCTCTTTAAATGAGATTTTTTTGTGACTTTTCATTTATTTTATATTTTTATATTTATGTTTTGTCTACCATTTTTACTTTTCGTCTTTATGGTTTAATTATAATACTGAATTTTTATGGTTTCATTATATTTATTTATTCATTATTTTTATGGAGATTTTGTTCCCTATTGATATTTCATGATACTTAGATAATAGTTTCTAGACCATGGGGATCGGGATATCTATTCAAGCTATGTCAGAACTAATTCAGGATTCTAGTTTACATGGTTTTATAGGTCAGTTCATGACATCAATTCAATACAATCCTAGATTCATATTGGTTTTTGAACATAAAATACCAATAGTTATGGTGTTATTTCCTAATGAATTGATGAAATTATATATAAATATCAAAATGAATTAATCACAAACAAGCGGTAAATAAAATTCTAATAAATATAAATGAAATAATGTGAAACACCTCGAGATTTAAATATTCAATTCTCATTTTAATAATACATTTTTTGAAATCTTATGTTACAAGAAACACTAAACTAAAACAATTCAAGACATAAAAAAGTAAAAAAGTAGTAAAAAGTAATAATGTTTCCAATTATGAGACTTAAATAACATGTTCTTTTTATTTTTCTGAGAGAATTTAATTATTAAAAAATAAATAATTTATGTAATATGATCAAAGCCATTCGATGTTAACAGGTTATTTTTTTAATGAGTTGTATTTTAATGAATTGTATATTTTAATAAATTTATGAATTTTAAATGAAATCAATGTTTTAAATAATAAATAAATAAATCAATTATAAATTTATGTGAAATTTGATTATAGTGACTTGATGTTTAAAGAAGTCAGTTTTCTATAAAAGTGGTGTTTCCTTATATGTTATATTTTCATTTAAAAGAAAAATTTATAAAATTTATAAATATAATATGATGATATGAACGTAGAGTTTTTATTCTTGATATCAAAATTATATTATGAAGAGATTTTGTGAGTTTTTTAAAACAGTTTATTGTGTGGTGAATAGTAAAAACCGATTTTACAAATACAATCACTTATATGCCGTTATCATGATAAGATAATGAATTAAAAGGTTAAGAAATCATTTTTTTCAGAATTAATATTTTTTTTAATAATTAAATTAATTAATTTTAAAATAAAATTTTGATTATATAAATCAATGTTTGAAATTATGGAAATCTATGCAATGTTTTTATTAGAATAAAAACTATTTTTTCTTCTATTTTAATCATGAATTCTCAAGGTTTATTTCGTTTTTGATATTTTTTAGAATTAAAAAAGATTGATTTTTATTATAAATTGACCAACTAATTATATGGGATAAATATTATGCTTTAATTGGGTATAAAATTATTTCAGTGGTCAAAAATATATATTTTAAACAAATGTTTTTCATTGTGTTTTGTGATATTATTTTAATTTTTTTTAAATATTATAGAAATTTAATCTTAAAAATTTCATTCTAAATTTTGGATCATCATTTTATAATTTTTAATAAGATTAATTTTATGTTTAGTGTTACTTAATAAGAACGATGGTAAATGTTTCTCACCATGGATATGTTTAAAGAGGTACTGAGTGGGTTAAACTAAATGCCAGGGTTTCAAATACCTATAACATTTTTCTAAATATGGATGGATTTGTGGATTTAGATCCTAATGTGTCATATATTTAATATTGGTTTAAATTTTATCCCCTTTCATTGAGAGACACAATTATTATATTTTAATGTTCAAAGTATCGAAAAAGGTGTCACTCCCTTCACTTATAAAAGGAAAACTACAATCCTCACTTTTAAACACATTTAAATATACATTATCTCTTCTAATATCTATCCAAATACAATAAAAATACCCTTATCCACATCTTAGAGGTTATGGTACCATGAAAAATACAAATCATAAAAGGATTAATGTGTAAGATGGTAGAAAATGTCCAAGGATGAGGTATAAATTTTACCAAATTCGTTTAAGTTTATTTTTTCTTCTACCACATTAATAAATATTATAAAAAACCAAATATAATTAAGTAAAAATCTTTTCTATAATTATATGATATAATATTAATGTTAAAATTATTTTCTACCTTCTTTCCATCTAATGGGAATTAAAAACATCTCTTAAGCGTACGTTAATACTATCACCTCCATGAAGTGATGTATTTCATTTTCATCAATCCATCATACATATGTATATAAAGATTTAATTACTTAATGTATATATGATATTTATGGAATAATTATTATTATATAAAGATAATATATTATGTAACATCCCGGGTAATTAAAGAATAAAGAATTTTCATATTTATTAATATTTATGAATTAAATACTAATTTTAATTAAAATGGGTTTCTACGTTCGATAGCGTACTCGATACGCAACGATGAGTTTCTTTGAAAACTTACGTTGCACACAAGTAATAAAATAATATTATTTTAAATGTTAGTTATCAAGTAGCCATTGTACTGGCAGGAATGGATAGAAATAACTAAAATATTATTATATATGTTTTTAAATGTTTTTACATTTACCCAATAAAAGATAAAGGCTTAAAATACGGAAAGAGTTCAATTTTAGGCATTTATACCCTAATTTTCACTAAGGGTTCAGTTATCACCTTTTGACGGTGAACAGTCATTAAATATAGTTTTGATCAATCTTATAAATTCTATTGGACCAAAAATAACTCTTCTTTAGAATTGGGATATCAAAATTTACCTTGTGTAAATTTTTTGTACCTTTCCGATAAAGTTCATTTTTTTAATGAATAGTGTAAAATTTTGTATTTTAATTCAAAACCTCTTTTTAATCTAATTTATTTATATGATTAGATTATCTTTTGAATTGGTTTTAAAGTGAAATTAGAAAATATTTTTACCATTAAATCCAATAGTGGTCGTTGGAATTAATTTCACTTTGATATCGAACATAAACTAGTGTCAATTTTTTGATACTTATTGTTTCCTAAAAACATGTTATTTGCTCTGACAGTGGGAATTAATTATTAAATTAATTAATGTGACTTATATATTTTGAATTTTGTAAAATAGACTTCAATTTTGAATTTGTAATATCAAATATATCTTAGGGTGAATTTTTGGTAATTTTCTGAAAAACTTCAATTTTTGATGAATAGTGAAACCACTAAGTGGTACTTATAAAAACTGATTTTTCCGTTTAAATGAAATTTTTCCATTATTGTGTTTTGATTTTTAAAAATCCGACATACATGGTTGTCATTAAGAAGTAAAATGTGGTTCAATGAGATTAAAATAATTGTTTGGTGAATAGTAACTTATTATGTTTTTAATCGCGATTAGTGGTAATTAGTGTAGTTTAAGGTAAAAATAATATTTTAATAATATGAGATGACCTAGACACATTTCATAACCTCATTGGATGTGTAATGGCCGACCCAGACAATCCATGGGTCAACTTGGGGACCCCATGGAGCCACTTTGGTTGGAAAATGACATAAATACCTTTTATTTAAGGTTAATGTAAAAAAATGGCACAAACATGATATGTTTTACTAAAACAATTTTTAAATGGGGTTATAAAAGTAATATTTTTGATTATAAATAGTCATTGGAAATCTAAAACTATTACCTACATCATAGTATTTTTTTATTAATTTTTAGACATTAACTAAATTAAATTATTTATGACATAATAATGATGCAGCGATGACATCATTATTTGACGATTTAAATAAAATGGAAAGATAATGTAACATCTATGAACTACACATGTCCAAAACTTATTGGATGGGTGGATTTAGAACCCTTATCACCTTATCCAAGAATTATATTAATGTGGTACCTTTTAAAACCGAAACACATTTTCAAATAAAGTAATATTTCCTTACTTTCCAAAAGTGCCCCTCCTCTCCTCTTATAAAAGGCCCCCACCTCTACCACCTTACACACACTCCTCAAGCCTTTGGCTCGGCCAACCCCTGCCCATTTACTCTCTCCACATCCCTCTCCTCATCCTAGAGGATTCCCTTTGGGAAGAATCCTTTCAAAGGAAGCCTTTA
The DNA here is from genome assembly GCA_963277665.1 of Viscum album. Classification (NCBI taxonomy): domain Eukaryota; kingdom Viridiplantae; phylum Streptophyta; class Magnoliopsida; order Santalales; family Viscaceae; genus Viscum; species Viscum album. Next base: position 13,325,539 of record OY728145.1, read on the forward strand.
GGCACAAATCAAAAGGAGTTACACTTTTAAAGGTAATTCATTCTCTCTTGTTCATTTGTTTTATTTTGCTTCTCCAACCCCCTAAACTCTTTTTATTTACATATTTTGTAACAAAACCAGTATCTTAAATATACTAGGATGTTTTTATAAGATTTATTCGAGCTACACTCTCACACAACTACATCAAATGGTTAAAGAACATACGGTTTCTGTGGATGGCGAAATTCTGCCTCCCAAAACGATGATTGTTCAATACTCATTTAACACCTTCAAAGGTGGCCATTATGATGTCACTATTTTTATATATGATATATAATATGTTTATTCTTTCCTTAAGCTTCTGTATTTTTCATTTATGGCATACCATTATTGTTTCCATTATGGGTAAACACGATATCTTCATTTTAGGAAGTGCGGACTACCGCCCCCTGAAAGTGATTTGATTCGTTAATACCATATGTGGGATGTGTAAAGGATAAAGTCAATGATATTATATATGTTATTATACTGGAATTATAATATACTCTTATATCATTATGATTACATTCTATAAAATACGAAATAGAAATGAAACTAGCGTTCATGCGTACGTACGGATTACCGTCTCCATGAACGGTGCATTTCATTTCTTACCTCTAAATGATTATGTAATATTATAAATACATGTATATGCTGGATATATATGATATATATGATATCCAAATCAGGAATTTCATTCTGGATATAAAGAACCTTTGACCACACGAACAACATGTAATTGTAAGAAGTCCACTTTCGACTTAAGAACCAAATATTGACAAAACACACATTATTAACTTAAATGGTTACATAATGTTTATAACATGGAAATAAGTGATATAAAAGGAATAATGAACTTTAAAAAGGTTCTTAATCAAGTATAAATTAACTCAAGTTTATTATTCAGGATGTTAAAGAACGATCGAGTCAAGTCAGACCCAAGGTAAGGGACATCGTCTCAATCTCCTTTCATTAAGGCATATTTCATTTTATACACAACTTTCTTTTATACGGTGTACAAACCCCTTTGAATTTTACTTTTATACAAAAGGAATCTTTTTCTACGAAGCGTTTTACTAAACGACAAAAAGGAGTGTTTTTTTAACGTACGCGGTGACTACGACCTTTTCCGCTGCCGCGAGTATTATTTGGTCTTTGGCTTCCTCAACAAGCTGTTATGATTTTTAAAATGAAATAAATACCATATACTCTTTTATATACTTTGGTATTGAAAATGGTTTTGATAAAGGATTCTATTATGATATATTGTGATTGAAATGTGGAAATATTATCATTCCTTTATATTGGTTTTATGTTTTTATATTGGTACTTGGACATTTGACGGGTGGTTACGTGATAAACCATATGACGGGTGGTGCCATGAATACCAGGACGGGTGGTTACGTTATAACCTCCAATGCATTGGGTATGGAAGTCGGCCGTATGGCTATTCTATTAAGTATGTATGGAAATTGGCCGTATGGCTATTCCATTTAAGTGATATGTGTGGAAGTCGACCGTATGGTTATTCCACTTAAGTATGTTTATGTCCCAAGTTACCTTTATATATGTTATATGTTCTTTATATGGGTTTTATGGTAATCCTTTGGTTACAAAAAGGTAAGTAATGATACTTTTTTTCAGTGAAGAGTTTTTACTACTTCATAAAGGTGAAGGTATTACTTTGATAGAGTATACATGGTTTACTTGATGTTCGAAAAACTAACAGTTTTCATTATTTGTGTATCCCTTACTGAGCTTTTTATGCTCACCCCATGTTTTTTTAAATGTTTTTCACAGGACTTAATGTGGAATAAGGTCATGGATGGGATCAAGGGAATGTCATGCTATATAAAACATGGAACTAGACATGTTTCTTTTAAGAGTTTTTTTTATTATGGAAACTTAGTAGAAGTGAATACTTTGTAATCTTTTGAGATTTAATAGTTATGTTATAATTCTCTAAAACTATAAACCTGAAAAGATCCTCAACGTGAATTATTCATTTAATTCAATATTAAGTAAGGTTTAAGGCCAGGGCCTTATAGTTGGTATCAAAGGTCGGTTTAGATAACTTTAGGAGTTAGAAAAGTGTTAAATTATAATATGATTGAAATGATATACCATTTACGGATTACCATGTTGCTTCGCCTAAGATATTTCAGTGTCAAGAATGGTTTTTCATAAAGGAAATAGAGAAGCTTTTCAGGGAAGGCATAAAAAGTAGAATGACTTTCCGAATCAGAAACCAGAGATGGTCGGAATTAGAATTGAGCAGTTTACTGCAGTGATGACTCAGTTGAATCAGGTGATAAATGGTGGTTGTGTTTATTGGTGATATTTTGGTGTTTTCTAAAAGTAAAGAGGAGCATGAAAGACATTTGAGAGTTATCTTGCAAACCTTAAAAGAAAAGAAACTATATGGAAAATTCAGCAAGTGTGAGTTTTGGTTACAACAAATTTCTTTCCTAGGTCACATTGTTTCAAAAGATAGCATAATTGTTGGTCCTACTAAAACAAAAGTTGTTGAAGAATGGCCAAGACCCACAAATGTAACCGAGATCCGTAGTTTTCTTGGTTTGGCAGGTTACTACCGAAGGTTTTTTGAAAATTTTTCACGGTTATCTAGTCCAATGGCTAAGCTAACTCGTAAGGGTGTTAAGTTCATATGGAAAAAAGAATGTGATGATTGTTTTCAGGAGTTGAAGAGAAGATTGGTAAATGCTCCAGTTTTGGAACTTCCTTCCAGGAATGGTGTGTTTGTTATATACAGTGATGCTTCATTGAAGGGACTTGGCTGTGTATTTATGTAGAATGATCAGGTAATTGCTTATGCTTCACGACAGTTGAAAACTCATGAGGTAAATTACCCTACACATGATTTGGAATTAGCTGCTGTTGTCTTTTCTTTAAAAATTTGGAGGCATCATTTGTATGGAGTAAAGTGTGAAATATATACTGATCACAAAAGTTTAAAGTATATATTCATTTCGAAAGAATTGAACATGAGACAAAGGAGATGTCTAGAATTAATCAAGGATTATGATTGCACAATTCATTACCATCCAGGAAAAGAAATTAAAGTGGTTGATGATTTGAGTCGAAAAAGTAATGCTTCATTAGAAATGTTGCATTTGGAACGTGATCCTTTGGTTAAAGATTTGATGAAATTTGGAATAGAAGTTGTTGGTACAGGATATTCTTCTGTTTTGTTTCAGGTATCAGTGAAATCTTCTCTATCAGACAGAATCAAGCAAGCACAGAAGTGAGATAGTGAGTTGAAGAAAAAGGTAGAGCTGGTTCAGAAAGGTAAGTTGCCTGAATTCAACATTGATAATGATTGTGTTTTGAGGTTTGGGAAGAGGTTATGTGTGCCTTGTGATTCACAGTTGAAGAATGAGTTGTTATGTGAGGCTCATAGTTCCCCGTTTTCAGTTCATCCTGGCAGTACTAAGATGTACAGAGATCTGTGGGAGTATTACTGGTGGGATGGAATGAAAAGTGATATTACTGATTTTACTGTGAAGTGTCTGACTTGTCTACAGGTTAAAGCAGAGAGGCAGTTACCGAAAGGGATGCTTCAGCCTTTACCAGTGCCAGAGTGGAAATGGGAAAACATATCCATGGACTTTGTTGTGGGATTACCGAGGACATCTCGAGGTAATAATGCAATCTAGGTTATTGTTGATCGCTTGACTAAATCTGCTCATTTCCTTGCTATACGAGATACTTTTTCCCTAGATCAACTTTCCCGTTTGTATCTTAAAGAGATAGTCAGGTTACATGGAGTTCCCCTCTCCATTGTATCTTATCATGATCCCAGGTTCACATCTAACTTTTGGAAAGGCCTTCAGAAGTCGTTGGGTACTGAATTAAATTTTAGTACAGCTTTTCATCCTCAATCAGATGGGCAGTTAGAACGAACAATTCAGACCTTGGAGGATATGCTACGAGCTTGTTCGATGGATTATCAGGGAAGTTGGGACCAACATCTTTCTTTGGTTGAGTTTTCTTATAATAACAACTTTCATTCCAGTATACAGATGGCACCATTTGAGGAATTATATGGGAAGTGGTGTCGAACTCCAGCATTTTGGGATGAAGTGGGTGAAAGGAAGCTGATGGGACCAGAATTGGTAGAAGAGATGGCAGAAAAAGTTTAGTTGATTCAGAAGCACATGAGAACAGCTCAGAGCAGGCAGAAGAGTTATGCGGATAACCGGAGGAAGGATCTATCTTTCGAGTTAGGTGATCATGTTTTTCTCAAGGTTTCTCCTTGGAAAAGTGTGATAAGATTTAGTAAGAAAGGAAAGTTGAGTCCAAGGTTTATTAGACCATATGAAATTCTGGAGAAAGTTGGATCAGTTGCTTACTGAGTGTCTTTACCTCCGAGTTTATCTCAGGTACACAATGTTTTTCATGTTTCAATGTTGAGGAAGTATATGCCAGATCCATCGCATGTTTTGAGTCCAGAGGTAGTTCAGCTGGAGGAGAACCTATCTTATGAAGAACAAACAGTCCAGATTCTTGACCACAGGGAGCAGGTGTTATGGAATAAGGTGATTCATCAGGTAAATGTTTTGTGGAAAAACCATGTGATTGAAGAGGAAACGTGGGAATCTGAAATTGCTATGAGGGATAAATACCCCCACTTATTTTGATAAGTGAATAAAATTGCGAGGATGCAATTCCAAAAAGGGGGGAAGGATGTAACATCCCAGGTAATTAAAGAATAAAGAATTTTCATATTTATTAATATTTACGAATTAAATATTAATTTTAATTAAAAGGGGTTTCTACGTTCGATAGCGTACTCGATACGCAATGATGAGTTTCTTTGAAAACTTACGTTGCACACAAGTAATAAAATAATATTATTTTAAATGTTAGTTATCAAGTAGCCGTTGTACTAGCGGGAATGGATAAAAATAACTAAAATATGATTATATATGTTTTTAAATGTTTTTACATTTACCCAATAAAAGATAAAGGCTTAAAATACCGAAAGAGTTCAATTTTAGGCATTTATACCCTAATTTTCACTAAGGGTTCACTTATCACCTTTTGACGGCAAACCGTCATTAAATATAGTTTTGATCAATCTTATAAATTCTATTGGACCAAAAATATCTCTTCTTTAGAATCGGGACATCAAAATTTACCTTGTGTAAATTTTTGGTACCTTTCCGATAAAGTTCATTTTTTTAATGAATAGTGTAAAATGTTGTATTTTAATTCAAAACCTCTTTTTAATATAATTTATTTATATTATTAGATTATCTTTTGAATTGGTTTTAAATTTAAATTAGAAAATATTTTTACCATTAAATCCAATAGTGGTCGTTAAAATTAATTTCACATTGAAATCGGACTTAAACTAGTGTCAATCTTTTGATACTTATTGTTTCCTAAAAACACATTATTTGCTCTGACAGCTGAATTAATTATTAAATTAATTAATGTGACTTATATATTTTGAATTTTGTAAAATAGAATTCATTTTTGAATTCGTAATATCAAATATAACTTAGGGTGAATTTTTGGTAATTTTCTGAAAAACTTCAATTTTTGATGAATAGTGAAACCACTAAGTGGTACTTATAAAAACTGATTTTTCCGTTTAAATGAAATTTTTCCATCATTGTGTTTTGATTTTCAAAAATCCGACATACATGGTTGTCATTAAGATGTAAAATGTGGTTCAATGAGATTAAAATAATTGTTTGGTGGATAGTAACTTATTAAGTTTTTAATGGCGATTAGTGGTAATTAGTGTAGTTTAAGGTAAAAATAATATTTTAATAATATGAGATGACCTAGACACATGTCCTACCCTCATTGGATGTGTCATGTCCGACCAAGAAAAGCCATGGGTGAACTTGGGGACCCCATGGATCCACTTTGGTTGGAAAATGACATAAATACCTTTTATTTAATGTTAATGTAAAAAAATGGCACAAACATGATATGTTTTACTAAAAAAATTTTTAAATGGGGTTATAAAAGTCAGATTTTTGATTATAAATAGTAATGGGAAAGATAAAACTATTTCCTACATCATAGTATTTATTTTATAATTTTTAGAAATTAAATAAATTAAATTATTTATGACATAATAATGATGCAGCGATGACATCAGTATTTGACGATTTAAATAAAATAGAAAGATAATGTAAAATCTATGAACTAAACATGTCCAAAACTTATTGTATGGGTGAATTTCGAACCTTTATCAGATTATCCACGAATTATATCAATGTGGGACCTTTTAAAATTGATATACATTTTCAAATAAAGTAATATTTCTTTACTTTCCAAAAGTGCCCCTCCTCTCCTCTTATAAAAGGCCCCCACCTCTACCACCTTACACACACTACTCAAGCCTTTGGCTCGGCCAAAACCTGCCCATTTACTCTCTCCGCATCCCTATACTCATCCTAGAGGATTCCCTTTGGGCAGAATCCTTTCAAAGGAATCCTTTAGGCTCAAATCAAAAGTAGTTACACTTTTAAAGGTAATTCATTCTCTCTTGTTCATTGTTTTTATTTTGCTTCTCCAACCCCCTAAACTCTTTTTATTTACTTCTTTTGTAACAACAACAGTATCTTAAATATACTAAGATGTTGGTATAATATTTATTCGAGATACACTCTCACAAAACTACATCAAATGGTTAAAGAACATATAGTTTCCGTGGATGGCGAAATTCTGCCTCCCGAAACGATGATTTTTCAATACTCATTTAACACCTTCAAAGGTGGCCATTATGAAGTCACTATTTTTATATATGATATATAATATGTTTACTCTTTCCTTAAGCTTCTGTATTTTTTATTTATGGAATACCATTATTGTTTCCATTATGGGTAAACATGATATCTTCATTTTAGGAAGTGCGGACTACCGCCCCATGAAAGTGATTTGATTCGTTAATACCATATGTGGGATGTGTAAAGGATAATGTTAATGATATTATATATGTTATTATACTGGAATTATAATATACTCTTATATCATTATGATTCCATTCTATAAAATATGAAATAGAAATGAAAGTAGCGTTCATGCGTACGTACGGCTTACCGTCTCCATGAACGGTGCATTTCATTTCTTACCTCTAAATGATTATGTAATATTATAAATACATGTATATGCTGGATATATATGATATATATGATATCCAAATCAGGAATTTCATTCTGGATATAAATAACCTTTGACCACACGAACAACATGTAATTGTAAAAAGTCCACTTTCGACTTAAGAACCAAATATTGACAAAACAAACATTATTAACTTAAATGGTTACATAATGTTTATAACATGGAAATAAGTTATATAAAAGGAATAATTAACTTTAAAAAGGTTCTTAATCAAGTATAAATTAACTCAAGTTTATTATTCAGGACTTTAAAGAACGATCGAGTCAAGTCGGACCCGAGGTAAGGGACTTCGTCTCATTCTCCTTTCATTGAGGCATATTTCTTTTTATACACAACTTTCTTTTATACAGTGTATAAACCCCTTTGACTTTTACTTATATACAAAAGGAATATTTTTCTATGAAGCGTTTTACTAAATGACAAAAAGGAGTGTTTTTTTAACATACGCGGTGACAACGACCTTTTCCGCCGCCGCGAGTATTATTTGGTCTTTGGCTTCCTCAACAAGCCGTTATGTTTTTTGAAATGAAATAAATACCATATACTCTTTTATGTATTTTGGTATTGAAAATGATTTTGATAAATGATTATATTATGATATATTGTGATTGAAATGTGGAAATGTTATCATTCCTTTATATTGGTTTTATGTTTTTATATTGGTACTTGGACATTTGACGGGTGGTTACGTGATAAACCATATGACGGGTGGTGCCGTGAATACCAGGACGGGTGGTTACGTTATAACCTCCAATGCATTGGGTATAGAAGTCGGCCGTATGGATATTCCATTAAGTATGTATGGAAATTGGCCGTATGGCTATTCCGTTTAAGTGATATGTGTGGAAGTCGACCGTATGGTTATTCCACTTAAGTATGTTTATGTCCCAAGTTACCTTTATATATGTTATGTGTTCTTTATATGGGTTTTATGGTAATCCTTTGGTTACAAAAAGGTAAGTAATGATACTTTTTTTCAGTGAAGAGTTTTTACTACTTGATGAAGGTTAAGGTATTACTTTGATAGAGTATACATGGTTTACTTGATGTTTGAAAAACTAACAGTTTTCATTCTTTGTGTATCCCTTACTGAGCTTTTTATGCTCATCCCAAGTTTTTTTGAAATGTTTTTAACAGGACTTAAGGTGGAATAAGGTCAAGGATGGGATCAAGGTAATTTCATGCTATATAAAACATGGAACTAGGAATGTTTCTTTTAAGTTTTTTTTTTATTATGGAAAATTAGTAGAAGTGACTACTTTGTAATCTTTTGAGATGTAATAGTTATGTTCTAATTCTCTAAAACTCTAAACCTGAAAAGATCCTCGACGTGAATTATTCATTTAATTCAATATTAAGTAAGGTGTAAGGCCGGGGCCTTATATATTATCTACCCTCTCACCATCCAATCTACTTGAAAATGTAAACATTGTCTGTGTGTACGTATCAAATACCGCCAGCACAAAGCGATAAACATCATTTTTCATCAAATCCTCACAAGTATAGTATAATTAATGAATTTAATGAATAAATATCATATTTCTTATAATATTAATTTTTTTAATTTTTAAATATTCATCTTCTATATTTTCTTTTTTTTTCTACTATTAAAATGAAAATACCGCTTAGGTGCACTTGCGAACTACCACCTTCAGGAACAATATATATAATTTTTCATCACTGACTAACATGGATCATTATAGAATTTTTTTTTATATATAAATATGATATATATGAAATGAATAAAAAAATTTGATGTAATCATAAATAATAAGAAAGGTCTAGAACCACCGAATAAAAACATATATGAGAAATTAAATATTTAACACCTAAATAGACAATTTTAACAATGAATTATATGTAAATGGTTAGAAAGATGGAATGAATAAATTATTTCCAAAATTATTTACATATTTATAGATTTTATACTGAATAATAATAAATATATATTTATGATATAGTTATTTGGACCATGTTATACCGAGTAGGATTCTAAAGTAAGGGTTTCTTATCACAAACTTTCTTCCTTGTGTCATGTTTTGAAGTCCACACCTCTTTCCATTATATTATGTACATTATGAATTATTGAAAATTTATATCATTTTACAATCCTTAATAATTTTAATTAAACTAATATATCATTTTCTCATATTCAATATGTTTTTATTCAAGTGTTACTTAATTTGTAAGGGTTTACGTCAGAGAAAAACAATTATAGTAATTGATATGTTTCAATTTCCATTGGGGTAATTTTATGTTATATCTCTCCAAAAACCAATATACTGTATTATAATTTTTTAATCTATATGTTTTTGAGTATTATATTCATTTTTTAATCTCTTTAAAAAAGCGTGAGAAGAATATTTTTTCAACATTTAAAACATGAATGCAATTAACCTCAATCATGTAATTATTATTTATCAAGAATAATTTAAACTTTTACTTGGATTATGATATAAAATCATAACCCCATTATTCTAGGAGTTTTATTTTCTATAAGTTACCAAAATAAAAAAAATTAAAGGTTTGGAAAAGGAAATCATTTCACTTATATATAAATTTATAGTACACTACAAATTTTCTTACACAATTTTGATTTATTTTCAATATTACATAATTTAATTAAATTTCAAAAACACTTCTTTCAAATTATCATTAACTCCTTATGAAATTTTTTTTGAATGTTATTTACAACATCATTTTTTCAAAAAGATACAAAGTGTTTAGGGAAGTAGTTGTTAAAGTATCAATTCAATTTTCCTCTCAAATTACCAAAAGACTTGTATTTAATAAAATGGGTTCATTTCTAATTAATTGATCATATTATATGTTATGGATGTATTATAAAGCTTTTACATATTTACTTAAAAGTATATTCATTACTCTATATGTTTTGAACACACAGTTATACAAAAATCAGATTGGTGTATGTTCAACAAGAATGGTAGTTTATTTGTGCAATGGGACAAATATTAGAAATATTAAAAATTATTATTTCAATATAGAGTATTATTTACTAATATTAAAGGTTGATATTGTTTTTGGGAAATATTTACATTCCCTATATTTGATTAAATAATGACACTTATTGATCATTAAGGAATGTTAGTTATGAATTTTATTAATAATTAAATATAAGAGGAATCCAATGGAAGTATGTAAGTGGTATACAGGGATATGATATATATAGATCATATTTTACTAATTTTTTCTCATGAGAGAAACTTGAATGGGTATCACTTGGTGTATTCTAGACCATATGATGAAAAATTTCATGGCTCAAAGGCCTTAATGGAATATTAAATGTCTCGGTTAAGAATCCTTAATGAAATGAAATAATTCTTTTGTGATTCTTTACTACTATGATTTATGTTTTTGAAATTATTGATTTTATCATTATAAAATTATTTATTCTTATCATGTGACTACTAAATTTATATTACCCATGAATGAATTCCATGAGAAAGTTATTAGTTAAATGGTATATGTATTTATTATACACTCTACCATATTTTTTAAACTTATGTATTCATTATTTTTTACACTATATACATTACCAAACTAACTATTTAACCTGCCCCTTTCTTTTTTTTACATTTCCATAGCTTGTGCGAAAGAGTAATTCTTGTGATATATCTTGATGGGTATCATGTATTGAGTATTTTTTTGAAAATAATGACTGGTTATTGTAAAACAAATCTTCATATAGAGGGAAACATTTCCATTAAATGGTAAATACCTAAGTATAACGGCTCATGCTGCACATGACATAAATAATACATTAATATGGTTATTTAAACAATACTATTCATAAATATTAACATAAATAAAAGATCGAAAGCTTTAGTTTCTTGGAGTCATGTACATAATTATCTTACTTTATAACACATTCAATTATTTTCCCATAATTGTGTTTCTCTAGGACCTTTTATTGATATCTCACATGATATGATCATCCTCAATAAATTGGTATTGGAAAAAATAAGAAAGCGGTGATATCAATTGATCATCAAGGGAAACAATTTCATAACTTGAAGGATAACACAAGATATAAAAATATATCATTATAAAATATCAGAAGACCGTATACGATAACCATAAAAAATGATAGAGTTACATAAGATCAAAAAATATTATTAAGGGGACTTAAAAGATATTACATGTCTCAAAACTCATCATAATAATCAAATAAAAAATGAATATGAAATAAAATAGGAAACTAATTTTAAAATAAGGTGTATTCCTAAAAACATGGAATTTTATGGAAATGAACAACTTAATGCGTAACCTGAAGAAACTTTTGGTAATGTGGAATAACCCGAATAAGAAAACTCTTATAAAAATCTTTCCACATAATTTTCACACCAAATATTGTGTAAAAAGATTCTTGTATCTCATTTAAAAAAAAATATCTAAAAAAATATTCCAATATATCATTCAAAAAAAAATTATAAATAAACCTTCTAGCATCTCATTCGTGCAACATCTCATCCTCTCATGTGATATAACACCATAACCAATTCATTGGATGGTGATATAGGACCCCTCCATACTAAACCATATATTTGTGTTACATTTAAAAATAAATCATAAAAACATCTCAATTATCCAATGGAATAATAATGGGTTTTATAAACCATTAAAAAACCTCAGAAAACATGTACTTAAGAATTGATAGAATATCAAAACTCTGATTTCCTTGAATAAATAATATAATAATAACATATACAAAGTGGAGAAAGAAAAATCTGTTAGGGTAAATAGAAGTGAAAATATATATTTTTCTAGAAAACCAATTAAAAGATTAAGGTAAAAAACATTTTTTAAAGGGAAATTGAATAATTTCCAAAAAAAATTAATCTAATGAGTTTAATACAAAAAAAATTGAAAATAAATAAAAAATTCAAAAATGCGAAGTGAAAATACATTGAAAAGATTTACTTTTAAAATAAAAATTAACAATAGGGACCGAAAAAATGGCACAATTGTTTGAAAAGAAGAAGTGAAAATACGTTGAAAAAATATACTTGAAAAAGAATATTTATTAGTAGAAAATTGAAAAATACATATGGTTTACATAAAGGTACGTGAAAATACTTTGAAATTTTTTACTTTTAAAAATATTATTTAATAATTTCACTTTAAAAAATATTAAAATGTTATAAAAAATGTGGCGTTGCAGATAAAACATTTGATTCTGAAATGATTTAAAACCTTTTGAATATTTTTAAATGCCTTTTTGATTAACCCAAGTAATTAAAAATATACTGAAAAAATATATTTAAAATAGTAAAAGGTAATTAAAAGGATAATTTTAGATAAAAAATTTGAGGGTCTATTAGAGAGAGGATAAAATTGGTGGGAAGTAAGAATAATGATATGGAATAAAAACAATTAAATGAAATTTTTATTTTTCTTAACATAAATACATTTTCACAAAAAATAAATATCATGAAGGACTATTAATTTGGGTTGAAAAATAACATCCCTTATAAAAGAATGTGTAAATACAAAATAAAATCATTATAATTTAGAATATATTAATATTGAATTATAATTTTCAATAAGAATTGTTATGACCAAAATAAGAGATTTGAGTCCAGAATACCAAGTACCAACTTTATAGATTTTTCCTATATACCCCATGAATTGTATGAAATTATATAAGAAATTTAATATCATAAAATATAATAGTATCATTATAAAAATAACTATATGATATTATTTACACTATTGAGAAGTAAATATTCTATATAACTTAAACATGTCTCATGTGATTCACATTTGATATGAAGAAGCTCTTACAAATAGGGTAAAAATTCAATAAAAAACCCATAAAATTGACAGAATGTAATAAAACATTAAATATCATAAATAAAATACAATTCATGAGCTTTTATGTCAAATAGGAATAATACAAACCACTTAACAAATAATCAGTGAACAAATATGAACTATGTCTTAATTAAGTGAAATTTAGATGAAATCTTTTACATTGTTCTAGATTAATTCAACACACACACCTAATGTCCTGAATAATCAAATTATGTTTATTAGGTACATTCTGAATAAAATTATTATTATTTATTTAATTTAATATACACAATTTATTATCATATCTCATTTATTTATTATATAGATTTCCTTATTAAATTAGTTAATTTAGATTATTTGGTTAATCTTTCGGTTACTCCTTATATATGTTGACCATAGTCGAAACATTGAAAAATGAATTTCATAATACCCATAATATTAAAATATTAATATAAATAATTTTTATATATTAAATATTTTTTAAAATTCAATAATGATGGGTGGTGAGGACAAATGAATCTCATTGCTCGTGGAGGTGATAGTTTGCACACACACATGATTAATGTTTACATTTATCAATAAATGAGAGGAAAATGTTAAATGATAATTAAGAATTTTTGAGTCATTTTTATATTATATATATATAATTTATTCATTAATTACATCATTTTGATAAGATATGAATGGAATTTATGTAAAACAAAATTCATTGCTTTGTGGAGGTGATAGTCCACGCAAGACACTAATGGTGCTTCTATTTTTCTTATCAGATAGATAGGATTGAATAATGTTTTTTATATTAATATAATCACATGTCATTAAAATTATTATTATCATTTCATTATATTGGTATTTAAAGAATACATTTTTAATATGATGATTAGGGAGAAAAAATTAGGAAGGTGATTTTAATTTTTTTTTGGTGACATGATCATTCATTTGAAAAAAAATTATAATTAAATGGATTGGGATACAATAGTGTGACTATACGATTAATAACGTGTTAGGGACTTATAATAGGGGATATTTGGGCTATAGTTCCAGAAAATTTCGAAAGAGAGGTTCATGTTTGAAAGGGTTTAAGTGGCCCTCATTATAAAGGAGGTAAATAGAACTTCAGGAAAGAACTTTTATATTTTAATAATTCAAGGAGACTAATTCATGGTAAATGGAACCAATGTGTTGAAATAATGGATTTTTGGGTGCCATTATGTTGGTAAAGACTCAACTAAGGCTTTCAATTCATTTTTTACAAATGTTTTTGATTTTTTACTTTTAAGTTTTTTTATTTTACTCTTTTACTTATAAACTAGAAAAAATGTTTTCTCTAAGTAAATTTAGGTTTTCTAAACATTAAAAATACCATATAAAAAAATTTAAGTGTTATAGAAACAAATATGAAATATATTTAATCTAATTAATTTTATAAATAATTTAAAACTAACTTTTATATTAAAATAGATAATGTGTTGAAAACCTATTATTTTTTAGAAAAATGACATATTGGAAAATTATGGATTGCAAGTCTTATTTATAATTAAATACTCATTAAATTAGTGTTAATACTTTTTATATGATTATAAATCTTATTAAACTGATTTAAATTATTTCAATTTAATAGTTCGATATATATTTCTTTATGCTAATAAAATAATAATTTGAAAATAATTGTTTCACCATTATCGTGGAAATTAGTATTATTCCTAAAAATATAAATTTTGAAACCCAAAAATGAAATTATAAATATTAAATAATATTAAATTTATTTTATCAAATATAATAATAATTTTATGAAATAAAATTTCAATGTGTCCATAAATTAAGCATAACGTTAACTCATGTAATGCATACAAACTAGTTTTATAAAAAAGTGTGTTTGTAAGAAAAAAATTAAATAAGAAAAAATTATAAATTTTATTGATTTTAATTATATTGAAAATATTATTCTTTTTAAAATAATATTTATTCGTCATGAAAATAAATTGAAAAAACTAGTTTTCATATGTGCGTACTAAATTAAATAGACCAAAAAAATAGTTTTCAAAAAATATTACATGATTTTCTAAAATGATATTCAGGGTTTTTATAAATTAACATTATATTATTAAATTTTTAATATTAGTCTATAAATAAATATATTTTTTATAAAAAATGTTTCCAACACTTTTATGTCATATTATTATGATGGTATTAGAAATATCAATATTTTTTACTAATACTTTATAAATTTTTTATTTTTGAAATTTCTAAAACTTATTTCTTAATCTAAATGTGTTGGGTGGAATTCAAAAATAAGTATAAATTTTAAAAAATTGACTATTTTTTTAAAATTTAATTTTTAAAATATAAAATATAAAATATATAAATAAAATTTTATTGAAAATAACCTTTTAAATATTAACTCTTATTAATTATTTACCATTTAAAGGTAATTACTAGTAATGGAGTACTATATTTTAATTTGTTATAGATATATTAATAATTTTAATTAATATTTTGTGTTTTTTATGATCGGTGTATCATGTGAAACAATTTACAGAACTTAATATTTATTTAAGAAAAATATAAAATGAATTATTGGGCTGTTAAATTATCTCTCCCGTAGATTAAATTGAATTCGTTAAATTTTTAAAATCAATTTCATGTAGATCTAGTTTATGGAATATAAGGGGAATAATTAACTCACTATACAATTTCTTGAGTGTTAATGGGAATGATATGAAATGTAACATTTTTCACCAGAATTGTCAAATACTGATATTATGTTTTTCTATAATCACTTGAGTTAGAAATCCCCCATGATTTGGCATCATAAATCGAAAAATGAAATTATTTTTGCAAGAGATCGCGTAGTTATCCTTTTATTGATAGATGATTTTAAATTGGGTTGAAATAAAAAAAATATGATACCCTATTTTGTTAATTACAACATGGTGGTGACCAATACATTTCCAAAAAACACTAAAGTACCCCAATGGACTGATAATATTCCTTTTATAAATAATATTACATAAATGTAAAATAGGGACAAAATAATAATATAATATCATATCGAATGATTTGGGTGATGATTTGATACTCTAAGAAGATATCCTAGGCCTACTAGGGTTCCTAGAGATATCTTCCAATTAGATATATGCATATCTATAGTGGAGGGTGAGTGTACAATTTTACCTTCTTTTTTAGGAACTACATTCAGAAATTGGAATAACATAGGATTTCCCTTGTTTCCTTGGTTTAAGAGATTGATTATTTTTTCATCCTCATTAGAAAATGGGTTAGGGAATATTTTTTCATAATTAAAAAACACTAGACATTTAAGGAATTGAGAATTATTCCCCTCTATTTAATTGATCTACTTCTTCATGCCAACTCAATAATCATGTGCTAAATGGACAATCCTTCTATACATTAAAAGAATTCTTATTCCTATGAGTCATTCCCTTGGGTGCTTCTTCCAATCTTTTTGACTTGTAGGAAGTAGAATATTTTTTCATTCATCATCATTAACATATAATATTCTATGAAACAACATCATTCTCTTCTTTTTAAATTTTAAATATTTGGAAAGAAAAAAATTATTAGACATAACTCAATATTGTTAGGAAATAATAACAACAAGTCTTTCAATGTAATCTTATATCCCATTTGGTTTCTAATTAATATATTTTGCATCACATATAGGATCAACATAGTTTCACCTTCATCTTCTTATTTCTAAAAACAAAAAATCTAATTGTGAGTGATCAATATTGAAATATTAACAGAAATGTGAAAACGCATCCTCAATATAGGTTACTCATTTAAACCATCACAATACATTTTAGTATATTATAAATCACAATTGGTTTAATCAAGGGTTTTTAGGCTGGTTTCTATCATACATATCCTAATTTCATTACATAATAAACCCATTATAAGGTATTTTAAGGAGAATGTGATCAAAAAAATAATATCCCCAGATATTGTTAAACTAAGTGTGCAATTAATCATCCTTATCGTGCACCAGGTAACAATTATGTTTATACCCGACACACATTTTTCAATTTTTTTACCTTATAATACACCTATTACAGAGGATACATCCACCTATAGAATCCATACATGGGTTTATTGTTAGTTAAAACCATATACTCAACACTTTACCAACATTTCATGATATCATCCTATACTTATACACAAATCTAGTGTTTTTACTATGTTTTTGTATCCCTAACAACAATTATAGCTAAACTAATAACTAAAAATAAATAAAATACTCTCCAAAATAACTAAAAACTACTTATATACTAAATATAGTGAACCATGTTAGACATGAATTACGAAATACATTAATATGATGATTTAAATAATAAATTTCTCCCACACTTTCAAAACCTGAATCTCAAAAGGTTTAATGTCTATAATATTAACTATATAAACATTTTATTTTATAACACATGAAAAATGTCTCCCCAAGTTTTCTCCATTAGATAATTTTTTATATAGATCACAAGATATAATCATGTCCATAACCCATGGATTGGAAACATATGAAAGGGGTGACCTCAAATGACCAGTAATGGAAACAATATCATAATAGGAAAGAGAACAAGACATAGACATAAATATCATAAGGAAAGATTATAATACCACATATGATAATCATAAAAAATGTTATATTAACACATTATCCTAAAAATACCATTAATGTGAAAAAAGTGACATGGATCAAAAAACATATCATTAATCATATAACATGTGATCTTAAACTAAAATAGCAGAACACATTAAAAATAATGAATAATCAAGATAACCTAGAATTCCATGGAAATAAAATGAATCTAGAAAATTTGTAAAAATTCTATAAAAACATGGTAATCTTTCACCACAATAATAAAAGGAAATTGTTCTAATAAATCATTATGCATCACATCACTCAATAACTTGTGAACTATTATTAGCACATATTATTCAAAAAACAAACTTGTTATCGAATATTCTTGCATCTCATTCACACACACAAATATGATAAAACCTACCTACATATCATTGATGAAAATTTTAAATATCTAATTTTATTTTAAACATTGACTAATTCATTGTAAGGTGACATAGGACCCCACCCATCCTCCAACATACATTTTTGTGACATTTGAAAATCAATAATAAACATATCTTAATGTTCCGATGAAAAATAATGTGTTCTCTTATAAATTCCAAATCAACTCATGAAATTAATATAATAAATAATAGAATATAAAAAAACTAACTAATCAGAATAAATAATATCCTATTAACATATATAGAGTGATAAAAACATCACTTCATGAAAGATAAATCATAGAGGAAAAATAAAACTGAAAATAAAAAATGTTACACAAAAAAATTTAAAAAATTAAACTAAAAAAATTGGTAGAAAGGATAAGAATTTTTAAAACCTTAATATAAGTCATTAAAAGTAAAATGTAATTTAAAATACATAATGGATTAAAAATTAGAATTAAGAATACTTTTAAAATGATTAACTTTAAAATAATATGTAATAATAGAAGCGTAAAAATAAATAGTGTTTCAAAGAAAAATATTTAAAAATAAATTGAAAACATTTAATTTAAAAGAGATTAATAATGGGAACTTGAGAAATATATAATGGTTATATAAACATGGGGGTTAGGATAAAAAATTTATTTTCAAAGGATATAAAAACATTTTATTAATTTTTAATTCTCTTATTAAAAACCCCATATTGTTAAAAGGATACTGAAAGATTTACTTTAAAATGAATAAAGGTGATTAAAATGATCATTTAATATTAAATAAAATTATTTTCCATTTAGGTAATGATAAAATTGGTGGGAAGTAAAAAACATGGATATAGAAGAAATACAATTAATGTAAATGAGAATAATTAGTAACATAAATACAATTTCTCAAAATAGTAGAATCATGAAAGAATAATAATTTAGTACGAAGAAAGATTTACATCATAAAAAAATTTCAAAATACAACACAACACCCATATAGGTATGAATAGAGAATTATTTTACAATAATCCTCAATATGATTGGTTATGAACCATATAAGATATTTGAGTCACAAAAATCCCTTATAGCCTTTGTAACTTTTTATTCAAAACCCCAAGAGAGGTAAAACATTAAATAGAACATTGAGTATCATGAAACAAAATAGTAATATGATAAATAAATATAATAGGGTATCATTTTAAAAATATAAAAGGAAACATGGTGTACAACATAAACATGTAACAAGGAATTCGCATTTGATAAAAACAGACACTACTGAGCTAAGTAAACATTCAATAAAAAACCCCATAAAATGGAGTTCATGGAATTAACCAAAAAATAACATAAAAAATTTATTCATTAAATGTTATATAAAAGATAATGTGTACTCACCCCTTATATAAAATTGGGTTATAAATAAGAACTTTTTCTCATTCATGTGAAATTTATATAAAATCCCTTACCTAATTGCATATTTGTTCTACACATATGCCTAATGTCATAAATAATAAAATTATGTTTATTAGATATATTAATAGAAACAGTATTCTTCTTTATTTATTTTAATATTTTCTACTTATTATAATATTCTATTTATTTATTATATATTTTTTGTTTCTATGTTGGTTACTTGAGGATATTTGGTCAATTTTTCGGTAACTCCATGTATAGTTGACCATGAAAGAAAGAATTTTAAACTTGTTTCACATTATCTAGAATCATAATTTTGTTTTGAAAATATTTTTTTTATTTATTATTTTTTTAAATCCATCCATTATGGGTGGTTATAACAATTGAGACTCATTTCTCATGGTGGTGATAGTTCACATGTACACATAATTAATGTTTCTGATTCTCAACTAATTAGAGGGAAAGATTGTAAATGATAAATTGAAATTTCAAAGTAATATTTATTTTATATATACCATATTTATTCATTAAATACATCATTTATATCATCCATAAATATTGATTATGGAAAATAGAAGGTGTTGTGTTGTGGAGGTAGTAGTTCGCACAACGCACTAACGAAGCATTTTTTTCTTAGTGGATATAGAGTAATATATATTCATTACTCCATATGTATATATACATATAAATATATAATTATGATACTTATTTCACTAAATTTTATGGATATAATATTTTTTTTTATTAAGATTATAGATAAAGTATTAACAAGGATATATTTATTACGATGGAGACTCAATATTTCCTTGGAAAACCCCTTGGAATCGAAGGGTTTAGGATAACATATTTTAAAAGGATGATTAAAAATGTGTGAGATACTTATATAAGATGTTATTTTTATAATAGGTTCTTTGAAATTTAGAATTGTATGTGCATGTTTGAAATGGTATAAGTAATTCTCTTTTATAATAGTGCAAAATGGAACTTTGGGAAACACCTTTTATAAATTAAAAATTATAGAAACTATTTCATGATAAATGGAACCATTGTTTTGAAAAATTTTATTTTGGGGTTTATTTGGGAGTTTAAATACTCAAACATGGATTTACACACATGTTTTAAACATGTTATAAGGTTCTTACAGTTATGTTTTTTCATTTTTCTCTTTTACATTTAAACTAGGTAACTAGTTTTTTACTATGTGATTTTATGTTGTTTAAAGTATATAAAATAAAGGATATAACATTATTTTCGATTGAAGGAAGTAAGTATAATAATTTTCTCACCCTATTAAATTTCTAAATAATATGAAATTTACTTTTAAATTAGGACACATAATGTTTTGAAAAGATGTTTTAGTAGAAAAATTAACATTTTCACAACTATGGATTCCTAATCATATATAGTATTGATTAAATATTAAACGAGATATTAAATATTTAATTATATGTTTATAAATAATATTATATTAATTATTTAATGAATTTAAATTTAATTTATTTGATATATATTCATTGATATTAATAAAACATTAATTTTAAAATAATTGTTTCACGGTTATCGTGGTATGTAATAGTAATTGTAAAAATAAAAATTTTATAATAAAAATTAAATTTAAAATATTAAATATTAATAAAATATCTTAAATATAAGAGTCATTTTAATATATTGAATTTCTATATATTTTTATATTAATCTTAATAATAGTACATGTAACACGTAAAGCCCCACTTTTTAGGGAAGTATATTTTTAATCCTAAAATTTACATACGGGGAAAAATTATAATTGGTATTGATTTTAGTGATATTATTACGATGAATGTTTTTCATATAATAGTTACATGACATTAAAATAAATCCCAAAACTTATTTTCCTCCTGTAAAAACATTAATTAATGAAACAAACAAAGCATAACTTTAATAAAATATTACTTGGTTGTCTAAAATGATATTTATGTGGTTATAAATTAAAAAAATATTTTTAATTACAAAATTTTCCAATATAAATATATATATTATATATATAAATGTTTTCAAAAACATATAAGCCCAAAAATAGTGATGGTATTTTCAAAATCAATATTTTTTTATATTAAAAAAATCAATTATTTTGGAAGAATTTCAAAAAGACAACTTAGTATAAATTTGTTGTGTTAAAATATTAAAAATTATTATACATTATCAAATTTAAATATAATATTTTAAAAATTTATATCTTTTTCAAAAATATATATATTATAAAAATAAATCAACTTTTACAAATAAAAACCATTACAATATGAACTTATATTAATTATTTATCATCTAAATGTAATAACTATTAATTTTTTAACATTTTAGTCTTTATTATATATTTATGAATAATTTTCTCTAAGAATATTATGGCTTTTTTACATTTGGTGTAGCATGTGAAACGAGTTATACAACACAATATTTTTTTCAGGAAAATATATTATGAAATCTCAAGTCGTTACAATGAGTCATGTTTAGTAGATGATTTTATTAATCCTATAAAGGTATAAACTAGAAATGTTTTTGGGTATGTAAGTAAATAAAACATTTATTTCATTGGTAATTATGTAAGGTAAAAATTTGGTAGATCAGGTTGGTATCAAATATATCATGTAAAGATATTTTTTTAGCATCAGATCTAGGATTATGGGTCTGAGCTATCATAGTTTGTATCATAGTTGGGTTTTGATACCATTAGAGAATGTGGTGTTATAAATTAAGGATAAATTAAGATTTATCAGTTTATGGTTGATTACAATTTAATATATATATACCCTTTTAAATTCATAATTTAATAGATTATAAAAAGTTTAAAGATGTTTTGGGAGACATTAATGACAATAAGTGATTAAGGTAAATATAATCCTTGGATTTTGTATGTGATTTTTTTGGTGAATATTTCAGAGTATGTTTTTGAGATAATATGTTGTTATAGGTAATAATTAAGTTATTATGTGAATTTATGTCAATGTAATAATAGGTATTTGGGTAAAAACGATGTTATTATATTTTAGGGATTGTATAGATAAAAATTTGGATTCAAAAGGTAATTTGATAAGAAAGTAATTCAGCGAGATGTTTACCATAATTAAATATTTTGGTATATGTTGGATATTGTGTAACTTGATGATATTATTTAAGGAATAACTTTTGAGTGAGGATTTGGAACAATAATTTATTTTTTTGTTTTTATATCCTGGAGAGTCAGGTTATTTCAAGAAAAAATTAGTATATTTAACATAATATATTACTTTAGAATATAAATTTTTGGTATTTGATAATGAATGATTACTGTTATTTAGAGATAAAAGTTAATTTCATTTTGAACGTTCACGTGATTAAATATTTTATATTATTTTTTTATATTATAAAACATATTTTTAGGGTTTTAAAGTTTATTTATTTATGGAATGATTTAAGCTAAAACATTTCTGCTTTTATTGATGTTTTGGAGATCAATACATTATTTATTTTCATGAAAGTTTGTTCATATTAGGGATTATTTTTTCTAGTCCTAACCATATTAGTTTCATAAATATATACTGACAAGATGAATAAATGTTCTTCACATTTATGGATTTTATTATTCGTGGAATGTCATTTTTGGGTTTAAGGAATGATATTTTAATATTTTCTATTTATCTACTAGAGTATGAGTTAAATCAAAGATGGAAAAATTATCAGAACACAATTAAATGAAAAAAATTATTCTTATGAAAGAAATGAAATAAAGCATATTTTCCCATATTACGTACATTTCTGATAAAATAATTTCATAACTCAAGCAAGAAGAAGATTAATTTACGAGGTTTTATATAGTAAATATAACTCAGGTATCAATGATGTTTTTTGGAAACTCATTGAAAATTATAATTCTTATAATGATACATACATTGGTTTAAAAAAATTCTATAATGAAATATTACGATTCCTAGTACTGACTTAGAAATTAATTCTCCTGATAAAATATATATCAAATTTTATTAATAATTAATGATACAATAATATTTCTTGAGAAAATTACAAATTTGATGATGAAATTTATTTTTGAGGGGATATAACACCCGAATATTTCAATATGAATGTTTCATTTAAATAATGCTATGTTCGATAGCTTATGGTACACAAAATATTGAATCAAAATGAGTCATGACATATTTTAATAAACCCATAACAACGAAGAAATATAGTGATAATTTATGATACCTAAATTAATTTTTTTGGATAATAATGTTTAATAAATATAAACTACATTAGAAATATAATATAATTAAAATACTTTTATCTTAAAAATGGGAAATTATCAATTAATTTTTTAAACTATTATATATTTTAATAAATTAAACACTTTTTCAGAATGAAATGCATGAATAAATAAATTAATACTCAATTAATTATAAATTGATATTAAATTATATTATGAACAATTGATGTTTAAAGAGGTATTTTTCTACAAAACAGAATTTTCCTTATATTTTTTATTTTCATTTAAAAATATAATTAATAAATTTTAAAAATTTAATTTGTTGAAATGAACAACATTTTTTATAAATCATATCAAATTTATCCTAGGGTCATTTTTTGGATTTTTCTAAAATAGTTGATTTTTTTGGGGATTAGTTGTTACATTCTATCCCTCCTCATTCGGTTGAAGAGTTTTTGGGGAAATAATTTGAAATAGGTAAAATATCCAAGATGTCGATGGATGGAAATAAATTCAAAGGGCCTTAAGAACACCTGGTGGATGATTTTCCCTTTAAAAGATAAAATATACAAACTATATAAACAATTACCAACCAAAACTCTATATAGAGCATGAGAATGAAATTCAACATAAGACATAATAAAGCCAAAATAATTTATAATTATATAATATTAAACTAAAAGACATACTCAGTGACATCCAAACGACCAAAAAACTCAAAAATCCAATGTGATAGCAACCAAAAACACCCAAACCAATCCATGCTTGAACTGCACTTGCCAACACCAGATATCCATAAGAATATCTAATGAAATTACATACCTTGCCATTACATGTGTCTTGGTAGGTGAAATATGAAAATTCCCCAATTATGGGGAGAGTATCAAATCCTTAGTATTTCCCCAATTACATCCAAACTCATCCCACTTCGAAAAAACATGTTAGAAAAATTTATATAAATAGAATCTAAGTAGTAAAAATAGTATATATAAAATCAATCTACAATTTTTCTTAGAAAGAAATAGAATAATCCATTAAAAACATTTCTCAACTACTTTGGTATACCAATTACATGAAAACACCCACAAACATCCACATATACACATTCCTGGTGTAACCATTGATTACGGGACTTTACATCCATACTCTGTCCCACGTTTATGGAGTTACCTCATGTATATTATCCATCATTATAAACAAACATCTAACTAGATATTAAAAATAATTCCAATCCAAGACAACCAAAAACAGTTATTTATTTAAATAATGTTAACAAACACTTTATATTCTACAAAACTAAACCATAATATGAAATCATATTTTAAAAATTATAAAAAAGGTGTTTTGAAAACCAATTGGCTTTCCACAATTTCAATCCAATACCAAAAAACGTTATCCATAAAGAGTCACAAAACAAAATTCACAACCATTTTAAGAAAATAATTTAATTAAAACTATGCATTCTTGTTATAAATAATGTTTAGATATGAGATAATCTACCAACCTCACAACAGTTGGTGAAAATAGTGAATGTTATAACAAAACAACATACTCTGATCACAACCCAAATTACCTTCAATTTTTAAAACAATATTTTTTTATAAAACAATTCTAACTCATTTATATATCTAAAATGCATTACATATATGGTTAAAATAGATATAATAATCTTGTATTTATGGATAATGAAGAAGATAGGTACTTATTGATGAATTTGGGCCTCCAATGAACTTTTATTATCCTCAGGGTTACCCCCAAATTGATAAGGGATGTATCTAAACCCTAGAGAGAAATTATAATTAAAGATCATATGTGTTTATGATAAAAATGCATGGTAAATGGAATAATTCATATTACCACAACATTTTAAGAAGGAAAAACTATATACTAATTGGATAGGCTACACACTTTAGTGAACCATTCACTAACCTTGTGGTTATATTGTTTTAGGGCCCCACCTTGCATGGTTGTGTCGCATGTTTAGAAAAACCATGTGACAACCATTGTTTTCCCTATTTAAAAAAATTATTTCTATTATAAATTCGCATGGTTTTTTTAAAACATACGCTAACTGTGTGCCTTCTATATGCCAGGTGTCTTCCCTTTCACAATTTCCTAGATATTCTACATTGTTTCTCTGACCATGTACACTCCATGAGCTTTGATAAAATACTATAAAACATTCAAAACCAACTCAAATTCCACCAAAACAAATCAAAAAAAATTATATAGAATAAAAAATATATGAATATATAGTTATATTCATGAAAAAGGGGGTGCAAAATTCTCCACAGTTGAACATTCCCTCCCAAGAAAGTTGAAAAATAGAGTTTACATAGAAGAGTTTGGGAAAATTATCTTACATTTAAATTTCACACTCCAATGTTTCCTCTTGCATCTAAACATGTTTCCATAAACCCCATAATAGACAAATGATTTTCCCATGAAATGTTTTATATTTATAATCCATAATCCAAACAATTAAATGAATCATTATATAATCTGACTCTAGGTCAATGTGACCCCATAAAATCACATATTCATGATTTGGTTTGTATTTATATAACTGAGATTCATGAAACACATTATTCAATGAACTGAAACTTCCTGGAAAAATCCTACCTATATGACACCTCACCAAATCAATAAATTATATCAAAAGGCCTTATTTATCAAGGAGAAAACATTTCCTTTTTACTAAAATGAAAATGATGAATCATTTTATAGTTTTTTAAGAACACTTTATCACTCACATCAAATGAAGATAGTAATCGATGAGGATCCAAAATATAATTTTTGAGGACTCTAAGCTGTGTCAGTTCTCTTTCTGAACAATTTGATATTTTTTACTTTCTCGTACACAATTATGGGTCCAATTAATGAACTATATCCAGTTTACACCTATTAAAATGAAGAATAACAAGTAATACATTATGTTCTTCAAAAGGAGACCTATGTATTCTGGCATGATAGATATTATTGTATGAGAACTACAATATAGGTATATGCTCCTCAAAATATCGACCAACTTCTATGACACAATCACTAATAATATCATCCAACATTTAGATTTTAATTTCAAACTATACATCCATTCATGGATGATAAGACATACTAATAGTCAACTTTGTTCCAAGGGATTAATATAAGGATTTCTGAAACTGAGATACAAACCTAGGGCCTCAATATAATCAAATCTGGACCAAAATTCCATGGATATTTATAATTCCCCAAATGTAGATTTTGGAAATGATTTCTACTAAATTAGTTTCACAAATATGGTTTATGTGAGATAACTTTGTGAGTCGATCCAATATCACTCTAATAAAATCATGTTTCCTAACCATATTTGGTAGATGTGTTACAATATTATTGGCTATTTTCTCCCATTTCCCTAATGGAATTGGTAAATACTCTAACATAACCACTGAACATTGATGCCTTACATTTACCTATCGGTGGGCTTGGAGTCTTTAGATATAATTTACCAGAAATCTTTTCATGACAACCCACCAAAACCATTCATTCAATGAATTGTAAACTTTATGAATCCTTGGGTGAACAAACCATCTCGAATGGTGGTATGCAATAGGAAAATATTCCTTATAATCCAAATGTATGACCATTCCATCTATAAACCATGATATTAAACTCTAATCCAGCTTCTAACTCTAAATGGTATTCCCCCCATTTTTTTTTAACCTCTTAGAAACATAATCTAGATCCGATGTATGAGAAAATATAACATAATCAACCAAATCAGGAAGATAAAATATAAATAAAACTAAAATAACACCTTATCCAACATAATGCAAAAATAATTTCTCTACGAATAACATTAGTTGACACTATTTTAAGACCTCTTTACCCAAATAATCATATGAATTCCTTCTCAATGAATCCTCTAAAGAGTTTACTTTACTTGGTATATACATCAAGGTGAATCCAAACATTTTTTAATACTCCATCCACCTATGTTTCCCTAAAAATTCAAATATCATTTTAAGAAAATGTGTTCCAATCTCTTATAATCTATAGACACTTTGATTTTTCACCAAAGATATAATGATTATATATCTTTATATCATAGAACACAATAATAAATTCCAATTGGATTTTTGGGTAGTTATTCTCATGTAACTATACCTACCATAAACCATAAATAGAAACATGGTCTCCCTGTATGAGAACACATCCCAAACCAGTTCCTGATGCATCATAATAGAATACAATTATTTGTCCATACACTAGAAACATGAGTTTAGGTGTTGATATAATTATAAAAATAGGTTATTGGATTTATTTTTGGAATTAATCATTAAATTAAGAAGGAACAAATTTTCTTATCAAAACTATTAGTGGTGATGTAGAGAAAGAAAAATAATGTAAAAATGTTTTTAGTATCTTTCAAAGACAATGAAACTACATATATTAAAGAAATGTTTTAGTGGTTTCCAAGAGATAATAACATCTAACTTTTCAAGATCCACCTAAAATCCATTTTCATAAATAATGTGGCCAAGGAAACATACCATTTGTATCAAAAAATCACACTTTGATAACTTTTCATACAAATGATGCTCCTAAAAGATTTCTAACACTATATCATTGTGTTTCTCATAATGTAGGTTTTTACTATAATACACTCGTATATCCTGAACAAATACTACCCAAAATAAATCTAGATACCTTGGAAATATTCAATTCATCAATTCCATAATGATATCTCATAAATATTTAAGAAAAAAAGTCATAGCCACATACTAATAATTGTCACATCTTCATCTAAAAGCTTCCTTTTGAAAATCCTCTATTCGAACGCACAATTTATGATACCCAGAATATAATTAAATTTTAGATAAACACTTGGATCACATAAATTTTTCAAATAAATTATATGTATTTAAAGATTATAATGATTATTTATTAGTACTTGGTTAAGGTTATGATAATCTACACAATGTCCATGTGTTCCATCTACCTTTTTTATAAAGAGATTTGGTGCTACCTACCATGACCTCCTTTGTCGAATGAACCCATTTCTTTCTAATTCTTCCAATTAAACATTAAATTCCCTCAATTTTTCTGTTTCCATATGGTAATATGGAAGTGATTTTGTATCGGGCCATAGATGAGAAATAGTTGTAAACTCCACATATCTTTTCATTGTCAACCCAAATAATTTTTCAATAAAAACACCGAGATTTTGGCTAATTTATTTTTTGGAATATTACATTTCCAGTATCATCCATAGATTCAAAATTCCTCTCTAAAAACTAATAATATATGGTTTCGACTATTAGTTACAAAATTATTTCTTTACATGTACTCACATCCCAATATATTCAAAATTGATTTTGAACACTATCCAAAGATGTGATACTTACTTTTTAGGCATAACAGTCAATGTAGGCCTTGAACAAATTTTTATAATCTATACCCAAATTCATTTCAATTAAATCCTTTTCAAGAATAGATAAATACTAAATAAACTCATCCCCAGAGATAGTTATATAACAGGATTTACACATAATGTTTACAAATTATATTTCCCCAAGAGGAATTTGATGTTTCAAAGTAGAGGAAATCATGCCAACATAATAGCCCATATTATCAACAACATGAGAGACAATAAATGAGTTGTACATTTCCATATCAAAAAAAATCACGAATAAGGGTATAATTCCAAATAATCAAACTACTCACCATCAATTGACTATATTGGTCATCCATGATCACCTGCTAACATCCATAAAAAAACCCAGTCTTTGCACTTTACTCTTTTTTACATTGTTTATATTTCATTGGTTGAGGAGTCATGGTGTTCCTAGAATCACCTTGTATCACTCTATTATGATCACAATTATTTTTCAATTACACTCATCCCATCAAAGCACAAGAGTCCTAAGAAATATTAGTTCTTTCTCTAGGATAATAAATTGAAGAACCATGACAATAACACTAAATATTGTGGATATTATTTCAGTTTTGACATGTTCTTGGTGGTTTTAAATAATATCACTTGATGTGGTCCAATTAACCACACTAAAACATCTATACTTACTTTTGGGTTGATGAGGAAGATTTACGAATCCCATGATCTAATTCTACGATGTACCACCACTCTAGATGTAGGTATACCTCTTCATCTTGTTACCATAATCAGTGTTACCACATATTCCAATATGGATAAACTTTCTCCATCCAACCATATTTCATAATATATCTATTTTATCCATCATATGTCTACTAAAAGTATCTTTATAATTCATCATACAAATCATTAATTTTTTTAAGAGAATATCTTACCATAACCCCAACTAAAAAATGTGTTCCTTTGAATACATAATAACAACAACTTTTGTGTTAAAATGAACTTAATTTCTAACTTTATCCATACAATTTTCCATTGTGAGGTTATCCTGCTTCAACCTAAATAAGTTTATTTTTCTAGTAATAAAAAAAGTGTGAGGATATAATATCCAGTTAAAAAATTCCAGAAAAATCCTCCCATGTCATGCCTTGGTTCAAATGATCATGAACTACTAATTCAATACATTGAAACTAAAAATACTCTATCATATTAGTTTCTAACATTACATTCAAATCTACAAGTGCCCTATGGAAATCAAAGATTAATTAATTTGGTGTAACCAGAATTTTGGTTTTTCTATCTCTAAAACCCCCGAGAACATTGTTGGATTCATCTTTTGTAATGGAACTGAAGAATTCACTTTCCAACGTTAATAATTACAATTACTCTTATCCATTACCTTAAAATACTAGACAATTCTTTGGAATAGCTATTGGTTCACCTGTAGATTATGTGAAACCACATTTTCAGCAGCCTCCTCTTGTTTATTTCTATGACTCCTACCCGTTTCCATTCACTATTAGTATAAAAATACTATTTAGTCTCACTAATTATAAACTAATGCCTTAGAGACATAATTCTACCAAATTAACACACATCACCACATAAAATTTCACAATTCAACAGTTGTAATCATTTTAACTATTTTTGAAATTAATATAACCTTTCTTTTGGAAACAAACATTTCCATAATCTGAAAAATAAATAGTTTTTGTCCATTTCATAAACCATAAAACATATAGTTAACAATTCCATCTTAAAGATAATTCTTAATATCAATGCATGTCATGTGACTCTCATTGGATAAACCCATGACTATTATGTAACTACTCACCTAGAAGTGTTATAAAACACTAATGTACCCAAATAGCTCGGTAACTTGATGTTTAGAATAAATAAGATATCTGTTACTTTTTATGATCGATATTCCATGTTATGAAAATATTACTCCTTACTATTATTCAAAGAGGCGGAATGATAATATTTCTAACTCAATGAGGAAGAAACAGATATTACTAATCCAAAAAGCGCATATGGACCAACCAATATATATTCCATTTTTGATATCAAGGACCAAAAAATATCATACCATTTATAACATTATCCCCTCGTCGTTTTATTGGGGAGTGATGGGGTAGATAATGGGACACATGTGACATCCCCAAGACACCAAAATATTTAAATAAATTCAATATTCCTCAAGAACATTTTAGGGGTGAATTTCAGTTTGAAAGATATAATATATAATCTATGTAAATATTAAAAAACCAAACCTCTATATGATGAATGTATATTAAATAAAACTCAATAAATAACCTAATTAAGAACCATATTAGAGTACTATCATAAACTAAAAGATATAATCATAGAGGACCAAAATTTAAGAAAACTAAAATCACCAAAGTGACATCAACTAGTAAAACCCAACCCTTAGCTCTAACTTCGCATGCCAACCCATGGTATTAGGAACAATCACTAAATAACTGAGATAAATTTCCTTTAACTGTGTATCGATATGTGGCATATGTAAACACAATAATGTTCCAAAATAGGGTAGATTCTAAACTGTGATGTATTTTCCCAATAATTTCCCACTCACACCACTAGGAAAAAACTTGATATCCCAATGTATATAAAGAAATTTTAAGCAGTAAGAATAGTTTATATCAAATCCATAAAAACTTTACCTTGGAAATAAAAAACATTCATTTTAAACCATTACTCTATTTATTTGTAAAACTCATTCCATTTCCACACACACTAAATCTTGGTGTTACCATTGATAATGTAACATCACATTAATAATTCATACAACATTGATTATGGTACCTCATTACCGTTATTCATACCACACAACATGTTCACAACCATTTATGGCCAATCATGGAAATCCATTACAAACAAAAAAAAATCATTATTTAAATAATTTCAAAAAAAACTTTACATGCATCAAAAGAATACCAAATTTTTAAAATCAACATTTTAAAATTATAGAAATACTTTTTGTAATAATAAACATTCTATAATTTCCAATATAATACCAAAATGATATTTATACAATTATTAACACAAGGATTTCACATTAATTTAAATAAATTAATTTATTTAAACTAATACACCATGTTCAAAATCAAGTGGAGATAATAGATAAGGCACCAACCTCACAATAGTTTGAAAAATGAATAATGACACAATGAAACATAAAAATTGAATCATAAACCAATTACCATTCACTAGATCCAACATGGTTTCATCATAAAACCACTCAAAAAAAATAGTTTTATCTAAAATGGAATATATATTTTTATCATATATATATATACTTATATACAAACCATGGATATAAGAAGAACGAGGAAGATGAGTACATACTGATGAATCTGGGCTTCCAATGCACTTTGAATCACCTATGGATCGCTCCCAGATCAATGAGGATTGTCTCCCAAGATTTGGGATCCCAAAAAATTATAGATATTTTTATTTTAGGGGAAAATTACGTTCAAAGGGTATAATTTTGATTAGATCCACATTTTATGGAGGGCGAAATGTATGTCGCACGGTTGGGCTGCACAATATGGAACATCGTGCGCCAACCATGTGATGCTATTGTCATAAGGACAATCTTGGAATGATTGGATAACAACATTATATAAAGAATGTTAAAACAATAAATTTACCTCTATTTCAAGGTGAAAAGTATCTCTTGGGAATTATAATGAGTTTTCTAAATTGTCCGACAACTGTGCACCTACCCAGTGGCCACTATATTCCCTTGCAACGATTCCAGGAGACGCTGCATAGTTTCTACTAACTGTGAACATACTATGAACCAATAAAGAAGCCTCTAAATCCAAAAAACCATATTAACCTCATAAAACATAACCAAAAATTTATATATATTTAAAATACATGAATAAAGGGTATTGTATCTAAAACTGGGGGTGCTACAAAAATAAACAATACTAATTTTTAAAATACGGTCACTTTTTGACATTATCATGATATAAGAGTTAATAAAATATTTATGAAACCATTATTTAAAGGAAAAATATATATTTATTAATAATATATTTCATTATAACAAATAATGTTTATCTTAAAAATCTATTTTAAATTTTTTTTAAATCTATGTAATGTGTTTTTGTAAATTATAATACTTCAACTCATTTTTCTATTCATGTATTAAAAGAGTTGATTTAGTTTTTGGGATTTTTATAAAGTAATAGATGTTAATTACTATTTAACATAATCCAATTAATTATATAGTAATCAATATTATGAATTCTTTTGTTATAAAATCAAATTAATTCTTAAAATGGAAATTTTTTTAAAACGAGTTTCATTTTGTTTAGAAAATATATATTAAAAGTAATTTTTAGAACATATTAAAATTTAATCCTAAAAAATTAATAACTTATTTTGTTACTTTATATTGGAATTCTTTAATGAGTTCAATTTAATTTTCAGTAATTATGAATAGTTTCTTTTGTAATAGTATGTCACTATGGTAAAGGTTAAGAGCATTAACCATGTGAAACGAAGATGTACGGATTAAAATATCTGAAATTTTTTTATAACTGTGATAGGTTTAGTGGATTTTACATTAAGTCATCATGTATTATAATTTTGAATAAATTGAAGATAGATTCTATTGGAAATAATTTTATTATATTTTTATGGTTCTTATTTTGTACAAATGTTCTACTACCCTTGGTTGGAAGAGGACACATTCACTCATCACTTAGACACACACCAAAATATCCCTTATATCGACTAATATCTACTAAAATACCCTACCAAAACCTTATAAATTTCCTATATTTCCTGGGATCACAAAAATACAAATTCTACAGGGCATAATTTCTAAGAAAAAGGATGATATCCAATGAGGATTTATAAGTATTAACTGATGTTTTTTAAGTCTATTTATTATTATACCTACTAATAATCATTCCTAACCATACAATTATAGTGAAATAGGTATCCTTACAAATATTAAAAGTTATCATGTTGATTAAAAATGAATTTTTCACTTCTTTTCAATCTAATGAGAATTGAATATATCAATCATGCGTAGGTACAACATCTCTATGGAGAAATCCATTTCATTTTTAATCACAACATCAAAATTATTTAAATAAAAAGAACTTAATAAATATATGTACAATTTGTGACATAATTACCATTATATATGTATAATATATTATCTACATTCTTATCCACACGTTCGTTGTAATGTGAAAGCATTTCTCATGCGTATTCGCTGAATATCACCTCTATAAAGTGATTTAATTTTTTTCATCATTGACACACATAATTGGTAATAAAAAAGAATTTTTTGAATAAATTAGATATAAATTAGATATTTTTTATTTTTTTATGTTTAAATATTTATCTATACTATATCATTTTAATCCATTTTAAAAATTTAAGCTTCATTCATGGGTACGTGTGGATAACCACCTCCATGAATGATGTTTCTCAGTTAAGATCACTTACATACATGAATGGTTATAAAATTGTATTTAATGTATAAATATTATGTATATATATATATGTTTGTGTGTGTGTGTGAAATTATATCATTATTAAGGTGATGAAATAATGGATTAGGTGAAAGTATTAAAACCACATAATCAAATCTTCCATTAGAAACAAAACAATTAACACCTAAATAACTGTTTTTATCAATGAATTTTGAGTAACATTGTAGAAAAAATTTATGATTTAATGATATAAATATATATATATGTATGTAAATATTTATTTTATATTTATGGAAAATAAATCTATAATTATTATATAGGATTCTTGACTGTGTCCATCCAAGTTAGATTCTATGGTATCAGTTTCCCATCCAAAACTTCCTTTATTAATATATGTTTTTAATTACACACCTATTACATTATATGGTTTAAATACTACCTCATTTAAATATAATATAATTATAAACTCTTGAATAGTTATTATTAAAGTTCAATTTAAATATATGTTTTAAGAGGTTTCGATTCAAGTTTTACAAAATCTATAATTGTTTATTTCATAATCTTACTTTCATCTAAGTTATTAATGTTACAATTTCCATTGGGTGAAATTGCATTTTATATTTCAAGAAAAACTCAAATAAATAATTTATCTTTTTTTATT
This sequence comes from Viscum album, assembly GCA_963277665.1. Classification (NCBI taxonomy): domain Eukaryota; kingdom Viridiplantae; phylum Streptophyta; class Magnoliopsida; order Santalales; family Viscaceae; genus Viscum; species Viscum album. Next base: position 13,360,688 of record OY728145.1, read on the forward strand.
TCAAGTTTTTGAATTATTATTTCCATTATTTATGTCTTTGGTACTCAAATCCATCAAATGGGTTTTTATAAAAAACACGAACACATTTCTCCTTTTTGGTGGGGAATATTTTTTTCCATGACCATATTATTTATTTTATTTCCATAATTTCTTTTTTTCTACTTTAATGATTTTTAAGAAAAGGTTATGCTATTTTTTCTTTATATTCAAAATTTTTAATGTAATATTTTAATCATATTATATATTGTTCATTCTTGTATCTCATTACAACAGTGTGAAAAGATTTTTTTAATGTTTACCAATTGACTAAAAACTCAGGCCATTATAGAAGTTATTCTTTATCTAGTTTTATTTATATTATTTCGTGAATTTTTGAAAAATAAAAGTATCCATTTATTTTTGGAAGTTTTTATTCATATAGATTAATGAAATAAATAGATATTATTTTCATAAATTTTCTTAATGAGATTTTATTTCACTCATTTATATTTTTATCTTCCACTCGACATTTTAAAACTTATGAATGATTTATTAAAAAGATAAAATTATTCAACTTATTTTACAATTTTTTTAAATATATCCTTTAAAATTTATGTTATGAATTATATAATTGATTTATATCGCCATTTTTTAACATTTTAAATAAAATTCATGAAATCACATAAAATTTCACTTCCATTTTCCAATCTAATTCCCCAAATACTTGTTGTTACTACCATTATTTCATTTATAATGGATTTATAATATTTTATATAATAGATTAATTATAAATTATTTATAATATTTATTTATCCATATAATCATTACTGTATATAATTTGAACATCCCATTATACATAAATTAGATTAGAGGGTGTTCATAATGAATGATATTCTAGTTATTATTTGAGGAAAATATTGACAATTAATATTATTATTAGTTTTATATGAATTGGTATTGAATTTTAAATCTGATTGATTATGTTCTGGTGGAATATTGAAACTACTTATATTTTATTAAACACAGATATCAATTTATTGTTAAGGTATATTGGTGATGAATTGTGTTTTTGATCAAATATAGGAATAATTTATTATACATTTGTAATTGATGGGTGAGGATCATAATTATATATCCCATTGATTAACAGGTTGGTCTCTCGAGACAAAAATGAATCCATATCTCTAAGTTTATTCCATATCATACAATGAATGTATTCATGGTAGATATGGTTCAGTGTTATATTAAATGATTTAGTTAAAAGAAATTAATAAATTGAAAGATGTGTTGGAATATTTTTGGACCATAATATAAAAATTTCTAGGAATATTCATTCCATAATTATGAAATCAGTTATTACTTTCCATTTGGTTACCAAATTGATATTATCCCTGTATGAATTTCATTCTCGAGTTCTTGATTAAATAGAATATTTATTGATTATCCACTTATTTTTATTGTCTATACCTTATGTATTAATTTTTTCCTTCACTATAAGATTTGTGTTACTTAGCATTTAACCTCACCCTTTATAATGTTTCCATTTTCCAAGGTTAACAATAATAGTAATGCTTTTGATATATCTATTAGGGTATCAGGTGTGGAAAATTTTGTTGGAAATGTTGTAGGCTAAAAAATGAATTAGAAAATATGGGTATAATGATGAACTTTTCCATTAAATGGGAAGGTAATGAGTCATGGTAAGTAAAAATATTTCATAATCCTATGATGCTTTAAATTGGAGAAGGTCATGGGTATGTTAGTGAATCAATCCTTTCTTTGATGTTGTAATTGTGGATTGCCAAAATTGGGTCACTTGATTTTGTATCAAAGCTAGTATGTAAGGATTATTTTTTTAGCACTAGATTCAGGAGTATGAGTCTTGGATACTAGAGTGGGTTACAGAGTAAGGATTATATACATTAAAATATTATGATGTTATAAATTGAGGATAGTTTATGTGTTATATTTTTAAGTTTGACTATAAGTTGAAAGTTATAAATTACCTTTTTTAGTCCTATGTGACTAGATTTTAAAGAGATTAAAGATATTTTTTGAGGCATTTATGAGAGTATATGATTAATTTAAACATGAACATTGGGTTTAGTATGTGATATAGTTTTGTGGATATTTTATGATAATTTTATTTTTAGAGACAAGATGATTGTATAAATAACCATTAGTTTAGTATTTGAATTTCATTCAAGTTAATTACTGTTATTTGAGAGACATACGGTTATCATATTTTTTGGAACGTATAGATTACCTTTAATATTGAAAGGAAATTTGACAATTTTTTTTTCAGGGATATGTTTAGAATAATTTCAGATTATAGTATATGTTGGATACTATGTAAGTGGATGATATTATTTTACGAATATATATTGAGAAATTTTAAAATGAATATATGATTTTTTTTATTTTATGTCATGGTGTTTGATTTTCTTTTGGGAATATACTAGTTTATTTATAGAATACATGACTTGTGAATATACATTTTTTTATGTTTATATGAGTTATTAGTGTTTTTCTGGAGATAAATATTAGGTTTATTTTAGAATAATATGTGATCAAACCATTTTAATGTTTTCCATTAAATTTTTTTAATGCATATTTTGTGGATTTTCAGGTCAGTTATTCATAAAATGACTTTAGTTTAACTATTGAAACCTGAAAAATGAGCATAATAAATTTCATAAAGGAAGAAACAAAAAAATATGGGTATTATTTTCCCCACAAAGGAAAGAAATAATAAGGTATAAGAGATCCACAGATCACGTTAGCCTTCATGAGAATTGTGATCATGCAACCATCATAAGGTCTTGCGAGGGAACCATGGTCAGCAGATAGCATGTAAAAGGATCCAACATAGTGCCTCGTGATAAGTCCATATTCCATTGATATGGTTCTAGAGACAACTAGTGGTCATGAGGCTACAATTAAATAAAATTCTTGAGGCCACGTGTATTGGAAACAGATGAGCACCAGATAACCCATTCAAAAATCTATTGAAAATAAGACGAAAATATTCCAAAGATAGACACCATTTGCGATCGTAAAACTCATGTGACGGATAATCAATGGAGGTATTTGTTTCCCTCCAAAACATTAAATAAAACTCACTAGAACACAATAAAATTGTAAAATAAAACAAAGTAAATATAATGGGATGAGGCGGGAGCCACTCACAGTCAGAAACATCACACGATGTGCCCTAGGTGATCCACAAGACATCGCAAGAACCTAGTGGCATGCCCAAATAATCTCATAAAATCCCATTAGTTTTTAATACTCAGAACATGAAGAGCCTCAGGTATGTACATTCCACCTTAAATATCCATTTGACTCCGAAAAGACAAATAGTTGGATTTTTCTATGAAATTATCATGCATCTCCATAAGAGCCTTTTTTTGGTTCCACAATACATCACCATGAGGAAGAACTATTTCCCTTGAAAAAATTCAAGAAATCCTGAATGATTCCCAGTAATTATAAAATAAATAATGGAGATAAAATTGGGAAGGATGCAGAATCCTAACATGGTCATAAAAATCTTTCGAAGAGGAAAGTTTTTCTGCAAAATGATCTCACAAAATCCCCAAGACAATGCTTCGAGCATCACAAGAACAACTCTAAACCGGTGTCTTGGTCTAGGAAAGGCTCTTTTATATGTCAATATGACAATATGGAAGTAATTTTCCATACCCACATGATTCAATGATACCTCATTAACAAGAAATAATGCAATAAAGAATTCATTGATGGGAGGGACTCACAATCTCTAGAAATCAAGAGACACCCTCAGAGTGATCCATGAAAGAGATTCACGGTGATTTGGGATTCCAAATCCCTTCATTGACTCCATCTTGGATTTTCTCAATATATTCTACGTAAATAAGGGAACAACAAGGGTGGGGAGTCCTATAAATTCCACACCCCAGTATGAAAAGAGGAAGACACTACAATGACCAATATTATGAGTATCCCATTGATAGGTTTTACCCATTGACTCCAAGTGCTAGAGCGGATTTCTTGGAGTGGTGGATCTCATAACTTGAATTTTTTACATCATGTATGATACCATATAATAGCTGGAACAGTCATGCACCATGAATAAGTCACTTCTCATAGTCACTCATAGATCACATGAAGTAATTCTGAAAGGACATGTGAGTGAAATCCCACACAGATTCTAGATCAAACAAGACTGAAAATAAAATAACACTGAAAAATTTCATGGAATTCTCAATATAGTGGTTTGAATAAAGGCAGAAGGTGAGAGACTGACGTGATTTGCATATATGCTAATTCTCGTGTGCTTCATGTGAACCATCCGCAACACATGATAGCACCAAGGAATGTTTCCCAGAACACACGATGTCCCTTTATCATACTATTTGGATCATGTGAAGTCCTTTGGGACATATCAAAGCATGTTTCATGTTTCCCCATGGTAATGCCACCTTAGTATGGATAATCCCTCTAGGTTCACTTTCCTAACCTTGTGGTTTCTTTCTGACATGTTTTATAACTCATAAAATTCCACCCACTCATGTCATATGAGTCTCATGGTAGCACTCAAGCATTTCATCTAGCTCTTTCAATGCCCTCTGGGAAAGCCAAAGAGGTCTCACGAGGACCTCTAAACATGTCATACAGGGCACAAGAAACCCTCCAAGACGTATCACATTAAATATAGTGATCCCCTCCATCTGATTCATCCAACTCTTCTGATGACACTTAGGCAAGTCACATGGATCTTGGTACACCCTCAAGACAAATAATTATAGTCATGCAATGTCTCCTACAACCAACCATCCAGGTCTAGTGATGTCACATAGATAAGTTATCTTTGATCATGAGCTAACCCATAAACACGCCAAATAAATTATGAAAAACTCCCTAGAAAAATCAACTAGATCATAAGATTGTCTTTTGATATGTTAGGAAAACCTTCTATGACATGCTAGGTAGACAACCGAGGCATATAAAGCTGAAAATCAAAGCATATCAGGCTGTCAAGTAGTAAAATTCAAGTAGGGGATCCTAGGACTTGGGAATTTTTTTTATCCATAGTGTGTAAGCCCCAACAAAAGGAAAAACTTTCTTGTGTAACCCCTGACAAAGAGAACAATGAGGAATCTAATTACATTAATTTTTAGGATATGTAGGATGCCTCTCCAAGTCCTGATCTCCATATTAATCTTCCAAGGGATTTCCCAGAACATAATTACCACAATGATATGATATCAGACTAATAATTTTTCATACCTATTTCCTCACACAAAGCATTGATCATGTTATATTAGGGGGATGAAATGATAATTTCATCTATATAACAAGGTTCTATAATTATTAGGGAAACATCAGTGTGTGGTCCTTGAACAAGGGAAACACTAGTGTGTTATCCCCAACCGAAAGAACTATGAGAACTCTAATTCTTGAAATAACCCGGATATGTAGGATTCATTCCTAGGGCCCAATCTTGAAAAAATAATTTTTATTTAATTACCATGTCAATGATATTTCAGACATTGATACCCAATCATTCAAATGGGATGATCATTCTACTTCATCCCTCAATAAGAAGATAAATCATTTGAACTATGATGACTCTAATTTCTTCTATAATTAGGATATATAGAAAACCTCTTTAAGGTTCGAGATCCACCACAAACATCCCAATGTCATTCCAAGAACATAATCCCCACATTTGAATGCAATGATGCTAATTACTTTCTATCACTAGTTTGTCACACCAATCATATATCACTTGGGCATAGGGAGTCACATGGAAAACCTCATTGGCATCATTAATCTCCACCAGCTAGGGAAATCCCAATATGTAATCCCTGATGAGTGACATGATATATAAACCCCTCCACATGTGGGAATATAACTTGGGGCCAAACCAAAGGGTGTGATCAAACTTCAATAACTATGATTCCTTATATAACTGAGATATGTAGGATGTCTCCTTGAGACTAGAGCTCAAACATTCATTGCCTCTATGCCCACACATTTATCCACCCTCCGTGATGTTAAACTGCATAGGTTGAATGAACTATATGGGTTTTGATTCAACCAACAACTTGGATATGTAGGATACCACATCATGTCTCAATACTGTCCATGGAATATTATCTACCTCTCTATGTATAAAAAATCTCAAATTACATGTTTATATTTCCTCAGTATATATAAAAGCAATCCATAACTCATAAATGGATGATGAGATTCAGATACATACATATGTATTCACTAATGAGATCCCATTGCCTCTATTAATTAATGAAAACCCCTTACTTTTGTATATAAATAGAATTTACCTATAATCATTTTGTTAGGGTAATTGATCCCATATCAAGATAAAGAAGAGATTAAGGAACATATCATAAATCTATAAGAGTGTCCTAGAGTGGTCAAACATTCCCCCCAAAAGGGTGTGATGAGCCCAACCTCCCATCCTCTTGACCAATGTGAGTCACTAAGCATCATTGGGTCTAAAACCCCAATTAACCACTTGCACTTGGAAAGTAGGTCTGTACAAATAAATAGATGGGGGAAACATTTTGATTAAATATTAGAAATTGAAATGACCCGATGATAATTATTGTGAAATAAATCAAACCCCCCAAAGACAACCATAGGGTCCAACCAAAACAACCTTAGTTAGTGTTTCCCTTTTCATACATTCACCTTTGAAATCAAAATTGTGAACCAACCATGAATATCTATAATAACAAATGATTGTTTTGTTATCTTTTGGGCCATTTTTTCACACTATACCAAATCATAAATGGATAACCTAACATAAATATCTAAAATAACAAATTATTATTTGTAATCAATCATGATATTTGGTTTTTACACCATATGAAAACAAAAATAGAATTCCCATCATGAAACACTCAAATTATAGAATGTTTTTTTAATCATGCACCAGGAATGTTTTTCATATCCTATACAAAAAATTTAATAATACTGAAAAGATCTTAAAGATGATCTTATATAATTGGAGTTCTCATGAAATAACTCATTACACTTTTTTATAAGTCCAATAAAAAAGAGTTGGTGGACCGAGAATAAAAAGAAATTTTTTCTAACCCTTCATATATGATTGAGATCATCATTATTTCAATATTTCACTATTTGGGGTCCTTGTTCCTTGGTGTCTGCATGGATGAAGATACTGCTATCATTGATAGAATATTGATCTCAGGCAATTCTTTTTCATCCAACAATCACTCCAATAAAATCACATTTAGCGAAAACCCCCACATGTCTCAAAATTATCTAACCTACTCAAAAGCTACAATGATAGGTGTCAAAGAACTATGTTATAAGATTACTACTGACATGGTATAATTATGAACCTGGAAATTGACTGTGAGGTCTTCTAAGCACTGAAATGGGAAATTTTGCATCACCCAAGGAATGTTGTAGTTAAGCTAGTGGCCTCACCGCCATGACCAACCACTTTAGGAGATTATTCCAGGAGAGAGGAAACTATCACCTTTAATATCAAATATATTTGGAAAAGGAAGAAAATATAGCTCATGTTAGGTTTAGGAGATACCTAGGAGGGCTACTGTTAACTACTGTTGCCAGTATCATCCCAATGTTACCCACTAGTTGCCTGCTAAGGTTACCACCCGACACACTGCCACCTCTGACGCCCATGCACGAGAAACAAGGAAGGATCATTGGGTGAGGAAGGTGTTGGGCATCCATGATAGGGATCATATCTCCAATACTATTAATGATGCCTCCTAGAATATTCAATAAGTAACTAGTAAGTAGGATTTTATCCCTAATCGCTCAAGAAATGTCTACAACATATTCCCACAGCAGGCACGAGGGGGGTTTATATCCCTACCCATGTGCATTATTCCATTGAAATATTTATATGGAATAAGGAGGAAATTTTTTTTATCAATTCCACACTTTATTCGAAGATATATTCCAGTACATATTAGAGATAAAAAAATGTGCATGCTTATATCCTAGAACACACTTTGCAAAAATGACAATATATTTTAGAAAAAACTGAAGTACTCTACTATTATATTCCATCACTAATGAACATATAGAGAAAGGACCAAATTTTTATCCCTACATTTAGAACATATCAAAACACTAATTATCATGAAAGATCTATTGCACTAGAGAAATCCAACAATCCAGATCCCATCCAAGAAGATTATCAAAAGAATTAATGAAGAATGAGGCATCAGAATGATCTCATATTCCCATTCCAACCAGGGATAACTATGTGAGAGAGGCACATGGCTTGGGACATGGGCACATTCTAGTTGAACAAGTTTTATGCATATTTTGAAGGATCAATATCTTGATCATATCTCTATTCTGGCCAAGTATCACTAATTGAGAGGGAAACATGCCACAAGAAATTATGATATTCCCATCAAAGAAGTCCAGCGATATGCTCCAAAGGCCCGAGATCAGGCATATATCCCTATTATGATAGGTGGAAACCAATTTTGAATGAAAAAAATCCTTGATATAGTCTTCTATTTATAGCATTCAATCTTCCTAGTATGTTCTAGCAGATCATGTAAGCCATAAACATATTCACAATTCCTCTGAAGAATTACTGCACCAGCATTTTTCTAAGGAAGTACGTGAGGATGATCATGTTCTTTACCCCATTTTTGATGTCCATCGGAATATTTTTGTGAGGAATGAATTTTCAGATCGGGATCATATTTCTGTTCCATTGGGGGATCATCATGTGAGGGTGGAACGTCTCTCGAGGTAGGCTCTTACTCTAAACAAGAAAAACCAGAGACAATACCCAAAGGATCAGGGTCTAGTTCATATTAATATAATGACTAAGGATCACCATGTGAGAATGAAACATGCCTTATGATAGGCTCATATTAATTTCAATAATGAGTCTACTCATCTACATATTCTAATAGCTTCATTGTTTCAGGATCATACTCACACAATACCAGATGGTTATAAGACACTTTCGGTAAACATCAATAACATGATCATATCCTTGCACAATTCCTCAAGGATGGTTGGTATATTATGACCATGAAAAAGGAAATGACACATATTCCTAATCAAATCAATTATAGTGCCCTTGAGGTCATTAGAGACACATTCTCAACACCCCAAGGGACTGTAAACCCTTTCACCATTGCATAAGAAGATAATTTCCATGATATTCCTCCACATGATAGTGTGGATATGGATCGAAGGAACTTCACTACCTAAATCCACCATGGTAAACCTCACTATGATGATATCTCAAATAGGAAAGGAAGTCCTCCCCTTTCCCAGAAACCACCGTATATAGAGGTTTCCCAAACTCCAACGCCTTTCAATAAAGAGTTGCTCAAAATATCGAGGTCAATGGGAAGCAGTTCTCCATAATATTCCATCTACACTCTATTCCAGCCATAAGGAGACCTTAAAATCATCTTTTGTGGCCTTACAAGATTGATACATGTATTTCTGATGAAGAGGAGGATAAAATTAACTTACTGAGAGAGTTACCAAGAAACAACATCCCCATCATGTTCCGGCCCCTCACTTCTTCTGACTTTGAGATCCCATATAAGGTAGAAAAAGGGTGAATTACTTATCTATACTAAAATATATGGGATAGTCATCAGCGAATAAAGGATTGGAACCTCCCTTATCCGTTATATGAGGGTCACATTCAGACCATCAAAATACTAGGTTGTAAGTTAAACCTCTCTACTTTTTCTATGGATTGAAATCCAAAACCGGAAAGCATAGAATAAATCTGCCACACATACAACCATTATATCCCTACCCTATAATATCTTATCTCTGAATCCAAATTGTGAATCTGTATTATAGGATGAGGATAATATTAATCATTTCACATTTTTTTACCCTTGGGACATTATAACCCCTCAGTTATGAGGACGAGGATAGTATGAATCATTTTAGGTAGACTCAATGACTTCGATTTCCAAAGGGACCATATTGATAGTGGTTTCAGGATCAACCTCATTCTAATTTGATTCCTCTTATGTTTGGGATTTTGTAAAATATATTTGACTCCTGGAAATATAACCATTCAAGGGTATGATAAGCTTGAGAAAAGACCTCTCAAGAAGATCAAACTCAAATATTAGTTTTGGGATCCCACATCTGAAATAATTTTTAGGGTTATCCAGTAGGAAACCATGTATAATATCATTCTTTAAAGGACCTGGGACAATAAACACTTGGTGTTACATTCAAAAATCCATTTGTGTTTTAATTACCCCATTAATAGAACGGTCGGTATACTATATTGTGACGACACCCCCTTAGTGACTTGTAGAGCCGCATAAACTGAAGCACATTTCTACAAAATGGATGAAAACAACCAATAATGGATTATGATATATAGTTTTTGGCCACAAATAGCTTGGGGAATTCCCGTTCATATCCCAGGAGTATGTTAAATGGGGACTATGTGCTCTCCACAAATATATTCAAGGTGGTAGTCTTGACCCTAGAGATCCATTCCCCTTCTATCCCCAGTGCTAGTGTAAAAACTTGTCAGGTATGGAATCTCCCTACAATGACTATTATTGAAGGGGATGATAATATCTATTCTGATAAACACTCTCACCCCAATAGTGATAGAAAAGTCCCCAAATTTAAATATTCATTTGAAAATATATCTACAAACTCTGAGATTGAAGAGGATGAGGATGAACAAAGGAACCCCATCCTATATTCAAGGAAGGTGTCTCCACCACCGTTGATGGGCCCAGGAAAATAAATATGGGAATAGAAGAAGAACCGTAGCCTACTATAATTAGTACTTCCATTCCCCCAAAGAGCCAGATATGTAAATTGAATTTATGAAGAAGCACCAATATGTTTTCCCTTGGAACTATAGAGAAGTTCCTAGACTAAAAACAGATCTGGCTACAAACCATCTCAGGCTACTCGATTATCATAGATGTTTCAAGAATGTATCCACATGGATATGTCCTTCTCATTCCATGAATATAGATGTGGAAGTTGACAAATTGATCAATTACAATGTTGGATGAGTATAAAAAATTCCATGATGTCTTTCCAACATCATCCCTATCAAGAAAAAAGTGGGAAGATTAGGGTTTGGTTCAGAGTACTTAATCGACAGTGCCTAAAAGATGAATTCCCATTACTAATCACATAACTCTTGATCGATGAAATTGATGGATTCCAAGACCATTTATTAATGGGTGAGTATTCTGGTTAAAACCAAATAAATATATCCCCAGAAGATGATGATGTCACGAACTTCAGAGAACCTTATGGAATGTTTTTATATCCAACCATGCCCTTTGTCTTAGATAATGATGGAACCACATATCAACATTCCATGCATCATATTTTTAAGAAATTATAAGGAAATATAGTTGAATGTTATTTCGTCGACCTGGTGGTCAAATCACGATAGAAATGAAATCATTTCAGAGATCTTCAAATATTCTTTGACAAGATGTGATAACATAGTCTGAAGATGAATCCATTGAAATACACCTTTGAGGTGAAATCAGGGATGTTCCTTGGCATTTTAATATGCCACTATGGCATTGAGGTTAACCCATAGAAGAATAGTTATGTAATAGATATTTAAACCCAAGAAATATCAATGATCTTAGGGGCTCCAAGGGTACCTTTTCTATATTTAGTGATTCATTTCCAACCTAGTTGGAAAAGCTATCCCTATCACCATTCTAACGAATAATGGAATATCATATAAATTGAATGATTATTTCCATGAATCCCTCAACATTATCATGTAGTATCACCTACACCCTCTAGTCTTAATGCCTCTGGTGGAATAGAGGTATCTCATCTTATATGTGGCCTCCCTGTAACGCTCCTTGGGAATCCTTGTCGCATAGAAAAAATTTCCAAGAAGAGAGAAGAGTCTATATTACCTCACCTGGACATTGCTATGTTCTAAGACCCAATAATCTGATGTTGAGAAGAACTATCTAGCACTTATATTTTTATTGAAAAAGATGAGGCATTACATAAAACACCATGAACTTCATATTGTCTCTCGTATTGATCCAGTAAAATACATTATTGGCCTCCCTATATTGATTGGGTGTATGGACTGATGGGTGTCATTCTATACTAACACAAAATTCAGTATGTATCATAGAAATCAGTGAAAGATAAATCCCATGTTTATCTTATTTCTGCAAATCTGGTCTCAAAAAATACACCAGTGGACATCGATCTTCTATACAGGGTGGTCTCAATAATTATGACTTATGGATTTTATTTTACTCTCCATAAAAAGAAACGTTTCATTAATATTTCTCATTATCCATAGGTTTCACAAATAATGAGGCATAATACGAAGGCCTCATCACTAGGTTGGAACTAGACCTAAAACTGTAAGTAGCTAACTTGAATATTAAAGGGGACTCAGAGCTATTGATAAAGTAGATAAGTGGATAATATGGCATCAAAAAGGAATAACTAGACCACCTCACTCACTATGATTGGGGACTGATGGAAGAGTTCAATTTTCATACCACATTCAATCATGTTCCCTGATCACCAAATTAACTTGTCAACACATTGGATAATGCAGCCATCATCCTGGATAGCCCTAATTAGGATGAAGCATTCATCCATATAACATATCAAAGAATGGTCTCAAAAATCATTATATGTTATATAGAAGAATTCAACCAGTCCAACATCTAACCAGAGCCTGATGATCCAATAACCACCTCTAGATGGATTAATCCTATAATCACTTATCTTGAAAATGGGATTCTACTAGTTGAACAATTATAAATTGAATAACATATTTCCCCTGTGGAAAGTTTTACCCTTTAAGAAGGGCCAACTGATAAAAACATCCCCCTATAATTGAGGATTTGATAGAATCATCCTCAGATGTAGTAGATAAAGAGTGATTCTCACCATCAAGTAAGAAGTCCATTCAGGCTCCTGTGGCGCTCATCATTCTGGGAAAAGGCTATCCTACCATATCAGAAGGTTGGGATACTACTAGAAAACGATGATACAAGACAACATTTAATTCAAAAAGATATTTCATGTGGTCCAGATCCATGCATACTTCGTCCATCAGTCCCATAAGGCGATAAATATAGTGAAATATTTGTGGCCATTTTCCATCAAGGAAATGGATGTCAGGGCACCATATCCCCCTTCTATAGCTTAGCAGTTAAACTACATCCTTACTACCACCAACTTCTTCTCCCAATAGGCTGTTGAAATACCAACCAATGAAGTCAGGATGAAGAACATAATCAACTTTATAAAGTACCATATCATTACAAGGTTTGGGGTCCCTCGCAGAATAATGATGAATGGTGACACTAACTTCTATTCTAAAGAGCTAAAGAAGCTATATCAAGAGTGTAATATCAAGTCTAATCACTCATCCCTCTATCATGAAGTGGAAAATGGAAAACTATAGGCCATTAATAATACTGTATCAAATATAATTCAGAAGATGGTGAACAAAGATAAGATGTCATGTACTGTCATCATCCTCCATACATTATGGGACTACTGTACCACCATGCATACTTCTATAGAAGTAACACAATATTAATTGGTGAATGGGACCAAGGTAGTGTTACCAATAGAGGTCCAATTTCATTCACTCCAAATAGCCATTTTTGAATAGCTCTCAAATCATGACAAATTGTATGAGTGGATGAATGAATTTTAGTAGATCGATGATAGAAGGTTTCATACATTGTAAATCCTTGATTTTTATAAAAATTGGATCATATGATCCATTAATAAGAAGGTTCACCTCTGTTCATTCCTCCAAGGATAATTGGTGTTGGTGATTAGAACCCTAATGATACTAGGAATGAATCCTCTAAATATAGAACCCAAATGGAAAGGAACTTATATCATACATATGGGATATCATAATGAATCCTACTCATTTGACATGGTGGATGAGGACTATGTTACAACCCCACTAATGCGAGGTTTCACAAGAAATAATTTTCATAGATTTCATCGCATGGGAATCCACATCAATTTATGTCCCTCCATTTCATCTTGGATACAAAAAACTAAATTGTAGACAATACATCCTCGATACATGATATTAAACATTGAAATATTTTCCTGACTACATGAATTTAACCAATATAGATAAGTCTTAAAAACAAGTCTTTAAATTGCACGGTGTCCTACATACTTTCCACGTGACATTAAACTATACAGTTCCACAAGAAATACATATGTCAAAATTCCTATCATTGTAGGATATAGAGTGATGCCTAAAACTCTAGTTCTAGGAAAAACCACAATCTTCTTTTTCCTTCATGATTGGTGATTTGTGTCTTTACCATGTGACATTAAATAGCATGGCAGACATCCAAACCGTATAATGTAAAACTGTGCGGACCCATGACATCTATATCCATTCACATTGGGTGATCGATGTACTTACTAGATGACGTTAAAGTACACAAAAAAGTCCATTACACATAACATTAAACTATATGAGTTTTGTATAACTCTGTATGACTTGAATCTCATTTTCATTAAGAAACATTGGGATGCATCGATAAAAAATCTTGGTCCAGCCACTATATGATGAAAAAATACCACTATCATATCCTTAATTTCATTTTCATAGTGAGAGGATACCTTTTAATTCCTTGTTTCTTAGTCTAAGCATAGATCACATGATCTAAGGAATTTCACTGAGGGCTTCCCTTCTTAAAAAATAAAAAGTCTTACAAAAGAATCATCATGGTCCTAAGTGAAATATTATAAATGGAATTCCATGAGTCCTTGAAACATGAAATTAAAATAAGGGATTGATATCCATTTCATGATATAGAACTGTACATTCTTGTGTACCTCACCTGATATGACCACCATTTGTTGTGTTGGTATCCTGCCACACATGCATTCAAGAACTGCATTTGACTTGATTCCTAACATCACATGACATGTACTAATTCCTGAATATTTAGTCCTAGGTCCTATCATGGAAAATAAAAAAATTTACCTCTCTCTATGTATAGTCCATACATGCATAGGATGGTCATTCTTTCAGAACTACATATGGAATGACTCTCATTTTCATGAGGTATGTAGTGATGCCCAGATGCACCTAGTAGAAAAATTTACATTATTTCATATCGTTTCATCTTCTTCCTCACCACATGATGTTAAACTAAATGGGATTTCAAGAATAAAATATTGATTGAGTGGCACCCAGATTTCTATCCTTGGGTCAAGCCACAATTCCCCTTTCCACATTGGGAAACTGATTTCTTTTCCGCATTACGTTAAACTACATGGTTCCTCAAGAACTACTTGTGTATTGAATCATTTCATCAAGGGATATGTAGTGACATCCAAATCACCAATACTGGGCCCATCTATAGCAATTATGTAACCAACGACCACATATGGGTATCGGTCAGACCTGCGTAGAGATTTACCCATTCACGAACTATGTGTTTCTTGATTCCTATCATCATAGGATACATAGTAATATCCAGATCTCCAATAAGGGGCCCATCTATGGCAACCAATAATAAATTTATCGTTAACATTATGGTAAATTGGGTCATACAAGCTCGATATTTATATGTACAAGTAATATCAATGAACGATCTTAATACACATATAACATGCCTCACATAATTTTTCCAATTGGATCCCATGTCTTTATCGCGTGATGTTAAAATAAATGGAAGTTTGTCTTTACCACATGAAATTAAACTACAAGGTGAACATCATGTCCTTATGAATTTAAAACTAAATGGAAAAGTTTCCTTAGCACATGAAAATAAATTACATCAAACATTTTCTTACTACATGATAGTAAACTACAATGCGAAGGTCATAGCCACATGAAACTAAACTTACACAAAAAGCTTTCCTTACTGCATAAACAAATTGAACGTTTACTTACAACATCATGTTACACTACATGGAAGTACATAGGTACCATATGAAATTAAAATGCAAGGAGAATATCTTGGTCACATGACATTAAAATTTCAACAAAAAAATTATTTCCACATGATAATAAACTGGACAGAACAAATACTTACCGCATGATGTTAAACTACATGAATGTACGTCCTTACCACATGAAATTAAACTACAAGTTTAATTTCATGGTCACATGAAATTTAAATGGCACAAAAAAATTTCATTACTGTATGACAATAAACTACACAGAACATGAACTTAGCATGTGACATTAAATTGCATAGATAACATCCCCACTACATGATGATAAACTCTGTAGGCCATCATCCATTTTTAATTCCCTATAACGGTAACAAAATATCCATAACATTTCCATCAGAAGTATAAGGTGACTCCATTATCTTTTAAATAACCTATATCAGTAATCCACACTTCATACCTTCAGTTCTTGGGGTTTCAATAAAACTTCCATGTCCCTTAGAAAAGATACTCGGTTACAAGGGACCCTTTTCCCGACTATACATGAATTCCTATGGATTTGTAATCTACGCATATGGTCGTCAACCAAATTCTTCACTCTGTGAAAAGGATGTTCTGATCTTTGGGATCCTTGAAATCATTGTGGTAGAATTCAATACCTCAATGCAGTCCGAACTACTCTTGGGATGATTGTTTCATGTCTTTAATCATGACCCAAGAACCTTGATCTTTGACTTACAACATCATCATATCCAAGTCGAGAGGATGTTGGGTCACTCTTAACCTCAGGTATCCTAATTGGGCTCTTGTGTATCACTATACATATATGTTGTATGTGAATCACAACCTTACATTGAATTCACTTTCTTCAAAGTAGTACGTTCATAAACTCTAGCCTATAATGTGCATAATCATAAGAATTTAAACATCTAGTGAAAGATTCACAAAACATGGTAGGTCAAAAAACAAAAAAGAGATTCCGGAGAAAAATTCAGGTATCTTTTCACCAAACTCTTTATCTTCTGTGTTTAATAAAAAAATTGTTTTAAAATAAATAAGGTACAAAGCCCGTAGGGTCTACTCTATAGCACTCGTAAAAGACATGTTTTTCTCACTAGACCCCATGGTTCAGAAAAAGGGTAGAGTAATTATTTTTCACATCTCCTCACCAAGAGAATATGTTCACTAGGTGGTGACACAACATCTAGTGTACTTGATTCCTCCTTTTATGGTACACTTTATGGAAATTAGACTTCATAATTTGGGGTGCCTTGGATCACTACAAACCTTCGATGGACCTTAGAAAAGATACCTGACTCGAGGGGAACATTTTATTGACTATGAATGTATGCCTATGCCTCATGTATAAGTGGATATCGTCATTAAACAACTGCATCACTCTACAAAATAGTATTTATACTCCTGGTAATCCTTAGAATCTCACTAGTAGAACTGAAAACCTCAATGTAGTCCAAACTGCTCCCAGTATTACGATACCACATCATCCACCTAACATGCGCACTTCGAACCACGAATTAAAATATCAATACCAAAATATTCAGGATAATTTGATTTCCTCGACATTACATCACTGTGTTTTGTATCTTCAATCAGTGTAGGAATATGATACCTCATCCCTAAACCTTTTATGACCCACACATCATGATTCCAAACCACATGGAGTAAGGATTGAGCTTCACAATCAAGAGATGAATTTATTTAGGGCACCATAACCCTTCTTGGATAGCTTTCTTCCCATACCCAACATCATCATGTGGATGTTTTAGTCTTCAAAAATCATTCATGGACCTCAGAATGGAGTGGAGTTCATATTTTTCTTGATCATGCTACTAATGCATAACTGCATTGAACCACCAGATAAAGGCATATAATCCTTCCAAAAAGGATCTTCATTCCTTGTATGCCCTAAAAACACTACTCCAGAACCCTACATCTTAGAATGTCATGGCACATACCCTGCATGTATGCCCCATATCAAAATCATGGAACCAAACTTTTGGGTTATTACTTATATCGGCCACACTCCAATTATCTAAGAAGACCTGGAATAACATTTATTTCTCTCCAAATTGATATTACCTCCATAAATCTTCTATAACCCCTGGAAAATATACCCATATTCAAGGACCATTTTCTTGACTATGCATGTATGCTTATGGTTCTGACATATGCACATATGGTCATTAGCCAAATGCATCACTCTGCAAAAATGGATTTATGATCCTTGTTATCCTCAGAAACACCCCAATAGAACCTAACACCTTAGAGTTTTTTTTGTTATTCCTATCTTGTATGCACCATATTCCAGGATCATTTATCAGGTTCAAGCACAAATACCCTCAACTAATGTGATATCATGTTTGAGATAAAAAGGGCTAAAAATTGATATCTAGTCTGAGGTAAAAGACCTCAACCTAAATCAATATCAGGTATGAGATAAAATACCCTAAACATAAGCAATATCAAGTTTGATCTAATAGACCCTAAACTACTACAATAGTAGGTCCGAGCTAAAATACCCTAAACTGAAGTAATAGAAGGTCTGAGGTAAAAGACCCTAAACTATAGCATTACAACAATTTTTCTTACAAGAGATTGTAAGTCCCATCATATGGCCATAGAAGAAATAAATATACAATCCCCAAGCCTATTAGCATCCAAAAATGAAAGAGAACCCCCCCCCTCTAGGACATATATCCTACCCAATTAAATTTATGCATGTCAGGTAATCTAGATATTGTTGGAATAGATCTATAAATGAAGAATCTCTTGTTTGTGGGAATTCATGAGAATTTCTCATGAAAAATATATCATAGTTTCAACTTTAAAATCTAGGAATTTTTTTTACGTGATATTATGCAAGGGACATGTATCATTGGATGTAAATATTGAGGTAATTAAATTTCATGCACATCATGAATAAAAGATAAAACAATAAAAACATATAAATGTTCCTAAAATATATTCATTGATAAAATATGGAACAAGAGGAATCTACAGACACTGTATTATATCCCATGGATGTACAAGCCAATGAAATATTTCATAATTATGATTTCATCCCAACAGATTCTTGGATGATTCCTTGATTTATGAAGGTATCTACTTTAAGGAGATCACATATTGGCATTTTTGGTCTGTTGATTTAGTATCTGACTCCACAGCCTCCTACAACCACTCTACCCTAGAAATGGATTCAAGATGCACCTTTTCTATCACATCAAGAAGTCTATGTTTCTCTATCATATCCATATATCATATCTTAATTTCTCATTGAAAATATGATAAATTTTCTTGAAAACGGATGATCTTAGACTAAAGATGACTGAATTCAGAATAAGTACATTAAATATCAACCTTCCTAGCATTGACTATGTCCTAGTGAGTGGATGCCTCTATCTCACATTGGGAATTTTCCTTCATAGCCTCATCTTAGTTCTTCTTCATCGAATAGAAAGCTTCAACATGTTCCACCCTCGATTTAAGGGTCTTATTATGCTCTCTCAAAGAGTCCACTTTATACACATGGTCATGAAGGGGGAAATAATCAAAACCCTTATAACCAATGGTTGAAAACATGAATTCAAGGTGGTATAATATATCCTTCGACACCTCCAAGGGTGTCTTTGAATCTAAGGTGAGAAAATCCCTCCACATGTGTATCCATGTTGAGTTATAGAACAAAGTAGACCTTAGGCCTTCACCCAAGACCGTTATGAGAACAACAGAAAATTCTTGGACCATGTTGCATATGAAAAAAGTAATAGTCAGAATATTTGATGATGAGGGTAGATAACCAGCCTACATATCTATTGATCTAGATAGAGGAACCCCTAAGGGAGCCACTACAAGAAAATGACCATTTCACAGCTATTTTTATAGATATGGTGGCAGTTTCATCCACCGCCACATGCTTCTGTGAAGGTTTCAAAAAACTGCCTATAAATTTTGTGTTGGCATACAATACCTGTTGATTCACTCGATTTAGTGGTGGTTTATAGTAACAGTCGTAGTGGATGCATTTAGGGGCGGGTTTCACCATGAAAACATCCACTATAACCAAGTTAACCCCTACGAAATAATAATGGAATATGAAAACAATTCATCCGTGGTTAAAAATGCCGCTAAAACATTTTCTTTGTAAAAACCGCCCCTAAAACTAAGATAACCGCTGCAAAATAATAAAGTAATAGGGAAACTATTTAGTGGTGGTTTTAACCACCACTAAATTATTTTCCATAGTGGCAGTTTTAACCACTGTGGATTGAAAAATATAAAAATTATTGTAAAGGTTAAAACCACCACTAAATATAATAAATTTATTTTGAGGTAGTTAAAACCGATTCTAAAGCCAGAATTTCCAAAAAAATCAACGGATTTAGCAATCTTAGTACCAATTCCCTGAAAAGAAAAACTATTCAAATTTCACATGCACAGACATCCCACATCCAAAATAATACCAGAAGACCAGAATTTTTATAATAATCACATGATAAATACTTTTATAATAGGTTTATTAGGATTTGGGTACATAAAATATATTCTAAGTTCATGAAGAGGCTCTTTTCGATATAGTAGTTTCAAAATCATATATAGAAGTTGATCCTGAGTATGTTGATGTATCTGTGTATTTTTCATAACCGAGGAATGTAATCGATAGTTGATGCTTTATTGGATTGTATAGGAATTAAAGGAGAATCATTTAGGATATCTCTCACATATCATTTCTAATTACCACAGTTACCAATAATGGATTCATGTTAGAATGTACATACTAGTGTGAGGAAGTTTCCATAGTGCTGTAGAAGTGGTTGTTTTCAACTCTGATCCTATGAATTCTTGAGCCTAACGTTGGACATGTAGTTAAATGTGACTTATATGGTTATTTATTAGGATATTTTATGACATAGAGTGATAAATTAGTCAATTTGGGTTTCATTAGCTTTTTACCCACAAGACGAAATACTATAATCCTGTATTTGAGTTTGTAGTTGTTGTCAATACGTTGAAATAATCGTTACAGAACCTCTTAGGAGAGAGATTTGTTGGGTACATTGGAACCTAGATTTCATATAATATTTTCTCACAGCATGGACATAATATGTATTAGATGTATTTCATAGAGTACTTGTATATTTTTGACATCGATAAATAGTATTCAACTAGAAATGAAAATGTAGTGGAAAATATATGGGGCTAGAAAATTTTGGAGATGGGAGAATGGATTTCCTTAGCTGAACAGAAGATCTTATCCTCACTGTAAGACTAGTTTATGGGTGTAGTTGAGGGTTTAGGGGAAGGAATGTTGGAATCCTTATAGATAATGTCTTCATTGGTTAAACAATTAAAGAAAAGTTAGAATATTGTTCTAGAATTTATCATGATGTGTGATAGGTTAGAAGAATTTAAAACTATTTTAGGATTCAATTTCGATATACATGGAGTGTTTATAGTTTGTAGCATGGTAATGGTCACATATTCCATGAGAGATGAGTTAATGAGATCCTATAATTCTTTGAAGTGGGATTTTTGCCTAGGGATGACCATGATTTATAATAATGAAAAGTGTATGTTCTGGTGGCCCTCTATAGTAAGAGACAATGATGGATTTTTTTCCATTGAATGACTTGTCAAAAATTATCACTGAGTGTCAAATTTGATAGTTGATGTGGGATGTTAACCTAGATCTGACCTATTTTACCTCATAGTTTTTGTAATTATAATTGAAGTCTATTAGTTGATAGTTGAAGTTGTGTATAAACTTTTATTCTCAAATCGATGAGCAGTCCGGAAGGATGATCCAAACCATATAAGACATTCATCAGGATTTTATTATAGATTTTATCCACCAGATGCATATTTTGGGGAGATACAAATTCTGGTAGTGTAAGACACTCAAGTGTTCAATAGATATTTGTAAATTTTACTGTTAATGATGTGGACAGTCCCTCTACCTTAACAAAATCAAGATACTCAAATGTTCAACAAATATTTGTAAATTCTTATCAAAACTAATTTGAAAAATAGGAAAGCATAAGTGATATTTACCACACACCAACTATAAAACATGAGAAGAGAATACTGTAAAATTTGATGAAATAAGGGTTATCTACTAAAAACAAGTTGAAGGGAGTTACAAAACTTGATATTCCCAAGAAATCAATAAGAAGGTTGATCGTTCATCCTTGGGTAACAAACGTAATAAATTTATGAAAAATGAATCATAAAAAATGATTCATGAAAACAAATAATAAACATATATGGTTCATACCACACTCAAGAAATCAATACATAAAAGGAAACATCAGAAATCAATAAAACACATAAAAGGAAATATGAGAAATCATGAAATTTTTTTGTGGAAACTATGTTCCACACATGATACATATACAAACTAACTATTATCATATTTTTCCAACATATCAACAATAATACTAATCACGGTCTGATGATGAACACATCTCATCACTCTCTCCACCTCCTTCTGTACTTCCTGATACCACCTATAAGAACCTTATATTGAAAATTATATAATGATGTATAATTATATTTAAACTTAAAACCTATAAAAGTTTTAAAACTAAATGATTTTGAATTTTTGTGATTTACCTACTCACCACCAGTCAATGCAATACCACCAGGGGTAGATCTAGTCATCTTCTGATATAAATCAATCAACGCTTTCTAGAAAGAGGATATCTAATCCTCATGGTTTGGAATTGTGTTTCTTAGAGAAACAATATATCATTGAGTATCTCGGGGTATGGACTAACTACAACCAAGAGTATATGCAGCTCCAATCCCTAGTGGCCTACCAAATACCTCAGATTGTATGGGTCCCAAACCCATCCGGTGCACTATACCAGGATGCTCCTTCCCAAGGGCTTTAGCAACCGAGTCATCCTGGGAGGCTGAGTAGGACTACGACGGATTGACATCCCATAGTTCATTAATTTTTACCTATAAATCAAATATAAGTCATATTAGAAGCAATATAAATTAACATAGTAACAACTGATAATAATTTATTATAATGAACAATGAGTTCATACCCCAACTTCTTTGGTAGCCTCATTAACAAAAATTCCATCAAATTTTTGGTGAACATTTAACCACACTTCTGTTCGGGATGCATCAATCCCTAAACTATGTGAATTCATTGAACAAACATAAATCAACAATTTAATATATTAAACAAATAATATAGTTTTATAAATATTTAAACTAATGAAAAGATTACCCGTGCAGATCCACTTCTAGAAAAAAACTCTTAGACTCTGCACTGTGAGGGATGACCTGCGTAGCCCGACTTGATGCATTCTTTCTTGAATGTTCCTAAAATTAATAAAATAGAATTTAATAGTAATTTATTCAATGTCATATCTTCTTCATATACATGTATAAATGTAAATTAAGATTAATATAGTAATATATATTTAAATACCATATGTTTCTCATCACGATGCCTATCAACTAAACCATTCCATTTCTCTTTGGGTACCCAATCAGTTAGCTTGTCATAAATCTATTAGACAGTCAATGAAGTATCGTTAAAATCACCCAAAAATTTCAATTTAATGTTTTTCCATTTTTTCCAAGAATTTTCAATGTCCACTTTCGTGCTATCATGTCAGAAACTCTAAAGTGGAAAAACATCTCTACACAGAATTTAATTTTGAAAATATTAATAACATGACATTTAATTACACTATAATGTATTAAAATTACATTTATTTTGGAATCATAAACACCATTTTCCCAACCTTTAGGCATATGCCTCTAACAATCATACGAAATCAGAATGGAAATGGGTTATATGGCCAGCTGGCCTAATATTTAGCAAAGTAATCCAATTGCATCATCTGCAGGGACCCCATATGAATAAAATGGGACAACTATATTCTCTCTAGTCAGATTCCATACATCTGAACTTTTTATATTTTTCTCCTCACTTTAATTGTTTAAATATTTAATGAATGAATAGTTAGTATAAAAAATTGCAATAAATTTATTCATATTAAAATTTGTACCTATAACAGTCAGCCTTGAGTATCCCCCTAAAGAACTATAAGTGGCGCATCGCTCCCCAACTACTGAGGCTCCGGAAGTGAGATTTGATGACTGAGATGATGAAGGGACACTAATAGAGGGTGTGAGAGATGGTGCAGGGGGGAAGTGGATGGAGGCTAAGAAGTCGTAGGGAGCCAGACAGATGGATCATGATCTGTCGTAGTGCTCAAGGAAACAATATATCGCTTCTTCCATGGCATTCCTGTCATTTATTTAAATAAAATTTAGTTCAGAACATATATTTCAAAACATTTATATAGAAAAAAAACATAAAAATGATAACAGAGCCCAGTACTAACAAAAAAAAATACATAACAATGATATTTAATGACTGTACAAATGAAATAAGTGGTTTCTAAATGAATGAATAATTGTACATACAATCATTTTCTCATTAAATCATGTCGGTTTGCTACTCCATTACTTCATATAATTCATTCGTCATTGCTAGACTAATATTTTTAATATCATGATGTAAAAATAATTCTGATTCTTGTTGTTGATGAGATTCAATGTCAGAGGTAAAATCTCACACTTCATCACCAATATCATACAAATCTCATTGTTTTATGTGATCAACTGTACTCCACCATTCATCCACAACACCATTCAAATAATATTCTATTTTTCATGCGATGATAGGATATATGTATCCTGAAGTTCATGATCACCAACATCCATCAAGCGAGGTAAGTTCACATATATATATTTCAAGGAATCTCCTTTAACACCTCTAGTAATATCTCCCCATTGAATTTGAATAAAACAACTAAAAAAAGGTTGTCGTATTTTTATTCAATAACATCAGTCATATTTCCATAGAAGCCCACTTCAGCACATGTAAATATACAACTATTTTTTGTTTTCAAAATCTCTTCTCAATCGGCTATATGATATCTAAATCCATTCACGTTGTAAGTGTCATACTTTCTAACTTTTTTTGAGGACCTAGAGAAAGAGACTTCTAATCTTATGAGAGATCTTCTCGAGTATCAGTATTAATGATCTAAAAAATGAAATATACTTTATTATAGTTACAAAATATTTGTTTCAACCTAATATTTGTATTTATTGCAATATTTATGAACTTACACGTCGTGCAAACCATTCTACAAGCTCTTTATTAACATCTTTCCTTATATCTTTCTCATTTGGTGTTTGGACTCTAATTTGTATCTTTGTTTATATCATCGAATCTTCAATAAATTGATCTTAAATTTCACTATTCAGTAACACATATCGATGTTCCTTTAATAATTCCATTTCTGTCAGTGTAACATTTGAGGTCCTCTCAACTGATCGGCCAATAGGAAGAAATATTTTTGATTTCCCATGTTTTTTATATTAAGTTGATGTGTCTTCAACATGTCCAACTAGATTAAATCTTGTCTCAATATCATCCAAGTATCTAGAACAAATGGTAAGACACTCCTCTGTCAAATATCCTTCAACATTATAGCCTTCTGGTTGATCTTTATTTATCACGTATGATTTTAAATTCCCAAGATATATTTGAAATAAAATAAACAAGAATAATTATACATTTAATTAAGTGAAAAAAATAATTTACTTAACTAAAAATAAATCTAAATAAAGTACCTCTTAATTATATACATCCATCGATAATGAACGGGGCCTCCAAATTTAGCTTCCTCAACTAAATTCACAGTTAAATGCCTCACGACAGTAAAAAACAATGGAGAAAAGATCATCTCCACTACAAAAAGTTTTAATAAAAACCTCTCCTGAATGTTTTCAAACTCAAATCGATGTAGAAATTTGTCAAATAGTAATCTGAAAAATATTCAGAATTGGAGTAAAACATCAATAACTCTTTTAGGTAATAATGTATGTAATTCCAATGGTGGTAACTACTATAAGAAAATATGTGAATCGTGACTTTTTAATCCATGTAACTTACGATTCATTAACTCACCACATGTTGAGATGTTACTTGAATACCCATCAAATACTTTCACATTCTTTAAAATTTGACAGAATGTATGTTTATACCTACTTTTCATTAAAAAAAAATTCAGAGCTAAATTTTGTTTCTCATCTGGCCAAAGATAACATTTTATGTTCATTAATTGTAAGTCTTTCCGAGCATTGAGATGATACTTCAACATTTGATTATCATTAAGCAATGTGAAGATCAAATTGTCACATAAATTTTTCTCAATATGCATCTCATCAAGATTACGCTGCAACAAATTAACTTCCCAATACAGAATTTTGAAGAATATACTTTTTTTCTTCCACTGTTGCTTTCCGATTTCAATTGATGATGCACTTCGAACCCGTTTACTTATATCATTCAAATGATTAACCTCCAAAAGTTTGTTTCAACATTTCCAAGTTGTTTCAATATTTCAAAACTAGTTAACAACTATGGAGGTGCTCTACGATCAATGAAATTGTTAAATTTTGATCTGTTTTTCTGAAATCTATGAGATTCATCGAGAAATCTTCGATGGCACAAGAAGTACCATTTTCTACTATGAGTTATACATTTGGTATCAAAATCAAAGTTACAAACAGGACAAGCCAAACCCATTTAAGTGTTCCAACTAGATAAATTCCCAAGCCCAGGGAAGTCAATAATGGTCTACATAAAAGAAGAATACATTGTGAACATTGTTTTAGAAGAAGCATCAAATGTCTCAACACCATTTCTCCATAACTCCTGTAATTATTCAATTAAAGGCTACAATTATACATCAATATCATTTCTAGGAATTTTCTTCCATGAATAATTATTGAAATAATAAAAGAATTTTGTTGCATACGCATCCATGGAGGAAGATTGTAAGGGATAAAAACATCTATACAAATACAATAACTTTTAATCAATGTCCCAAATGGGTGGAATCCATCGGTAGCCAATCCCAATAGAACATTCCTAGGATCAGCTGAGAAATCAGGATGTAATGAATCAAATGTATTCCATGATTGTGAATCATGTAGATGTCACATTAACCCGTCATTGTTATTATCTACAGAATTCCACTTCATGTGTTCGGTGGTTTTCGATGACATGAATAATCTTTGCAATCGAGGATTTAAAGTAAAGTGACCCAAAACCTTTGCAGGTGTGTTTCTTTTCTTCTTCTACATGGTAATATATTGATTTATACTTCCAACATCACCCATTGACTTCCATCTCGAAGAAGAACATTTTTTTCAATCCTGTCTACGTGAATCCTCTCGCCAATAAAGCATACTATCATTAGGACATGCATGTATTTTTGTATAATTCAATCCAAGACTATTAACAACTTTTTCATATCATAAAATGACTCGGGGATATTTTCTTTAGAAAATGAATCATGCAAAAATTCCAATATCATGGACATTTCCTTATTTGTAATTCCACATAAACATTTTATATGGTACAAATTTAGCAGAAAAGAATGTTTTGAATATTTCAGACATCCACTATACAACTATTGATTTCCATTTTCAACTAAATCATGAAATATATTTTTATTCAGTGATGTTTTCCCTTACATTACTCTCCACATAATCTAGTATAGGATCCACTGATATGTTACAGTTATTATCTGGTTTTCCTATAGTCTCAAAAACATCACTTATCACATTGCTATTTATAGCACCCTCATCTAGTTTTTCTGATTTGTTTTGATTTTGATGGTGGTGTCTTGTAGTGCCAAATGAATCATTTATAAGGTTTTTCATTTCATTTTCCATTTTAGATGAATTCAAGAGCACATTCTATGGATTGACCTCAGTGCTCAACATTTCTGTAACATTTGATTCTCTGTGCCAAATCCAACAAAAATATTGACCATGTAATTTCATTAATATTAAATGTTCATAAACTTCATATCTCTTCAACAATTTTCTAAATTTACATTTAGGACATGGAAGTCTTATTCAACCTTCAATGGATTGAATGGGAATTGAAAAATCTAAAAACTCCTCCAATCCCTTAACATACTGAGGTGTATTCCTCGGTAATGTGATCAATCTGTTATCCATGTATATCACAATGTGTCAACACAATAATAAAAAAACATATCTATTAATAAATATGGAAAGATATTCATATATACTAGTTGAAAAAATATAGAAATATGTTAAATAAGTTTATATTATATAAATACATCTGGTAAATAATGAACCCACCCACTAAAAAACCAAAACACGCAAATTAAAAAGAACCATAAAAGAATATAAAGATATCCTAAGTGATTGGCTCAATTTTTAAATTGGAATTAACCATGTTGGTGATTTACCCTTCCCCCAATGACATTTCCTAAGTGACCCATAGTGCCAATATCTATCCAATTTTGGCATGACTTCAATCCTATTATAGATGACCCAAAAGACTGTTGATGTAAACCATGAATATCATATATATAAATCACAACACACCTAATTGTTAACACACCTACAAATATAATATGTGGATCAGATTATATCTTCCACTCTAAATATCATACATGAATTTTAAAAAACACACCTAATTATAAACACACCTACAGATTTTGAGCTAGGTATGTGGAATATAGATGCCTTGAGAGGGTAGATGAAAGCTAATTCCAGGTTGTTATACAAGGTGTAAATACAGTATTTCTATGTTTACAGAATTTTGTGTGTGTTTCAAATATGATCCTATATATGTTTTTTTGGCCTATGAGCCATGTTTTGATGGGACACTACTCATGGAAGTATGATACTTGTTAGATCACTAGGTTATATGGAGTTATACGAATGTTAAATTTGTATGTGATCAATATTGATAGTGGATATGAACCCGAGTGAGATTTCTTTGCAGAGATCACTTATTATTGGAATGGTAAGAGTGAGTGTTGGTATGGAACTTCAAGAGAAGTCTTAACAAGTGAATGAAAAGATACATTGGTTATATGGGATTCCTATGTTTTGTAGAGTATTTGAGTGGACAGCCCAGACCCATCCCTTGAAATCCAAGACCCCTACAGCCCCTACCCCCCTCCATCCCCCATGAACAGCCCCCCACCCACCCACCCCACCTGGAGAGCCCACCACCACCCCCACCTACAGATCCCCCTCCTCCCTCGACATCCCACACCCCTCTCCCCCACCTAGATGACCCACCCCACCCCCCTTGGACATCCCACCCCTGGAAATCCCACACCCCTCACCCCCATGCCCCTACAGACCCCCCTACCCACACCCATACGTAGCCCACCTCCACCTAGACAGTCCCGCCCCACCCCACCCCACCTGTAGAGCCCCCCCCCCCCCCACCTAGATTGTAACGACCCGAAATTTTGAATAAATCTTGTTTCCTAATTTTATGTGTTATTTTATTTTATTTTTATACTCACCAAAAATGTTTCATTTGATAACATGATTATAATTAAAATGAGACCGTTGGGTTTAGACAGTTATATGACCATTGGTCAATATGACCACTGGAAACTAAACGTTTTGATTATTGTCCCTAAATACAAGTAATCATGGTTAATTATTATAGAAATAAGATTTGATGGCCTCACCCAGTAGTCTTGGACCGATCAAAGCCCATCTAACAGAACTTGGGAAGTAGGTATCACCATTGGGCTTTTCTCTGGACCAAACCCAATCCGAACTTCATCGTGTGAAGCTAGAACTGAATCGCCTTTGCGAGAAGTTCAAACTAATAGAAATTACTACTCGTGCGATGTTAGCCGAGCCTCCCTCAGATTCTCTCACCTTAGCACACCTTACACTTAGGTCCTATGCTGGTGTGATAAGGGGCTATGTAAGGAGACCGTAACTGCCTTATGTAATCCTTTGTTTTAAATAAAAATTGTGATTTCTTCTTATGATGAAGTTTATGAATTTTTAAGTGACCGGATAAATATATTATGCATATTTTTGATGAATTTTAGAAAAAGGATATTTTAAAAATGTTTATGTAAACCATAAATAATTAAAAATGTGTAATGATTTTCAAAAAATGGTCTTCAAAAATTATGTTCAGTACGAAATTTAGAGTCTAATAAGATCTACTTGATTTTTGATGAATAGTAAATTATGAATTGTGATTTTATGATTAGGATTAGTAATGTGTCTAAATAGATTAGTAATCTCACTTAAAGAAAGTATTAATATAATCTAGGCACCCTGATTAAGTAATGTGATTCAATAAAATGGTTAAATAACAGTTTCATAAATTATTATTCAAGGATTAGTTTTTTCGAGTAAATAGTGTTTTTTAATTAAAAATTAAATTAAAAATATTTAAAAAAATTATTTTTATAAAATGGATTTCATTTTTGAACTCAAAGCACCGATATTATGTTATGATAATTTTTGGGGTTTTTTCTAGAAAAAAGGATTTTTCGGTGAATAGTGTATTTATTTAAAAAAAATAAATTAAAATTATTTAGAAAATTATTTTTATAAAATGGAGTTCATTTTTGAAATCAGAGCACTGATATTTGGTTAAGGTGAAATTTTGGGATTATTCTGAGAAAGTTGAATTTTTGATGAATAGTGAAAATACAGTTTTTATGTTACGGGTGTTTAATGACATCATTAAATGATGTATTAAGTTTTTAATCAATATGTTTGACTTATGAATAGTAAGATAAGGTATGAGGTGTCCCAAGTGGCCAATACCATGGGCAAATAACAAGGGCAAGCCCATGGTTTTGCCAAAACCACTAATGAGGTGTCCCTTGGCCATTAATGCCTTGTCCCCTCACTTTCCCTATAAATACCAAGCCATCCTCTCATCCATTAGACTCCCCACTCTCCCCCAACGAATTTCCTGTCTCATTACCTCCCAAGGAGTCCTCACAAGGTGCCCTCAATCCCTCAAGGTCCCAACCTTTGAGTTTTAAGAGTTATGTTTTAAGGTAAGGGATCTGATCTCTCACTTTCTTTTCAAGAAATCTCTTTTATGTAATTTCTTTTATGCTCCATGTTATTATGTTAAAGGGTGTTCTTCTATACTCCTCTTACTTCCCTTTTCATGTTAACATAATGAGAGATCCCCTCTTACTCTCATTATTTCATTTTATGAAGTTTTAAGTGGCGCCGTTAGTCTGCCGAAAGTTTTGTAACGGATTCTTTCTCCCTTCTCATTTTTCAAGATCTATTATCATGTAAAGTATATCAAGTTCCTTTTTATTATGTTGGGGTATGATATCTAAATTTATCATACTGATATTTTATGATAATATTATGAGAGACCCCATTTGATCTCTTCAATTCAGTATTTTGAAGTTTTAAGTGGCGTCGTTAGGCTGCCGAATTTTTAAGTGGTTCTTCACCCTTCTCGTTTTGAAGTTCTACTTTCATGTCAATTCTTTCAAGTTCCTTTTTGTTATGTTGGGGTATTATCTCCATATCTATCATACTGGACTCTTATTTTCATATGATGAGAGACCCTATTTGATCTCATCAATTCATTATTTGTTGAAGTTTAAGTGACGACATTAGGCTGCCGAATTTTTAAGGGATTATTTCACCCTTCTCCTTTTCAAAGTTCTAATTCCATGTCAAGTCTTTAAAGTTCATTTTTATTATGTTGGGGTATGATCTCTATATCTATCATACTGATCTTTTATGTTCATATGATGAGAGACCCTATTTGACATCATCAATTCATTTTTGGTTGAAGTTTATGTAACGTTGTTAGGCTGCCGAATTTTCAAAAGAGAAATCTTATTTTTGTCTTCCTTTCATGTTCTTAATTTCATATGGTATATTTTCAAATTTCATTAACATGTTCTTAAATCCCTTATATTCTGTCCCTCTACTATTTTATGGTTCATTTATGATTGTTTGACCCATGTCCCCTCTCTTTTAAAAGTTTTCTAAAACCCTGTAACGTAGCCATTGTGCTGCAGAATTTTCGTCTCAAAATGCCTCTCTCTTTTTCTCAAAATTACTTCATGTTATTAAGTGAATACTCAAAGATCATATTTCTACAGGGTTATTCAAATATATACAAAAATATTCTATTTTAAATTCTGGTATTTACATACATGAAACCCGCTCTCCCCTTCCGTGGGTTTAAAGTGACGTAAAGATCATGTCTTTAAAGAAGTTTTTAAAACGTTATGATTATGAAATGAAACCCATTTATTTTATGCTATATGGGTTATTAATGAAATGTTTGATGATGATATATGTGGCTCACATGATAATAAAGGCAAATTTAAGGGTGCGCCCTGATAGCGCTCCAATTCATTGGGTAATGATGTAACCACTAGAGATTACAATTTTCACGATACCTTGGTGAATAACCTTGGTAATTTTCAAATGACACCTTGGGGATGGACCTTGGTGAAATGTTCATGATTTTCTATGTTAAATGATGTAGCCACATCTTCAAGTTATGAAAATCTTATTTTTATTATGATATTCCCCACGATTTCATTCTCATGCCTTAAAGTTCTTTTCATGACCTTATTGAAGTATCTCAAGTTCACATGTAAAATGTTTCTCTTGTTTCCCTTACTGGGATTTTTGCTCACCCTTTCTTTTGATGTATGTTCCCAGGTTATGTGATGCAGTAATGAACCTAGTATGAACATGAGGAGAATCATTTCAAGTGTTTTATAAGAATTTTTTACGTTTTCATGTTTAAAGTTCCTGGTTTCCAAGACACTAAACCTTAAAGATCCTCAATTTTGTAAAATGTAATGAATGTTTATGTGATAAAAAGGAAGGATGCTATAGTTGGTATCAAAGGATGGTTTAGTTATTTGTGGAAATTAGGATATGAAAACTTTAGGAAGAAGCCTATAGAGAAGTTGAAAAAATAGGAAATCTTCCTGGTATTTTGGTGAGTATTGAGTAAGGGGTTGCTAAGCAAATACATCCCTGTCTGGATAAGAGCAGGTAGAGGTGACTCTGGAATAGATGTACATAGGGGTAAAACCCGAAAACACCGCTTTGACCTAGACTTGAACGGGAACTGGTACATGACAACGGGCCTTGCTGCACTCTTGGTTACGACACTCTCAGGGGATATGCTTTGGTAAATTCATAAGCTTAGTATGAACCATTGTTAAAGGAACAAAGATAAAATAAAATAAAAATTCACATAAGAATATATGATCATGGATAACCTAGATGGGAACCTAGGGAATCACAAGTTAGGTTATACTTTTCTTCTACAAGTTATCCTTATATGCTTTCGGTTCCTTTTCATGATTATTTGCTAAGTATTTAAGCCCCTAATTATGGGTTATTTTCTTAGTTAATGGCGGGAAATGGAAGAACATGTCCCAACAACCAATGTGATAGGAAATGAGATGATTGTCGTATTAATATGACAGGGATGATTAGGGGATTAAAATATGATTGTTATTTTGGAAGACGTTCAATATTTTGGGGACCCTATATGATCGAGGTAAATAGATTACTACAGTATATTCATTAAGGGGTAAGGTTGACTTATATTTTGAAGAATAGATGAATTTAAGGTGGACTTATAATAATTTAGGTTACTTATGGAAATGATTAACCTATCTTGGGTAAAATATGTTTAGGTTAGATACTTTTGTTATAAGATGTTAGGAGTGGTTGATGTTGTTTGGAGATGAACAATGAAGTTTATTTTGGAAGACTATGTTATCAAATACTTCTGGTATTTGGGTTTCAATATTAGCTTGGTTTATTTTGAGGAATCTTAATGACCGTTATTTATGGAATGGTCAGTGATGAACTATGGGTAGTACCATGGAACTTTGAAGATTTAAAAGTAGTTTCCATTATTATGGGATTCTTTATTTTTGAAGAGGTTTTTTACCTTACCCTTTCTGTTTTTGGGATAATGTTTAAAGATAGAAGAAATAGATAGTTAATCTTTTGTGGATTATGAAGATGATTCTTGTGTTTTGGTGAGACCAAGTAGTTTTGAATGCTCATAGTTTGGAGAAAAGATTAGTTTTGTGTAGAAACTTATTAAAGGATGAAACTCTACATGAAGATAGGTATATTTTATTATGTTTTTGTTTTATGTTGTAAATGAATTCCTCAAAATTATGAAGAGGAATGTAAAACAAAAAGGTTGATGGTTTACGTTTCCTACTAGGTAATCAAAGACCATTTACACACATCATAAGTTTGGGATTTTCTTATGGCTAACTTTCTCCTAATCATGTTCTCTATCACTTTCCCCCAGAACATGACCCTTTGTTTTTCTTCCATGTCCATGTTTTCCTACATGGAATCCTAGTGTGGGTTAACTCGGGTGACCTTTGTACTTACCTTTCTTTCTTTTGAAGTAATAATTTTACTGACTCCTTTTTCCGATATGGGACTTTCAATGAAATTTCAAAACCCAATTTTAAAAATTGCAAGGACGCAATTTCTTAAGGGGGGAAGAATTTAACGACCCGAACTTTTGAATAAATCTTGTTTCCTAATTTTATGTGTTATTTTTTTTATTTTTATACTCAAAAAAAATGTTTCATTTGATAACATGATTATAATTAAAATGAGACCATTGGGTTTAGACGGTTATATGACCATTGGTCAATATGACCGCTGGAAACTAAACGTTTTGATTATTGTCTCTAAATACAAGTAATCTTGGTTAATTATTATAGAAAGAAGATTCGATGGCCTCACCCAGTAGTCTTGGACCGATCGAAGCCCATCTGACAGAACTTGGGAAGGAGGTAGCACCACTGGGCTTTGCTCTAGACCAGACCCAAGACGAACATCATCGTGTGAAGCTATAACGGAATATCCTTTGCGAGAAGTTCAAACTAATAGAAATTACTACTCGTGCGATGTTAGCCGAGCCTCCCTCATATTCTCTCACCTTAGCACACCTTACACTTAGTTCCTATGCTGGCGTGATAAGGGGATATGTAAGGAGACCATAACTGCCTTGTGTAATCCTTTGTTTTAAATAAAAATTGGGATTTCTTCTTATGATGAAGTTTCTGAATTTTTAAATGACTGGATAAATATAGTATGCATATTTTTGATGAATTTTAGAAAAAGGATATTTTAAAAATGTTTAGGTAAACCTTAAATAATTAAAAATGTGTAATGATTTTCAAAAAATGGTCTTCTACAATTATGTTCAGTACGAAATTTAGAGTCTAATAAGATCAACATGATTTTTGATGAATAGTAAATTATGAATAGTGATTTTATGATTAGGATTAGTAATGTGTCCAAATGGATTAGTAATCTCACTTAAAGAAAGTATTAATATAATCTGGGCACCTTGATTAAGTAATGTGATTCAATAAAATGGTTAAATAACGGTTTCATAAATTATTATTCAAGTATTAGTTTTTTAGAGTGAATAGTGTTTTTTAATTAAAAATTAAATTAAAAATATTTAAAAAAATTATTTTTATAAAATGGATTTCATTTTTCAACTCAGAGCTCGGATATTATGTTATGATAATTTTTGGGGTTTTTTCTAAAAAAATGAATTTTTGGTGAATAATGTATTTATTTAAAAAAATAAATTAAAAATATTTAGAAAATTATTTTTATAAAATTGAGTTCATTTTTGAAATCAGAGCACTGATATTTGGTTAAGGTGAAATATTGGGATTATTCTGAGAAAGTTGAATTTTCGATGAATAGTGAAAATACAGTTTTTAAGTTACGGGTGTTTAATGACATCATTAAATGATGTATTAAGTTTTTAATCAATATGTTCGACTTATAAATAGTAATATAATGTATGAGGTGTCCCAAGTGGCCAATACCATGGGAAAGCTCATGGTTTTTCCAAAACCACTAATGAGGTGTCTCTTGGCCATTAATGCCCTGCCCCCTCACTTTCCCTATAAATACCCAGCCATCCTTTCATCCATTAGACTCCCCACTCTCCCCCAACGAATTTCGGGTCTCATTACCTCCAAATGAGTCCTCCAAAGGTGCCCCCAAGCTCTCAAGGTCCCAACCTTTGAGTTTTAAGAGTTACGTTTTAAGGTAAGGGATATGATCTCTCTCTTTCTTTTCAAAAATCTCTTTTATGTAATTTCTTTTATGCTCCATGTTTTTATGTTAAAGGGTGTTATTTTATACTCCTCTTACTGACCTTTGCATGTTCACATAATTAGAGATCCCCTCTTACTCTCATTATTTCTTTTTATGAAGTTTTAAGTGGCGCCGTTAGGCTGCCGAAATATTTGTAACGGATTCTTTCTCCCTTCTCATTTTTCAAGATCTATTATCATGTAAAGTATTTCAAGTTCCTTTTTATTATGATGGGTATGATCTCTAAATTTATCATACTGATATTTTATGATCATATGATGAGAGACCCCATTTGATCTCTTCAATTCAGTATTTTGAAGTTTTAAGTGGCGCTGTTAGGCTGCCGAATTTTTAAGTGGTTCTTCACCCTTCTCATTTTGAAATACTACTTTCATGTCAATTCTATAAAGTTCCTTTTTGTTATGTTGGGGTATTATCTCTATATATATCATACTGTACTCTTATTTTCATATGATGAGAGACCCTATTTTATCTCATCAATTCATTTTTTGTTGAAGTTTAAGTGACGCCGTTAGGCTGCCGAATTTTTAAGGGATTCTTTCACCCTTCTCCTTTTCAAAGTTCTAATTCCATGTCAAGTCTTGAAAGTTCATTTTTATTATGTTGGGGCATGATCTCTATATCTATCATACTGATCTTTTATGTTCATATTATTAGAGACCCTATTTGACATCATCAATTCATTTTTGGTTGAAGTTTATGTAACGCTGTTAGGCTGCCGAAATTTCATAAGAGAAATCTTATTTTTTTCTTCCTTTCATGTTCTTAATTTCATATGGTATATTATCAAATTTCATTACCATGTTCTTAAATCCCTTATATTATGTCCCTATACTGTTTTATGGTTCATTTATGATTGTTTGACCCATGTCCCCTCTCTTTTCAACGTTTTCTAAAACCCTGTAACGTAGTCGTTGTGCTGCAGAATTTTCGTCTCAAAATGCCTCTCTCTTTTTCTCAAAATTACTTAATGTTATTAAGTGAATACTCAAAGATCTTATTTCTACAGGTTTATTCACATATATACAAAAATATTCTATTTTAAATTCTGGGATTTACATACATGAAACCCGCTCTCCCCTTCCGCGGGTTTAAAGTGACGTAAAGATCATGTCTTTAAAGAAGTTTTTAAAACGTTATGATTATGAAATGAAACCCATTTATTTTATGCTATATGGGTTACTTATGAAATGTTTGATGATGATATATGTGGCTCACATGATAATAAAGGTAAATTTAAGGGTGCGCCCTGATAGAGCTCCAATTCATTGGGTAATGATGTAACCACTAGAGATTACAATTTTCACGATACCTTGGTGAATAACCTTGGTAATTTTCAAATGACACCTTGGGGATGGACCTTGGTGATATGTTCATGATTGTATATGTTAAATGATGTAGCCACATCTTCAAGTTATGAAAATTTTATTTTTATTATGATATGCCTCATGATTTCATTCTCATGCCTTAAAGTTCTTTTCATGATCTTATTGAAGTATCTCAAGTTCACATGTAAAATGTTTCTCTTGTTTCCCTTACTGGTATTTTTGCTCACCCTTTCTTTTGATGTATGTTCCTAGGTTATTTGATGCAGTAATGAACCTAGGATGAACATGAGGAGAAGTCTTTCAAGTGTTTTAGAAGAATGTTTTATGTTTTCATGTTTAAAGTTCCTGGTTTCCAAGACACTAAACCTTAAAGATCCTCAGTTTTGTAAAATGTAATGAAAGTTTATGTGATAAAAAGGCGGGATGCTATATAGATATCCCACACCCCCCTGGACAACCCCCACACCCCATGGACAACCCTCCCTCCCCCCCACCCCAACCTGGACCGCCCACCCACACCACCCCCACCTGGAAAGCCCCCACCCCCACCTGGATAACACACCTCCTCCGCCACCTAGACATCCCCCTCCTCCCAAGACATACCACACCCCTCCCCCACCTGGATAGCCCACCCCCACCCCCCTTGGACATCCCCCCTTGAAAGACAACACCCCCTCCCCCCACCTAGATAGCCCGCTCCCACCCCCTGGATAACCCACCCCCCTCACTAGACAGCCCACATCCCCCCTCCCACACACCCCTGCAACCCCCTATGCCCTTGGACATCCCCCATCCCCCACCACCAGGACAACCCCCACCCTAACCCACCTATACAGCCCCCACCCCACCAACCTGGATAACCCCCCCCCCACCCCCACCTTGACACCCCCCCTCCCACCCCCACCTGGATAGCCCACCCCCCCCCCCACACACCCACCTAGACAGCCCCCCCCCCCCACCTAGATAGCCCCCCACCTGGAAATCCCAACCCCCACCACCCCCACCAAGACTGCCCCGACCCCCACCCCCACATGGACAGCCCCCCCCCCCTCCCTCGACAACCCACACCCCTCTGCCCCACCTAGACGGCCAACCCCAACCCCCTATAAATCCCACAACCCTCCCCCACCTAGACATCCCACCCCCACCCCCTGGACAGCCAACCCCCTGGAAAACCCACACCCCCTCCTAGACAACCTACAATGACCCCCACTGGATATTCCACACCCTTCCCTGGACAACTCACACCCCCTCCCCCAAACCCATGTAGCCCCGTACACCCCTAGAAAATCCCCCACCCCACCTGGACACCCCCTCCACCTAGAAACCCCCCCCCCCCACCTAGATAGACCCCCACCTGGACAACCCCCACCCCCACCTAGACCACCCCCCCCCCCCTCGTGCCTCTTGGATAACCCCCCCCCCCCAACCCCATCTGGACAGCCCCCCACCCCCACCTGGACATCCGACTCCCCTCCTTGGACAACCCACACCCCCCTCCCCCACCTGGACATCCCACCCCCACCCACTTAGATAGCCCACACCCCTCCCCTACCGGGAAATCCCACCCCCACCCCGGGACCACATCCCTCCTTTGACAGCCCACACCACTCCCCTACACCCTTGCATCCCCCTACACCCTTGTAGCCCTCCACCCCTAGACAACCCACCCCCCACCTGGACAGCCACCTCCACCTGGACAGCCCCTACCCCCCTGCACCCCCCATAGGTTAATTTTATTTAAAACCATTTTATTTATAAATAAATTCTAGGGAACCTAAAAAATAAACCCATAATATTTCTATATATCAAATGATGTATATAGGGTGTGAGAAAAACTAATCCCAATAGGATCTCAATAATGATTTTTTGAAAGTATTTTCAAAACACATCTCATTTATGATAGTTTTAAATATAGTTATAAAATATATTTTTATTGATAATAACATGAAACCCCAAATATCACATTAACATCCAATTTATAAACTTATATTTTCTTCTTCTTTAAATGAAAATAATCATTTTAAAATATTACTTTAAAACCCTCACATTTATTAAAACCACCCATTAATGTTTCAATTTTAAAAATAATTTAGAAATACCCTTTTTAAAACAATTCAAAAACAATTTAATGAAACAAACCCATTATCATAAACTATAAAAATTAACCACCAAGTCATCACAACAAAAGTGAGATATGAGTAAACAAGGAGAAAAAACCTTGGTTCCCAGCGTATTAATCAAACTGTCGGACACAAGGAATGATAGTCCCCAAATGGAATCCATATAGTATCATGGTAAAAAAATAGTCATAATGTAAGATATTCCTAGACCTTACCAATACATGATACTTACCACTAACATATGTTTCATCTATACAACACAAGTCACTTGAGTATTTGTCACCTAGAATCATAGGGGGAACTCCCCACTATCCATGGCATACAACACAACTTGGGGACACCAAGAGTGTGTGTCTGTCTAGTGTAACATACATATAGACCTATCCCTTAGATCCTAGTGTACCCATGATCGAAATAATAGGATACAAGTAATCAAACAACTCACATGATTAATGCAACAACATAATATAAATCTAAACTCACCTCCCACACCATTGCAATAGACAAAACCAAAAATATCATTCATGTCATAAAAACACATCTAAATAGAAGGGGGGGTCATTTATGTTATTACATAAATTATAAGTAGTTCATTATGAATGTTTCAAATGAGACTTACTAAAAAAATCATAATTCTAGGTCTCTTTAATCCTCTTTTAAATCCTATTTAAAATAATTCATTAAAACTAACCATTTATTTACTTTACTGACATATGAAATGGTTGAATGTCTCTTAATTATACTCATACTAGAGAATATCTAATGATCAAAATATTTTGGAGCATAAAAATAAATATTAAACCTAAATATATAATAGTCCAAGAGGAATATGAAGTAAAGAATATTTCATTTAAGGATCTATATAGATCTATAATGATCTATGAGATCACAATGAAGTTACATGATAATAAAACATTCAAATAATCTAATAATAAAATAATGTTTTCTTTTAAATAAATTAATGATGAAACCTATAATAATGATGAAATGTATCATCAATCAAAGAATATGAACATATTCTTCAAAATAAAGAAATCATAAAATTGTTAAAATAAGGTGGATAATGAGAGAGAACAACATGTGATGTAATTCATATAAAAAATGAAAACATAAGGTTGTAATTCTCTATGACTAACAAAAGGAACAAGGGGAAGAATTACAAAATCAATGAAACCTTCAATGTTTCAACTTAGTGTGTGAGAAAGGAAACCCTCCTACAAAGGGAATCAATTGAAAAATGTTCCTAGTATCTCACGTCTAAAATAGAGGTCAGTCATGATGTAAAATCTAACTCTTATTTATCTTCCACTAAAACTACCTCCTCTACCACTTATTCATTATCCAATCACTTATTCTATAAATATATCAAATATTCTTCTTGAAAACATGATGATGGTTTTTCCGAACTGAATTTAATATAGAAATTTCATAAAAATAAGTATAATAAATCCATCAATGATAAGTAAATACTCACAATAAAAAAATTGAATTATCAAATGGAATGTTCAATGTAATGTGATGAAGTTACAATGGAATATTGAATATATCAAAAAAAAAATTCGCCAATGTTTAAAAAAATTATATAAAAAATTGGGTTTACAATGTTGTGAAAATAATAATATTCTTTGGGCTTCTCAAAAAAATGAATATTCTTTAAAACTAAAAACTATTTACTAATTGATCTAAAAAAATGTTTTATAATTAATATCAAAAAATAGATAATATAATTCAAGAACATAATTAAAATAATTACTTCCAATGAACTATATGTTTGGGGTGAACTACTATGGTGTAGGGATATTTTCACAAAGTTCAATTTGATGGTGTGGCGGGTTTATAATCATATACTTCCAATTAATGAAAATATCTGGTGCATGTGTGTGAGTATGTCCCCTAGGAGATACTGTAATAACTAGAGGATGGAATAAGAAGAATAAGGATGATATTTAGGGGTTGAGAGAAGCATCTAGAAACACCATGTGTTAGGACTTGCCATGGGGATGGGAGCTAGATCTTTGGGGGGTCGGTGGTGGTGGGCGGCGATCCGCATTGAGGGGTGGAGAGGTGCACTGAGGGGAGGCATAGGGCTTTGGGAGTCTTCGGGGAAGGGGGTCTCATGGGGGTTGGGGGGAGAATTTTCAGTATTGAAAAGAAAAATTAGCGGAGGTTTTTAATAAACAGCCTCTAAATCATTTATTAAAAAAAGGAGTGGTGGTATAGTTAACCGCAGATAAAAAATCACCTAAAAAGTCTATTAATGTTATAGGGTACTAGAACCCCCAAAATGATAGTCAAATGCACTGAAGTAAAGGGTACGATGTCTGATTAGTTACATGATGAATAATATGGTATCACCAGGTAATTGGTGGACACAACTAAGGTTAGAAACATATCATTCCTGGTCACATCACAAGTTGTATCCACTACCCCGACCCCATCATGAGGTGCGGAGGCAATGCCTTCCTATGAAGAGTGGCATCTTTTCACCATGAGTTCTTTTATTGAAGATGTGATTTTCTCTCTACTCTTAAGGACTACAGTAAAAAAATATCATGAAATATGACACAACTAAACAATGTGTCCAATCTTGAAGAGGTACTCACCTTCTCTAAAACCCACTTCCATAAATGCTAACGTAGTTTCAGAATACCTACCTATGTTAGAATCCACACAAACTAAATCCAACCTCACTAGACAAAATTGTATGATTACAAAAAATTCTTCATGAGGAAAAAAACATTATTGAACAGACACCTCATCTACCTACACTTCATAACAAGTCATGCCTAATATTTATGGGTCTGTTGAATAAATTGAATTTTTACTTGGATCCTTGGAAGTGGTAACATTCTCTTCCAAAAGATCTGGTTGAGGACATACACATTTTTTCATAAATCATAATGTATTTCCAAAATTATTCAATTTAAGATAAGAGTGGATTACCACACTTACGTGAGAATTATGGAGGGTAAGGATCTGAAAATGAAGATCGATTTGTTTCCTTCTTCTTCCCTTAGAAAGAAGGATCTCTAGAAGGTTAGGAATATGAAATTGTTGCTTTAGAAGCAAAAATCACCGCCCTCATCTTAGTTTATCAACCTTGGAACCCTTCATATATGGCCACCGATCATGACCAAATTCATATCTCATAGTCGTACCATGGGGAGAATATATAGGGGATGGTAGAACAATTTAATCCTTAGTGGCATACCACTATATCAACATATAAAGGACTCCAATATAGTTTCAATGGCATTTTTAACCATTAAAAATAGAAGTATTCCTGGACTTACCTCTTATTCAGTGATGGGATAACCCTGTTTATATGTGGAAATTTGAAGCATGCCCTAGAAAAAAATTTCATGGACCAATGGATATTAAAATATATGACCCTTGACACTTGATAATGTTGCGTCAAGGTCTTAAAGAGTGTATTTGACCTCTTTAGGAAGTTCTTTGAAAATAATACCTTGAGGGGGAGTGATACAGGAGAAGCCCTCCCAAATAACCTCTTCTTTTCACAACATACCCTAAAAATCAGCCTATATGTTATGCATCTTCCAAGATTTCTGTTAAGGATATGCAATGAGAATCAATAACTTTGTAATAGTCAGTCTATTTAGAACCACATTACCTATAGCCATATAGGTTGGTGAATATACTAGAAATTAACAACTTTTGAATTCTTTGTGAGGTTATTTTGGGTATGCCAGCCATCTAGAAGGAAGTTTCTTTCTAGGCCTAGGATTGTGATCCACATCCAGTGGTTGGGAGGCCACACTCAATATATGAGATAATTTTCAACTAAGATATGAGGAAATCTAGATAATAATATAACCAATACAAAGAAAAATAGCTTTATTAAAGGTATTATGGTTTATCTTCACACTAGCATCCTCCCCAGTATTCATCAACCAAAATTAGTGAGATACCATCAGATGATCCTTACAATGAACATGAATAGAGGGATGAAATATTTATTGGAAACATAAGAATTTTCATATGACCTAATAGGGTGCATACCATTCAGGGATATTTTTCCCATCAATATGGATGGAAATAACTTCTTTGTGAAGTGACATCGCATTATACTATGCATCAAGACTGACATCCCCGGTGTTGACAATGTAACTTGTTGGAATTGAAATATACAACCTTAATGAGAAACAATAATAAATTCTCACATAATCACTAGCAT
Source organism: Viscum album (assembly GCA_963277665.1). Lineage (NCBI taxonomy): Eukaryota > Viridiplantae > Streptophyta > Magnoliopsida > Santalales > Viscaceae > Viscum > Viscum album. The sequence goes on from OY728145.1 coordinate 13,404,337, forward strand.
TTTGATATTATAGTAGCATGGGTCTTACTCCATTGATGCATTGCATGTTTGGTATGAAGCAGACTTTGAGGATAACCTGAATGGCTAGTTATTCATTATCTCCCATGTGAGCTCATATCCAACCCCATAATACTTGGAAGGGGACCATTGTTATGTGAATGGATGTTTCCCTAAAAACATTGTGAAGAAGGATATAGAGTTTTTCTAGATTAGGGATCACTAGCCTAATGTTCCCCATTCTACAAAGGTTTTCATTGTTCAAGTAGAAACTCAAAATCCACCCTTTTCCTTTGTGGGAAGTAAGTACCCACTAAAGCACATGGTGAAGAAAATTTCTAGATAAAGAGCACCTTAAACACTAATAAAAACATCCCATTCCCATTATTTTAACATACTTTCCTCAACCAAGGGCTACTAAGCAATTGGTGCACCAAACGTGTGCTTCATAAGATAGACTTTTGGATTATTAGATTCTGGATCATAGCCAATATTCTAGATAAATAATTATTCCCATGTATTGAATGGAATATCAATTTCATGATGTGGCTCCTTTGAGATGACCTTTTCAGTTATATTAATCATCTCCTAGGTTAGATGAGGAGTCCTTGTTATATCATCCCAGTATATCTGTGGGGGGGTAAGATCTCATAAAACATCCCACATAATATAGGTTTCCCATATATTTTCTCCACATCCCAAAGACTAATTACAACCTCACCATGAAAGAGGTGGAAAGTGCTAATGTCCATGATCCAATGACTGAACATATACATCATTAGACCCTTATTATAGTAGGAAAATGTCTGTGATATCCAGACAGCCTCATACATTCCAATATGTTTTAATTGATTAGTGAATTTTGAGACAATGTATTCTCCCTAGAAGGGCTATCCCCAGTCTATGTCATATATACCATCTTATTAGATATCCAAGTTCGGAACCCAAATGAACTTCTTATTGGAGATGGACTCAAATATTATTGAGCAATACATATAAACATCATCATCGAGCTCACTATTGGTCCCATCAAAATTTGTGGGTACGAATATCAGTATATGTATGTCTTCTCACCCCCTAGGTGAAAAATTATCCCCCCAGAGTTATGTTTTCCTACAATATGTTTTGAGTCATATGGATCCTGGAAGATGGTATGAATGAGGATTTTAGTGGAAGAGTGGTATAATTTCTCATAAGACCAAACCCAAAAGGGGGAAGAAGTATGGAAGTGGATAGTTTTATAATTTTAATCCCATCAACATGATCGGAATCATTTGATCTGACCCAACAAGAACAATAATAAGTAGGATACATGTTCACAATTATTTCATCAGGACATGATATCACAGAATTATCAAACTTCTTCAAAAGAATTCATGAATATCAACATACACGAGAATCCATCTGGAGAGAAGTAAGTGGCATATGTAAAATAGATAAAATAAAAATCTTCTCAAACGAAAGACATAAATTGGAATCATCATGCACATCACATAAATTATAAATGGATTCATGAATCACATAATGAATTCACGAATCAGTTAACCTCATGAGGTCTCAAAGGTCACATAAACATATAATGGCATCGAGAAATAAAATGACTCCTTGTAGATTCATGATTGTATGACTTGGATGTGGTCATATAATCACAAAAAAAGTATATCAATCGTATGATCAAAGTTAGCAGACCCCGTGAAATCCACAAACCAATCACGATCCTCATAAACAAAGTTCAAATAGTTACATAAATATTGTTCGTAGTAGGTTCGAGCAGACACATGAGCAGATGAGGCCTTGATAAATAGTCCTTTCAAGAGCATGGATCACAGTGGGGTCTCACAATCAGGTTTTGTGGAAGGGTATTGAGATGAGGTAATGAGATAGAAGCAAGGGAGAGTGCTCTATAGGAATGAGTATCTGGTGAAATGAATTGCTCTCAACCCCATTAAATATAGGGTATTCTGCATAATACCAAGCCTCTCCCAATAGACCAAGTGTTGCTGTTGATACTCCTTTTTTTAGAGGAAGGTAAAATGATAATGAAAGAGAACATTGGATATGCTAAAGTATCCTTTAAATTTAATAGAATTAAATAAATCTGGTTTAAGGGACCTACCTAGAATACCTACACAAAAGAAGGCCAGTGCATCTCCTACCAGTATAGCTTAATGGTGTAGCCCCTACATTGAGGACCTACACAACATACCTATGTTGTGGGACCTATGTGGAGGTATATGTTTTACACCCCTATGTGGGGTATATACGTGGAGGGTCAACGCTCATGACTAATGTGGAGAAATTCCTTTCGACTCACCCCCTCCTTGCCTATAAATAGGACCCTTGGGCTCTCCATTTCAACAACTAAAAATGTCGGAAGAACTATTGAAGCTCTCATTCCATAGCTCTGTCGCTCAGGTCCCCCTAATTTTCTCAGGTAGCTCTCGAAAATATGAGAGAAGAGGGAATTTAAAGGGATAAACAAGATCAATGTCCCTTCAAGTTCTAAAATAAAAGTTACCTATTTGATTACCCTCCTTTCATAAGAATTCACCTATGCATGGTCCTTTACTTAAGAAAAGGCCAGGATAAGATTTTTTGAAGGACATAAAGTGACACCCATGTTGATTAAGTAAAAACCTCACCCAGGTGTTGTTGTCCTGATAGTCAATTTCCCAAGGCATATTAATCATTCATAGGATTATCACAACAATATTAAGAATTTTTCATTTCCTCCTAAGACTAGCATGGAATAACTACATGGAATATTAGTGCAGTGTACCTATGAAGACCACCTATTTGAGCTATCCATTACACCCTCTTTTAAGCCACTCATGGCAGGGACACTCCATCCATGGGTACCTTGACTAAAAGCAACCATGTTGAAACCACAACTAAGACATCTGGGTTTATGAGACCATTGGGAAAGGCACATCAAAGTGTCTCCCATTTGGATTTGGATATTTATTTTTATGGGTTTCCCACACTCATATTACTAGAGGCTAAGCATTATCAGAGTGTCTATTGATCTAGATTTCCATGGTATCATAGACCCTTACCCAAGATACAATTTTGTAGATTACCCAATATTAGATTCTTTGGATATGACTCAAACACACCCTCCTCATCTCTGAGACCCTGAACCTCTAGTCCCCATTAAGAAAAGTGATGATCAAACATTATTTTCCATTCTATAGGAAATGATATCCTCCTCCTACTACAAAACCCTTTTTGGGGAATCCCTCCTATATTTATCCCCTATCCTTTCATGCCAGATCCAATGAACTTCACCTTCATTTCACATTGAAGGGTTCATTGCTCCGCACCCTCATTGACTGACACCCTAGATTTCTTCACCACAGGACCAACCTCTTCTATCAGTAGAGGAGAAAGTGTGTGGTTTGTTTAATGTTTCACATCCTATTTTTTCTCGCACCGAGAATGAGTCACATGGGCATAGAGGTTTTTCATGATCACAACAATCACCCAATCCACATCATATCTTGAACTTTGAGACCATGATGCCCACAATAATTGGGATACAAATAAATACTTCACCTAGGTCTTGAGATTAATTAAAATCCATCTTTGGAGTTCAATCCTAATTCCCCTAGTTTTGGAATCCTCTTAGGAATAGGCCCAAAACCCTAATGTCTCCATCAATTAAGAAATATCTCGTGGACCCTATTACAAGGGCATCATCTTCAGAAGTATGCCCGAACCTATTTATCTCAGAGGTCCATACTCCCATATGAGACTTATCAAACTATATGGCATTTGATTCCCATCCAACTAGGATATGTAGGAACCATCCCTAAGGTTCAAACCCAACACTCAAAATCAACCCTGTACTCCAAGGGCCACATTATCAGCAGGGTGTAATCCAACTTGGAAACTCATATCCTTTCCAGTTACCTGGGCTGCTTCCATCTAAGTCCCCCACCAAACTTTAACTGGAAAACTTCCACCTAGATATCCTTGCCACATGATGTTAAACTATATGGTTGGGTCCTTATCACATGACCTTAAAAGGCATGATGTGTCCCATTAATTATCACTGAACTATATGGGATCTGATTCTAATCACAAGGATATGTAGGAGTCGCATTTATGGGTATGTTCCCAACACCAAAATAACTTTTTCTCCCTAGGTGATGATAAATTCCATATTTTTCCGCTGAGTGTATTAAAAACTAGCATTTTCCTAACAAAAACTAATGAATCTCTAAGTAGTGTATGAGGGGATACCATTGACGGTGAACCTAAAATACATATATATATATATATCTCTCCATTTATGGATAAACCTCGAATACATATAGATGAATATAATTTCCTTACATGACAATAATTGATTGAAATTTTACATAGAATCCAACATTATTCTTTGTAAATTAATAAGGATTCATGAGCATATCCTAAATCTATAAGAGAGTCCTGAAGTATGTAATAATTCTCCCAAAAAGGGTGTGATGAGCCTGACCCCCATCCTCTCGAACAATGTGAGTTCTTAAGAATTGTGGGTCAAATCCATAACAAGTGCCTACCTTTAGAAAGAAGGTTTCTTTTGATATAGAACTGTTGGGTGTTTCCAAATCCATAAAAAACAATGTTGGAATCTATACATAAATAGTGATTCCTAACCATAACACATATTCCAAGGGAAACACATTCCAGAGTACTTTCAATGGATTTGTTTATGGAACTAGAAAGACCCAACAGTTCAGTATCCAAAGGGATCTACTTTCAAAAGGTAGGCTCTCATTAAGTATTTTGACCCACAATTCTTAAGAAATAACAATGTTCAAGGGGATGGTAGGTCAGGGTCATCATAGCCTTTTGGGGGGAATTATTACCTACTCTAGGACTCTCTAGTAGATTTATGATATTTTCATGAATCCTTATTAATTTTCCAAGAATAATGTAGGTTTCCCTAGAACATTTCAATAAATTATTATCATTTATAGAAATTATAATCATCTATATGTATTTGAGGTTTTTTAATCAATGGAAATATATATATGTATTCATGGTTCTCCATCAATGGTATCCTCTTAGATGATACTTATAGATTCTTTGGTTTTTATTATGAAAATTATGGTTTTTAAGCCACTCATTGGGGAACTCTGGAATTTATCTTCACCCAAGTAGATGTAAGTTGTTTTTTTTGTTTGGATCAAACCCAAAAATGAGGTTTATATGTATACTTGTGAAAGGAATTAGAACCCACATAGTTTAGTGCCACTTAATGGGACACATCATACCTTTTATGGTCATGTGATAAGGCCTCAACCATATATTTTAACCTAATGTGGAAAGGACATATAGGTAGAAGGTCCCTAGTTATTGTTTTTTGTGGGATGTATACTGATGAATCCTAAGGAACATGGAAAGGACTTGGGTTTCTGATTAAGATTAGACCCAAATGTGTCCTAAAGATAACGTGGTTGATTTTGATTGTTTTTTTGAACCTCATGGAGGCTTGTTTAGTATCCTATTTGGATTAATAAAATCCCTCATAGTTCAGTAAGTCTTGTAGGGGAGTATGAACCATTGAGATAAATAGATTGGGGCCTACTCCTAAAGAGGATTCACTTATAATAGGTTCCACGAGAGATGTCTTAACTCAAAGATATTTAAGGGGGACGTAATTAGGGGACGATTCCAAAGGAGGATGCATGAACTAAGGGAATTTGGGTTAGACTCATGAGGAGGATGTCCATTGAACTCGAGCCTATGAGAATACTTCCTACATATTCCAATTACGGTGAGAATTAGAGTTATTTTAGTTCAATATATGAGATGGATTGTGAAAATGTTATAATCATCAAGAATCTCTAATCCCACATGAGTCATGCTTAGTTTGAGAAACAAGAGGGTGTGAAATATTCAACAAACCGCACACTTTCTCCACCGCAGATGGAATAGGCTGATCCTATGATGAAAGAATCCATGGTGATGATGGAGGAGGGTATAGAGAAATAAACCCTTCAATGTGAAATGAAGGTGAAGTTCAGTGGGTCCGATCTGAAAGGATATGGGATTAATCTAAGAGTGATTCCCTAAAATGGTTACCATAGTGGGAGGAGGATATTACTCCCTATAGAAGGGAAAAAATATGTGATCATCACTCTTCCTACTGGGGACCGGAGGCTTTGGGTCTGAGAGATGAGGTGGGGAAGATAGAGTCCACTCCCTAGAATCATTGAATGGGAACTCCACAACATTGTCTCAAGGGTAAGGTTCAATGTGACCATGTATATCCAGATCCATAGACACTCTGAGAATCTATACCCTCTAGTAAGACAAGTGTGGGAAACCCCTAACCATAGATATCCAATTTCAGATAGGAGACACACTGATTTGACTTTCCTAGAGGTCTGATAATTCATAAGATCTTGGTGGAGGTTTGAACTTAGTCTCTTTCAGGAAAGGGATCCAAGGAAGGAGAGTCCCTACCATGAGTGGATTAAAAGAGTCCATAAAGTATACCTCACGTAGGAGGCCTGTTGAGTTATTCTGCATAGGTATGCCACATAGGTATTCCGTGTATTTCCTAGGAGGAACTAAAAAAAATAATATATGAGGATAATCCTATAAAAGGTAGATATGCCTTGGGAAATAGATTATCAGGACCAAAACACTAGGGTGAGGTTTTAAATTAATCCCCCTAGGTGACCATTGATGTCCTTGAAATAATCTCGCACATGTCTTCGCTTAATGAAAGGACCATGCATAGGTGACTTCTTTTTATGAAACGAAGGTCCTTTAAAAAGAATCTTGTATTTTAGACCTTGAACTGATTTTGATCTTATTTATAACTTTAAATTCTCTCTTCTATGATGTTATAGAGAGCAACCTAATAAAATTATGGGGGTTTGGGAAAAATAGTTATGCATTGATAGCCTAGCGAGTTCTTCCGAATTTTTTATATGTTGAAATGGGGAGCCCAAGGGTTCTATTCATAGAATTAGAGGAGGAATGGTTAAATAGAAGTTGTCCACATTGGTCATGGGTGTAGAACTTATCCATACATCCCCCACATAGGTGTGTAAAACAAATACCATCGTCTGAGTCCCCTGATATAGGTATGCTATGTAGGTCCTCGGTATAGGGGCTACATGTATAGGCTGTACTGTAAGGAGTTTCACTGGCATTCTTATTCATAGCTATGCTGCGTAGGTCCCTTAAACTATATTTATTTACGTACATTAAATTTCCTTGACACTTTAACATATCTAAGTCTCTCTTTCATAATTAGTTTTTGTTCCATAAAAGAAGAAGTGTCAACAGAAGCCCCCCCCCCCCCCCGAGGATTGGATCTGACTGAAAATAGTGTCTAGTCCTAAGGAACCATTATGGGGAAAATTATTATGGAATATTAATATAGGATTTCATAGGACCTCTGCATAGCTATGTCACATAGGGAATAAACATAGGTCATTCAGAATAGGTCGGTGGTGTAGGCCAATGGTGCCTACAAATATGCCCATTCATTTTCGATTTTGTGCTCTCTTATTTCTGGATTGTTCTCTTATTTCATAGATCATTTATCCAGCTTTATTTCATTGTGTTTTCGTGATGGTCATTTGAATATTTCTCAAGGTATATCCACCTATGCAACAGAGTTATGTGGGGTTATTTTATCGAAGCAGCTGCATAGGAGGACCTTGTCAAAGGACCTGTGATGGGTACTTTGTCAAAGTAATTACTCATGGGATGTCATCGAGGGAGTTGTGAATGTATTTCATTTTCCTAATTATTGAAATCCATTAAGTTAATATTTAAATTTTTTGAAGTAATGGTTCCAAATTATTGAGAAAATGGTGATCCTCTTATAGGAAATGGATCCCTTGATGGATTCCACTGAGGAAGAAAAATTCCTTAAACCGTAATGATGAAATCCATTAGACCAGACTATTATGACGTTGTTGATAATAACCTTCATGAGTTATAGAAGGCTCTATTCCATACCAACATTAATATCCTTAAATAAAATATCTACCTCTATATGGGAATGTACTTCTGCAAGACACCCACATTCCATCATATGAGAACTATTTTCCAAATACTTGGTTTTTGAAACACATCAACTACCATTGTATGAACATTACAGTGAGGGAAGTCCCTATTCAAGAGGGAATATTCCCTATTGTATGAATCCAATATCACAGTAGATGTGACCCTGATATGAAGGATCGTGTTGAATAACAAAGGCCGCATTGCTATGATTAATCCTTTCATGCATCAAAAACAGGTCAATCCAATGGATGGAAAGAAAATTGGGATCTCTACTCTTGAGGAGGAGTCATACCTAAATGGATGTGGTTGTTTTGTCTACACCAGACTTGTGATGATTTTATGAAAGAGATACATTATGTTCACTTTTATTAATATATCTAGGTAGGATAGGACAATGTTTACAAAAATGACATCATTATTGAATTACTGAGCCAATGGTGTTCGCAAAAAAATTATTTCCATTTGAGGAATGGTGTGGTCAACATCATTATTTGGGATGTCTTTAAAATATAATGGGTTCACATTATTGGGGAGATGTATGATGAATTAATCCCATAAACAACAACATGGGATGATTATGTGAGGACACCACCATTAGCTCATGAATTATTCATAATAGAAAACAAATTGTAAAAAGAAAATAAATATACTCCTTCTAAGGATGATATTCATGAAAGAGTGTGAATGGAACGTTTTTTAGAAGAAACTACAAAAGGATCTAACTTATGAACATCCTACCACTTTCCCAACTGTGGATAAATAGGGTGCTTCAGGCACATTTTAAACCATATTGGAGAGGGGTGATTACAAGAATTAGGGTTTGGTGACACCAAAGAATTCATTTCATGAAATTCTCTACAAAATTAAAGATATAATTATCATATTAACAAAAAATTTCAAGTATGTTTAAAGATGTGTCACCATTATGGAAGAACATGTAGTCAGGATTTCTATCTTCCAAAACAATTCTCTAAAATTACGGATAAGTGGAAATATCCACCCTCAAAAATTTCAATGTGGACTTCCAAGATTGATGATGAAAATGTGATGATTGATTAAATTTCAATTTATTAGTTTCATATTAGAAGACAATGTTTATTCACCATTTCAAGAAATTTAGATATCATTGAGAGATTTTATTTGAATGGTCACAAAGCCCAAATGGACTTATGGATAAAAAGTTATGGAACTCATAAGAATGATAAATTTTATAATGGAATTCACATCAGTTGAGTGGAGGACCTATGTGGAGGACCCATGATGCAGCATAATGTTTTCACCCCCATACGGAAGAGCTACATTGAGGAGCTACAAGGCTGACCTATTCTGAAAAAATCCATCCGAACATCCCACCTCCTTGCCTATAAATAAGACCCTTGTGCTCCCCATTTTATAGGTGGGAAGAGTTGGAAGAACTCCTGAAGATCCCATTGCATAGATCCTTCACCCAGTTTCTAAAAAACTATAATGTAATTCTTTAAAACTAGAGAAAAGATATAATTAAAGGGGGAAAGGTGGTTCGAACTCCCATCAAGGCTGAGAACAAATGGAGCTGCACTAAGGACCTGTACTAAGGGATAGTGTGGAGAACTTGTGTGGAGAACCTGTGCAGAGCACCTGTGTAGAGCACCTATGCAGAGTACCGAAATGAGGCACTTTGGTGGAGCACCTGTGTGTAGAACCTACGCAACAAACCTTGATAGAGCACCTACATGGCGAAACTGGGAAGTGCACACGTGTGACCCTAGTAGTCCATACGATGGGGGCTTGTGACTCACACCGATTCTCGGCATCACTGCTAGCCTATAGTCATGGACCTTTAGGCTAGTGCCTTCTCTTCCCTTACTAACCCCTATGAAAAATAGAGAGTCATACTATGATCTTTTCAATATGGATCAATGACATTTTGAATTTCAACCCTATACGTCCCAACATTCACCCTGAGGAATACCATTATTTGGGATAATCCTCCACAATCACTGAAATACCTTGATTCGACTTACTCCTCTTGGTTCATTTCGCATGTCATGAGTTGAAATTATCCTCTTATATTACACAAGTAACTTTATTCGATAAACTACTCAATAAACTCCTCAAACCTCATCACCTGACCCTTATGCCTAGTCAAATCACAAATGGGAATCCTCATTAGGAGTAAGCCTGAAACAATCCTCGAATTGGAATCCTATGTAGAAGTAATCCCCAACCAAACATTAAATGGGCATCCTCCTTAGGAGTAAGCCCCAACAAAAACTCAAATAGGAATCCCTCCTAGAGTAAGCCCCTATTCTTTCGAGTAGGACCCAATTACCTTCACTTTCATTTCATATTTAAGGGTTCATTGTTCAATTCTCTTTCTCTCCATCATCTTGGCTTCTTTCGCCATAGGCCTGGCCTCTTCTATCAGCGGAGGAGAATGTGTGTGGTTTGTTCAATCTCTCACATCCTCTTATTTGTCACACTGAACATGAACCACGTGGGCTTATATATTTGTGAGGATCACAACATCCACACAATCCACCTCAAATATTGAACTATGAGGACTCCATTTCCCATCATAATTGGAATACGTAGGAATCCTTCACCTAGGGAATTATCTCATTGGATATACTCTTCAGGAATATAACTTGAATTCCCTTAATTTGGGAATCCTCCTTAGGAGTAAGCACCGAATTAATCCCCCCTAAATCTCTATGAGTTAAGACATCTCTCCTTGACCTTGTTATAAAGGAACCCCCTTTAAGAGTAAGTCCCAACCTATTTCACTCAATGGTTCGTACACCCCTGGGAGACATACTGAACTATGTGGGCTTTGATTCCCATCCATGTTGGATACGTAGGAAGTCTCCATGATGTTCAAACCCAACACTCCGAATCAATAATGTTTGTTCTTGGGATATATTCCCAGCAAGGTCTAATCCAACTTGGAAACTCATATCCTTTGTTGTTTGCTTGGGATGCTTAAGAATAAGTCCCTCACGAAGCTTTGGCTAAGCACCTTATGCTTATATGTCCTTAACATATGACATTCAACTATACAGTTGGATCCTTATCAAATGAAAATAAAAGGTATGATGTGTCCCATTAAGCAGCACCGATCTAGGAGGGTTTTGATTCTTTTTATAAGGATATTTAGTTATCCAATTTTTTGGTATGATCTCAACATCAAAAAAACATCCATCTCCCTAGAAGACATTAAATTCCAGAGTTCCCCACTCAGTGGCTTAAAATCCAACATCATCATAACAATGACTAAAAAAATCTCTAAATAGTAAATGAGAAGATACAATTGATGGAGAACCTTGAATACATATGGTTATCTCCATCAATATTGAACCTTAAATACATACAGATGATTCTAAATTTTACACATACTAATAATTGATTGCAAATTTCTAGGGAAACCGAAGTTATACTTGGTAAATTAATAAGGATTCATGCACATATCTTAAATTTATACGAGAGTCCCAGAGTAGGAAATAATTCCCCCCCATAGGGTGTGATTATCTCAAACTCTCATCCCCTCGACCAATGTTAGTTCTTAAGTATCATTGGTCCAAACCTAATGAACACATGCCTTTGGAAAGTAGGTCCCTTTATATATTGAACCATTGTATTTTTTCAGTTCCATAAATAAATCAAATGGAAACCAACCTGATGTAGTGATTCCTAACTAGTACACACGTTCTGGGGGGAAAAAATGGAGAACCCGATGTGAATCCATAACCATGTTAATAGGTTAACCGATGAAAAAAACTATAAAATAGATGGTTGGTTATTCTCCATTGGGCCATTTAGTTTGAACCCATATTGAAACAAAATGGTGAACCTGAGGTGATTCCTTACCCAAGTTGATATTGTTACCCATATGTCAGGGCCCTACCAGTTGATAAAGTAGGTCCAAATAAAGGAATCAATCATGCATGTGTTCATATAAAATATGCTTCTTTAATGGATTTAATTGTTTGTATTTTTCAAATATTTAGGAACTTTTTTTAGAACTCCCATTATTCCAAATGGATTACTTCATGTTTTCACTCATGAACACCTTGGTTGCTCCTCAAGAAGGATTCTCAACTGCTCAAATGACATAATCACCAACTCAGTGTCTTTGATGTTGGGAATCCAATTCATTGGTCAGAGAGTACCATCAACATGGTACCATCCCAACCATTGAGGTTTCTCTAGAATCCGTCCAAATCAAGAGTAACCCATGGTCATACACTCAACAGTGACCAGTGGTTCAGAAGCAGACGGTGCCAACCACCGTCTTCAAACGTTTTAGGAGTTTATACTTGAAAAACAATATGAATCCCTCCACTATGATAGGGAGGTATACCAAGAGGCCACCCAAGGCCTCAACCTAAAGACATAGGGGTCCTTCTTAATGAATACTTCCAACACCCACTACTGCCAAGACCGCGCAGTCGAAAGCCCTCAACATGATGTTGGTGTTATCTTTGGTTGTTTATCCCATGTCCCTCAGACCCAGGAACACATGATGAACCACTGAGGACAACATCTGACCAACAGGGAGTAGGTTCCTACCTACCCCCCAGAGAAGTCCATCAACACAACATGGTGGAAAAACAATGAACGGGAACATACAACCATCCACCTTAATTACGTCAGCCATCATACTCATCTGGTGGCACCAAACCAATCCCTCCATTCAAATCTATTGGAGTACCATGAGAAGAAACAGAAACCTGCTTACAAACTATCATCCAGTCAATATACTTGTCTCGTTACATTAAAGGAATCCTTCTAATCAAATATGGTGTCAAGTTGTATGCAGGAACATACACTTACCTGCACTCACCATTCTTGCTAGTAGTCTTTTCTGTCAGCATTTAAAGAAGACTATCGGTTATTCTTGGACGAAAATAGCTAGTAGGAAAATACACACACCAGCATCTATCAAGACTACCAACAGTCTCTTCTAGTAGCACCCGGAGAAGTCAGCTAGAAAGTTCTGACAAAAAACCTAGGGTGGACACAATTCTCTACCCCCGGACATGAGTTCTGCCAATATCCACTTATATGAAAGGGTGGAAAAAAGCAATTACAAACACCAAATCAAGATATATAATGGACATATATTCCCAGTTTGGAAGCTAAAGTCACCAATCACTTTTTAGTAATGGTGAAAGGGTAGACATAAATTCCTTACCTTATCCTGGAAGCCTTCCAAAATACCATAATGGAAATTTCAATAGTACTAGAGGGAAGGACACATAATTTTGTCCCCACACATGGGATGACTCCTCAACATGCCATCCTAGATCAGATATATACCTTTTTTCCAGTCCAAGAGGGTTATGGTTCATAATCCCACAAATCATACAGACTACCAGATTATGAATATACACTCATTCCAATTAATGTTAATCATCATATTCTAATGGTCATTACAAGTTAGGCACATACACCTTCCCAGGATAACCATTTCTCCAAACAAGTGGACACAATTAAGTTAAAGAGAGCATCTGAGAAGAAGTATCACCAACCACTATTGGAAAATCAATAGTCAATTTGCGATATGGCTCCTCTTAATACTAGAGTTCTTGAAGCCCTAAGACATTTATCTACAATAGCTCAAGATCCTACCCTCCCATTTCTAAATTAAGGGAGTATTATTATTAATACTAAAGTTCCTCATCAGATACTTCATCATGAAGGCTTGTTTCATAACAATTCAGTCAATTTAGAGAACCAATCTCTAGATGAGATTTGTGGAAACCCTCTGTGAGGCCTGAAGATCAAGGACTAAGATTATTTATCCCTTGCTGTAATCCACAATGTTGGTCCTTCCCATGATGGCATTCACATAAAAAGTTCTTTCCACAGTATTGTTTTACATTGTCATGATAATTCTCCAATTGACAATATAATAATTATAAACCTCTCTAATCACGCAGCACTTTCCCACATAAGGATAGTCATGCCCAACGCCATATTACTAATAGGTGAAATACTTTATCAATCAGAATATTTTCCTAGGTGATGGTCATTCTTTGAACCTCCCTTTGGTCTTTGGCCATCTAACATAGCAGTGGAAAAAACAACCGACACTATTTCTTGTGATAAAACTATTGATAATAATCCACTATGGTTGGACCATGTTGAGAAAAATCTAGACAAATATGAGGAGGATATGTTGAATATGTGAAAAAAACTAGATAAGGGAGAAATACCAGTTATGTTCTGGTCTTTGGAAACCTCTCAATAAAACATTCCAGAATTGATGGAAGAAGATTTCATTCATGATATCTGCCTCAACCTATGGAATGCTCTTCATCATCTGAAAGCAATAGTATTACCATATGATGAATATCAAAGTCATGTAAAGGTAATAGAAGGGTTACATCACCAAATTGAATTTTCATCTCTCCAGGTTTCCCGACATTAGTGGTTGAGAAGAAAAAATTATACCTTCAATGTTCCTGCCTCAATGAATTATAGATGTTCTGATAATTGATTGCAGAAAACCCAACTGGTGTTCATATTAGAGAATGGGGTCCACACAAAGTATTTAATTTCACTGCACTCCAAAATTAGCATATCCCATAGAAATTGTTCTCATGAAATGTTATTTCCCTAGGCCAGATACAATAAAGTAATTCTATTCATTATTGAAGAAATCCTCAATAAGAACATGTATCAAATGGTTTTCACCAAATTCAGGCCCAAAGAGAGAAAACTATCAAGTTATTTTTGCATCAAGCATTTGAGAACAATAACTAGGCCTCCCACATAGAAGATTTAAGCCATAAGATTTAAAAAATTTCTAATATAGAACAACGGTATTCTGAAAAAGGCGATTTAAGTGGTTACCAGATAATGCACCCAGCAAATGTTCAGACTATAATTCGTAAAATCAGAAGAGAATATGCGCTAATATCATTCATAACAGATCAGGATCCACCCCATACTACAAGGTTGGTTTTTTTAACCCATCCATCAAATTCAAAATGCAGAGCCTAAAGGATTGATGAAGAAGAAAAAGAAATGCCCCAGGCTATAGAGATGGGGGATTTTTCACATTTACAATCCTCTCCTCATCGGAAGTCATTTTTTACTGATTAGGGAAGAATCCACAAAGTGAACGCACAACTGAGCTATCCAAGGATTCCCTTCTGATTAAATTCCATAAAAATATCCTTCAAAAATAACCATATAGGAGAAAAAAGTCTCATGGAGGGCACAAAATAAGAAGGAGATCGTAAAAAGATACTAAATAAATGTCAACAATGCATTATGCATTAGTAAATATCATTATTTCTATTATAACAACCCTACTCTTTATTACACACTTAAAAATGATTTATTACATAAACTTGAACTTAAGACAACCTTGAGGATATAAAGGTCTAGTGTATTGGGAAATTAGGAACATTACATAACAACTTAGAACATAAAACACAACATCTTTATTCAAAACATACTTTACATGACCACAACATTCCCTCGTACTTAGCATTTCATGAGATAACCTGAGGACATGCATAATAAAAGGGTGAGTTATAAAGCCCAGTATAGGAGTAAACAAGGTATAACATGAAAAATATTTTACATGTTAGGAAATAGACATATCAATGGATAAAAAGATAAACATTAATATAAAGGCCTAATATAACATGAGTATAATTACATGGAAATGTGCAACAACACTTAACAAGGTATTAGCATGAGCCAAGGCTCATGGCACCTGCAGCATGAGTGAACCCTCATTGAAATTAAATTAAAATTAATAAACCCTCATTTCACTTAAATTAGAATGAGTAAAACCTCAATGCACTTGACTTATCATGATACTAATCTTTACCCAATGCATTGGAGAGAAATCAAGGCTCACCATTCTTAAACATTTCATTTCATGCATAAGTGTGCCACATGGATCATACAACATGTAATCACTCTACATCATCATTTATTACAAGATAAATGAATTTAGAATACATACATGAAACTCATTAAACAATAATTAAACTTTCATTAATTTTAATACCCTTGATAGAGAAATGGGCATGGTATTCACTACACAATGACTTTGTCTTGGAAAATCGTGGTGCAATTCTGGTTGCATAACGACGTGAAATAAAAATTCATAAAAATTGTTGATGAGAGATAAAGTGATTTCTCATCATATATACATGAAATGGACAGTAAGTGGATCATATAGATCCATTTCCCAAAAATGATAATTTAATTATATTCATGATACAAAATAATTTCTTCAATATAAATGATTAGAGAGAAATTCCTTACGGAATTTTGACATGGTAACAAGCGTACATGGGAGGGATTAGTGAGAGGGAAAGGGGGTATCTCATTATTCAAAAATAAATGGAGAATTGTGGGGGTGGTTCTAAATAAAATCCCAAAATTATTAATTGAAAATAAAATGGCATAAAAATGTAAATAAATTTGGACAAAAATGAGAAAGGAAGAAATTCCTTACGAATTTCGGCATTGTAATGGGTATAAATGGGAGGAATATATGAGAGATAAAGGGATATATTATCATTAAAACATAAAAATGACATTATAGGAGTGGTGATAAATCATACCCCCAACATTTATAATTAAAAATAAAAGGTCATAACAATATTATGAAACATGGATAAATTGAGAAAGAAATGAATCCCTTACTTGGAAGTGTCATCCCAAAGGCTTGGGGGAGGCTTGAGAGAGGATTCTTGGGAGGATTCTAGAGAAAGAAGGGAAGAGGTTGGACTAACTCCAAAGGCTTTGAGTGAATATTAAGTGGGATATTGGGTTGGTTTATATTGGAAAAGATAGAGAATTATTTATTATTTTGGTTTGGAACACCACACGTTAAACTAATCAAACCCACAAACCAACCCATGGTTTTTCCCACGGATCTTTCCAAAGGGGAGTGGAAAAAAATATTTTAAAAGGCCAATGGCCAAACATCTTAAAATAATAGGGTTTTTTATGTGGAGGTGAGTCACACTCTCAAGGAAATCAATTTAAAAAGTTAAAATGTTTTATAAGTCTTGTAGGGTCCACTAAGGATTTTTAAAATAAAAAAAAAACCTAAAATCACATTATTTTAATTTTAAAACATATATTGACCGAACATAATGTTTATAGTATCTTATTTCATCACTATTGAGTCATTATGATTTCATAAAATACATTATATATTTAAATGATATTTAATTTTTACCCAAACATTCGACTGTCTCAAAAAATAATGAAAATTCACCGTTGGATAATTTTGACATCCTGATTCAAAAAATAATATTCCTTTTATCTAAATAGTTTTATAAATATGTGAATTTTTAATTTTAAAATAAAAATTGACAATTATTGAAAATTCATGGGTTTCAACAAAAAAATATCTTTCAAACATTAATAAAAAACATAATTGTATTCATAATAATTATACAGTTTTTTTTATTATATAAAATTAATTTAGTAATTATATTTAATAAATATATTGTTCCATTCAAAAATAAATTAATTCATCAAAATATATTTCTTAATTAACTAAATTTTTTATTTTTGCATTAAAAATAAATTACAAAGTTAAAATAATAAAATGAATGTATATTTTTTATAAAAAATAATGTACATGTTCATAGTACTAGGGTATTGTTAGATAACCCCTGATAAGACCAACATGGGACCGATGGGTAAGGTGTGTGATGGTAATAGAATCTTGGGGTGGTTCAGATAACATCTCTTGGGTGGTAATCTCAATCAACTTCCAATTCTCCCATAGAGGGTTTCGTTCAAGCTTAATGTTTCAATGCTTGGCTTGGGCTTGGTCAAGAGTGAAGCCAAATGATGCCACCTCCTTTCTGAGCTCTGAAAAATGTGGTTCGTATAGAGAAATTCTGTTGGATTAGTCCATCACTTCCTTTTCTTGAGTAAATTGAATTTGTTAAAGCCCTATATTTATACTAATCATGTGATCATTGTTCAATGACTATATTAGAAACTTTCACAATTCTTGACGGTATTTTAAAATCTGAAAACATAAAACAAAAAAAGTGCATATGTTATATAACCATTTCACTTAATAATACATTTAATTAGATCAAGGGGAATTTTCATTAATAAAAGTTTGCGTTGTTACAGTCTTCCGCCATTAAGAAATTTTTCTCTTGAAATTTCCTTTTCCCACAATAAAATAGATGTAGGTAACTCTGCTTCATCACTTCCTATGATTCCCATGTCGCTTCTTCAAACTTTTGGTTTCACCAAAATAGATTGGGGAGGGGCATTGTTCTATTTCGTAGAACTTTTTCTCTATGAGCTAAGATCTTCACCAGCTTCTCTTCAAAAGAGAGGTCATTCTCCAAAGGTTCCACTTCTGTATTGAGTATATGCGATGGGTCAGGTATGTACTTCCTCAAGAGTGATACATGGAATACATCATATACTTAAGATTGGTTATGCGGGAATGCTAGTTGATAGGCCACTGCTTCCATACGGTCAAGGATCTCAAAAGTGCCAATGTACCTTGGACTAATATTTCCCTTCTTCCCAAATCTCATAAATCTCTTCCACAGTGACATGCTTAGGAATACCATGTCTTCAACATCAAACTCTAGGTCTCGTCAACGATTATCAATATAGCTCTTTTTTCAACTCTGAGATGCTTTAATGTGCTGATGGATGGTCTTAACCTTCTCCACCATCTCATCGACTATTTCTATACCAAGGGGTTTTCTCTCCTCAACTTCATCCCAACATGCCAGTGTTCTACACCTCTTCACATACAGGGCCTCATAAGGACCCATTTTGATGCTTGAGTGGAAACTGTTATTGTAAGGGAACTCAACCATAGGAAGATATTGATCCCATCCTCCTTTGAAGTCCATTGAGAACACTCTCAACGTGTCCTAAAGTGTTTGGATAGTCCCCTCAGTTTGAACATCAGTTTGAGGATGATATGCCATATTGATGTTCAACTCAGTATCCTGATCATATTGAAGACTCTTCCAAAACATAGAGGTGAATCTTGGATCTTGATCGGATACAGTGGATTGTGGTACTCCATGCATCCTTACCACATCTCTGATGTATATCATTGTCAGTTGATCCAGTGAGAAATCTTATCGAATAACAATGAGGTGTGCAGTCTTTGTAAGAAGATCCAAAACAACCCAAATAGCATTGCTTCCTTTGGATGACTTCAGAAGTCCGGTGACACAGTCCATGGTGATATTCTCCCATTTACATTCTAGTATGTGTAATGGTTGTATCATCCCCTTAGACTTCTGCCCCTCATCCTTTACTTTTTGATAGACCAGGCACATTGATGTGTAATTATAGATCTCCTTCTTCTTGTTATCCCAATAATAATTCTCTTGAAGATATTGATACATCTTTTTGTTTCCTGGGTGAATGGAGAAATTCGAACTGCGTGCATCATCCAAAATTTCCTTCTTTATCTAAGGACTTGATGGAATATTTAGATTTTTCCCAAATTTTATATCTCCTTATTCATTGACATTGAACTCCGAGGATTTCCCTTTTCTAATAGTTTCCACTTTCTTCTGAATTCCCATATCATCCTTTTGAGCATCATTTAACCTTTCCAAAAGAGATAGACGAGTAATAATTTGTGAAAGGACCGATGAAGCTCCCTACTTTATGATTCCCGTGTCCATATTAACCAAATCTATGAAGATTGGATCCTTTTCAATTCTCATTAAGGATTTAATTTTTGGGTCCTTTATACCTAGAGCATCTTCCACCTTGTTCATTGTCCCAAGGTGGTAATTTTCACGACCTGTCCTCGGGGCCCGTTCTGTGACTACCCCAAGCCCACCTTTCATAGGCCAGGGGCTAGTGACAAGCACCAAGGCATGAATCCCGGTAAAAAGGGAAGTCATTTACTTTCTAAATTAAACAAACACCACAGAGAAATCAAGATGAAGAAGTAAACACTAAGTAAAACTGGGTACAACAGTAAGTGCATAAAAGTAAATGGGCTAGAATACAAACCCAATCTAAAAGTAAAGTACAACTCGAAAGGGAAAACAACAACTGAATGTAAAGCTGAAACGTCGAGCCACCCATTGGAAGTCCCACCTGAAGGGTGAGTATAGATAGCCTCCACAGCTCCTCGGGTCCAACCGTCCACTCCGAGTACGTCCCGCCCAGTGGTCCACCTCCGGGTACCGACCTGCTCCGCAAGCCTCAACCGCGATCAGCGCTGTCGGTCGTCTGCAACCAACACAACGTAGTGCGGGCATAGCCCATGCAAGGGTGAGTATAAGGTACTCAGTAGGGACTTCGAGATCCCCGGAGGACTCCCAAAATCCACAAAGGATAATCCAAAAAGGAAAGATACAAACATGAAGTAACGTCTGACACTACTTAGGTATATGCCCATACATATACCTAAGTCATCAATTCCAGTTCGCTCCAACCTCCGAGGCCAAGCACAAACCAGTCCAAACAGAAAAGAAAAACGTAATCCACACAGGATGGCACAACACAATCCACAAAGGAAAGCAAAACAAGATTCAGCTCACACAGGTATACTTCTTCGTAAGACGATAAAGAAGATCAGATTTAGCCACTGATTCATCTAAGCTGTCGGATCCACAAACGATCGATAGGTACTAACCCCCATAATGACTCACACAGGATCAATAGGAACTAACCCCCGCCATGACCCATAAAGGATCTGACCCACAGAGGATTGATAGGTAACTAACTCCTGCAATGACCCACAAAGAATCTGACCCACACAGGATCGATAGGTAACTAACCCGCGCAAATACCCACACAAGATCGGACCCACACATGATCTGTAGGCATTGGCCCACACAGGACCGCTGAGCGCTGACCCACATAGGATCGGACCCACAGAGGATCTGTAGCACTGATCCACATAGGATTGCTGAGTGTTGTAGTCGTCGCCGTCGAATCCACTGAGGATCTCTGTACAGTCGTCGTCATCGTCGCAGTCGCAGCTAGCTCTAGGATTCCCGCACACAGCAAGCTCATTCGGGAGGGTCCGCTCCACGAGCCGAGAGGCTGATACATCAACCGGCACATATTCCAGATTTGATGTATACAAAAGTTCTGTATCGGCAACAAAAACTCAACGTCACAGACGGCACGTCAATCGGACGCCCGGTCTGAGAGTTATCGGCTTTTTCGTCCCAGGGGCCCGGTTGGTTTTTAAGTCAAAACCAACCCGACCATACTCCACTTGTGTCCAAATCTCGATCGGAGAAATACAAAAGATCCGTATCACTTAGAGGAATCCACCAAAGTCGATGGTACGTCAATCGGATGTCCGGAGCTCAAGTTAAGAGTGTTTCCACTCCGAGGGCCCGGTTGGTTTCGTGTACGAACCAACCCGGCCAAACCCAAAGTACTCTGAAACCTTGAGTGTAATATATCTAAATGGCCGTCTCGATCCAAAGATCACATCGTCACTGATGGTGCGTCAATCGGAGGTCCGTAGCCCAAGATATGGGCAAAAGTCTGAAATGGTCCGAAAACGGGGGGTCTAGGCCCAGACCGACCCGGCCCAACCCCCCCCCCCCCCCCGGTCGGCCCGAACCGGGTCGACCCGACCCGGGTCCAGATCCGACCTGGCTGGGCGCGGCCTGGGCGCGACCCAGCTGGCACTGGCCGGGTGGCCAGCGGGTCGGCTCAGCCATTACGGTCGAGCGAAGTTGGGGGCGCGTTGCCCCCACATGGAGAGACCGCGGCCCCGCGTGGGGCCGCCCTTGCCAGCAGACACGGCCGGTTGCCGCGTCCCACTCCCTCCGGTCCCGCGCGGTCGCGGGACCGCGGCCTCATCCGTGGCGGCTCCTCCCGGCGGCGCACCGGGCGCCGCCGCCCCCTGCTGCCGTGCTGGCGAGGCGCGCCGGCGGGCCGTTCCGTGGACCACCGGATGAGTTCTGGTGTTCGGAATTGCTTGTCGTCTTCGCCAATGGCCCTCCCGGGGCCCGTCCTTCACTGTGAGGACCTCACATCACCTGTACGGCCTGATTTGTCATCATCCGCCAATCTTCTCACCAAGAACGAAGAGACGGTGGGTTCAGACTTGTTCGTTGGTCCGCACCCACCGTGTTAGCTGTTTTAAAAAGTCTTCCGACAAAAAATTTTAAACATAATCCATGGGTATAAAATCACAAAGATTTAAATGCACCTTTTGAATTCATGTCGAGGGTATAATTCACAAAGAATTTAAAAGAACCGCAATCCCCTACCTCAATGAGTTGTTGATCGAAGATTTTCGCAGGGGAAAGAACGTTGTGGAATAAGCATCACAGAAGGTGGATCGTCGGTGTCACGGTACACAGCGTCGCGTCGTCGATCTCCAGGGGTTCGGCGTTCTTCGTCACCCTTCGTCGGAGGCCGGTGTTCTTCGCGTTCTTCGCGAAGGAGGATGAAGATCTTCAAGCCTTAGAGTCTTCTTCAAATCCTCTCAACAAGCCACCCTCAAGTAAAACAAGTGTTGGTATTATTTTATTCCCGATGCCAACAATTTGAAATTCAAAGATAAGAAACGAATAATTAATTCAACGAATTAATTGTAACGACTTAACTACCCAATTAATGAGGCGTTTCTTAACCCAAATAAATGCACGGTTGACTTTATTTAAAAAGGGGGGTTGCGGGTGCATTACTTAGGAGGGAAGAAACTGTGGGGCTCATGCGGGACCCACCTCACAAATATCCAACCAAGTGGGTAGGATATTTTGGGTCCCATATTATCCACTTAACTTAGGTTAAGTGGCTTTAAGTGAAATAAAAAATAGTGTCGCACCACTTTTATTTTATTTCTTAACTTAACCACAAAAAATTAAAAACCACACCCGAGAAAACGTAACTCCGAAAGAGGCGTTTCTAAGAAAATACCGGTGCTGCGATTCCATTGGTGCCCTTGGAATTCGATTCTGAGCACCGGTTCCAAAGTTAGAAAAACCCGCTCATTCGTTCACTGAACGTACTCGAGCTAAACTTCGGAAAAAATGATTTCGGGCACGTCGGGCCTCGGAATCAGGTGCCGTCAGAAACTGCGTTCTTGTAAAATTCCCAAAAAAATTAGAAAAAAAATCCTTGAATTTTATGGGTCTTTACATCACTCCCACCTCAGGGCTTTACGTCCTCGTAAAGATACATAAAAAACTATGGAAACAAATGTGGGTACTGAGCACGCATCTGAGCCTCCCGCTCCCAAGTGCTCTCCTGGAGGTTCCCGTGCTGCCATCTGATGTGCACTAGAGGAATCGACCGTCCACGTAGGAGCCGCTCCTGTCGATCCTCAATCTCCATTGGGACCTCCGCAAAAGTCACCCCATCATCAATGTCCAGCTCCCCATGGTCAATGATATTCATCGGGTCGTGCACTTATCTCCTCAACTGAGATACGTGGAAGACGTCGTGCACCCGGTGCAACTAAGGTGGTAGAGCCAGGTGATAAGCAACCTCGCCAATCCTGCTGAGGACCTGGAATGGTCTGATGAAGCGTGGAGACAACTTGCCGCCTCAGCCAAATCTCCATAATCCACGTCGAGGTGAGACACGCAAGAAGACGTGGTCGCCATCCTCGAACTCAAGTGGCCTCCGCCTCCTGTTAGCATAAGACTTCTGTCGGCTCTGAGCTGTCCTCATCCGCTCCTGGATGACCTAGACCTTCTTTGTCGTGGCCTGGACCATCTTCGGTCCCACAAGTGCTGACTCCCCAGGGTCTGTCCAGCACATAGGAGACCTACAAGGTTGGTCATACAACGCCTCATATGGTGCCATCCCGATGGTGGAGTGGTAGCTGTTGTTGTACGCGAACTCCACCAAGGGTAGGTGGTCCTCCCAACTACGACCAAAGTCGAGGACACATGCGCGGAGCATGTCCTCGAGAGTCTAAATGGTCCTCTCCATCTGACCATCTATCTGAGGGTGAAAGGCGGTGCTCAGACGTAGCTGCGTCCCGAACGCCTCCTGCAACCCCTTCCAAACCCGGGAAGTAAAGAGAGCATCTCGATCAGAGACGGTAGATGATGGAACACCATGAAGCTGTACAATCTCTTGAATGTAGAGACGTCCCAAGCTCTCCACTGAGCCCTGCTCTCTGATGGGTAAGAAGTGTGCTGACTTGGTGAGTCGGTCGACAATCACCCAAATGGAGTCGTGACCTCTGGAAGTGCATGGAATTCCAGTCACGAAGTCCATAGATATGTCGTCCCACTTCCACTCCAGAACCTCCAAGGGTTTTACCAAGCCTGCTGGAACCTGGTGCTCTACCATCACCTACTGGTAGGTGAGGCATTGAGAAACAAACTCTGCCACAACCTTCTTCATGCCCGGCCACCAGTGCTGTCGTCTGAGATCCTGGTACATCTTTGTCACTCCAGGATGTACCGCCAGGGGAGAAGTGTGAAACTCTATCAGCACCTCCTCCCGTAAAGCAACTGGTACCAAGGTACATTCTCTGAAAAGGACGTCGTGCTCTCCTCTTACAGAGAATCCATCAGGTGCATGTCCTGAGGATATCTGCGCATGCCGCGTCTCACAGTCGGCGTCCCCACACTGTGCCTCTCTGACCCGCTGCAGTAGTGGAGGAGTGACTGTGAGAGAATGGAGGAAGGCTGCTCCATATCTATCCATGAAGGATATCTGCAAAGTGGATACCTTCTTTGTCGCCTCCTCAAGTAGCTGAATGCCCATCCTCCTACTGAGAGCATCGGATACTACGTTCCCCTTCCCAGGAGTATAGACTATCTCAAAGTCATAGTCCTGGAGGAACTTGATCCATCGTCGCTATCTCAGGTTCATGTCCTTCTGAGAGAAGATGTACATGAGACTCTGATGGTCAGAAAAGACTATAAAGTGCTCTCCCATTAGATAGTGTTGTCATGTCTTCAGAGCGAAGACCACTGCAAATAACTCCAGGTCATAGGTGGTGTAGTTATGCTCATGCAGCCTCAACTGACGTGATCCATAGGCGATCACTGCCCGCTCCTGCATCAGGAAACATCCGAGTCCGGTCCCTGATGCATCGTAGTAGACTACGTACCCTACTCCCTCCTCCAGCAACCTCAAGATAGGTGCGCTGGTCAATCTCTATCTCCGCTCCTGGAAGCTCTGCTAATATCTGTCTGACCACACAAAGGGTTTCCCCTTCTTCATCAAAGATAAGAGTGGTTCCGCAACTCTGTA
This sequence comes from Viscum album, assembly GCA_963277665.1. NCBI lineage: Eukaryota > Viridiplantae > Streptophyta > Magnoliopsida > Santalales > Viscaceae > Viscum > Viscum album. The sequence goes on from OY728145.1 coordinate 13,429,522, forward strand.
GAAGTATGGCACAAATCTTCGATAGTATCCAGCTAGTCCCAAGAAACACCGCACCTCTGTTACGCTCCTGGCTGGCTCCCAATCTATCACTGCCTCGATCTTCGCGGGATCCACTGCAACTCCCGCCTTAGAAATGACGTGTCCCAAGAAGAGGACCTCGCGTATCTAGAACTGACACTTCTAGAGCTTAACATAAAGCTGGTGTTCTCGGAGTCTGTCAAGTACAACCCGCAAGTGGTAGGCGTGCTCCTCCTCAGTGGTCGAGTATATGAAAACGTCGTCGATGAAGACCCTGACAAATCGATCGAGGTATGGCTGAAAGATCCTGTTCATGAGGCCCATGAACACTGCTGGAGCATTGGTTATGCCAAATGGCATAACCAAGAACTCATAGTGGCCATACCGACATCTGAAGGTCGTCTTCTGCATTTCCTCGTCCTGAACTCTGAGCTGATGATAGCCTGACCTGAGGTCTATCATTGAGAACCATCGTGCTCCCTTGAGCTGGTCAAAGAGGTCATCAATCCTCGGTAGCGAATACTTGTTCCTCACAGTCACCTGTTTTAGGCGGCAATAGTTGACACAAAGTTGCAATCTCCCGTCTACCTTCTTGGCGAACAATATTGGGGAAGCCCAGGGTAAAACACTGGGTCGGATGAATCCCTTGCCCTGCAAGTCCTCCAACTGTACCTGTATCTCTCGAAGCTCGGCGGGAGTCATCTGATATGCTGGGGTGGATATCGGGGCTATCCCGGGGTACAGATCAATATAAAAGTATACCTCTCTGTGAAGAGTTAGTCCTAGAACGTCGTCGGGAAAGATGTCTGCATACTGATCCACCACTGAAGGAAAACTAGGACTCCGCACGTCAACTGCTCCTAGGATGAGGCTAGCCAACTGATGAGTGATGGGTTGTCCACTCCTCTGCGAGAGTCCATCCTGTGCTGCGAAGGCTCCCTTCTCGCCGGTGAAGGTGAACCTTCTCCCGTCGGTGTGTACACGTCGCACCTTGAGCCTAATACATTCAATCTGAGCATGGACTGTAGATAACCAATCTATGCCCAAGATGACGTCGTAAGGCCTCGACGCCGCTACAAGAAGATCCCAGCCGAAGCTCTCGCCTCCTAGAGTAAGCTCACACTACCAGCACCAGTACGTAATCATCGAGTCTGCTCCTAAAGGAGTCTCTAGCCGTAAGGATCGAGCTAACGGCTCCATCAGAATCTCTGAGCTCCGAACAAGGGCAGCGGCTTTGAAAGAATGACTCACTCCTGCGTCTATAAGAACTGCAGCAAGGGTGGAATAGACATAGATAGTACCTCGAATCATCACGGGCACACCGTGGTCATAGGCCTCCGCTGCCTGGAGCTATGCCTATCTCTTCCCACCAGCTCCCTGTGGTCGGGGTGGACCCCCTGGTGGTGGTGGTGGTAGATCCTCAAAGCATCGCCCACCACCTGATACTCGGCCAGCTCCTCTTCCTCGTATGCCTGCTCCCTGCGGACCACCGCGGTCGACCCTCTGCCTCTACCTGGGTGGCCCCTCAACCGTCTACTGCTCCTCGGCATGGCGGGTCGGGCAGTCATGAGCCATGTGGCCCTGCCCGCCGCATGCGTAGCACTGTCTGCCTCTCGGAAGACTGGCTCCGCGCTGTGTTCCCCGCACTGCTGAGCCAGTGTCCTGAGGTCGTCTACCTGAGGGTCTGGTCTGCCTGGACCCATGAGTCATCCGTCGACTGCCTGATCCAGAAGACTCTCCTACCTGCCGCCCTAAGGTAGGTCTCGCTGCTAATGTAGACTCAGCAAGAAAGCTCTCGATCAAAAGGGATCGCTCCAGTACTCCTGCCTGAGTCGGAATGCTGAGGGAGAATAGTGATTCCCTGATCTCATGCCTCAACCCCTGCTCAAAGGTCTAGGCCCGGAAGAATGTGTCTCGTACCATGTCTGTCGAGTAGTGCGAGAGATCGGTAAATCTCGCCGAGCACTGGGCGACCGTCAAGCTTCCCTGTCTTAGCTGTAGAAGCTCCTGGATGCCCACCGCACGGAGGGTGGCTGGGATGAATTCTGAGTGGAAGAGGCTCTCAAAGTCCGTCTAGAGGAGAGATGCCTCATCGTGCACCTAGAGCATCAAGCTCCACCATCAGCCCGCTGCCGCGTGCAGTAGGCTCGCTGTGAGGATCACCATGAGGTCTGTTGGTGTCCTCACTAACTTGAAAACTCGTACCACTGCCTCCAGCCAATCCTCGGCTGCCCAGGGATCCGTCTCCCCACGGAACCTAGGCGGACGCTGGCACTGAAACTCGTGCAGTGCACTAAGGCAACATGTATCATCAGCGGCTGGGACTGGTAGCATCGGTGGCTCGGCGGGTAGAGGTACCGCCGGTGCCTCAGCTGTCAAAGGGCCCTGTACCGAGGCCTCATCGCTCGGTGGGCTGTCGTCACGCGCAACTCTCGGAACCCTAGCTGGCTGCCGTCGTGGGGCCATCCTGAAAAGAAACAGGTGTGCCACGATCAAACAGTATACCTGGTGAGCTGAATAATTTAATCACAAAGAAAACTTGAAACACACATGCAATCAATGTTTTCATGCATTAGGTCAGAAATCAGAAGTCAGGGTCTTGGTGTACGGATATGTCGGCCACCGCACCAACACTGGAATCCCTGGACTGATAACCACACCCAATACTCTTAACATTATTGCTTCACATAGAAAAATATCAGAGTCTTGAGTTCTGCAGTAGAAACGAACTCCTCTGATACCAATTAGTCACGACCCTTCCTTGGGGCCCGTGCCATGACTACCCCAAGCCCGCCTTCCATAGGCCAGGGGATGCCGACTAGCACCAAGGCGTGAATCCCAGTAAAAAGGGAAGGAATTTCCTTTGTAAAGTTCACAAACACTACAAAGAAAGATAGCAGAAGAAGTAAACACTAAGTAAAACTGGGTACAACAGTAAGTGCGGAAAAGTAAGTGGGCCAGAATACAAACCCAAACTGAAAGTAAAGTATAACTAGAAAGGGAAAACAGAAACTGAAAGTAAAGCCGCAACATCGAGCCGCCCACTAGAATTCCCACATGAAGGGTGAGTACAGATAGCCTCCACAGCTCCTTGGGTCCAGCCGTCCACTCCGAGTACGTCCCGGCCAGTGGTCCACCTCCGGGTACCGACCTGCTCCACAAGCCTCAACCGTGATCAGTGCTGTCCGTCGTCTGCAACCAACACAACGTAGTGCGGACATAGCCCGTGCGGGGGTGAGTATAAGCTACTTAGTAGGGACCCCGAGACCCCCAAAGGTCTCCCAGAATCCACAAAGTATAATCCACAAAGGAAAGATACAAACACGAAGTAACGTCTGAGGCTACTTAGGTATATGCCCATACATATACCTAAGTCATCAATTCCAGTTCGATCCAACCTCCGAGCCCAAGAACAAACCAGTCCACACAGGAAAGAAAAACATAATCCACATAGGATAGAACAAAACAATCCACAAAGGAAAGCAAAACAGGATTCAGCTCACGCAGGTATACTTCTTTGTAAGACGATAAAGAAGATCATATTTAGCCACTGATTCATCTAAGCCATCGGACCCACAAAGGATCGATAGGTACTAACCCCCACAATGAACCACACAGGATCGATAGGTACTAACCCCCGCAATGACCCAAAAGGGATCTGACCGACATAGGATCGATAGGTAACTAACCCACGTAATGACCCACAAAGGATCTGACCCACACAGGATCGATAGGTAACTAACCCCCGCAAAGACCCACACAGGATCGGACCCACATAGGATCTGTAGGCGTTGGACCACATAGGACTGCTGAGCGCTGACCCACACAAGATCGGACCCACACAGGATGTGTAGCACTGATCCATGTTGGATCGCTGAGTGCTGTATTCGTCACCATCGAATCCACTGAGGATCTCTGTACAGTCTTCGTCGTCGTCATAGTCGCAGCCAGCTCTAGGGTTCCCGTACACAGCAAGCTCGTTCGGGAGGGTCCGCTCTACGAGCCGAGAGGCTGATAAATAAACTGACACAAAGTCCAGAGTTTATGTATCCAAAATTTCCGTATCGCCAGCAGGAACTCAACGTCATAGACGGCGCGTCAATCGGACGACCGGTCTGAGAGTTATTGGCTTTTTCGTCCCCGGGGCCAGGTTAGTTTTTAAGTCAAAACCAATCCGACTATACTCCACCTGTGTCCAAACCAAGGCGGAGTAATCCAAAAGATCCGTCTCACTTAGAGGAACCCACCAAAGTCGACGGTACGTCAATCAGACGTTCGGAGCTCCAGTTATGAGTGTTTCTGCTGCGAGGGCCCGGTTGGTTTCGTGTACGAACCAACCCGACCGAACCCAAAGTACTCCGAAACCTTGAGTTTAATATATATAAATGACCGTCTCAATTAAAAGATCACATCTCCACTGATGGTGCATCAATCGGAGATCTGTAGCCCAAGATATGGGCAAAAGACCGAAAGGGTCCGAAAAAGGGGGGTCTGGGCCCAGACCGACCCGACCCGGCCTACCCCCCCCCCCCCCGGTCGGCCCGAACTGGGTCGACCCTGCTGGGCGCGACCCGGCTGGCACTGGCCGGGTGGCCAGTGGGTAAGCTCGGTCGTTACGGCCGAGCGAAGCGGGGGGCGCGCTGCCCCCGCCTGGAGAGATCGCGGCCCCATGTGGGGCCGCCCTTGCCAGCGGACGCGGTCGGTTGCCGCGTCCCGCTCTCTCTGGTCCTGTGCAGTCGTGGGACCGCGGCCTGCTGCCGCGGCTTCAGCCACGGCGGCTCCTCTCGGAGGCGCACCGGGCACCGCCGCCACCTGCCGCCGGCACTGCCGTGCCGGTGAGGCGCGCCGGCGGGCCGCTCCGCGGACCCCCGGACGAGTTCCGGTGGTCGAAATTGCGTTTCGTCTTCGCCAATGGCCCTCCCAGGGCCCATCCTTCACTGTGAGGACCTCACATCACCCATGCGTTCTGATTTGTCGTCGTCCTCCAATCCACTCACCACGAACGAAGAGATGGTGGGTTCGGACTTGATCGTTGGTCGGCACCCACCGTGTTAGCTGTTTTAAAAAGTCTTCCGGTAAAAAAATTTAAACATATGTCATGGGTATAAAATCAAAAAGATTTAAATGAACCATTTGAATTCATGCTGAGGATATAATTCACAAACAATTTAAAAGAACCGCAATCCCCTACCTCAATCAGTTGTTGATCGAAGATTGTCGTAGGTTAAAGAACGTCGCAGAAGAAGTATCGCGGAAGGTGGATCGTCGGTGTCGCGATACACAGCGTCACGTTGTCGATCTCCGAGGGTTCGATGTTCTCCATCACCCTTCGTCGTAGGATGGCGTTCTTCTCATTCTTCACGAAGGAGGATGAAGATCTTCAAGCCTTCGAGTCTTCTCCAAATCCTCTCAACAATCCACCCTCATGTAAAACAAGTGTTGGTCTTATTTTATTCCTGATGCCAACAATTTGAAATTCAAATATAAGAAACGAATAATTAATTCAACGAATTAATTGTAACGACTTAACTGCCTAATTAATGTGGCGTTCCTTAACCCAAATAAACGCACGGTTGACTTTATTTAAAAAGGGGGGGTTGCGGGTGCGTTACTTAGGAGGGAAGAAACGGTGGGGCTCATGCGGGCCCCACCTCACAAATATCCTACAAACTGGGTAGGATATTGTGGTTCCCATCTTATTCGCTTAACTTAGGTTAAGTGACTTTAAGTGAAATAAAATAAAGTGTCGCACCACTTTTATTTTATTTCTTAACTTAACCCCAAAAAATTAAAAACCACACCAGAGTAAACGCAACTCCAGAAAAGGTGTTTATAAGCAAATACCAGTGATGCGATTCCATTGGTGCCCTCAGAATTTGATTCTGAGCACCGGTTCAAAAGTTATAAAAACCCGCTCGTTCGTCCACCGAACGTACCCGAGCTAAAATTCGGAAAAAATGATTCTGGGCACACCGGGCCTCGGAATCAGGTGCTGTCAGAAACTGCGTTCTTGTAAAATTCCAAAGAGAATTAAGAAAACAATTTCTTTGAATTTTATAGGTCTTTACAGTAATGGATTGATAAATCATATTATTTGATCATCTCTAGCCATCATCATTGGTGCATGTGCAACTCATTCTATGTAAATATATACTTGAGGATTTTTTGATCCATGTATATTTCAAAATTCTCCCAAAAGGGGTAATGCCACCAAATTTTCACATAGAGTATCACTACATCCAATTCCAGTTAACATGTTAGATATTTGTTCTCATAAACATTCAATTTCCTTGAAGCATAGGCAATGTCTTTTTCATTTTGCATCAACACACAACCCAATCCCTTCTTCAAAGAATCACTGAATACCACAAAACATTCTCCACATGTGGGTAGTGTGAGTATGGGGGCAGTGATAAGCCTCTTTTTCATCTCCTTGAAGATCACTTCACATTCATCACTCCACGCAATCATTACTCCCTTCTGAGTTATCTTGGTGGGAGGTTTGGACAATCGTGTGACATTTCTCACAAATTGGTGTTAATATCTAGCTAATCCCAGTAAGCTATGGATATTCGTTAGCGATGTTGGCCTCATCCATCCCTCAATTACATCTATCTTGGAAGGATCCATATATATCCCATTTCTTGTGATGATGTGGCCCAAAAATGAGACTTCCTTTAACTAGAACTCACCCTTGATAAACTTTTCATAAATATTATCCTTTCCCAAGATCTCTAGTACAGTGCTTAGATGCTCCTCATGCTCCTCCTTGGTTTTGGAATATATAATAATATCATCTATAAATACGACCACAACGATTTTGAGGTAATATCTAAAGACTCGATTCATTAATTCCATGATGATTGATGGAGCATTAGTGAGTCTGAAAGGCATTATTATGAATTCATAGTTCTTGTATCTTGTAAAAAATGTTGTCTTGGGGATATCACCCTTCTTCACCCTTACATGGTAATATCCTGACCGCAAATCCACCTTGAATAAGTATTGTTCTCCACATAGATGATCGAAGATGTCATTCGGGTTAAAGGATACCTGTTTTTTTCGTGATTTTGTTGAGCTCGTGTTAATCAATGATAATGCACATTGACTCATCCTTTTTCTTGATGAAGAGGACTAGTGCACCCCATGGTAAAGAACATGTGAGTATAAATCATGTATCCAGATTCTACTATAGTTGCTTCTTTAGCTCTTCATGCTCCACAACAACCATTCTATATAGAGTATTGGATATTGGCAACACCGCAGGTTAAGATCCATTTAGAATCAATATCTCTTCTAGGAGGAATACCGTGAAATTCCTTAGGAAAAAATTCTTCAAATTCCCTCACAATATGTATTACTTCAAGGATGGTTGCTTCCTCAGACTCAATCATCTAATCCAGATACACGTGCTCATAGGGTAGTATTATCCATGCTTGAGATGATGGTGGTAAAAAAGATTCATCTTCCCCTTTTCACTTGTATTGAATCAGGGGCAGATTCTCTATATAGAGAGTGATTTCCCTCTCATATAAATTTTTGTAGGATCTATATAAGGAAAGCCAATCCATACCGAGAATAGCATCAAATTCCACCAGAGGTAGTATGATGAGGTTCGTTGGGAAGTTCAATACATAAATTATGATAAGCGTGGAGTTATATTCTTGTGATGAAATGATTGCCCCATTTTCTATACTCACTAACATTTTTTACTTCCATTATTTTTTGTGGTGTTTGTATTGTTCTACTAAACTTTTGGGATATAAAAGAATCCCTAGAACTAGAATCAAAAAGTACATTTTCTATTCTTGAATGAATAACTAGCGTACTTATCACCGCATTGTTGTCGGGGTTCACTTCGGTGGTAGTTATGGAAAAATATCTCCCTAGATACCTTAGAGGTTGTTAGGTACCTCTGAAAACCATTTTCTTAGGGTACTGGATTGCAAGGTGCCCTGGTTACTAGCAGTTGAAGCAATGAACAATGTTTTGAGGGTCGAACAAAGCATTCCACTTTTCTATCGCAGCTGCAGGGTTTTCTTATCATTCATTAACATCTAGGTACCCTTCTCTTCTAAACCTACAACATTTTCTCATACACTTTGGGAAATGTATGGGTTATTCTTTCTACACCTTTGGAAAGTGGGGTGCTGAATTTTCTTATCACCATTGGATTTACCCATCAGACCTCTAGAATTGAAGTCCACCTTAAGCTTCTTATCCCCGTGATACCCCTGAGAATCTCTAATCTCCATTTCGATCTTTAGGGCACATTATACAATTTCCTCATAGCAATCAAAGTCATGGGTCTCCAAGGCATTCCGAAGGCTAAGTTTCAGAACACCAAAGAAGTAGTAAACCTTGCATTAAAGGGTAACAACAAAGCTGGAGGCATATCGTGCAAGCCTTGTGTAGAGACCCAAATCTTGACATACATGAACATTACATTACTTTTTCGAAATGCTTAATTCATAATGAAAACAGACACATAAGGACCGTAATAGTTTAGTGTCTTTGGAAACTCAGAAAATAATCTTCTAATTGTGGTGAAAGATCTTCAACATCTACCATAAAGATCTTCCCAGTTGTTTTCTCACCTAAAACCTTTCATTAAATCCTGGGGAAAAGAAAACATATAAAGGGTGGGCTTAAATGCTCAGTAAGGGTAAGCATAAAGAACATAAAACAATCCATAAAAATTTTAATGCAAAAACATGAACATAAAATCTATAAATCAAAATATTGAGAAACGACATAAATCTTGGAAGTACATAAGGCAAAGATTATAAATTAAAATTAATCATGATAAACTAGCATGGGAATAAAACATTTAATTATGTCATCCATTAATCACATGTTATGATTTCCATAGTATCCAAGGTATTTCTGCCAAAACCATCTTAGTGGACAAAGTCCTTTTCTGAATCGAGTTCACTCCACATTCTAGTCCTATATCACTGAACCAGATTAAATTACCGTTCCAAAAATCTCTATCTCATGAGATATAAATCATTACCTAATGCATTGGAGGGAGATATAGGTCCCACCCATCTCATAATGAAATCATTCTTTTGTGTGCCACAAAATAAACATACATTATTCATAATAACCAAACGAATAAAATGGGTCTCATAAACATCATTCCATCATAACATAATCCATATAAAACAAATGGATATCATTTCATCACAAGAAAAGTGAAACCATATAAATCATAGAGACATTATAATTGAAACATACACATATGAAATAATGTCATCTTAGATGGAAAATGGTTTTGATAAAGCACATGAAATGAATTCTTGAGGAAAATATACTTTCTTCTTGAAAATCAACTTCTTTTCAAAAAATTCCATTCAATTTTAAAATAAAAGGATTTTTTTGAAAATAGTCATGAAATATTGTCGAGTAAGCTTCATGAAAATAAGACTTTATGAAACCGTAAAAAACTGTTCATGCCGTATATGTTAAAAAAACATTCTTCTCGTACTTTTGCCGGAAAAGTCAAAAAGTACCTCGTATGGTAAACAAAAAAAGATTCCTTACATACCATGCAGTAAAAGTCCAAAATAGGTAAAAAGGACTTTAAACATACATGAAAACAATTTTATAAAACTTGGACATTGATGATAAATATAACCCTAGTAAATACTTACGTATAAGCAATCTCGGATAAAAATGAGATTTGAAAAATTATCCCTTACCATATGTCTGATATGCTTCGTACGTATCTGAACGTCTTGTATAATGATTTAAATAATGACATTGAATTATTACATAATCATATTCATTGTTAAGATATCATATATGGTTCACTTATGACTTTATATTACCCGTTATTTTGTAAATTCCATGTTAAAAGAGTGTTTTGTTTAAAATCGTTTTATTTATCATACATGTTTGGACTTGTTGTTATTGATATTATTATTACTTATATCATTATTTAATTACATATAGAATGATAATATTGATTTATATATCATATATATTCAGTATATATATATATAATAGATAGATAAATGAAATGAAATACACCATTCATGGAGACGGTAGGTCGTACGTACGCATGAACGTTGTTTTCTTTTCCTTATTGACTCAAATGGAAGTAAGTACATGACATATATATAAATAAATCCAGTAGCTTTATCATGTAACATATTTCAATATTATTAATTATATATTTTTTATAATAATTATTTAATTGTTAACATGGAAAATGAATCTCATCACGTCGTGGAGACGGTAGTCTGTACGGACGCACGAGCGATGATATCATTCCCATAATTGTTGAATTGAATTGGAGTGGATGATATAATATTTCAGAATCAGTATAATGTTATAATAACTATATATAGTTATTATTTACACCGTTATACCCATCCAAGTAATGTGGTTGTGGAAAAACAGATTACACCACGGTGTGGAGATGGTATTCCGTACGTACGCACGCGCAGTGATTTCATTTTCCGTAGGATGGATAGAATGTAATGTATAGTTGTTTCATATTTATAATAACAAATAATTATATGAGTGATACTGATTTTATTAATTTATGATGAAACAAATAAATAAGAATAAGTAGAAGAAGAAATAAATTGGAAAGAGTTGGTAAAGTATATTACCTCTTCTTTGACGTGTCTCTTCTTAACCTCCTCTTAAGGCACTAAAGATGGTCTTTGAAGAAGACCAGGACCTCTAGGATGTTTCTAGGGAACTGTAGAAGTGAAATTGTCAGGGTTAGGCCGATCTTGAAGGATCAACATTTTTTAAAGAGGAGAGGGAGGAGGTGCCCTTTTACAAGGGAGGAGAGGGGCTCCTTTGGAATCCTCAATGATTTTAGTTTAATATAAATTCAAACCCCACATAAAAACCTCTTTAAATAACTCAATTCTAAGAGGAGATGAGATAGGGTTTTAATCTCATAACCCAATCAAATTTAGACATGTTTTGACTTTATATTAAAACTTATCATTTTGATTTATCCTTATTTAATCTATTTAATTTTATTTGTGGAAATAAAATTCTAAATTTTAAATGGTTATAATTAATCAATTATGTGTTATGAATTTTCCATAATTGGATACCTTATGACATTTTAGACTATATAAATTTCAATTTATAATTTTTAAATATTTGTGTTATTTTTAAACAATTTAATAATATGTTATTTTTATAAAATAACAATAGTGTCAATTTTGACACTATTCATTTATTTGAATTTTAATAAAATACACACAGAGGATATATTCGAACTAAAATATGTAATAGGTTTTTAACATGTCATAGTAATCTATAAAATTAGTGGATCACATTAAATAGTTCATATAATAATTATTTTACTATTTGTAAAACCATTTATTTGATATTACACGTAATAAAATAATTACTACAACATTTTTGTACAATTATTAAATATACTTATTTGTTGCCTAAATATTAAACATAAAATACTAAGATGAATATAACTCTTATATATTTCATAATAATACATTTAGTAGGATTTATATTCTAAAACAACCAAATTTTAAAATGTTATATTTATTAAATTATGAAGGTGACAACTTTGACATCATTTAAAATAAAATAATATAAGTGTCATAATCAATTTTATAAGACTCAAAACGGTTATAAATTCGGTAATTGTATTATTATGGTTTAGATATACATTACCAATACTTTTTTATTAGGTTTTTGGGACCTTTAATATGTATTACTATTTCAATAAAAACAATATTATTGATTTTTTTACTAAATAAATAATATCTGCATTATTAATTTTAAGCTAATATGGTCATAAAATAACTCTTAAAAATTACAAATAAATTACCATTATAAAGAAAAACATTTTATCTTTCAAATGAGTATTTATAACTGAATTTATATTCTGTATAACCTTATATGAAAAATATTTTAATTATTAAAGTTTGAATGAGACATATTTCACTTTCCTTTAAATAAAATAAACTAAAGGTCTTAATCACATACAAGTGGGTTCTAATGGATTACCATTCAACCCAAATATGACTTAGGCCGAAATATAATCATCCAATTGTATTAAAACAAGTGTTAGGGTAATTTTATAATATTATATTTACCCTTAATGACCTGATTTACCTTTAACGATAGTAAATAAAATTTACCATAGTTACTATTCATAATGCCCAAAAATAAAAAGTAGTATATTAATATAATTTGGACCCAATGATTCCAAATATGGAATCCATTTTTCCAAATTCAACACAAAAAAGTTTGAGAAATTAAATTAAAATTAATCCCGTTGTCAAAAGAAACCGAGTTTTTGTTCAAAACATTGCAAAAGATTGAATTGATTTAACCTACGAATTCAATGTAAACTCAATGCTAATGACATAAATTATATTAAATGGTAAACATATATTCTATTTATACTTTAAAACCATTCAATATTATAATTTATCCATATAAATTTTTACAATGAAAAAATTTGTTTTTAATTAAAATATAGCGTGTTTTTACTATTCATTAAAATATGAAAGTTATCAGAAAAATATCAAAAATTTATCCAAAGTAAATTTTTATATCCAAATTCCAAAGAAGAATTATATTTTGTCAAATTTAACTTATAAACATTTCAAAAACTATATTTAATGTCGGCACGCCATCAAAAGGCGGCAAAACTGCATTTTTTAAAAAATACATATTTTATATGAAAAAATTATTTTGTTCTCATATCATATTCTAGAAAATGTGTAAGATAAATAATAATGTTATAAAATTCAAAATTTATTTAATAATATTCATAACAGCTAGTTTATAATAATATTATAACCATATATCGTTGTTTAGTGAAACTGGGTATTGCGTACAACACACGCTATCGAAGAAGGTCATGATTGCGTGTAATGCAAGCCAGGTCAGGGTTGCTTGTAGTGCAAGACTCCTTTATTGTAGCGTATAACAGAATCCAACCATAATTAATTTATACATTGAATATATATATGTGTGTGTGTGTGTGTGTGTGTGTACACACACACACTCAATGTTGCGTAGAATAACTACTATCAAACGAACTTGAAATTGTGTGTAACACAGTCCAAGAATAGTGTTGCGTGTACTGTAAGATAATACGATGTTGCGTATAGTACAATCTAATTTTGGTGTATCATACAACACAAGACATCAAAGAAATTAAAATAATATTTTTCCTAAAATCTCAGGATGTTACATTATACCCCCCTTAAAATGAATTTCACCCTCGAAATTCATCGGGGTTATAAATGGTTTACTAATTGAATGTTTCTTAAATAAAAACCCACATCTTAAAAAGTAATACCAAAACATATCTTTAAAAACTAAAGTATGAAATGTAACGGTTACCCAAATTAACTAATCACTAGGTTTCCACATAAGAGAACATAGGTGAAATTGTGGATATGAAAGATAAATCTAACCATCAAGTTCTGATGGAGAGTGGTGGAGAACATGGCTATGAAATAGCCAACAATCACAAATCCATAAATTTGTGATGATCTCAGGTACCATCAAATTCATCAGATATGAGGGCACTAGGAAAACATTTTTTGTTTTCAAGATCATTTCCCAAATGTTGAAGATTTTTTGAATTAAAATAAATACTTACTTGATTTTGTTACAATATTACCGTTTCTCGTGCCTTGAACAATTTCCACTTCATCTCTTAAAGAAATGAAGTAGAATTTTTTATTCGTGAAGTGTGAGAAGATCATGTGATAGAATGATAGGTCATTCCATCTATCTCAAACATAAGGTTAGAAAAAGTTATTAAATATACATAAGCCCATCGATGGTGAGGTTAATCATATAAGATTTCAGGAAATGAACTTATACATCATCTATCATACCACTTAATAAAATAAAAGTAGTTTTCAATAACCAGGGACTTCCTGTAGGCCAGTGGAAGTCGATAAAGGCATGTCTCACTTCGGTTGTGTTTTCGATTCCCGTAACCTTGTCCGACGCAATGGGTTATCGCACGTCCGGTAGGTTGTCATTTTTCTAAAACTACACTATTATAACATTACATAAATAATTTCGAAAACAGTTCTAGACTTAATCAATACTAACTTATGTCCAACATAATCCATTTCAAATATTTAGGCTTATCCAAAATACTTCTGTCCAAGCTTATAGTATAAATAAAACAATTACTAGAAAGGTTATCTACCAAGAATGTGAATACAAGCATTTATCCCACATATATCATAATATATATCTTGTTGGTTTCATTCCAAACACATGAATACCTTAGTCATATATTCTCTTGAAACATAAATTAACATATAACCTTAGTGAAAACATGAATGTTGTCAAAAGGTAACTCTTTCCACATACCAAAATCACAAAAATTCTATATACTCAAACCATGATATCACTTTGTCCTTATATTAGTCATGAGCTCAAACATATTATTTTCTCTGTATCCTTTCATCATGCACATATCATATTATTTCCAAAAATATCTGAATAACCTTTCTTGGTAACCAGTACCATTAAACATATATTTTCAAATACTTTAGGAAAAACAATAGTGTAACAATACTTAGATGTTTCTTTATTCCATAGTACTATTAAATTACCTATACAACATAACTCTTGATAAACATAAAATCATTCCACTACCTTCATAAAACATTAACTGAGCTTCATCATTTTATTCCTCAACACTTCTTTCATCTCATATATCATTTGTAGTCTCTTCATCATCATCAATATTAATACTACCCATACAACCATGTTGATTCTCTTCGTGCAATTTTCCCTTAGGGAATCGATTTTCATAATGCCCGTACATTCCACATTTAAAGCATTTAACCATTATTGATATATTAGCAATACCATTATCCTTGTCCATTTTGTTAACTGATCCTTTTACTTTGTAATTACTGGATTTGTGTCCTTCTTTTCCACACCCAAGACATCTTCCAGTTCCTTTGAAACATTCTCCCTGATGCCTCTTACCACATGATTTACATGATGGAAATTGAACTTTCTTTCCACTATGATCATCATGAAACTCCAACTTTATCTTATTATCTGAGTCAAGAAACTTACGAAAGTTGAGATTATTGATCATATTATGAGATTGCTGATTAGGAAAAATAACATGTTTTGGACCTCCAGATCCAATTTCATTTGGTTGCTCATGAAGAATATCATTACATTGTCTATTATGACCTCCATTATCGTGAATCTTCTAGTTTCCAGCCATTTTATAAAACCCAAAAAGAATAGTGTGAGAGGAAAAAATCATAATAAAGGGGGAGTACATTCAATAAATAACATCTTAGGTTAAATTCTAAGATCGTTACCGTAATTCTAGGACTATAACATATACTTATACGTAACCTTAGGGACATCCCTTGACATACCTTAGAAATATCTCTAGGGATCTCACTGAAGTTTTCGCATCCTAGTTTCCAAAGGTTGACTAAACCTTTCCTCTGATACCAACTGTAGAGACCCAAAGCTTGACGTACATGGATATTACATTACTTTTTCAGAATACTTAATACATAACGGAAACAGACACACAAGGACCGTAATAGTTTAGTGTATTTGGAAACTCAGAATATAATATTCAAATTGTGGTGAAAGATCTTCAACATCTCCCATAAAGATATTCCCCTTTTGTTTTCTTACCTAAAACCTTTCTTTAAATCATGGGGAAAATAAAACATATAAAGGGTGAGCTCAAATTCTCATTAAGGGTAAGAATAGAGAACATAAAACAATCCATAAACATTTGAATGCAAAAACTTGAACAAAAAATCTAAACATCAAAATCATGAGCAACGACATAAATCATTGAAGTACATAAGGTATAGATCATAAAGGAACATTAATCATGATAAAATATCATGGGAATAAAACATGTAATTGTGGCATCCATTAATCCCATGTTATGATTTCCATAATAGCCAAGGCATTTCTGCCAAGACCATCTTAGTGGAAAAAGTCCCTTTCTGAATCGAGTTCACTCCTCCTTCCAGTCCTGTATCACTGAACTGGATTAACTTTCCATTCCAGCCATGTCTATCTCAAGAGATATAAATATTTACCCAATTCATTGGAGGTAGATATAGGTCCCACCCATCTCATAATTAAATTATTCTTTTGTGTGCCAAAAAATAAACATACATCATTCATAATAACCCAACGAAGAAAATGGGTCTCATAAACATCATTCCATCACAACATAATCCATATAAAACAAATGGATATCATTTCATCATAAGAAATGTGAAACCATATAAATCATAGAAACATTATACTTGAAACATACACATAGGAAATAATGTTATCTTAGATGGAAAATGGTTTTGATAAAGCACTTGAAAAGAATTTTTTAGGAAAGTATCCTTTCTTCTTGAAAATCATTTTATTTTCACAAAATGCCATTCAATTTTTTTAAAAAAATATTTTTTTGAAAATAGTCATTAAAACATGTAGAGTAAGCTTCATGAAAATAAGGTGTTATGAAACTGTAAAAATCTGTTCATGCCGTATAAGTTAAAAAAACATTTTTCTCGTACTTTTGCCGGAAAAGTCAAAAAGTACCTCATATGGAAAACAAAAAAAAAGATTCCATACAAACCATGTAGTAAAGGTAAAAATGGGTAAAAAGGAATTTAACATACATGAAAACATTTTTATAAAACTTGGACATGGATGATAAATATAACCCCAGTAAATACTTACGTATAAGCAATCTCGGATAAAAATGAGATTTGCAAAATTATCCCCTACCTTATGTCTGATATGCTTCATACGTATCCGAACGTCCTGTATAATGATTTAAATAAGGTCATTTACTTATTATAGAATCATATTCATTGTTAGGATATCTTATATGGTTCACTTATGACTTTATATTACCCGTTCTTTTGTAAATTCCATGTTAAAGCAGTGTTTTGGGTAAAATCGTTTTATTTATCGTACGTGTTTGGATTTGTTGTTCTTGATATTATTATTGCTTATATCATGATTTAATTACTTCCAGAATGTAAATAATGATTTATATATCATATATATTCAGTAAATATATATATATAATAGATAGATAAATGAAATGAAATACATCGTTCATAGAGACGGTAGGTCGTATGTATGCATGAACGATGTTTTCTTTTCCTTATTGAATTGAATGGAAGTAAGTAGATGACATATATATAAATAAATCCTGTATCTTTATCATTTCATATAGTTAATTATTATTCATTATATATACTTTATAATAATTATTGAATTGTTAACATGGAAAATGAATCTCATCCCGTCGTGGAGACGGTAGTCCGTACGTACGCACAACGATGATATCATTCCCATAATTGTTGAATTGAATTGGAGTAGATGATATAATATTTCAGAATCAGTATCATGTTATAATACCTATATATGGTTATTCTTTACACCATTATACCCATCCAAGTAAGGTGGTGGTGGAAAAACATATTACACCACGGCGTGGAGATGGTATTCTGTACGTACGCACGCGCAATGATTTCATTTTCCGTAGGATGTATAGAAGGTAAAGTATGGTTGTTTCATATTTATAATAACATATCAGTATATGAGTGATACTGATGTTATTAATTTATGATGAAACAACTAAAAAAGAAGAATTATAAGAAGAAATAAATTGGAAATAATTGGTAAAGTATATTACCTCTTCTTTGACGCGCCTCTTCTTAACCTTCTCTTAGGGCACTAAAGATGGTATTTAAAGAAGACCAGTACCTATATAATGTTTCTATGGGAGTGGATAAGAGAAATTGTCCAGGGTTGGCTGATCTTAAAGGCTCAAAGTTGTTTAAAGAGGAGAGGGAGGAGGCTCCCTTTTATAAGGGAGGAGAGGGGCACATTTGGAATCCTCAAAAATATTAGTTTAATATAAATTTAAACCCCACATAAAAACCTCCAAAAATGACTCAATTAGAAGCTGAGATGCAATAGGGTTGTTATCTCATCATCCAATCAAATTTATACATGTTTTTATTTTATATTAAACCTTATCATTTTGATTTATCCTTATTTAATCTATTTAATTTTATTTGTGGTAATAAAATTCTAAATTTTAAATGGTTATAAATAATCACTTATGTGTTGTTAATTCTCCATAATTGGATACGTTATGATATTTTCGACTATATAAATTTCAATTTATAAATTTTAAATATTTTTGTGATTTTTAAACAATTTAATAATATGTTATTTTTATAAAATAACAATAGTGTCAATTTTGACACTATTCATTTATTTGAATTTAAATAAATTCCACACAGATGATATATTAGAAATAAAAAATTTAATAGGTTCATAATAATTCATAGTAATCTAGAAAAGTAGTGGATGACATTAAATAGTTCATATAATATTTCGTTTACTATTTGTATAACTATTTATTTGATATTTCTCTTAATAAAATAATTACTACAACATTTTTGTATAATTATTAAATATACATATTCGTTTCATAAAAATTAACAATAAAATACTAGGATGAAGATAAATCTTATATCATTCATAAGAATACATTTATTTGGATTTGTCTTCTAAAAAACCAAAATTTTAAATTGTTATTTTTATTAAATTATGAAGGTGACAACTTTGACATCATTTAAAATAAAATAATATAAGTGTCATAATCACTTTTATAAGACTCCAAATAGTCATATATTCGGTCATTTTATGATTATTGTGTAGATATACATTAACAATAAGTTTTGATCAGGTTTGTGGGCCCTTTTATATGTATTACTATTTCAATAAAAAAAATATTATTGATTTTTTTAATAAATAAATAATTTCCGCATCATTAATGTATAAGCTAATAAGGTAATTAAATAACTCTTAAAAATTACAAATAAATTTCCATGATAAATAAAAACCTTTTATATTTCAAATGAGTATTTATAACCTAATTTATTTTCTGTATAACCTTATTTTAAAAATACTTTAATTATTAAAGTTTGACTGAGACATTTCACTTTCCTTTAAATAAAATAAACTAAAGGTCTTAATCACATCCAAGTGGGTTCTAATGAATTAAATTTCGACCCAAATATGACTTAGAACGAAATATAATCATACAATTGTATTAAAACAAGTGTTAGGGTAATTTTATAATATTATATTTACCCTTAATTACCCGATTTACCTTTAACGATGGTAAATAAAATTCACCATAATTACTATTCATAATGCCCAAAAATAAAAAGTAGTCTATTAATATAATTTGGACCCACTGATTCCAAATATGGAATCCATTATTCCAAATTCAATACACAGAAGTTTCAGAAATTAAATTAAAATTAATCCCGTTGTCGAATGAAAACAGGTTTTTGTTTAAAACATTGCAAAAGATTGAATTGATTTAACCTATGAATTCATTGTAAAATCAATGATACTGACATACATTATATTAAATGGTAAAAATATATTCTATTTATACTTTAAAACCATTAAATATCATAATTTATCCATATAAATTATTATGATGAAAAAAGTTGTTTTTAATTAAAATATAGCGTGTTTTTACTAATCATTAAAATAAGAAAGTTATCAAAAAAATACCAAAAAATTTATCCAAAGTAAATTTTTATATCCTGATTCCAAAGTAGAATTTTATTTTGTCAAATTGAACTTATAAACATGTCAAAAACTATATTTAATGTTGGTGCGCCATCAAAATGCATCAAAACTGCATTTTTTTAAAGAACATATTTTACATGAAAAAATTATTTTGTTCTGATACCATATTCTAGAAAATGTTTAAGATGAATAATAATGTTATAAAATTCAAAATTTAGTTAATACTATTCATTAAGGCTAGTTTATAATAATATTATAACCATATATCGTTGTTTAGTGAAACTCCGTATTGCGTACAACACACGCTTTCGAAGAAGGTCGCGATTGTGTGTAATGCAAGCCAAGTCAGGGTTTCATGTAGTGCAAAACTCCTTTATTGTAGCATATAACAGAATCCAACCATAATTCATTTATAAATTGAATATATATATATACACACACACACACACACTCAATGTTGTGTAGAATAACTAATATCAAACAAACTTGAAATTGTGTGTAACACAATCCAAGAATAGTGTTGCGTGTACTGTAAGATAATACGGTGTTGTGTATAGTACAAGCTAATTTTGGTGTAGCGTACAACACAAGACATCAACAAAATTAAAAGAATATTTTTCATAAAATCTCAGGGTGTTACACCTCGTGATGTTATCCTAATTTTCTTTGATGGAATCATCGTCTTTTTACTTGAGGGAAAAGAAGACCCTTTCCATCCTAAGTTAGAGGGTGCAAGGAAAATATTTAACAAAAAACATCTTTCGTAAATCCTTCCATTCCAATGCCTCAATCTCCACCTTAGGCTTCTTTTTTTTTATCAATTTTCACCATTGATCAGCTTCACCCTCCATACAATATGTAACTAGACGAACCTTCTATTGTTTGGAACATTGATGGATGGAGAAGATATTTTCAATGGAGTTGATCCATTATTTGAAAATATAGGGATCATATGATCCATTAAAATTAGGAGGCCTTTGTCTCATGAAGCTCTCGATTGTGACTTGTGCTTTCTTAGGGTGGGTTGAATGTTCCACTTGACCCATGTTTCTAATCAATGCTTGAGTTAACTGAGAGAGTATTGTGACAAAGTTCATGATTCCTACTCCCATTGAATTGGGAATCTCATTAGAAAAATCATCACATTGATCATCACATTGGTTGTTAGCGTGAGTCCTACTATTACTGACCATTAGATGGAAGAAAAGTAAAGTTAGGGATAAGACACAAATGGTAATCCAAGGACAAAAACATATGACTTATAAATAACTGTTATTTCCTTAACTTATGAATCTATAGGCTTCAATGTATGTTATCCATGATCTACTTCCCAAAATATATTCTTAAGAGATTTTTTTTTCCCGTAATAATGGTTCATACTAATCTTGGGAATTTACAAAATCATGTCCTCTGGGACTGTCATAACCAAGAGTGCATCAAGGCATGTTTTCATGTACTAGGATACCCAAAAGTCATGCCTGAAACTCCTTATCAGAGTTTTCACTCTTAGGTACATTTGTGCTAGAGCCACCTCTACCTACGTTTATCCAGACATGGATATATTTTCTTGATAAACCACTTACTCAATACGCACCAAAACATAGGGATGTTTTTATTATACTAAGTCTTATCCCGAAGGCTTTCACTAGGGTTTTCTAATACTAATCCCAAAAATAACTAAACCTATCCTTTTATACCAACTATAACAACCCTGCTCTTTATTACACAATTAAACATGATTTATTACATAAAATGTATCTTAAGAAAACTCTAAGGGTCAAGAGGTTTTGTGTCCAGGTTAATTATGAACATTACACAACAACTTAGAACATAAAACACAAAATCTTTATTGAAAAAAAATCCTTAACATGACCACAACATTCCCTCGTACTTGGAATTTCATGGGATAACTTGGGGACATTCATAATAAAAGGGTGAGCTATAAATCCCAATAAGGGAGTAAACATGGAATAACATGAAGAATATAGTACATGTTAGGCAATATACATATCAATGGAGTGCAAGAGAAACAATAACATAAAGTCATCATATAGCATGAGTATCATAACATAGAAATGTGACAACAACACTTAACATGGTATTAGCCTGATCCAAGGATCATTGCACATGGAGCATGATTAAACCCTCATTATATATGAATTATTATGGTTAAAATATCATTGCACTTGACGTATCA
This sequence comes from Viscum album, assembly GCA_963277665.1. Classification (NCBI taxonomy): domain Eukaryota; kingdom Viridiplantae; phylum Streptophyta; class Magnoliopsida; order Santalales; family Viscaceae; genus Viscum; species Viscum album. Next base: position 13,451,345 of record OY728145.1, read on the forward strand.
TGATACTAATCTTTACCAAATGCATTGGAGTGCTATCAGGTCACACCCTTCTTAAACAATTCATTTGGTGCATAAGTGTGCCTCATGGATCATAAAACATGGAATCATTGAACATATTCATTTATTCCATGATAAAGGAATGTTGAATAAATACATGAATCCCTTTAAAAAATAAGTAAATGTGCATAAATTTGAATACCCTTGATAGGGAAATAGGTATGGTATTCACTACACAAAGACTTTGGCATGGAAAATCGGGGGGAAATTTCAACAGCAAAACAACGTGACATAAAAATTTATAAAAATGGTCATTGAGAGATAAAGGGTTGTCTCATCATATGTACAAGAAATGGATAGTAAGGGGATCATATAGATACATTTCCCAACAATTTTAATGTAATTTAGATTCCTGATACAGATGAATTTCTTGAATGTAAATGAGGAGAGATAATTATTTATGGATTAAGTTTTTATTCAAAATGCGATACACAGTGAAGAAAATGATGAAGGTTTGAGTACTCAAAATCAGAGGCTTACACAGAATCAAGGTATTCCCCCAATTAACGAACTCCCACATCTTCTAAAGCAATCTAACATGGAAAAAGTTAATGATCATATCATGTCTCACATTTCCACTGGAGAAGGTCAATATCTTTCATTTGAAGAATGATTTTTCCAATGAGAAGAACTGATGAAGGAGTTAAAAAGTCTAAATTCAGAGTTACTCTAATGTAGTATTCCTGCCAGACATACTTCACAAGCAGATCCTCAGCTTTCACATCCAGTAAGGGCTCCCCAGCAAAGAGTGTTTTTCGAAACTACATACGTGGATAATGAATACCCTCTATTGGGTAAACAAGCATAAAATGATCACAAATATCCTTATAGGCCTATCCCCATGGAATATCAAATACAAATACCAGAAACACCACCACTAGTGGTTTTTCTAGTCTACATGCCAGTTCATGCTCCAGCTGCTATACCTATATGGGTCCCAGCTCAACCAGAAATTACCCAAATGCTTATAAATACAATTGAGCCATTAACAAATTGATTAGAAGATAGGGAATAATTGAGTGCACTAGTACAAAAAGAAAATAAATCTTGCTCTAAATGGGTAGATATGACCCCCCCCCCACCACCAAACTTTTTGAATACCACATTTCCAATCTTTAATAGTTTGGTAGATCTGAAGAATCACTTAAAAAATTTTGTTTCTTACAATGATAAAATTATGGGGACACCTCAACAATAATAAGGAGTTAAGCTTTGATGTTTTGTGCAAGTATTATAGGGTCCAACCTTTCTTAGGTATTCATGTTTTAAGTCTTGATCAATTACTGGATGAGAGGACCTCTTCTTGAAATTTCTTTTCCAATTCAGCTCAACCCAGCATGAGACAAAAAAATTGATCTTAATAACTTCAAACAATGGGAGAATGAAGGAGTTTCAGATTTCAATGGTTGATGGAAAGGATAAACATATATTTAAATCTACTACTCCCTAAAGAAGAGTTTCTTCCAATCAGTGTGGAAAATATCATTGTTGAATTATTCACACCAATAATCCTTATGAAATACATAGTAGGGTTTCGGTACGTTGCTTCAATCACCCAAAAAGTGGACAATTCCATTGTAGAAACCATAGCTAAGTCTCGGGTCATACCATCATCTCCATGAAGGCTAAAAGGAAAAGAAAATGATGCTACAATTACACTCAGTCAAGAACTTGTCCCTAATTCTACTTCCAATCCTTCATTAGACCATAAGGATCCACCTCATGAGCATCAGCAGTAACAAATGTCTCATCAAGAAAATAAAAAGGATTTTAAGTAGATACAATTTGAGGAATTAAAAAACAAATTATAACCTTTTCGAAATGAATAATTCTTGGTTACTTCATTTTAGCATTGGGAAACTATTTATTTCAATTACCAAGGGTGAAGTAACCTAATAAAGAAGAAGAGTAATATCTCCCAAATTGTTTCCCCCCTCATCAAATGTTTGGGTACCCCATTCAAGAGTGTTTTGTTTTCAAATATTCCTTAAAAAAATGGTGGACTCTATACAAGTGAAGATAAAAAGTTCATCATCCCATGTAGCATGTTTTACTGCTACTAATCTAGAGAAATAATGCAAATAAAAGTCATCAAAAGCAATAATGCATAGAAGTATGATGATTGGATGGTTAGGAAAATTATCAATCAAACTCAATTCATTCTACGAACACAGTTGAAATAACCAATTGTGCCTCCTAACACTTCGACTATAGCATCAATAGATCAGTCCTACATAGGCCAATCCTGAATGAAGAAACATAGTAAAAAGGATAAAGAGAAATTAGAAGAAGATGGGCTCATGTCGATGCCAAATTTGTCCTTAGATTTCAAATATTTCATGAAACCTATCTCAAAATCATGGACACTACCCAGCCAAAGGGAACACCTAGAACTGACCTATCAAGAAAAATCATCATTAGATGAGGAATTGATCTTGGGTTCTGTAAACATTATCCACATAAAAAACCCTATGAAAATGATGATTTTGGTTATGAACATGAATTACATGTACTTGATTGGGGAACTAGGGGAAGAAGTCAAAGACGATGATACATGAGATGATATGGATATGTAAGAATCAACTATTTTAACGACACCCTTGCTCGAACCATTTATGTAGTAGAAACTCATGGGAGATACATTTAGCAGGCTCAGTAAGAACAAGGTAACTCTCCCACACATGATAGGATTGACCCTGACATAATCATCTTGGAAGACCGATTAAAGGATATACCACCACTCTCTTGGTAGGTAGATAGATCTGGTCAGCTTAATCTTCTAATAGAAAAATTATTTCCAGCTTCTGCCCCAACACATTGAACATCTACATCTGGAGCATCAAATTCCAAGGAACCTATGAAACCACATATCCATGATTAAAAATGAATTCCATTGGACCAAAATTATAATTTCTTGAAACAACTATCGAATGTGCCGACCAATTTATTAACCTTGGATGGTTTCAATCTGTTAAAAGATATTCGAGATTTACTTTTTGAGACTTTTTAATGTCCTCAAGAGTTTGAATCAAAGGTTGTTGTTGATGGGGTGTATTGTATAGAGAATGATCCTGCATAATTTCAAGTAGTTATATCATTCATAGATCAAGATTAGTATGATGTCGTACATGGACACATCAGGTCCTTGTATTTATCTAGAAAGGTTAATGATACATATATCCGCTGAGACTTCATTAATAATTTCTCAGGAGTCAACCTCATTCCCATATGTACACATCATTGATTGGGTCTCACAAAATTTGACTTATCTCACTCCACATTGATGTTTCAAGGTAATTATAATAATGAAGAAGAATCTCTAGGTGAGATTACACTCAGAACTCAATTTGGGGATCTTGTATCTAATTCATATTTTCGGGGTTGTCTGATAAGATATAGCTTTAAACAATCTATTTGGAAGTCCTTGACTACATCAACATGCATCCATTCCTCCGTCGTACCACCAATGTCTCATGTATTACTTCAATGGTCAAATTGGTACATTGCATAGTGAAAAATCCCCTTTAAAAATTTGTGAATCTTAGTATATTGAGTCAGAGTTCTCTCACACAAAGGTAAAAATGTCTATGGAAATGGATATAACAATAATCAATGCACTGCATGGTCTAGAAATTATCCCAGTTAACACACTCAATCTTATTAGTGTAGATTACGTTTTTCCTATCAATAAAATTGAAAGGATAGAACAAACCCAAGTACTCATCCAGTGACTTCCATAATGTATGTTGTGGAAGTTGAGCCTGACAGCATGGGTGAAATTGTTGATCTACCAAGAAGTGGTGAAATCTTAAAAAGAGATGTATTCATTTCATCCACTGAATATCAAGAAGTATTTGATTCAATAGCCAAGATATAATAATTTGTCGCATTAAAAGAAAAATACAAGGATGTTGATTTCCAACCTATCATTTTCTCTTCAATGCTCCAGGAAGACCCTTCATCATTAGTAAGGTCATAAATGGTTTCATATTCTTTAAGATGTCAAATACTGACTCCTCCATTACATCTAAAAGTATTGATTTATCACCTACCCATCAAGTAGAAATATAATGGGTAACAAGGGAGGATGATGAAGAAGAAGATCTCAAGGATTCCCCTCCATAATTTAAGGAACGAATCTTCTCTATTGTGGATGAACTCATAGAAATAAATCTGGGTACAGAAAAAGATCCATGCCCCACTCTAATTAGTGAGGCCAAGTCCTCTTAAGAGAAATAGGTGTAAGCTAAATTTCTAAAGTGACACTAAGATTTTTGTTCTTTGTAACTATATAGAAATTCCATGTTATGATCCTGATGTGGCCACCCATCATTTGGATTTCCCAGAATAGCATCAAGGATTTAAGCAAGCATCAAGAAGAAATCTCCCAAATCACATCTCTAAAATTGAAGATGAAGTTGAAAATATTATCAAATATAACTCTACTAGGGAGGTGAAATATCCAAAATTTCTTTCCAACATTGTCCCAGTGAAAAATAAGAAAGAAAAAATCAGAGTTTTCATTGATTTTAGAGATCTTAACTGGCATTGTCCCAAGGATGATCTTCCTGTCCCAATCACAAAATGTTTGATTAATGCGTGATCTGGCTACGATGCAATGTCTTTAATGGATGGACACTCTAGGTACAACCAATTCTAATGGCCCTATAATATGGGGAATCTATATATTTTAGATCCTCTCAAGTCATATTTTTCTATCAGGTAATTCCCTTTGGATGGTATAATTCTAGTGCGACATATCAATGTGTAATGAACCATATTTTCAAAATATTCTTGGTGAAATTCATTGAATGATATGTAGATGATCTGGTGGTTAAGACCATACAATGTTGTGATCACTTGGCTAATTTGGAGACAATATTCATCAAGATTCAGCCACATAATTTGATGATTAACCCCATGAAATGTGCTTTCGTGGTAACCTCGGGAAACTTTCTTTGTTGTTTTCTATGCCATCATGGTATCGAAGTTTATCTTCATAAGACTTAGGTCGTCCTTGGTATGTCACCTCCTCAAAACATGAAATAATTTAGAGTAATTCTAGGACACTTGGCCTATATCCGATGCTTCATATCCAATTTGGTAGGCATGTGTTTTCCCATCACCAAATTGATGAAGAAATGGGTCACATATCAATGGATTGATGACTGCCAAGAATCATTTGATATCCTCAAGAAATACCACTTGAACCCACCAATATTGATTCCACATGTTGAAAGAAAGTCACTTATTATTTATGTGACAGCCTTGGAGTGATAACTGGGAGCCTTCCATGCACAATTGAATGATGCGAGGAATAAAAATATCCTTTACTATCTATGCTAAACCATGCTCGATGTAAAGACTTGATATTCAGATATTGAGAAAACCCACCTAGCATTAATTTTTGAATTACAGAAATTGAGACACTATTTTTAGCATCACGAGGTCCACTTGGTATCTCATAATAGATCGCTCAAATTTATCCTAAGTCATACTATGCTTACAGAATGTCTGGAATGGTGGGAGGTTATTCTACAATAGTTTGACATACATTTTGTACCTCAAAAAGCTGTAAAGGTCAGGATTTAGCAGATTTCCTTGTTGATCACTCTTCTATAGAAGAGTCAGCATTATATACTGAGTTTCCTAATGATGAAATATTCTCTATTCAAGAAAGTCCCTGAATATAGTAAATATACTTTGATGGTGCTTCCAAAAGTCCAACATGGAAGAGAATGGAAGACCCTAACCACAACAAAGTTGGATATGGAATTGTGCTTATCTCCCTAAAAAAGGAAGTATTTCCATATTCTTTTCTGTTATCGGATGGTAGTACCAACAATGATGCAGAATATGATGCTCTCATTGCAGACCTATAATTATCACTTCAAGTACCAGGGGACTACTTAGAGGAGAAAGGTGATTCATAATTTATAATCAAACAAATCAATGGGGATTTAATCATTAGAAAAGAATAACTAATTCCCATATGTGATTATGTTTTAAGGTTAATGGTGTAATTTACTTCAAAGCCAAAATTTTCATACATCCCACATTCACAAAAGGCCCAGGCTAATGCATTGTAAAATGTAGCCACAACCCTCTAAGATCCAAATCAGGATGAAACAATAATTAACATTACTCATCATAGAGTAGTTCCGCCTTTTTTCATATCAGAACAGAGGAAATCAATGAAATGAATCCAATTTATGAGCCATATGGTCTTACAAAAAAAAGAATGACACCCATCATAGAATATCTCCAAAATTGGGTACTTCTATTGGATATAATTAAAAGAGAATAGATTTGGAGATGAGATGTTAATTTCAATATTTATGATTGTCCAGATCATCCGAATATCATTTATAGTTGAGGCTTCAATGAAATTATTTATAGATGAATTGATGGTTTTGAAACCACTGGTATCATGAATGAAGTTCATATAGGAGGCTATGGTCCTCACAAGTCTGGGTATAGGATTTTTGATCAAATCTAAAGGCTTGGATACTTTTTTCCTTTAATGATATAAGATTGCACAGATTTCACTAAGAAGTGTCATCCTTTCTAGGTATATTCCAACTTCATTCATCACCCCCTAGTGTTTCTACACAAAGCTAAATACTATTGAAAAGTTTCTACAAGGGGAATTAATGTAGTAGTAACTTATCCTCCAGCTACGATTATGCATTTCAACTATATTCTTTCAGCTACTGATTTTTTCTCCAAATAGGTTTGGCTAATACCTCTCAATGAATTCAGGGCCAAAATCATTTCTTAATTGGTCAAAGCTAATATAATCACCATATTTAGTGCCCCTCATACCATATTTAAAGACAAAAACCCCAATTTCTAATCTATTATAATAAATAAGTTATATCATGAGCACAAATATCAAATCCAACCATTCTTGTTTCTATCTTGTAGCTTCTAGTGGGAAGATAGAGTCTTTTAAAAAGACCCTATCAAATATAATCCTGAAAATGGGGGATAAAGATAAGAAATCTTGGCCTGATGAAATTGTTCATGATTTATGGGATTATTGGACTACTTCCCTTACTACCACACTAGAAACTCCATAATCAATGGTGTATGAACCAGAAGGAGTTTTTCCTATTGAAATTCAGTTTTCGTCACTCCATGTTTCCATATATGATAAATTATCTATAGATGAGCTGTCTCAAAATTTATTTGATTAGCTAGATAGATTAGATGAAAAGATATTGCATACTTTGCATCATTTGGATGTCTGTCAGAATAGAATAACATGATCTTTTAACAAGAATGTTATCCTCTACCAATTTCTTCAAGTAGAGTTGTTATTAGTCATCAGGACAACAATGATACCAGGAAATAATCCTCCAAATATTGAGCCAAAGTGGGAATTAACTTATTCCATAAATAAGATCTACTTCAATGGATCTTATTCCCTAATCTCAATGGATGGAGAACTTATTCCAACTCCAACCAATGAATGATTCTTGAAAAAGTACATTGTGTAATCACATTGGGAAATTTCCAAGTTACAAGACATTAAAATTCATTAAAACCTTATACATACTTGTTGAATGACATTTAATTTCATAACATATTTGTACTTATCTCATGACATTAAATTACATGACATAATTTATCCTCACTACACGACATTAAACTATACAGTACACATTTTCAGTATTTGATGTTAAGAAATCCCCAAAGATACCGCAATTTGGAATTCCTTGTGGTTCGTTAAAAAAATGAGTAGTTTCCATGACAAAGTATTACTCACATCATTGCTACTTATTATTGTCACATGATTTCCATTACTACCTATGATTGAATTATATCTTCATAGATACCTCATCTCAAGAACTACATGTAGCTTGATTATCATTCCAATGGGATACGTAGAGACCCCTTGATCTCCAATCATGGGCACATCCATAACCGTAAAAAAATTATTTCCCTTTTTCCACCTATATATGAACCAAATCTATTCAGAGTACTCTTCCAGTATACATCGTTTTTTCTTCATACCATCTTGTGTCTTAAGTTTAACCATTATTCCAAAATGTGTTAAAATCCACCGTCTCTCACACCAAACTCAATTAGTGCGGGGAACAATTTTATCAAGAACTATGTTTGGAATGATTCTCATTTCGATGTGATATGTAGAGAATCCTAGATCTCTATTATTTTTCCTAGCCACAACATCAAAAAGCCCTCTTCCCCACATCAAAGTGTGACTGATATGGAGAACTATCTCAAGAACTACGTGTGACGTGATTCTTACTTCAGTAAGATACATAGTGATTCCTTGGGACTATATCCTGGCTCAACCACCATATATTTATCATACCCTTATCCATCATTTTTATACCTTTGTCTCACATAGGAGACCTTTTACCACTCCTCATTTCTCACACAGAGGACAGCTCACATGGGATTAGGAATTGGGTAAGGAACTTATTTGCATAAATAAGTTGTTTAAATTCCTCTTTTGGGTTACATTTTTACATATCATGAAAACAAACTGGATGATCTCCATTAAAAAAAGTAATGTGTGTTTAGGATCTCATTTTTATGAGATACATAGTCATTTCACATCAGTTTTCCTTTTTCCTTACCATAATATGCTAAACTTCCTGTTGATTTATTTCATTCTCAACCATATGAGATACCTTGAAACGTCTTTACTATTCAATCTTGGACCTATACACATCATCATTCAGTTAATGAATTTCTTCTCCCATGTGTGAATAAGATCTACCTGAGGAGATTCGAGATTCGTTTTCCATCTTATGTATGAACCTCTATTAAGAAAACACCTATTATCCCTCATTTTGGAGTTTTATTAGAGTGACAGAACCATTATTTAAGAAATATGTGTGGATTGAATCTAAATTCACCATGATACGTAGGGACACCTGGGTCCTATTATATGGTCTTGCCGCAATATTTCTTTTCACATCGGAATCAGTTCACGTCTTCACCACATGATGATAAACTATATTGACCTATAAGAACTATGTGTGGATTTATTCTCATTGTAATGAGATATGTAGTGATGTCCAGACATTAAATCCTTGTCCCTGATGCAACATGACGTGAAAAAGATTATTCTCTCCCTTGTAAAAGTTAGATATGCATGTTAAGATTCAAATTCAATTTATATCAAATCCCTTGATGTCCTTCCCGCAATAATCTAAATTGAATAGTACTCAAAGAACCACATATGGATTGATTCTCATTCTATTGAGATACATAGTGAATACTAAGAATTAGATCCTAGTTCCAGCTATGGGATAAAAGAAAATTCCCTATCTCCCATATACAATTAAAAAACTCCATGATAGATCCCTTTAGTTTGAGTCCTCTCCTTAGATATCCCACTAAGGAAACGAAATATATTCTCATTATATATATATGTCAGATATATGTAAGGGAATCCAAACTCATGGACAATGTTGATTCAAATAGTTTTTTTGTGCATTGAATTTCACATCTTTCACAATTCACATTCTTAATCTTGAATACTTTCATATCTTCATAATCATTCTTCGGGTTTTGGTGGAATAATTTTTTATACTTGATAACTCTTTTTCATGACTATGTAGTCTGTTCCCCAATGGTGGTCTTGTATAAAATTGTCCTGCGCAACAAGCCTATCATCCAAAGGATGCCACTTTTTGGATATGTAGCTCAAGCCTTCATGGGCCCTGTATAATTCAGCACCCATAATGGGTTTTTAAAATAGTGGTAATTTCATTCTTGTTAAAATCCACCTATATCCTCTTTAAAATATAATGATGATACACAAGATTCCGTATTTTAAAGAGGTCATCCATTGTATATTTTCCCCATATCCTTTCTCTCAACCTGAAAGTCTCCAAGGCCATGGTTTATACATTTTCCCTTTCCATGTATTCAAAACATTTTGAAATAACCTTGGATCATTTAACAACATATCATCCATTGTTTCCATGATATTATTTTCCTAGTCATATGACCTAAAAAACTACATACACCATTTTTCCTACATTCAGATCAGTCCTTTGTAGAAATTTTGTTCCTCTGTTTTTTGGAAATTATTATTGGAAATTATTATTCTTTGTTCAAGTAATTTTCCCCATAAATCAAACTCCATGATTTGGGAAATCTGAATCCCCATAAACATTATTCGGCATTTAGAAAAGGAATGTCTGATACCAAACATCTCTTTTTCCTGATTGTGAAGTATGTGCATATAGGTAGCCTTGCGTAAGTCTCCTATATAACAGGAATTTCATCCAAAATATTCCAATATTTTTCTATGAAGCACATGCATTAGATGGACCTACCTAATACAACCCCCATAACTAGTTTTTCAAATAGTGGTAACTTTTTTCATGGAAATTAATTCCTCTAATGTCATTATCCCTTTTCCCAGGCCATTCTCTGGATCCAAAAATTTAAAAATCATAGTTTAAAATTCTTTCTTTCCATTCCTAACTGTGGTAGTATGTTTCTAAAGAAATTATCCAGAAATTAGAGACACATAAACCTTTGGTAAAATCTAAAGTCCCCAAATTATATACCTCAAATTTCCTTGCTGCATGTCTTGAAACAGCACAACCCCCAATGTCTTTACTGCAGGACTTGAAACTACACAACATAATATCCTTGTTGCATGACTTTAAAGTTCATATCAGATTATCATAAAACCCCATTATAAAAAATATACCCTCATTTTTACACCAAATTCATGAATGAGTGGTTCCACATTCATGGTCAATATTGGAACAGATAACCCTTTATATTGTCAAATACCTTTCCTTGGAAAATCCACCCAATGTGTTCTTAAGACATCCAAATTTTATCCCCTTTTGTTTATCAATAATAGAATGTTAGAATTCTAGAGATCCATTTTACCTGACTATGTAATACATTACTATAGGAAACCTTACATAAAATTGGCCCACATAATGGGCATGTAAGTTAAAAGATTCCATTTTTTGGCTATGAAGCACATGACTTAGATTTCCCTGTATAATACAGCCCCATAATGGGTTTGTCAAATAGAGGTAACATTTTTCTTATAGGGGACCTCCTCTATTATGATACTTCAAATTATAGATGTGGAAACCATAAAAAAAACAACCAAATCATGTCTCAAGATTCCCCTTGGAAATATCTAAGAACATATTTGGACATTTCTTGCTATCAAGCATTGATTAAATTTTAATCTCAAAATTCATGGTCATAGCTATTCAACCTAAAAAATTATCTTTATTAGTCCAAAATACAAGAATTTCAATTTCCAAAAAAAGAGACATAGTACTCACCAGGAAGAAACTCTTCATAAGATATATTGGAAAAAAGTCGAGTCGTGGCTTGCAAGATCTACATTCTGTATGGTTTTGGAAATATCGAGAAATAAATAAATAAAGTCCAAAGGCCCAAAGTTTGTACGATTTTCCATATGACCCTAGAAATAGTCAAACTATGCCTGCTAAGTCCCATGGATTAGGAAAAAATTTGATCATGCTTCCAAACATAATGTAGAAAAAAAATTCAGCTAAAATATTTTGGAATGTGTGAATGTTTCTTATTGTTACATAGAAAGAGATTATTTTCATTCTGAACAAATCTAAATACAAGGTGGGGGAGTTTGACACCACAATATTTGTTTCATATACTTCTCTAGAAAATCAATGATATGATTACCACATAGAAAAAAAATTTCAAGTAGGATTAAAGATGTTTCACCGTGAAGGAAGAATATATAGTGTGGATTTCTATGTTCCTAAAGGGTTCTCCAAAATTAGTGATAATTGGAATGATCCCCCCTCAAAATGTTGGTAATGTATTTCCATGATCGATGATGAAATTTTTTGGATTGATTAAGTTTCAATTTCTGAGTTTTATTCAAGAAGACATGGTGAATTCACCATCTCAGGAAGTATATATCTCTTCTAGTGCTTCTATTTGACATGTCACAGAGCCCAAATGGACATATGGATCAAAATTTATAGAACTCGGAAGACAGATAAATTTTATAAAGGAATTTCCATCACCTCCCTGGAGTGCCTATACAGAAGTATAATTTTTTCACCCCTATACGGAATGGATATGATGCAGATTTATGTGGAAGACATCTGCTGGAAAACTCCATTCAACCTACCCCCCCCCCCTTCCTTTCCTATAAATTGGACCCTTGGGTTCCCCATTTTAGAGGTGGAAAATTTTGGGAGAACTCTTGAGGCTCCTGTTTCATATCTTCTTTGCCGAGGTTCTAAAAAATTGTCATGTAATTCCCCAAAGTATGAGAGAAGAGATAATTAAAGTGGGGGAAAGTTGTTCAATGTCCCATAAAGGTTTAGAATACATGGAACTACGCCAAGGGCCTTTGTGGAGTACTTGTGTGGAGCACTTGCGTGGAGCACCTACATGAAGCACCTGCACAAAACACCTATGCGGAGCACCTGCGCAGAGCACCATCATGGTGAACCTGTGCAGAAGAGATCCGCAGAGCACCTTCATGGAGCACTGGAGGGAGCATCCATGACACAACACCTATGCGTAGTACCTATGAGATGCACCTTAGAGGAGCACCGGTATGGCCCAACTAAGTGCTTCACAAAGCGACCCAACTGGTCCACTCTACGGGGGATACACCCCAACACCCCTGCTCCAAATCACTACTGACCAATGGTCCTGAACCTTCATCCTAGTCCTTTTTTTTCCCTCAATGACCCCCATGAAAAATGGTAAGTTTCCTTGTGAACATTTCAATATGCTTCGATGAAATTTTCCATTGCATCCCTATATGACCCAAATATCACCCTCTGGAATACCATGATTTGGGATAATCCTCCATAACCACTGAAATACCTTAAGTCAACTTACTCTTCTTAGTTCATTTCTCATGTCAAGAGTAGAAATTATCCTCTGGTATTCCTCGAGTGACTTGAGTTGATAAACTCCTCAAACCTCACCACCTAACCCTTATGTAAAGTAAATTAAAAATGGGCATCCTCCTTAGTAGTAATCCCCAAAAGATCCTCAAATGGTCATCCTCCTTAGCAGTAAGCCATAACCAAACCTAAAATGGGAATCCTTATTAAGAGTAAGCCCCAACCCGTCCTCAAATGGGAATCCCTCCTAGAGTAATCCCCTAATATTTCTGGCCAGATCCAATGACCATCACTTTCATTTCACATTGAAGGTTTCATTTCTCCATGCCCTTTCCCACCGTCGTCGCATCTTCCTTCATCATAGGCCCAACCTCTTTCATCAGCAAAAGAGAAAGTGTGTGGTATGTTGAATCACTCCCATCCTCAAGTTTCCCACATCGAGAAAGACTCACATGGGCTTATAAATTTTAATGATCATAACACCAGCACAATACACCTCAAATATTGATCTAGGAGAACTCTAATTCCCACCATAATTGGGATATATAGGAATCCTTCACACAAGGATTGAGCTCACTGGATATCTTCTTCTTGAATAAAACCCTAACTCCCTTAATTTAGGAATCCTCCTTACGAGTAAGCCCCTAATTAATCCCCCTAAATCTATGTGAGTTAATACATCTCTCATGGACCTTGTTACAAAGGCATCCTCTTTAGGATTAAGCCCCAACCTATTTCTCTCAAAGGTTTATAAAACCCTGCAAGACATACCAAACTATGTGGGCTTTGATTCCCATCTGAGTGGGATACATTGGAAGCCTCCATGAGGTTCAAACCCAACACTACAAATAAACCTTGTTATTTCATGGGATATATTCTCATCAAAGTCTTATCTAACTTGGAAACTCTTATCCTTTCCTACTTCATTGGGCTTCTTAGGCATAAGTCACATGCCAAGAATTAACTAAGCACCTTCCACTTATTTTTCCTTACCTCATGACATCAAACTGTACAGTTAGGTCCTTATCACTTGACCTTAAATGGTATGATATGTCCCATTAAGTAGAACCAAACAATGAGGGTTATAATTCATTTCAAAATGATATGTAGGTAGCCAATTTATGGTCACAATCCCGACATTAAAACAAACATTCGTCTCACTGGATGACAATAAATTCAAGAGTGCCCCGCTGAGTGGGATAAAAACCAACATCATTGTAACAATGAATAAAAGAATAACTAAATAGTATATGATTGGATAACATTGATGGAGACCCTCAAATATATATTGATATCTTCATCAATGAATAACCTCAGATACATACATATGAGTCTAAATTTTAGACATGATAATATTTGATTATAAATTTCAAGGGAAGCCTACATTATATGTGGTAAATTAATAAGATTCATGAACATATCTTAAATATATAAGAGATTTTGGTGAGTCTAGTGGTTGTGTAAGGCCATGTTGCTGAGAATGTATTTGCTCCCAGTCTGTGAGTCTGGTGGTGGTATAAGGCTCGAGACTTTTTTTATTACAGTCATGTTGGTAGAGGGGAAATATATTGGGCTATCCACCCCCGTATTAGTAAGAATCTATCATTTACTATTGCATTTATACAATGGGAATGATCCGTTTAGATTATCAGGAAAATTCTAGGTGTTATGGGGCGGGATTGCAGCATGTTTCATTAAATATTCAGTACTAAATTCAATTAGAGTGGCAAATGGTAATTTTACCCCGTTTTTTCAGAAGTATTGTGGGATTTATTTATTGAACCTAAATCTTGATGAGGTGATGAGGAAACTAAATGTATCAGGAGAGTTCAACTTCTTTCATGTTGGTATCCCACCAGGCGAAACGTTTTTTTGATGATGGTAAGAAAGTAAATTATGAGTTAAGGTTGTACATGATGGAATTCAGGGATAGTGTATTATCAACCATGATTGTTGGAAAAATCATTTATGAGTCTTATGTCTCTTATAGGTTTTCTCTCCAGTTCAGATGACTTCAATAATCAAGAACATTTCCTCCCACATATGTTAGTCATGAGAAGAACCCAATGGTAGCCAAATAATTATGGATTTTAATAGATTTATAGACATTCAAAAATATGATAATGATACCTACATCAGATGCATAAATTGGATTTGATTTTGGATATGGTAATGCTTGGGTATATTCATACCCTAAAGGGGATTTAACAAAAGTATACATGCAGTACATGCCACAAAAACTGTCTTTGATAGTAATTATGACCAAAAATCTAAAACCAAAGATAATGCAGAGGCTACATAACTTTTAAAACGTCCTCACTGAAAATCCACCAATAAGACCAAAGCTAGGGAGATGAAACTACCAACACTGAGGCAGTCTAGTCACCACCAAAAATAGAGGTAATCATTTCATCTATTGATTATTATGGAGAGGAAGGGAATTTTGATGAGGAATTCCAACCTGAGGGCTTTGTGTTTTAACCATATCCAACCACATAAAAGACAAATCATGTGTGGCCTTTAGAAATCGAGTATTGTGAAAGAAAGACCTATGATCTCAGGGATGCATGGGTGTTCCTCCAATATTTCCTTTGAATACCAAATTTGGGTGATATTAGAGCACCCTTCGATTAACATTCAGATAGAAATTTGAATTAGGTTCATGAGTATATAAAGGATATGGATATTCTTATAAATGCAACTGATGACCAAGTTCCAGCATCGAAATGATTATTCGATATGATAGATCGAGGAATACGTGCACGGGTAATTTTTCACCATGAGGAGGAATGGGACATTTATGTTAATACTGAGAATGTATTTCCTTTTTCTTTTGTTTGATTTTCACTTTATCATCCACCATCACTAATATTGATGGGATTTAATTTTGAAGATTAAAATTAGAGAAGGATTAGCACTTGGAAATGTGATTGAGTCACTATATTGTAGGACTATAGGCACTCATATCGATACAGTCGATGAAACCTTTGGGTCTCAAAAACATTCTCTATAATGGAGAACCATTATGGAGGTAATGGCGATAGAAAATCCCCTTCCATTACCTCAGGTTTCTATTTCCATGAAATGAAGGATAATAGCTCCATTATCTTATGAAGAGAAATGAAAGTGAGCATTTAGACCGGTCTAGAGAGTATTTTAAACTGAGTATTTTCACTATCATTTGATATTACAACTATGTTGACACACTTTTTTGACCATTTCCATCAATTACAGGACCTGCAAAACTTTATTCCTTTATGTTATGTCATACTAGTATCTCAAGGACTAAGAAGGAAACCCTAGGAGAGGTACAGATTCAGGATGATGAATATGTAACATTTAAAGATGAAGTGTCAAGGAATGTGGCTGCATCTGCTCCTATTTCTATAGAGAGAAAGGAGGGTCATGGTAATGTCAGATGAATTTATTATGGTATCACATGTTGTTTATAACCTTATTTTCTCATAATATCATAGATTAGTTTCCTGTGAAAAAGGATCCTACGATAATTAGTGCGGAGATTTTTATTTCTCCTGGAGGAAGAAACATGGATCCTAGGCAGCCTCAGGAAGGTGATGGTGTTGATCCTTATTCAGCAAGTCCTAACGACATTTCCCCAATTGAAGGATGAATGAATTGAATGTTAGATAATCCAATTTGGGAATCAATCAATATTTCTTGGATACCTTAAATAGTGAGGGTGATATAATATAAAAATCTGTATACAATGAAATGAGGGATGCTCTTTAATCTAGACATTGATATTCCATGTTCCTTCAAGAAGTTTAGAGACTTCAATATGGATCTGAAAGTAAGTAAGTTATAATTATTGAATTTACCATACATTAATGTTCTTTTATTTTATATTTTACATCAAATGTCAACTTATGCATCCTTGTCTCTAGCAAACGTTGCAAAGGCCCTTCATGAATGGGGCATTCCACTCCATCCTATTGTCATTGATGTTAGAGTAGTAATGACTCAGAATACATCATTGGGAGATGCTCTAGATCCTATATTTTCACTGACTAGGAAATCTCAAGTGAATGTCCATCCCTAATAAGTACTTGCTCAAACTACTGAAGCTAAGAATACTGGGAATGAATCCACACAAGCAGTTGACTTATTACTAGTTAAATTTCATTGAGTGTATTGATCAATCATTGTTCTTACTACACATTATAAGGTAAAAATCATTATAACTCACCATTTTAGGATTATTAGCACCTACAGTTGGGTCTGAAGGTAAAGCATCTTCATTGGATCAAAAAATGGAAGATAATGCATCTCTTGATTCGAAAGGAGTAGAGCCAAGCACCTCTTTTAGTGATCTAATTCTGAAATATATTCCACCTCATGGAAGTGATTATCATTCTTACATATAGATTCAAGTTTCTCTTGTTATCACACATAACAATACTTGGAGAACCATTTAGATGATAATCTATGATAATATTTTGGATGATCTTACCACACATTTTATCTATCTTCCAGCATTGTTTAGGGTACTAAGATTTTGTGGGTTTGATTATCACCCAATTTATAATTTGATGAAAGAGACTGCTCGTCGGTGGTTTCAAGGACACAAACTAAGGAATACTATTATGAAGGCCAAACATCTCACCAATTTTTAGGGTTTTCAAGATGTAATATTCAATGTAAAAGCCAAACAAAGAAAAAAATATGATGAAATTCAATCATAAAATTAAGGATTAAATGAAGGAAATGATGCATCATTAGAAAAAATGGATGGCGTTCCAAATATTCTTGATCAATTGAACCAATCATTGGGATAATCCCAATTGGAATTGAAAACTTCCATTTCAACTGCAATAGATTCACAACATCTGGCCAAGGAGAAGGAAGCTTCTCAACTTACTAAGCTTCAGAAAGTGGTTGATAGAGCTCAGGAGGTTGTTCAAAAAATTAAGATTCATGTAGAAATATTCTTGTAATATATGGAAGAGAGTCTCCATTCTATGGATGTTATTTTGATTTTAATATATAACAGAAAATGATTTTGTTTCCAATAATATATTTCTTCATCCTTTTTTCATAACATTTCATCTTAACATCAGCTAAATCATAATTACAATAATAGGGATGGGGGAAATATAATTTTTACCTAAGCCAATAGGTTTACTAAGAAAAGATTTACTATTTCTAGTTTCTTATAAAAAACCATAAAATCTTTGTTTCTTTTGACTTTTTATTACTCGATATTTCCTAATGCATAAAATGTGTAGGTCTATCGAGATGAGACACGACTTTAGTCTATAGTTTTATTTTTGGGATTTCAACCTGGTGAGTCTCATGTCTCTCTTAATTGGAAGTTTAAACTTAGTCATGTCAGACTAATAAATTTATTTGCTTTTGTCAAATAGATTTGATCATGAATTTTGAGATTAAAAACCCAAATAATGCAAGATGGCTAGGAAGGTCTCCATATTATTCTGATACTTCCAATGGGAATCTTGAGTCATGATTTTTTATGATAACCAAATCTAAAACATGAATTATAGTAATTGAGGAGGACTTCCATGAGAAAAAAAATAACCAGTATTTGAAAACAATTTATAGGGGTTGTGTTATGTAGGGCCAACTAGGGCATGTGCTTCATAGTCAAGCAATGGCATCCTTTTGCTGAAAGACCCATTATATGTGTAAATTTTATAGAAATACTATAGGGTAACATACTGCATTGTTATAAGAAGGATATCTCAAGATATATGACATTATATTACTAGAACACAAAGGGGTTTAAAATTTGGATGTCTCAGGACCTTAGTCAGTGGATTTTCCATGGAACGATGTCTGAAAATAAAGGAGGTGGGCATATGCACTGATGTAGGTAAAATGAAGAACCACTCCAACTTAAATTTTATGTATGAAGGATGGTATATTTTTTAGAAAAGGTTGTTTCTAATATTTTTCTATAAAGTTCAAATTCATGCAGCAGGGACATATTGTTGTGTAGGTTCAATTATTGCAACAAGGACATAATTCTTTGTAGTCTTAGTTCATGCAGAAAGGAAATTAGGCTACTTTGATTTATGGTCCTTAGATTTGACCAAAGATTTTATGGTTCTATAATTCTTGACACTTCATCTAGAAATGTTCTACCATATTATGGTATTTAAAGGAATAATTGTAAGATGTGATTTGGGAATTTCTGTATCTCAATAATGGCATGGGAAAAAGGATAATGGCATTTAGAGAGAGTCTCTTTAAAAAATGAAGTTATCACCATTTGAAAACCCCATTATCTGGGTATTTATTACACAGTGACAACTAGAGAATGTGTTTTACATCCAAAAAGTGGAATCCCTATTTTGACAGGTCCATTATGTAGGTGAGTGATACAAGGCTAACTGGGGGCACACACTACATAGTCAGATAAAGGATCTCTCATGAATTTTGAAATTATATTTCTAAAAGCCGATGAAAGATTATAGAGATTCAAATATTACCAATTAGATAGTTTTGTTATAAGGATAAAAGTACTTTCATATAGTAGGGGTATTTCCAATCATTATTTCCAAATAATTGAAGAAATATGCTATCTACAAAGGTCTAACCCAAACATATGAAGTATGGTGACTATAGTTTTAGGTCACATGACTAATACCATAAAATTATTGAAACAATGGAGGATTATGTGGTTGAATGGCCCAAGTAAATTCTAATATTCTTTGAACATATGAATATAAAAACTGTAAACCATAAAATTGGAGACTTTTAGGCCAGGAGAAAGGAAATGATTCAAATACACAATGGATGGCCACATTAAATTTTGCGGCTCTTTCATACCGTCATTAAATATTAATGGGAAAGAAAAGGGTTCTCCCAAGAATGAAATTACTCATATTTGAAAAAATCATTATGGGGGATGTATTATGCAAGGCCAACTAGGGCATGTGCTGCATAGAAAAATAGTGATATCTTTTGGATAAAAAAACATGTTATGTGGGAAAATTTTATGCAAGGCCAACGTGGGAATGCTCCGCATATCCTGTAAAAATATTTCTCGGGTATCGGTCATTCTGTCACCAGAAATATAAGAATGATTATAATAAATTACTATATTTCAAGATTAGGAGTACGATGTTTGAAAGGGAATGCATTCAATTCATAAAGGAAGTGTTTGGACCGATGCTGGCCATAAATTTTGAATCCATTACATAGATCTGACTCATATGTATGAAAAGGGAACATCTCTTGTTTCCATTATGGGTTCAATGAGGAGAGGGCCCAAAATTAAAGATCCTATATTGATTTTGATCATACAAATGAGAGATGAAATTTTCATTAATTTCATGCATGGGACTATTATTTAAGGCATAGTCTTCACTATGTATCTCAGTGGAATGAGAATCACGACATACAATGCTCTCAAAGTAATATGTGGTTTAATTTCATGTAGAAAAGACATTATTCTATGAATTTTAAATTCATCCAGTAAGGACATTAGGGTATTTGATATGAATAGAAATTTAATTTTGCAGATGTATTAGGTTATAGGCCCCAAGTGTCACTATGTATCTTGTTTAAGAAAGAATTAATCCATAGATAGATATATCATATATAAGTTCCAAAATAAGGTAAAAACATGTATTGGATCACTTTATATAGATTTTACTCGAACATGGGATAAAAGATGCTTTTTTCATATCATGCTATAGTAGGTCCCATGATTGAAAATCTATAAGTCAGTACGTATCTCATATTGACAAGAATCAAGCCACACATAGTTCTTGTTGGTCCATGTAGTTTAACGTCATGCAACAATGAAGTGATTTGATTCCGACATGAAAATGAATATTGTGGCTGGGCTAGGGGATATGACTCATGTGTCACTACATATCTTATCAGGGAAAGAATCAAGCCACGTATAGCTCATAAACACTATTTACTCAACCCTAATTGAATTCACAAGTGGGGAATAATGGGGGTTTCATGAATATGGTTTCACCCATAAAAATGAGAACACATATTAATCTCATCATGTAGATCTAACTCATACATGGGATAAAAGAGGCATTAATTTCATGATGTTGTGGGTGGGTCCAATATTGAATGTATGGACTTCACTATGTATCTCATGTGGATGTTAATAAAGCCATACGTAGTTCCTGAAAGGGTTTCTCATGCAGGTCTGATCCATACACTAGGAGTGGGTTTTTTTCTTAATTAAGGCTGGACCTGAGATAAGATATTTGGGTGTCACTACGTATCTCAATAGCATGAGAATCAATCAAAACATAGTTATTTGTACTTACTTGTATTTTAGCATCATGTGGTAATGAAAAAGGTGAACTGATTTGAAATTCCTTCCTATCTCATGAAATTAATTATTTAACCACAGATTATGTTTTTGAGAAGATTATGGAGTTTAACTTCATGAGATGAAGAAAATTGTTATGTCTTTTAAGGTCTTATATCCCAGACCATTGATAACCCCAAATATGAATTGAGATACCATATTTATATAGATATTTTATTTAGATAATTCCTAAGCACACGTGAGATATGGTCAGTGTGAGAAACAATAAGTGGTAAAATATTCTTTTGCAACATAATGTTAATGCAAGTGAAAGATAAGGGTCAAATGATTTAATGGTGGATGATCTAGGATATAGGGAATGGGAGTTACTTTGTATCTGGCTTGAGAAAAGTATCATGCAACATGTAGTTCTTGAAATTGTTCTCCATATCAACAGGTTTTGATGTGGGGAAGAGGGTTTTTTTTTAATTTCCTGGATGACAGTTGGGATGAAAGAAGGAAATCTAGGAATTACCATGTATCTCATTGAAATAAGAATCAACTTACAAATACTAGAAGAGGTACCTATGAAAATCTGAATCATGCATGGGGAAAAGGAAGTGGTTTTTCTCTTCCTAAATCATAGCTGGGCCCAGGATTGGAGATTAAGGTGTCACTATGTATCTTAATGAGGAAAGAATCAAGCCACAAATAGTTCTTGAAATTTTCCCAACATTTTAACATCATGCAGTATGGAAGAAGATGAACCAATGTGAAATGATATACATATTGTAGCTAGGGTAGGGTTAAAACACATGCATGACAACGTATCTAAATGGGATGAGAATTAAGACACACGTATTACTTGAAACATTCTATAACTAGGTTTAATTCATACAGATAGTGGATTAAGGGGATTTTTAGTTTTATCATGGCTGGTCCCAAGATTGGAGATCTGGGTGTCTCTATAAATCTTATTGGAATAAGAATATATCTATATGTAGTTCTAGAAAACATAGTTCCCCACACCAACTAATTTTGATGTGAGAGACAGACGCTTTTGATACATTCCAGAATAATAGTTAAGATCAAGGAACATGATTGTATGAGAATCGAACCATGTATTACGGAATAGTTTTCTATATAAGTTTGGTTCATATACAAGAAAAGGGGAAATAAATTTCATTATTGCTGCATCTGGTCCCACTATTGGTTATCGAGAATTCACTACATATCTATCTAGAATGAGAATCATGCCCCATACAGTTCTTGAAGAACCATGAAATTTAAAATCTTGCGGTGAGGACATAAGTCACATGATGTTAAAGAAGCTTTGTGGCTGGACCAAAGACTGAGAACTCGATGTCCCTAAGTATCATGCTAGGGGAAAGAATCAATACACTTGTAGTTCATAAAAATGTGTCCCTATAAAGATCTAATTCATACATTGGGAGAAATGCGACTCAAGTTACACTAAGGAGTGGAAATCATGTGAGTAACACTTGCACATGGATGCTACTCATCTTTTAAAGGGACATAAGGAATGCCAATTTGTGGTATCTTTGGGGAATTGTTAATGTCAAATGAAGGAGATGTTAATCGTATAGTTTAATGTCATGTAGTGAGGAAAAATAGTTTAGTTTAGTTTAACATCATGCGATAAGGACTAAGGTGCTATGTAGTTTAATGTCATGTGTCAGGGACATTTATGGTGATATGGAGTTTAACGTCCTGCGGCTAAGATAATGGTTGCTATGCAGTTTAAAATCTTTCGACTTTGACATTCTCTGTGTGATTACATAAAGTAATTCTTTAAGAATCATTCAATGGTTGGAGTTGTATTGAGTTCTCTGTCTAGTTAGATTAGGGAGTAGACTTTATGTACGGAGTAAGGTCTATCCAAATTTGGCTCAAGATTTGGAAGATTGTTTCTTGGAATCATCGGATTTCTGAGGACTAATAATAATTCTCCTTAATAAAATTAATGTGGGTGAACTTTCTTGTTAAAACATAATTCTATTATATTCTAATAAACTTATAGGTGATGCAAGGTATTCAATTTCTTTTTGTCTAGACACACTAGATCATCTGGTCACTTTTGGAACTACTCTTCTATACATAACTGGTCTTAGACATCAAATCAAAGCAATGTCAATTGAACTTCAGTGGGAAAGACTGTAACTATTCTATATCCCAATGGGTATGGTTGGAGTTGTATTGAGTTCTCTGTCTATTTAGATTAGGGAGTAGACTTTATGTACGGAGTAAGGTCTATCCAAATTTGGCTCAAGATTTGGAAGATTGTTTCTTGGTATCATCGGATTTCTGAGGACTAATAATAATTCTCCTTAATAAAATTAATGTGGGTGAACTTTCTTGTTAAAACATAATTCTATTATATTCTAATAAACTTATAGGTGATGCAAGGTATTCAATTTCTTTTTGTCTAGACACACTAGATCATCTGGTCACTTTTGGAACTACTCTTCTATACATAACTGGTCTTAGACATCAAATCAAAGCAATGTCAATTGAACTTCAGTGGGAAAGACTGTAACTATTCTATATACCAATGGGTATGGTGTTTCTCATGTGGAAGTATGAGTAGTAGTCCTTTAATCCCATAAATCATGAAAGAGTTTATCATGACATGTTTTCTTATCATTATCCAATATATTTTAGAGTATATTTGATAAGGAATTATTGAATGAATCTATTGGTCTCTTGGAAAATGCATGGTAGCGGGATGAGTGATTTGATTTGATATTGTGTTCCTGACATAACTTACCTACCTCAGCAGAATAGAAATTGGTGCCATTTTCTTTTAATATGGTATGAGGAACATAAAATTTGGTGATGATATTATCTTTACAAATTTTAAAAATTATTTTGTCCTTGACTTCTTTAAAATGTATTTCCTCATCCCATTTAAAGAAGAAATCAATTGTAGTAAGACTGTACTTGAATTTTTTAGCCATAACTAGATGATAAGGTCCAACCACATCCATTCTGCATGTAGAAAATAACCATGAGTAGTTAGTTATATGTAGCAACTATGGGGGTTGATGAATGAAGTTTTCATGCACCTTGAAGGGATGAAACTTCTTAGTGAAATATAATCAATCCCATGTCATCGAATCCCAAAAATTTCCAAACATATAGATTTGATTAGAAAGCCCATTCTCAGAATATTGTGAACCAAAACCTCTTGCATGTACTTCTTTCATGATAGTTTCAGTCTTATCCCCATCAATTCATCTTAGGATAATTCCATCAAATCCTCATTTGTATTGGATCAACTTTTGATCTGAACTATCATAAAGAGTCAAATTAACGGCTTTTTTCTCCATCTATTATCTTTCAACTCTATCCGGTAGATGTATCCTGTTATTTAGATATTCTATGATGGGTGTCATCCATCCTGTGGTATGACCACAAGTCTTAGAAATGGGATTGATTTCATTGTTTTGCATTATTATTATTTGAACAAAAGGTGAAACCACACAATGATGGGAAATTCATATGATTATCTCCTCCTGATTTAAAACATCTAGGGCTATAGTTGCAATTTCCAATTCCTCACCTTGGGCATTTTGTGACCAAAGGACATAAGAAAATGTTGGTTTCGAGGTAAATTATTCCATTGACTCTCACAAATAATCACATATGGGGATTAGTTCTAATTTTCTAACGTCTTAATGCTTGTTGATTTGTTTTTTTACCAATTATAAATCACGTTTCACCTCTAGGTGATCCACTGGTACTTGGAGTGCTAATTCTAGGGTACTAATGAGATCTCGTTACTCTACCTCATTGTTGGTACCACCTTCTGATCAAAGGAATGAGTATGGAAATACTTCCTTCTCTGGGGAGATAAAAACAATACCTAACCCAACATTATTGAGGTTAGGATCTTCCATTCTCTTCCCTGTTAGACTTAGGTAAGCACTGTCAATGTAAATTTCCCATATTTAGGAACTATCTTGAATAGATAATATTTATTCATTAGAAAGATTAGTATTCAAGGATGTCTCTTCTGTAGATGGGTTCTTACAAATTAAGTCTCCTAAGATATGGCCTTTTACTTCTTTCTAACTCATAAACTATATATCAAACTATTGTATAATAACTACCCACCATGCCAAACATCTCATAAGCATAGGATGACTTAAGATAAATTTAATCAGGTTATTGCGGGATAACAAGTGGACCTCATGATGATATATATAATTCCTCATTGTCCAAACTATAAAGGATAATTATAGGTATCTTTTCTCAATATCTGAATATCGAGTCTCTACGTAAAGCATGGTTCAATTGAGATAGTAAATACTATTTTCATTCCCAGCATCATTGTTCTATGCAATGAAGGAACCCAAGGATCACTCCAAGGTTTTCACATAAATAATGAGAAACATTCCTTCAATAGTTTGAATCAATACCGATGGGCTCAAGAGGTACTTCTTGAGGGTATCCAATGCTCCTTGGCAGTCATTGGTCAATTGATATGTGACCCCCTTCTTCATCAGTTTGTTGAAGTTCAAACACTTGCCTGTAATATTGGGTATGAAACACCAGATGTTGGCCATATTTCCTTGATTTACTCTCAACTCATTAATGATTCAAAGAGGTGACATGTAAAGGATAACGTTCATGTTCTTGGGATCGACTTTGTTGTCACGATGGCATACAAAAAAGATGACAAATTTTCCCAAGGTTACCCTAAAATTACATTTCATCGGATTCGTCATTAAATTATACTATCAACTATTTCTGAAGATGGTCCTTATGTTATTCAGGTGATCAAGATGTTGTATGGATTTAACAACTAGATCATCAACATAGCACTCAATGAATTTTCCAAATATGTGTTTGAAGATGCAGTACATTGAATGTTGACATGTCTCACATGCATTCTTGATGACAAAAGACATTCCTTGATTGAAAATACACCTTGAGGGGATATGAAGTCTTTGGATTCTTCATCTTATTTGGAAATTCGGATTTAGTTATACCTACAGTATCCATAAAACATGGACATAGGTTTTTATCCAACTTTTTCATCAATCAAGAGTTTTGTGATTAGAACTGGGAAGTCTTCTTTGGGGCAATTCCAGTTTAGATCTCTGAAATCAACGTAGACTCTAATTTTCCCATTATTACTTTCAACTAGAAAAATATTTTCTAACCACATTAGATATTTCACTTCTCAGATGGAATCATCTTTGAAAAGATTATTTAATTAATCCACAATCTTGGTGGCATAAGTCGGGTGTGTTCTTCAAGCTGCTTGTTTGTATCTCTGATGATCTTCTGGTAATACCAAATGATGGGTGGCCACCTCAAGTTCAAGACCTAGAATCTCTATGTAATTACAATTAGACACATCTTAGTGTTTCTTTAAATAGGAAGTACACACCTCTTTCTCTTTAGATGTCATGGATGCACTAATCAGAGTGGGGCTTGGATCTTCCTCTGTACCTATATATATTTCTCTGAGATTATCTAGAGTAGTAGAGATTCCTTCCTCAAATGCTGGAGGGGTATATCTGAGGTCTTACCCTTATTCATGTGTTTGTTCTTCTACCTCTTCTTGAAGGTCATGAGATGAAGGAATACATTCATTGTTAGGGGAGGAGTCAATATTTGGACACCCTAAAGAGGAGGCAACCATCTCCATCCCAACTGATGATGAAGTGTCTTTTTTAAGTTCTAAAGGGAAGATAATGGGATATTAATCAACATCCCTATCTTCTTCCATGAGTTTAATCACTTATTTTATCCTAAAGAATGAATTTGATACTAGTTTATGTTCAATAGATGGAATGAAGACGTCTTCATTTAGGCTTCCATAATTGTTTAGTGAATAAATTATTTCTCCCATGCTGTTAGGCTCAATTACCACAACTGGAATTTTGGAAGCCAACAAATAAGTGATTGGATTTGGGTGAACCCATTCAATTTGATTAATGGGAAGCAAATAATCTGCACTAATAAACTTGAATGGTATAGTTGGGATATTTTATAGACCATTCAGAGAATTTATTCTTTTTACATCCTTCACCATGGACTATTTTCCCACCGTATGATAGAACTTTACATCAATATACTGATATTTACATGTTTTTAATGGGGACTTATCACCATGAAATGTACCCAGTTGACCATTAAATAAATACTTGAGATATTGGTGGTATGATGAAGGAATGTCCACATGTTGATGTAGCCAAGGCCTTCCTAGTAGAATGTTGAATGTTGTGTCTTGATGTATAACCCTGAAATATGAATTAGATATAAGATTACCAAATTGAGTTTTAAGTTTAATTTCACCCAAAGGTTTTTTTTCATTATTATCATAACCATGAAACATCACAGTGGAGGGAGACAAGTCATATTTAGTGAGACCTCACAGATGAAGTGTATATATGGGAATGAGGTTACCTCATGAGCCATTATCAATGAAGGATCATCGGATTTCAGTATTGTTAACCATGCCAGATAGATAAAAGATTTTGATTTGTCCATTTAAATCATTATCCTCTTCATGATATGTGAAATATTTAAATGCATGCCATTCAGCAGGATCATTCTATAAAAGGTAAACCTCAAAAGTATAAACCTCATTTCTAAACTCTTGAGGTCTTTCAAAATCCTCAATATGTTCTTCTTGAAGATATTTTGATAAATTTAGTGCATCCAAGATTGATAACTTAGTTGTTACATGGTCTAGTTTCATCAAGATATCATAATTCTGGTCTAAAGGTCTATTTTTCCATCATGGGGATATAGTTTTGTAGGTCCCCTAGAAGTTGATTCTCCTCATGTAGATGGAACATTTTCAGGGTAGAAGCTATAAATAATTCTTCTCTTAGCGGGTTAAGCTAGCTAGGTCTTCTCACCTACTGAGAATGTGAGGATATATCCCCTAATTGGTCTTCCAAGATAATCAGGTTGGGGTTGACTCTGTCATTTGTGGGAGAATTCCCTTCTTCTTTCTAAACCCGTGAAAGGGCTCTCCCATGAGTTTCTACAACATAAATGGTTTAAACATGGTTGTAATTGAAATAGTGACGACTAGAATAACCATATATTCCCATGTATCCTCAAACATGAAGACCTCTTCCCCGAGTTCCCCAATATAGTATCGTCAATTCAGGTTCATAATTAGAATCATCATTTCTTTAGGGATCCCTTAAGTAAATAACATTAATAGGACCGAAGATTAACTCCTTATTTGATGAAGATTATGCCTCACAAACTGACTCTTAATATACCATTTGGTGGGGTGGTGCTTGTGCTTTTGAGACAGTTATCACAAAATCTTCCAAATTCAAGGACAGAGTTCTCCTTAACACAAGATCAACTTCTTCTGAATACACTTTATCCTTATGACCATGTCAATTCATTGAATATTGGACTTTAGAGGACTGAAATTTTGATGAATATGCTTGATTATAGTGGATGTGGTGGGAGACGCAGTTAGTTGTTTCAACTATGTTCATAGAATGGAATTAATTTGATTGATCTTTTTCTTAACCATCCATTTATGAAACTTTTACACATTCATTCTTTTTTACTTCCTACCAATCACCTTTTTCATTTATATTGGTAGCAGTAATACATGGTACATGGGCCAATGAGTTTTTTAGCTTCACCTGCCTCTAGTATACCATCGTTTTTAAGAGGTATTTAAAAAACACATTGATGGGATTCCATAACATTTGATGAAAAGGGAAATAATTTTGGAGGTCTTCATCTATTTATTTATTCATCTTCTTGGGTCTTATTAATTAGAAAAAATTGTTTTCCAAAGATGAGATGGTGTAGTCAGGGACTTGATCATTTCAAAAAGAATGGACGTTGTTTTTTAACTCCTCAAACTATCTCCACCTTTAATATTTTTGATCATCTTGATGAGGAAGTTGTTGCTGCTGACACTCAAGAGGGGGGATCCCTAGGGTATAATGATGGATTTGATGTTGAAGCTGAAAGAGGATCTTGCTTGATTGTAAATACAATAGACTCTGATTTTCCAGTTCTTCTTCCTGGAGCTAATGGGATTACACAGGATTTGGCTAAAGTATCTGTTATAGATTTATCTACCCATTTATAAATAAAAGAAATATCTCTAAAAACTCTTGTGTTTTTTCCAAGGATTAATGTTGTGTAAAACTCATCAAAGATATTAGAGACACTAATGGGAAATAATTCTTATTGAGGGAGTGGTATATTCAAGGAGTACGTTATTCATTTCCTCTGAGCAATGAATTGTGAAACACTTTCAATATCCCTTTATTTGTAGTTTGTAAGATTGAAGATTGTTGTCTTCAACAGCATTGATGTGAATTGGAAAATGAATTTATGATAGAGGTCTTCCCATCTAGTGATCGATCAAGAAATAAAAATTTTATACCAGACAAAGGTCATCCCCTGTAGTGATATCAAAAAACATATGATCTTTACTGCTTCTTATTATTGATTGGTCCCCATCATGAGAGAATAGAGATAAATTAAATACGTCAATTGATACTCCAGATAGAATATATAGTTTAAAATTATAAATTTCTAAGTCAGAAGGTTTGGTGGGGTGGGGGTGGATCAGATCTACCCATTCAATGTAAGCCTTATTTTCTGTTCATATCGGTGTTTACTATTCTTCCATATCTTCTAATAAATTTGTCAATGACTCAATGGTATTCAGAAGAATTTGAGGAATATCTGGATGTGATGGGACCTATATAGGTATAGTAGTCTGAGCCTAAACTAGTGAGAAAATAGGTAGGACCGTCGGTGGTGTTGCTTCTAGTATTTATCTTGGATAACCCATGGGGATAGGGCTATAAGGATGTGCTTGACCCTATTCTAGATGTGTACCCAAATGAGGGAATTAATTATTTACATCAGTAGTTTCAACAAACTTTGTTTGTTGAGGAGAAACTACTGGAAGTGTGAGACGAGGATCCGCTTGGTGATCAGGCCTAGTAGGAATGCTACTTCAAAGTAACCCGACATTCAGTCTTCTCAAATCCTTTATCTCTTCTTCTTGCTGGGAAAATATTTCCTCAAGAAAAAGGAATTTAACTTCTCAAAGGGAAAGGTGAGACAAGATTTGACCTTTACCTTTATCCCTGTCTGGAGTCTTTCAAAAATGTGGAAGTTGATTATTTGAGGGAACTCCTTGATTTTTTGAAAGCCTTTGATTTTGGGTATGCACACCTCCTTCATTTTATTCATTGTGGACCATATCAAGAATAATAAGTTCCTCTTCTGATTCCCCTGAACTGGTATCATTATCTAGAGTATCATCCATAATGGAATTAATGTAATTCACTGACTCACAATGCATTAATGGAATTATAAGGCCCCAACCTTAAACCTTACTTAATCTTGAGTTATTACAAGATTACACATTGAGGATCTTTTCAGGTTTAGAGTTTTAGAGAATTAGATCATGAAACTTGCATTATATTCCGCATTTAAAAAAAGTGGTTACATAAAAGACAATATTCATTCTTCCCATCAACGGAAACATATTGAAAATAAAACATGGATTCTTTCTTGACACATCCTTGACATTATCATCACATCATGTACCTTTCCCTTGACCTGTGAAAAACATTTCAAAAACTTGGGATGAGCATAAAAAGCTCAGTAAGGGTTATAAAAATATCGAAAGGAAACATGAGTTCATATATACGTAAGAATGAAATCATACTTTACCCATAAAACATAGGCACTTTAACATACCTCATCAAACCATGAATAAATCATATAAAACATAAGACATAAAGGTAACTTGAGGCATTCATAATAATCTTACGTAGGGAGTAACCCTCTTGGTTACGTTTTGGAATACCCATCACAGTATATTCCCTAAATCTCTTCGGAGAAACCTTAACGTTTCACTCCTTCGCGTTACCCAATGCATTGGAGAGCTATATCGGGCTCACCCGCCCTTAGTTTATCACGGAACCACCCGTTTTCATAACAATGCCCAAGAACCATAACATAAATGTGTCACATAAAACATTCATAAAGGAAACATAACATTTCCACATTTCAATCACAATATAACATTTTAGTATATTGAAATAATCAATCCATTCAAAAAGAAACCATTTCCAAAACCATTTAAAACATTTAATAAAGAGATTTTTGAATCAAAGTGTCCCATACCACCTTGAAGCATAAAATTTTAAACCATTAATATCCATATAAATAAATCCTTAAAACCATTTTGAGAACTTGGATATTAATAAGAGCAAATAATTAAAACATTTAAAACGATATTTTGGTTAAAGGGGTTTTACCAAAATTAGAGACACTTGAATACAATAATTGAGGAATAACATTTAGTCAGAACTTTATAATATCATGAGAATAAATGGATTCATGATATAATACTCCAAATGACAGTATATACACCATATAAGAGTGAATTGGTGCATAACAACAATGAACCCTCAATAGAAATGTCAAATGTGATGAAATCCCTTATAGAGAAGGTATCCTTAAATTAAGGACAAATCAATCTAAAAAATATGTGTGACAAATATAAGTACACCCAATATAAGTGGATATTAAGTGTAAAACAATAAAAGGTCATTCACACATATTCAATGGATGACATATTCAATGACTACATGTTGAACCCAAAGAAATCGAAATTGGGTTAAAAAGTTCTCTTGACAGCCTAACGGCATCACATCAAAATGAGTTGATGAGAGATAAAAAGTGTATCTCATCACTTGGACATAAAATTTACATCAATAAGGATATATGAGAACATATCCCAACATAAAAATATGTAAATTAAAAGACCCAACAAAATAAGTCTTTTAAAAAAAAGAGGAGGGTGAAAGGTTCCCTTACCGACTTGGGTATCTTTCAAAACATACACCCCATGAAAGAAGGACAATAGATCATTGATGTAAATACGCATAAACGAAGGTATATTACACAAAGAGTAGAATAATGGGAATTACATATACCACTCAATGGAATTTGTGGCAAATGTATCATAAATCTC
This sequence comes from Viscum album, assembly GCA_963277665.1. Lineage (NCBI taxonomy): Eukaryota > Viridiplantae > Streptophyta > Magnoliopsida > Santalales > Viscaceae > Viscum > Viscum album. Next base: position 13,483,572 of record OY728145.1, read on the forward strand.
ACGGGAATAAAAGTGAGATGAAAAATCCATTACGAAAACTGGGCAGCCTAACGGCGCCACATAAGACTTCCGAATATGGATTGATGAGATCAAATAGGGTATCTCATCACATTACAATAAAATTTAAAGAAATAGGAATATAAAAGAACATCCCCCAACATTATAAAGATGAGCTTAAAAGAAGTGACATAAATGAGAATACTTAAAAAGAATGAGAGAGGTTAGATCTCTTACGAAAGTTCGGCAGCCTAATGGCTCCACTCAAAACTTCCAAAATCGATTGATGAGAGAGAATAGGGTCTCTCATCACATGAACATAAAAATTACAGTAAGTGTAATATAAAAGTTCATCCCAATAACAAGAAATATGAGCTTTAAAAGGAATGACATAAAAGTGTGTACTTAAAAAGAAAGTGAGGAGTAGGATCCCTTACCTCGGGTCCGACTTGACTCGATCGTTATTTAATCTCCTGAATAATAAACTTGAGTTAATTTATACTTCCTTAAGAGCCTTTTTCAAGATCATTATTCCTTTTATATCACTTATTTCCATGTTATAAACATTATGTAATCATTTAAGTTAATAATGATTGTTTTGTCGATATTTGGTTCTTAAGTCGAAAGTGGACTTCATACAATTAAATGTTGTTCGTGTGGTCAAAGGTTATTTATATCCAAAATGAAATTACTGATTTGGATATCATATATATCATATATATCCATCATATACATTTATTTATAAAATCACATAATCATTTAGAGGAAAGAAATGAAATGCACCGTTCATGGAGACGGTAAGTCGTACGTACGCATGAACGCTACTTTCATTTCTTTGTCATATTAATGGAATTAAAACTAAATGAGAGGTATGTATATTTTAATTCCAGAATTATATTCATCATTTAGATATATCATTCATTATATATATCAATTATATACATGTACTTTTAATAGTACATTACATTTGGGGATAAGAAATGAAATGCACCGTTTATGGAGACGGTAAGCCGTACGTACGCATGAACGCTACTTTCATTTCTATCTCATACTTTAATGGAAAGAAATAATAATTATATAGAGGTATATAATAATTCCAGTATAACATCATATATAATAACATTAAATCCATCCTTTATACGTCTCACGTATGGCATTAACGAATTACATCACTTTGAGGGGGCGGTAGTCCGCACTTCCTAAAATGAAGATATCGCGTATACCCATAATGGAAGCCATAAGGGTAAGACACAAATGAAAAATACAGAAGCATAAGTAAAACATAAACATATTATATATCATATATAAAAATAGTGACATCATAATGGCCACCTTTGAAGGTGTTAAATGAGTATTGAACAATCATCGTTTCGGGAGGCACAATTTCGCCATCCACGGAAACCGTATGTTCTTTAACCATTTGATGTAGTTTTGTGAGAGTTTAGCTCGAATAAATATTATAAAAACATCCTAGTATATTTAATATACTGGTGTTGATACAAAAGAAGTAAATAAAAAGAGTTTAGGGGGTTGGAGAAGCAAAATAAAACAAATGAACATGAGAGAATGAATTACCTTTAAAAGTGTAACTCATTTTGATTTGAGCCTAAAGGCTTCATTTGAAAGGCTTATGCCCAAAGGGAATCCTCTAGGATGAGTAGAGGGATGTGGAGAGAGTAAATGGGAAGGGGTTGGCCGAGCCAAAGTCTTTAGGAGTGTGTGAAATGAGGTAGAGGTGGGGGCCTTTTATAAGAGGAGAGGAGGGGCACTTTTGGAAAGTAAGAAATATTACATTATTTGAAAATGTGTTTCGGTTTTAAAAGGTCCCACATTGATATAATTCGTGAATAAGGTGATAAGGGTTCTAAATACACCCATCCAATAAGTTTTGGACATGTGTAGTTCATAGAGTTTACATTATCTTTCCATTTTATTTAAATCGTCAAATAATGATGTCATCGCTGCATCATTATTATGTCATAAATAATTTAATTTATTTAAAGTCTAAAAAGTATAAAAAAAATACTCTGATGTAGGAAATCCTTTTAGATTTCCAATGAATATTTATAATAAAACATCTGACTTGTATAAACCCACTTAAAAATTGTTTTAGTAAAACATATCATGTTTGTGTCAATTTTACTTTTACATTAAATAAAATGTTATTTATGTCATTTCCCAACCAAAGTGGCTCCATGGGGTCCCCAAGTTGACCCATGGCTTGTCATGGTCTGCCATTACACATCCAATGAGGTTAGGACATTTGTCAAGTTCATTTCATATTATTAAAATATTATATTTACCTTAAACTACACTAATTACCTCTAATCGCGATTAATGAAAAAAAGTTACTATTCACCAAAAAATTATTTTCATCCCATTGAACCACATTTTACATAATAATGACAACCATGTATGTCGTATTTTCAAAATTCAATACACATTAGTGGTAAACTTTCATTTAACTGAAAAATCAGTTTGCTTGATTACCACTTAGTGGTTTCACTATTCATCAAAAATTGGAGTTTTTCAGAAAAATACCAAAACTTCACCCTAAGCTATATTTGATATTCCGAATTCAAAAATGAAGTCTGTTTTACAGAATTACAAATATATTAGTCACATTATTTAATTTAATAATTAATTCCCGCTGTCAGAGCAAATAGCGCGTTTTTATAAAACAATAAGTATCAAAAGATTGACACTAGTTTAAGTCTGATTTCAAAGTGAAATTAATTCCAACGACCACTATTGGATTTAATGGTAAAAATATTTTATAATTTCACTTTAAAAACAATTGAAAATATTATCTAATCATATAAATAAATTAGATTAAAAAGAGGTTTTGAATTAAAACACAACATTTTACACTATTCATTAAAAAATGAACTTTATCGGAAAAATACCAAAAAATTACACAAAGTAAAATTTGATGTCCCGGTTCTTAATAAGAGTTTTATTTGGTCCCAAAGAATGTATAAGAGTGATCAAAACTATATTTAATGACAGTTCCCCATTAAAAGGAGATAAGTGAACCTTTAGTGAAAACTAGGGCATATACACCTAAAATTGAATTCTTTCCGTATTTTAAGCCTTTAGATTTTATTGGATAAATGTAAAAACATTAAATAACATATATAATCATATTTTAGTTATTTCTATCCATTACCACCAATACAAAGGCTACATGTTAACTACCATTTGAAATAATATTATTTTATTATTAGAGTGCAACGTAAGATTCCCAAGAAACTCGTTGTTGCGTGTTGGGTACGCCATCGAGCATAGCGTCCCCTTTAAAGTCATTTCAATATTTTATTCAAAAATATGGATAAATATGAAATGTCATATTCTTTATTTACCTAGGGTGTTACATCCTTCCCCCCTTTTGGGAATTGCGTCCTCACAATTTTAAAATTGTGCTTGGAAACATCCTTGAAAGTCCCACATCAGAACAAGAGTCGGTAAAACAATCACTTTAAAATAAAGAAAGATAAGTACAGAGGTCACCCGAGTTAACCCATACTAGGATTCCATGTAGAAAAACATGGACATGGAAGAAAAAGAAAAGGGTCATGTTCTTGAGGGAGAGTGATAGTAAACATGTCTAGGAGAAAGTTAACAATAAGAAAATAACAAACTTGTGATGGGTTAAACGGTGTTGGGTTCCCCAGTATGAAAAGTTAATAGACAACATTTTTGTTTTAAGTTACTTTTTATTGAGGAATTTATTCATAAGGAAACATAATCACTTATCATGTTGACTTTCAACTTTTACTAGATTCCTTAATCAAACTCAATTTTCTTCAAAAGACGAGTATTTAGGGAGACTTGTTCGCATTAAGAGTACTATAATCAACTTCTAGAGAATCACCTAATCCACCAAAGAGAACTATACAATTCCCATGTCTTCAAACCTTAACCAAAACTAAAACCAAAAATGTTACTACAAGATCAGATAATCCAGAAAAGGATAACCCTTTAAAAAGAAAATCTATGCTTAATCTACAAAATTTGTCCAACAAAACCCAATGTTCAACGAAGACCATTAGATAAACAATTTGTCCATAAAATTCTTCAACGTAAACCAAACTAAGGTTGAAACCCAAGTATTTGAAGGATTTAGTCACATAGTCTTCCAAGTTAAATCGTAACATTTATCTCCAAACAACATCAGTTGCTCCTAAAGTCTCGTATTGAAAAGTAATTATCCTAATCACATATCCTCCATGATAGGTTAATCATTTTCATAAATAACCCAAAATCAACTTACTCTTAATTAATAAAATCATATAACTAAAAAGAATCAGTCAAAATAACCAGGGACTTCACGTAGTCCAGTGGTAGGCGATAAATACCAGTCACACTTTGGTTGTGGGTTCGATTCCCGTAGCTTTGTCCGACGCGACGGGTTGTCACACGGTCTGCGTGTTGTCCTTTTTCCAAAACTATATAATTCTTAAAACATTCCCCATAATGAGATAAAATCTTCAAAAATAATCATAACATATTTTAACCTCAAGTTTATCTCATTCCTTTCATTTTCCATCATATCATAGATTAACCCATAATTACCTAAAAAGTAAGGATCATATAAACCCTAATGGTTACCTTTTGAATTATTACCTAAACTTCCACATCGATTGGTCATCTCATACATGATGCATTATAGAACATACCAAGGTTCAAGTGGTTGATCATGATTCCTTGATATTTTTTTAGAACAACCATGAGTTTCCTCATTGAATCCTCCATTTTATCTAGTATCTTAATCAGAGAACCACCACAGTTTCCTTCAAACCTGTTGTCTCTTTGGTGCCTGCTAGATCCATCCATTCACTAAAAACAGAAATTTCAGTGTGAGTATATCAACAAAACCATCATGTACTAATGAGGAAGGTAAACACTAAGATACACTTACTCATTTACTTTATCTAAAACTAGGACTCTTTCTGAAATCCTAACAATTATGTTAATGTCACTTGTTCTTAGAGAATACCCTAACCTCTAAAGTTATCTAAACCGACCTTTGATACCAACTATAAGGCCCCAGCCTTAAACCTTACTTAATCTTGAGTTATTACAAGATTACACATTGAGGATCTTTTCAGGTTTAGAGTTTTAGAGAATTAGATCATGAAACCTGCATTATATTCCACATTTAAACAAAGTGGTTACATAAAAGACAGTATTCATTCTTCCCATCAACGGAAACATATTGAAAATAAAACATGGATTCTTTCTTGACACATCCTTGACACTATCATCACATCATGTACCTTTCCCTTGACCTGTGAAAAACATTTCAAAAACTTGGGATGAGCATAAAAAGCTCAGTAAGGGTTATAAAAATATGGAAAGGAAACATGAGTTCATATATACGTAAGAATGAAATCATACTTTACCCATAAAACATAGGCACTTTAACATACCTCATCAAACCATGAATAAATCATATAAAACATAAGACATAAAGGTAACTTGAGGCATTCATAACAATATTACGTAGGGAGTAACCCTCTTGGTTACGTTTTGGAATACCCATCACAGTATATTCCCTAAATCTCTTCGGAGAAACCTTAACGTTTCACTCCTTCGCGTTACCCAATGCATTGGAGAGCTATATCGGGCTCACCCGCCCTTAGTTTATCACGGAACAACCCGTTTTCATAACAATTCCCAAGAACCATAACATAAATGTATCACATAAAACATGCATAAAGGAAACATAACATTTCCACATTTCAATCACAATATAACATTTTAGTATATTGAAATAATGAATCCATTCAAAAAGAAACCATTTCCAAAACCATTTAAAACATTTAATAAATAGATTTTTGAATCAAAGTGTCACATACCACCTTGAAGCTTAAAATTTTAAACCATTAATATCCATATAAATAAATCCTTAAAACCATTTTGAGAACATGGATATTAATAAGAACAAATAATTAAAACATTTAAAATGATATTTTGGTTAAAGGGGTTTTACCAAAATTAGAGACACTTGAATACAATAATTGAGGAATAACATTTAGTCAGAACTTTATAATATCATGAGAATAAATGTATTCATGATATAATACTCCAAAGGACAGTATATACACCATATAAGAGTTAATTGGTGCATAACAACAATGAACCCTCAATAGAAATGTCAAATGTGATGAAATCCCTTATAGAGAATGTATCCTTAAATTAAGGACAAATCAATCTCAAAAATATGTGCGACAAATATAAGTACACCCAATATAAGTGGATATTAATTGTAAAACAATAAAAGGTCATTCACACATATTCAATGGATGACATATTCAATGACTACATGTTGAACCCAAAGAAATCGAAATTGGGTTAAAACGTTCCCTTGACAGCCTAACGGCATCACATCAAAATGAGTTGATGAGAGATAAAAAGTGTATCTCATCACTTGGACATAAAATTTACATCAATAAGCATATATGAAAACATATCCCAACATAAAAATATGTAAATTAAAATACCCAACAAAAGAAGTCTTTAAAAAAAAGAGGAGGGTGAAAGGTTCCCTTACCGACTTGGGTATCTTTCAAAACATACACCCCATGAAAGAAGGAAAATAGATCATTGATGTAAATATGCATAAACGAAGGTATATTACACAAAGATTAGAATAATGGGCAGTACATACACCACTCAATGGAATTTGTGGAAAATGTAGCATAAATCTCATGGGAATAAAAGTGAGATGAAAAATCCCTTACGAAAACTCGGCAGCCTAACGGCGCAACATAAAACTTCCGAATATGGATTGATGAGATCAAATAGGGTATCTCATCACATTAAAATAAAATTTAAAGCAAGAGTAATATAAAAGAACATCCCCCAACATTACAAAGAGGAGCTTAAAAGAAGTGACATAAAGGAGAATACTTAAAAAGAATGAGAGAGGTTAGATCTCTTATGAAAGTTCGGCAGCCTAATGGCTCCACTCAAAACTTCCAAAATGGATTGATGAGAGAGAATAGGGTCTCTCATCACATGAACATAAAAATTACAGTAAGTTTAATATAAAATTTCATCCCAATAACAAGAAAGATGAGCTTTAAAAGGAATGACATAAAAGTGTGTACTTAAAAAGAAAGAGAGGAGTAGGATCCCTTACCTCGGGTCCGACTTGACTCGATTGTTCTTTAATCTCCTGAATAATAAACTTGAGTTAATTTATACTTCCTTAAGAGCCTTTTTCAAGATCATTATTCCTTTTATATCACTTATTTCCATGTTATAAACATTATGTAATCATTTAAGTTAATAATGATTGTTTTGTCGATATTTGGTTCTTAAGTCGAAAGTGGACTTCATACAATTAAATGTTGTTCGTGTGGTCAAAGGTTCTTTATATCCAAAATGACATTCCTGATTTGGATATCATATATATCATATATATCCAGAATATACATGTATTTATAAAATCACATAATCATTTAGAGGAAAGAAATGAAATGCACCGTTCATGGAGACGGTAAGCCGTACGTACGCATGAACGCTACTTTCATTTCTTTGTCATATTAATGGAATTGAAACTAAATGAGAGGTATGTATATTTTAATTCCAGAATTATATTCATCATTTAGATATATCATTCATTATATATATCAATTATATACATGTACTTTTAATAGTACATTACATTTGGGGATAAGAAATGAAATGCACCGTTCATGGAGACGGTAAGCCGTACGTACGCATGAACGCTACTTTCATTTCTATCTCATACTTTAATGGAAAGAAATAATAATGATATAGAGGTATATAATAATTCCAGTATAACATCATATATAATAACATTAAATCCATCATTTATACGTCCCACGTATGGCATTAACGAATCACATCACTTTGAGGGGGCGGTAGTCCGCACTTCCTAAAATGAAGATATCGTGTGTACCCATAATGGAAGCCATAAGGGTAAGACACAAATGAAAAATACAGAAGCATAATTAAAACATAAACATATTATATATCATATATAAAAATATTGACATCATAATGGCCACCTTTTAAGGTGTTAAATGAGTATTGAACAATCATCGTTTCAGGAGGCACAATTTCACCATCCACGGAAACCGTATGTTCTTTAACCATTTGATGTAGTTGTGTGAGAGTGTAGCTCGAATAAATCTTATAAAAACATCCTAGTATATTGAAGATACTGGTGTTGTTACAAAATAAGTAAATAAAAAGAGTTTAGGGGGTTGGAGAAGCAAAATAAAACAAATGAACATGAGAGAATGAATTACCTTTAAAAGTGTAACTCCTTTTTATTTGAGCCTAAAGGCTTCATTTGAAAGGATTCTTCCCAAAGGGAATCCTCTAGGATGAGGAGAGGTATGTGGAGAGAGTAAATGGGCAGGGTTTGGCCGAGCCAAAGTCTTTAGGAGTGTGTGAAATGAGGTAGAGGTGGGGGCATTTTATAAAAGGAGAGGAGGGGTACTTTTGGAAAGTAAGAAATATTACTTTATTTGAAAATGTGTTTCGGTTTTAAAAGGTCCCACATTGATATAATTCGTGGAGAAGGTGATAAGGGTTCTAAATCCACCCATCTAATAAGTTTTGGAAATGTTTAGTTCATAGATGTTACATTATCTGTCCATTTTATTTAAATCGTCAAATAATGATGTCATCGCTGCATCATTATTATGTCATAAATAATTTAATTTATTTAAAGTCTAAAAATTATAAAAAAAATAATATGATGTAGGAAATCGTTTTCTCTTTCCAATGACTATTTATAATAAAAAATCTGACTTGTATAACCCCACTTAAAAATTGTTTTAGTAAAACATATCATGTTTGTGTCAATTTTACTTTTACATTAAATAAAATGTTATTTATGTCATTTCCCCACCAAAGTGGCTCCATGGGGTCCCCAAGTTGACCCATGGCTTGTAATGGTCAGCCATTACACATCCAATGAGGTTAAGACATGTGTCAAGTTCATTTCATATTATTAAAACATTATTTTTACCTTAAACTACACTAATTACCTCTAATCGCGATTAATGAAAAAAAGTTACTATTCACCAAAAAATTATTTTCATCCCATTGAACCACATTTTACATACTAATGACAACCATGTATGTCGGATTTTCAAAATTCAATACACATTAGTGGTAAACTTTCATTTAACTGAAAAATCAGTTTGCTTGATTACCACTTAGTGGTTTCACTATTCATCAAAAATTGGAGTTTTTCAGAAAAATACCAAAACTTCACCCTAAGCTATATTTGATATTCCGAATTCAAAAAATGAAGTCTGTTTTACAGAATTCCAAACATATTAGTCACATTTATTAATTTAATGATTAATTCCCGTTGTCAGAGCAAATAGCGTGTTTTTATAAAACAATAAGTATCAAAAGATTGACACTAGTTTAAGTCTGATTTCAAAGTGAAATTAATTCCAACGACCACTATTGGATTTAATGGTAAAAATATTTTCTAATTTCACTTTAAAACCAATTCAAAATATTATCTAATCATATAAATAAATTAGACTAAAAAGAGTTTTTGAATTAAAACACAACATTTTACACTATTCATTAAAAAATGAACTTTATCGGAAAAATACCAAAAAATTACACAAAGTAAAATTTGATGTCCCGATTCTTAATAAGAGTTTTATTTGGTCCAAAAGAATGTATAAAAGTGATCAAAACTATATTTAATGATAGTTCTCCATTAAAAGGCGATAAGTGAACCTTTAGTGAAAACTAGGGCATATACACCTAAAATTGAATTCTTTCCGTATTTTAAGCCTTTAGCTTTTATTGGATAAATGTAAAAACATTAAAAAACGTATATAATCATATTTTAGTTATTTCTATCCATTCCCGCCAATACAACGGCTACATGTTAACTACCATTTGAAATAATATTATTTTATTATTAGAGTGCAATGTAAGATTTCCAAGAAACTCGTTGTTGCGTGTTGGGTACGCCATCGAGCATAGCGTCCCCTTTAAAGTCATTTCAATATATTATTCACAAATATGGATAAATATGAAATGTTATATTCTTTATTTACCTAGGGTGTTACAGGCATTCTGTCACTATCTTCATGAGATCTCATTCTTCTGTGCCTTCCATGGCACTTTGTTCTCCTATATGCTGGTTCCCAATGAACTGTTTGGAAGATAGTAATCTAAAGGGAACCCTCAGATAGATAATTAGTGAATTCACTTTGGGGCTTCATTCCTAACTGTGAGAAAACTAACTTTTGATGATGAGGGGATTGTGAATGTTAAAATCATATAACCTTTCGGGTTGGGGCTCTTCCAGTTCTTCTTTTTCAATCCTACAAGATCTATTTATTGACACCAAAGGTTGGGGTAAAAAATCCACCATCCTTGTTGTCTGGGGTGGTTCCTAAATAGCTATGGATGATATCAACACACCTCCTCTTCTGATTTTAGAAATTTTTGTCCAAACGTTATCGGGGTGCAATATCCGACATTAAATTAAATTTCCTATTTCGAAATACCACTGTTCAATTTTAGATATTTTTGTGATTTTATTACTAGTATATTATAAAAAGGAATCTTGATCGATGTTTTTAGATGCTTGATGAAAAATTATATCAATTTCTCTCTCTGTTTGGTCCTGACTTTGGTGAAAGCTAGTCAATTCATGTTCTTCCTGATCATCTCTTTGGTCATGAATATATATATTTTTGTAACTGACCTGGGGAAATAAAATTTCATGAGACCACTTTCGGTGGGATTTTATGGTTTGGGAGTGAAATGAAATGAAATTCTCCATGTGCACCCCATCTTCTATTATGAACTCCAGATGAGGTTTCTATGATCAATTGTCACAACCTCTTTAATACATCGAGGCATGCACATTAAATGATCTTCTTTTTCATCTCGATCGTTGGATATTGGGAAACCTATAGAGATTCCAAATAGATTTGGGGATGTAACCCCTCTATTAGAAGGAAATGGATCTGATATTCATCATATGGTAATTCTTTGGATTTTAGATGATGAAGAGACTTCCATATGTCAAGGTGGATATCATGAATACAATCATCTTACAACTTCTCTGGATTATTATATTGGGAGGAGGACAAAGGCTAGAACATTACTCTTATTTCACCCTTAGCATGTTATGTTTTGATTTTAAATATATCCTCTTTGTTTATTACCAAAGGCTTATCAAAATAGTCTAACCAGAGTGGATGCATCCCAATTGTTTTAGAGCAGAAAATGGGATTAGTTGGTTTTTCTTCTACAATATTAGAAGGAAAATGAGCCAAGGGAGGTTTAGATGATGACTGTCACATTGGTATGTATTTTGGATGAGAAGGTGTTTCACCTACCAGTAATAAGGCGCCATACATGAATGTCCTTATCTTTGAAAATGCCTCAAGATAAGAGGGATTTATTATCAATACATTATCAGTTAGAGAATTTTCTTGACAATGTGAAACACTACTACGAAGATAACTTTCACAGAGAATTACATAATGGGGAGGACCACCATGGTGGATTATAGTAAGGGATACATCCTCTTTCTCCTTGGCCTTATGGACACATGGAGGATTGACATAGTTCTCATACAGATATACATTCACAAGATTTACCAAATTGTTATGAAGCAAGCCTTCATGATGAAGTTTGTGATGAGGAACATTATAAATACTACTATAACTCCTGTGATTTGGAAATGGGATGGTAGGATCTTTAGCTGCAATAGATAAATGTTTGAGGGCTTCAAGAACTCCAGCATTAAGAAGTGCCAGATCAAAAATCGACTCTTGATTCTATAACTATTCTTGGTGAGTCTTCTTCTTAGATTCCCTCTTACATGTAGTTAGGGCCACTTGATTAGAGAAATAGTTATCATGGTCTTGTGTATGTGACTTCCTTGGAGAGTCCATAACAATAGGTTGATTACCTCTAATTGGAACGAGTGGATGTTCCCGATCCAATTGTCCATATGATATGGTGGAGTGTGCCCCACAAACCTCCAAGATTTCAACAGAGTTATATATCTACTCTGGTATGGAATTATGATGAGTCATCCCAAGTATGGGGATGAAATTATGTGTCCATCCCTTTAGTACTGCTGTGGTTTCCATTATGAAATTTTGGATGGCTTCTAGGATATGGAAATGAATTATTGTATGTCCTTTCACCATTGAAAAAATGTGTTTAGTGTAATTAGCTTCTTGTGAAGGAAAATACGTCCATTATATATTTACAATAGGTGTATGTATATGTTTCTGTCCTCCCTTTTATATCAATGGATATTGATAATGATCGTTTGTTGGGGTAGAGAGTCGAGTCTACCATAGGTTCGTCATCAAAGCTTTCCTAATGACTTCTCTCTGTTATTCCAAATGAGACTGGTGGCTGGATTGATGGTTGTTGGTAGGTTTTTGTTCCTCGAAGTTTTTTTCTACCAAAAATGGTTGGAATAATTATTTATGTGTTTCTAGATGAGATCACTAGTAGGCTTTGTGAGTGAAAACAAGCATATGTTCTTACTTACATGTTGCATCGACATTTGGTTAGCGGGCTTCCATGAATGTAGCTAGATGAGTCTACTGAATGGATAATATATTGTAAGAAAGTATATATGTCTATTCATGAAAATCCATCATATTTGAAGGATTTTATGTTTTTGGCACCGCTAGACGAGTCTGCTGGTTAGTTTAGTTAAGGCAGATGGGTGTATGTATTTGTTCGATGTTCACCACCAAACTGGGTTGGTGGACTTTTCTAGAGGGTGAAAAGGTAGAAAAATTATCACTATTGGAAATTTTTTTCCCCAGTGGTTTGTATTTCAGGCGTGAATTTGAGGTACCTGGGATATAAAACTGAAGATAACACCCTCATCATATTGAGGTTTTACTGTCAGGCAATGTTGGTGGTGGTGATTATCGGTAGGAGCCTTCGGGAAGGACCCCTCTGTCTTCAAGACGAGTCGGTGGGAGGCATATTGGTAAATATCTCTTGAATAGGGGAGGTATTTGTGATTAAATTAAGGGGGGAAATTCCTAAAATAGTTGAAGTTGGTGGTTGGCACCATCTGCTTCGGGGCCACCGGTCATCGTTGACCCGACATTCGGGGGTTATTATTGACTTGGTGGGCCTGTTAGGAAGCCTCCAAGGCTAGAATGATACCATGATGATGGTACTCTCAGAAAAATGAGTTGGAGACCAAGAGTTGAAGATGATGAGTTGGGGAATGCTTCCTTCAGCAGATGAGGATCTAACTTGTGCAGCAGTAGGGGAAATCGTAGGTGAAAAAATTGAAGATATCCATTTGGAATGAGGGGAGTTCTTGGAAGAAAGTGCATATATATATGAAAAACACAAACAATGAACTCCATCAATGTAACATCTACAGGGTGAACACATGCATGATTTATTTCCTTGTCTGTACCTCTTTTATCAATTGATAGGGGCCTTGTAGATGGGTAACACTATCATCTTTGTTAAGGATTCACATCAGGTTCACCATTTTTTTGTTTCCCTCAGAATTTGTGTTCTGGTTAGTAATCACAATTTTGGGATATCTTCCAATCGATTTGTTTATGGAACCATAATAACCCAATGATTTCGTATCCAAAGGGACCTTATTTCCAAATTCATGTTCTTGTTAAGGATTTTTACCCACTATGATTAAGAGCTCACATTGGTCGAGAAGATGGGAGGTCAGGCTCATCACACCATTTTGGGTGAAATTATTACATACTCCAGGACTCTCTTTTATATGTTATATATGGTCATAAATCCTTATTAATTTACTAAGTGTAATGTCTATTTCCCTGAAAAATTTTAATCAGTTATTACCAAGTATAGAAATTATAATCATCTATATGTTTTGAGGTTTTTTCATCAATGGGTATATCTGTATGTATTAGAGGTTATCTATCAATGGTATCTTCTCATATACTACATAGATATCCTTTGGTTGGTATTAAGAAAATGATTATTTTTAATCTACTCAACAGATTAATTTGGAATTTATCATCACCAAGGGATATATAAGTTGTATTGATGTTTGTATCAAACACATAAACAAGCTTCCTACGTTTCATTGTGAAAGAAATCAGAGCCCACATAGTTCAATTCCACTTAATGGGACACATAATAACTTTTAAGGTCCTATGATAAGGAACCATCCATATATTTTAACATCATGTGGCAAATAAAACATAGCAGATGGTTCCAGGTTAAAGTTTGGTGCTTGACTTATACTGAACCATACAAAGGAACCATGAAATGATATGAGTTTTCAAGTTGGATTGAACCCTGCTGGTAATGTGGCACACATAGAAAAAGGATAATTTTGAGTGTTGGGTTTTGACCTCATAGAGGCTTCCTACGTATCCTGTTTAGATGGGAATCAAATCCAACATAGTTTGGTAAGTATCATAGGGTAGTAGGGCCCGTTGAAAGAAATAGGTTGGGGGATTTCTCCAAAAGAGGATCCCTTTATAACAGGGTCCACAAGAGATGTTTTAACTCATATAGATTTAAGGGGTACATAATTTGGGGCCTATTCATAAGGAGGATGCCTGAACTAAGGTAATTAGGGTTATACTCCAAAGAAGGATGTCCATTGAGCTCTATACCTAGGTTAAGGCTTACTATGTATCCCAATTATGATGGGAATTAGAGTTCTAATAGTTCACGATATGAGCTGTATTGTGTAAATGTTGTGATCATCATGAATCTCTAAGCACATGAGATTCATGATTGATGTGAGAAACAAGATGATGAGAATGATTTAACAAACCACACACTTTCTCTTCTATTGATGGAAGCAGTTAAGACTACAACAAAAGAATCCAGAGTTATGGTGGATGAGGGTACAGAGTAATTAACCCTTCAATGTGAAATGAAGGTGAAGGTAATTGGGTACATCCCAAGTGGTTATAGGCCTACTCTAAGAGGGATTCCCTAAAATGGGTCCCATAGTGTGATGAGGATATCATTCCCCATGGAAGGGTAAACCAAGTGTGATTCCCACCCTTCCTACAAGGGACTGGGGGGGCTCCCGTTCATAGAGATGAGGATGGGAAGATGGAGTCTTATCCAGAGAATATGAGTCTGGGTACTCTACAGAATTATCTATAGGGTAAGGGTCTATATAAACATGGATATCCATATCCATAAATACTCTAAGAATTCTTACAATCAGGTAAAATGGGTGTGGGAAACCCCTAACCGTAGATATCAAAATCCATATGAGAGACATGATGATGTGCCTTTTTCAAAATTTTTATAAATCAAGAGGTCTTTGTGGAGGTTTCAACATGGTCTCTTTCAGAAAAGAGAGCCACAGAAGGAGAGGCCCTGCCATGTGTGGCATAAAATATGGATTAAAGGATAGTTAGCATAGGTGGTCTATGCAGGTATGTCGTGTAGGTATTCCACGTCGGTATTTCATGCAGGTCCTAGGACGAACTGAAAAATTATTAATATAGGAAAGATAATCATTTGGAAGATTTATATGCCTTTGGAAATGGACTATCAAGACAATAATACTCGGGTGAGTTTTTAACTTAAGAACCCTGAGTGTCCCTTGATTTTCTTGATGGAATCTCAAGTAGGGTTTTTCTTAAAGAAAGGACCATACATAGGTGAATTCATCTTATGGAAGGAGGGTCCTAAAACATGTATCATATGTTTTAGGACCTAAAGGGAGTTTTATATTGTTTATCCCTTTAAATTATCTATTATATCATTTTATAGAGCTACCTAAGAATATTATGGGGACCTAGGAGAAGTAGCTTGGCAATGAGATCTTTGAGAGTTATTCTGACTTCTTCAGTTGTTGAAATGGGGAGCCCAATGGTCATATTTATAGGCAGGGAGGGTTTGGTCAAAAGGAATATTTCCATATAGGTCATGGGTGTAGACCCTCTATGTAAATCCCCCACACATTGGTGTAAATCATATACTTACATGCAGGTCCCCAAGCATAGGTATGATACGTAGGTCCTCAGTGTGGGGGCTATCCCTTTAGGATGTACTAGAAGGAGTTGTGATGGAATACTTGTGCGTATGTATGGTGCGTAGGTCCCTCAAACCAGATTTCTTTACATCCATTAAATTTACATGACACATTAATATATTCAAAGTTAACTACCATAATCATTTTTCATTTCTTAAAAGAAGGAGTGTCAATAGTCACCCAAGATACTGATTTACAATATAGCTAAACACTCATATGGACATTTACCTTCCTCAGAACTCACCCATTTTCCCTATGAAAATCCCTCCTGATGGGGGGTATTTTTATGATAATAAAATGAGCACCTAAAATTTCATGAAGGAAGAAATACCTGTATATGGATGTTATTTTCCTTGTAAATAAAATGAAGAATAAGGTGACCGAGACCCACAAACTTCATGATCCATCAATGGATTTCAGATCTCGAGACCATCTTAAGGTCACATGAAGGAACTGTGCATAGAGGATAGCCTACAAAAGGATCCTGATTATCCCCTCTTGGAAGGTCCTTTAGCCCTTGAAAAGGCACCCTAGACACCTAGCGGTCACACAACGACACGAAAATAAACACTCGTGGACACACGACTTGTCAAATGGTGAGCAGCTAACAAACCATCAACAACTCCTTCAAAATAAGATGAAAATATTCCAAAGATGGAGAAATCTTATAGTTATAAAACTAGCATGATAGATCAATGATGGGTAGAATGGTTTTCCATGACAAAATTCATGAATACTAACAAGACCACCAATATTTTATAAAATAAAATAATTTAAATAAAATGGAAGGAGGCAGGTGATACTCAAGGTTGAAAGTGTCATGTGACGCACACCTTGAGATACTCAAGACACTAAGAGACACCATCAACATGCCCTTCTCATCTCAAAAACCCAATCCATATGTCTTTTCCATCACACAAAGAGCCTCGGGTAGGTCTAGGAAACCTCACACCCCGATCTAGCTTCCTAAGAAAAAAATGGATGGATTTTTCCATGAAATGATCATGTATCTATAGAACACCGATTATTGGTCCCACGATGCATCACCAAGACAAAGAATGACTATACATGAAAAGATTTGAGAAATACATCATGATTTCTTACCATTATAAAATAAAAAAGTTAACAAAAAGGGGAAGGAGGAAGAATCCAATCATTGTCATTAAAAACTTATGATGATCCAAGTCTGTCTGCAATATGATCTTGTAAAATCCCCTGGATAAGGCTTCAAGAATCAAGTGAATGCCTCTAAGTAGGAATCTTGGTCTCACAAAGGCTCTTGGACATGTCGACATGAAAATATGGTAGTATGAGAATATTCCAACATGATTAAACTAGTACTCTTTAATTGGAAATAATATAATAATACAGAAATTGATGGGAGTTACTCACTATCTCTAACAATTAGGGACTCCCTAAAAGTGATACATGTTACAGATTCATGAAAACACGTGATGTTGAAGCCCTTCGCTGACTCCAGCTTAGATTCAAACAAGATACTTAGTGCAATGTGGTAAATAAATGGTGTGGAGAGTCCTATTAATACCTCACCCCAGCATGAAAAGAGGAACATACTACCATGACCAAGAGGATGATTCTCCCAATGAGAAGTTTCTCCTTCTCCATCCAAGCACTAGAAAGGATTTATCAGTGTGGTGGATATAACTATTGGAAAGTTCTCCATCTAGTAAGATATTGGATAATAGTAAGAGTGGTCATGTTCCATGCATAAAGCACTTCGCATGACCACTCGATTATCATGCAATAGACTTATGGTGGGACATATTTTGAACAATTTAAACAACTAATCGACAGTGATATAGTTAAAATAAACAAAAATTGAATGCATATAAGGAATCTTCAATATAAAGTCTTTAGAAAAGGATAAAGGAGGGAGACTTATGTCAAGGAAATATATTCTGATTCTAATTACCTTCATTTAACCATATAGCACATGGGATAACACCATGGAATATCTCATGGATCTCATGATGTCCCTTTGGAATAAAATTTGGATCACGCGAAGTCCTATGGACATGTAGAAGCAATTATAATGGTTCCCCTATGTATAGAGCCATAGTCTCACGAAGCCCTATGTTCTCACCATCCAAACCATATAATGTCCTTCAGATATGTTTCTTGACTCATATAAAAACACCTTCTCATATCAGTTGTGTGTTGTTGTATCACTCTTTCATGTCAACTGGATCTCACAACACCCATCAGGCAATCCATCCAAGTCTTATGATTCCCTCCATACATGACATTCAAGTCACAAAAAAACCTCTAAGGCATGTATTATTGACTCGCACACTGCCCTCTATGCAAGTTATCCAACTATTGAGATGACACCTAATAATGTCAGCTACATAATGAGACACCCTCTAGACAAATACCACAGGTCATGAGATGGATCCTGGGACCAACCATACATGTCATGTGATGTCCCCCTAGAAAATTCAGCCTTCATCATGAAACAACCCTCAGACCAGATATCCATATTAGGCAATGTCCCAAAGAAAATTCAACCTGATCATACAAATGTATTTTGACAAGTCATACAGACATTAGCTGATATTTTATAAAGAAAAAAAAGGAATATAGAGTGGAAAATCAACACATGTCAAGTAGGTAAGTAGGCCAGGTTAAACATAACACCCTAGGACTTGATAATTTTATTCATCCTCAGTGTGTAATCCCTGGAAAAACTAAAACATTAGTGTGTAATCAACAACCATGGGAACTACAAGGACTCTAATTCCGGTAATAACAAGAATATGTTGGACGCCTCTCTGACCCCCAAGCTTAGTGATCCAAAATGAAAACCCCATTAGAATCATGAATCTCTACGAGCTAGGGAAATCCATGTATATAAGCCCTGATGTGTGGTATGATATAAAACCCCCTACACATATGGGCGTCAACCTTGGTGATAATCCAACGTCTATGATTGAACTATCATAAATCTGATTTATGCCATAACTAGGATACGTAGGATATATCATTGAGACTCGAGCTCAAATTTCTTGTTGCTCAGTGGAAAAAAACAATACTTATCCACATGACATTAAACTACACAAGTTTAATAAACTACATGGGTTTTAATTCCTACAAAAACTAGGATACATAGGACACCTCATCATGACTCAGTCTTCTCCTATGAATATTAACTACCTCCCAGTATGGTTTTAAATCCCAAAGTACTTGGTTATATGGATTCAGAATATAGAGAATCCCTACATCACTTTGAAATAGATGAGGAACCTTAAACACATACAAATGGATTCACTAATGAGAAACCATATCCTCTGTTCATTAATAAGATCTCCAATATTTTGTATATAAAGAGCATTAACCTATAATCGTTTTTAGGGAAACTGTCCCTGTATCGAGATTAGGAACAGAATCATGAACAAATCTTAAATCTATAAGAGAGTCCCAGAGTAGGAAAACATTCCCCGAAAAGGGTGTGATAAGACCAATCTCCCTTCCTCTTGAACAATGTGGGTACCAATTCATCATTAGATCTGAAACCCCAATTGACTACCTGCCTTTGGATTGTAGGTCTGTACCCAGTTATGGATGAGGGAGTTGTTTGGATTTTCCACTAAGAATGACAAAGGCCTAATGATAATGATTGTGAAAAAAATTAAACCCCCACAATTAACCATCATACCCAACCAAATCCACATCAGTGAGGGTTTCCCTGTTCATTTCTTCACCATTGAAATATTTATATTGAGTATTATTATTGTGGTTCTGATGAAAAATATAGTATTTCTCCATTATAAGGATTCTTCAGTTAAGTATTATCTTAACTTATTATAATCTTTTTTTAAAGAATATAAATAGGTTGAATCCCTTCTCATACCTTTTATGGATCATATGATTAGTAAAAAGATAATTTTATTTCATAAAGGATAAAAAATTCAACTTATTTTTTAAATTAGTTCTTGAGATGAATTAAATTAACAAAACTGCATGAATGCACAACCAAAAAAATACTTTGTTTATATAATGGATGGAAATAAAGTAAATATATTTTCTCATATTCTCTAACTTGATGATAAAAAATCAATAATTTTAAGATAGAGGAAGACAAACCTACCATGTTTTATTTTGAAAATATCAATCATGTACCAAGTAATTTTTTTGTAAAATCATTAAAAAAGTATAAGTCTTATAATGATACATACATGGATTTAAAAATAATCAATTATGAAATACTAGGATTCCTAGTAGTGAAATAGAATATACTTCAAATTTTAATAATATATCATGATATACTGATTTATGGTATGATAAAATTAATATTTTGAAAACTGATTCTATTTATGGGGGTGTAAATATAAGACCTCATGTTTTATAATATGATTTCTCTATAAATAAAACGATGTTCGACAGTTTATATTACATGTGACATCGAACTAAAAAAATACAAGAAATATTATAAAAATATTTAATAAAAAAGATAGTAATCAATAATGATACTCAAATTGTATTATTCTATTTTTAATAACTAAAAATTAACTACTGTAAAATAATTAATTAATTTAATATAATTAAAATTATTCATGGTTAAAAGGGGTATTTTTTCAAAGGACTGTTCTTTTAGTGCTATGTATTTTAGTAAATTGATCACATTTTTTTGTGAATAAATACATTAAAAAACAATGTAACAGTCAATTAATTATACACTATAATGAAATAATATTATAATCACTTCGAGTTTAGAAATTCCATTTTTCTAAAAATATTGTTTTCCTAGTAAACTTTTTTTATTTAAAAGAAAAATTTTGGAATTTTAGAAAATGAATTTCATTAAATGAACATTATTTTTGGATTAATACTATCAAAATTATCACATGGTTACGTTTTAATATTTTTATAAAGTTGATGAGTTTTGGGTGAATAGTAAAAAATTCCAATTCTACAAATAATTTCACTTTTATGAAACTTCCATAATATAAAAATGAATTAAATGTTAAAAATCTCTTTTATAGAAAAATATATATTTATTAACAAATATAACTCATTTTAAAAACATAAATGTTAACTTAGATATCTATATTTAAATTTTTAAAAATTTAATAAATATTTTTCGACAAATAATAACTATTTTGGTAAATCTATTTTAGTCAAGTATTCATAGGGTTGATTTCACTTTTGGTTTTGTATCAATGTTAACTTGGATATTTTTTATTATAAATAATAAATTTAATTGTAAAGTAATTATTTTTATACATTATTTGGTATAAAATCATTTTAATGCATAAAGGGAATTTTTCTAACAACTATTATTATTGAGTATGTTGAATAAATAAAAAAAGAATTTGTTTACCAATTAAATAAATTGAAACATAGAAACTTGATTCCATTATTTGTACTATAATTTTACAATTGGATAATGAGTTAAATTCCATTTTTTACCTTAATGAATAGTTTCCATGGTAAAAGGTTATCACCGCATTAAGGGATAAATGGTTAATGAGGGTTTAAACTAAGAGATATGGATTCAAATATATCTAAAACATATATAAATGTGATTTGATGAGTTTTTTTAAAACAAAAATAATCCTAGGTTATAAATTAGGCTGAATTAGATCCATTTTCATATAAAATACATTTATTATATTTTAAAATTTTTTAATATTTACAAAGGTGATAACTCCCACCACTTATAAAAGGATAAATTTACTCCTCAATTCTACACAAATGCAAGTGTCCCTTAAATTGAATAATATTTTCCAATTAACCTAATAACAATCCTAAAAACTTCATAAAGATACAATTCTCACCAAAAGTCCAATCCTAGAATTCATGTGGTGTTATCCAAAGGAAGATATCCATGGAGGATGTATAAGTCACAACAGAATTCTTTCAATATTATCCCTTCTCCAAAATCTTTATAATATTTTATAACAATATAAATATGATAAAATTAGTATAAGTAATATAATAAAACAATATCACATTTATGGAGAAAATATTATTGATCTCATTTCCATATAATTGGAATTGAAAACATCGCTCATGCCTCTATATAGAGTAACGACTCCCTGAAGCGATGCATCTCATTTTTTATTCACTCCCACTAATGGATTTTTTTAAATTTTTAGTTAATCAATTTATATTATCATAATTAAAAAAGTTTATTTTCTAATGATATTAGGTTATCTACCTTCATACCCTTCCATCTTTTAGAAAATGCTAATATAACTCAAGCATATGGGTGGAATACTAGCTCCATAATGTAATGAAATTTATTTTTCATCAGCACCTCACGCGAGTGGTCATAAGGATGAATTTAATAAAACAGTCTTATATTTATTTTATTATTATAATTATTTAATGGTAAAACATCTATACAATATTTATCTTTCCCCAATTCAAAAAATAAAATTGTAGTTTTTTGAAGACATAGACTATTGCCTCCATGAATGATGTATCTCATTTTTCAGAAAAATCTAACCAATATGGTTATATAAATGAATCTAATGTATGAATATGATATATACATATATATATTAAAATATTAAAACTCTATAGGTTATTAATTTTTTACGAATGGGTAAGGAATTGTACTTCATGGTCAAAACATGCAAGAGAAACAAAATAGTCAATACCTACATTATTTATTTTAACAATGTATTATTATAAAATGGGTACAAATAATTTATAATAAAATTATATCCAGAAATATATATATCAATAATAAATATTAATCTATTATACATGAGGTTGTAATATGTATGACCAAGTGGGAATCCATTTTTAAAGTATCTCATCTCAAAAATCAATCTTTGAGACTTATTTAAATTACATGACCCTTTTAATTATATTTTTTTATTATACATATTTGAAATATTATATCATGATTAAATTTTTAATAATTTTAGTTAAATATCCATTTCAAGTTATCCCTTTCAGGAAGTTTTGGTTCAAGTTTTATAAAATACAAAATGTTTTATTTCACAATGTCACTTTTATCAGGATTGTTTATGTTTCAATTTACATTGGGTGGAATTGTTTAATTTATATCCCCGAAACCTATATAATTTTCTTTAATTTGTTTATTTTTTGGTATTTCATGTACAATATCCAATTTTCATCTCATTGTAACTCTAATCCACCGAATGGTTGTTTTTTAGGAAATTCGACCTAATTTTCTTTTTTGGGTGAGGAATCCTTTTCTTCTATATCCATATTATTTATTTTTCATATAGAATTTTATTTTTTATACATAAAGTAATTATTAAGTTCTAATAATGCTAAATATTAATTTCAATTCAATAGTTCTAATGTAATTCTGTTATCATTTATTTTATAATTCATTTTCACTCTCTTTTATAAAGTGTCAAAATAATGTGTTTTAACATTTATCGCTCGACTAAAATTTCTGTACTTCATATACATTACTCATTATCATGATTCATTTACACATTCTGATGGGTTTCCAATGAAAATAATAATATCATTCCTTTAATTTTAAATATTAATAGCATTCTAAAATATAATGTTATTATTTTTTAAAAGTTGTTAAATATATTTAATTTCACTTATTTATATTTTTATCTTCCATTCCACATATACCGAAATAATCATTGTTTATTTTCAAGATTCAGTTATTTTAAAATTATTTTATAAATAATTCTTCCAAAGTGTCTTTGACACCGAACAAATGACTACTTGATTTTATTTATAAAATCATTCTTACAACATGTCATAAAAGTTTTATTAAGGTTCCTTTTAATGTGTCACATATATTTTCCTATCAAATTATAAAATGAAAAGTATTTATTGTACTGCTTTAATTTTTTATGAATTGATAATATTATATATCATAAATATATTTTACATAATATCTTGTATTAACATAACTATACACCCATAACTCAATATAGTGTAAACACCACAACATATAGAAATCAGATTTGGAGGTGTTAATCAAGAATACTAGTTTACTTATGGATGGAGGAACATTTTGAAAATCCTCATACTTCTTAGTTCCCATGGGAATACAATAGACACATACAAAATGTTTATTATGTTCTTGAGAATTATTAAAACTAAATATTTTATTCAACATTGATACTTAGTAATTGGTAAGGTATATTGATGATGAATCGTGTTTTTTATTAAATATATGAGGAATAGAATGGAAATGTATAAGTTATGGGTGGGGAATAGAATTATATATCCCGTTGATTCATTATATGGTCGGATTATAAAAATTAATAATGGGTATTAATATGTTCATGGTAGTGAAAATAATGGAAAATTACTTTGTTCAGAGGATTCATTGATATGGAAAATTATTTGGTTGAGTGGTCTTGTGAGATGGAAGATGCTCGAGATGAGTCTTTTTTGGTACGATTTAAATTTCTAGCATTATGTCTTGAATAATCATGAAATAATTTTTTATCTTTCTTGTGATTAGTACTTTCATATTACCCATGTATAAATTTAATGTTTATGTTATTGGTTAATCGGAATATGTGTTGACTATCTAGTACTATAAATGTTTTATACCTAAAGTATTAATGATATATTCTAAAATAACATTCTACTTAAGGAATGTTTAAATCAACCATTTATTTGGTTTTATTTTCCCCAAGTTATGTATATGATTAATTCATGTGAAATATCTTGAAGGGTACCATGTGGGTAGAATGGTTCTGTAAAATTTGAAGGATTATTATGGAATAAAAAAATCTTGGTATAAAGTTAAAAAATTTCATTAAAAGTGAAATACATGATTCTTGTCAAGTTAATTGTTTATCTAAAAATATAAATAAATTAACCTAAAAATGACTTGGTTATGTAAGTGAATGAATCATTTAGTTGATTATGTAATTATGGATTGTCACAATTGGGTCACTTTTGTTGGAATCTATGACATTATATAATGATTATGTTTTTAGAACCACATCTAGGAGTACTATTATGATCTACATTAGGATCGGACAAACCTATCAAAACTTATTGAACCATATCTTCCCAGACCCTCTATGATCATCAATGGAGAAATTATGGAGATATGAAGAATAATTTATCCTACATTCCGTCATTTTATTTTCCATTGAAGTAGATTTTTGAAGGGGTTATAAAGAAAACCGAAGAAAAGTTTGAAAAAACACAACTTAAAGTGTGTGTTGTCTCTATTAAATGGACTTTGGAGGAGAGAAATGAAGTTTAGGTGAGATACTAAGTTTATTGTACTGGCCAATATCCATCCAATTTTAAGTTAAAAGCCACTTGTAAACCATAAAAATATTGTTAGATTCCCTCTAGGCTAATAGTTAGTTTTTTCCATAACCCATAGAACATGGTGAAATTAATTTATGATGAATTTAATCATTATAAATTTCTAAAAATTCATTATATATAAAAAACATATTTTAATCCAAAGAGATATAAAAACCATTTCAATATTTAATTTATTTATAAAAATTAAATTTCTTCTAGTGTCTACTCAATTACAATATATATCATTTGTTTTTACTAACATAGAATGAGTTTATATAATAGAAGTAAAAATATAACAATTAAAATAATAGGCATACACATACCTAAATGGATTTTATAACTCATATTATATACATTATTATATAATTAATCTATTTAAAATAACTTATTTTAGAATAAGAATACTATATATCACATATTTTCATAAATCAAACATTAAATAAATAACTAAAATACACCATTATCTAATTCCATAACAGCACTTATATGATTAGTCTTCCTCAAACCTATATTTTTTGATGAGAAAAGTATAATCATATATTTCATAATAATCCAGCACAATATCATATATGTTTTAAAGAAATTGTATAAACACATGAATGAATCGTCACCACTCTCAATCATAGGATTATGGGTTGAATAAGAATAAATACTCAAGTGTATCATTAATTACCTCAAATATAGTACTTTGTGTGAAAATTAAAATAGATATATATTTTTTCTTCTTGAAATGGGGATGAACTTGTTTGTTTAAGGTTCAAACTTTTCAATCGCTTTCTAATGTGTTTATTCGTAGAACTGGAAACACCCAATTATTCTATATCCATTTGGACATACTTTCCAAAGGTAGGTGCTCATTAGTTATAGACCGATGAGGCTTAAGAATTTGAATTGGTTTAGAGGATTGGAGGTCAGGCTCATCAAAACTTTTTGGGGGGAATTATTTCCTACTTCGGGACTCTCTTATAGATTTAAGTTATGTTCACGAATCCTTATAAATTCACCAAGCATGAAACTGAGTTTTCCTTTAGATTTTGCAATCAATGATTGATATGTATGGGATTTAGAGAATCATTTATATTTATTAGAGGTTCTACATCGATAGAGAATCATTCGTATGTATTGGAGATTCTTAGTCAATGGTATCCTTCAATATATTATATAGAAAATCTCTTGGTCATTATGATGACCATTCTAGTTTTAAATCCACTCAGTGGGGCACTTGAAGTTTATTTTCATTCAGAAAGATAGGGATTATTTCCGAGTTGGTATTGTACCCTCAGATGGGCTACCTACATATCCTCATTAAAAAAGGAATCATAACCCACGTAGTTCGATAAGAAGGATAAGGTTCAGGCATAGTTCATGGCCCAAAAAGTGATATCGTGATTACCTTTACGCTCTAATCTCATGTGTGTCATGCTCTATGTGAGAAAAAAGAGGTATCTGTATACATGAAGATGATTCCATGAAAGATGCATTCATGAGAAATGATGTGGGGCTTACTTATGAATGACTTCCCAAGTAGATGAAGACCAGGACTTACTTCAGGAATGAAGCCCTGGAGTAGGGTCCATAAATGTATTTGTACTTTATGGAGATTTGGAGTTTTAACCTGAGGCTTACTCCTGAGAAGGATGCCCAAATTAAAAGGGACTTATGATTGTAGCTTATTCCTAAGAAGGAGGGCCAAATAAAAAGAGACTGGGGCTTACTCCTGAGAAGGAGGATGCCCAATGTTAAAGAAAACTATGACCGGGGCTTACTCCTGAGAAGGAGGCCCAGGTTAAGGGGATTTGTAACATAGGGCTTACTCCGGAGAAGGAGGCCCTCGTTAAAGGAATTATTATTGGGGCTTACTCTTGATAAGGATGCCCAAACTAAATGAAATTGGGGCTTACTCCTGAGAAGGATGCCGTAAGTCAAAAATATCTTCTCATCTTAAAGGATAAGGAGATATGGGGGAAACCTCTAACCGTGGTGACATAAATCTTATAAGTAATAATATTTTAGGAGAGTTTCTCATATAATTCCTTTTAGATAAGGAATACAACAAAGGAACCATGCCATAAATGGCTTTGAAAAGGGGTTCGAGGGCTAATATCATGAAGAAGAGGGGTGAACGAGATAGATGCACACAAATGAAGTTGGCGCACAAGTGTTGGTCATGAAAATAATATGACATGCAAGTCTTGTCCACGCAAGTGTACTTGCACGGTATGGGTTCACCTGAGCAATGAAGGATCTATATTGTAATACAGGGGATAAACTTAACTCCATCATTTAGTAATATCCTAATATGTTTCCAAAAGGACGGCGGGCAATTTTCAGCAAAAGGGTAGGGCGGCGCACAAGTGTTTCAACTTTTAAGGAGGTATAGACACTTAGGCGTGAAAGTGTTGATGAATTCTAAACACGTATGCCTTATCATACTCTTTCAAGTCTTCCATTCTAGGTAAAATGTTACCTTAGAAGCTTTCGGAAGAGTTGAGTTGAAGACTTGGGCGACCAGAGCTTGAATCTAAGTTTTTGAAAATCCGTCCATGAAATGGGGGGCCAACAGGGGATATTTATAGTCTATCGTGCACCTTGGGAAAAAACAAATAGGGTGCACAAGTGAATTGCACGACCCATAGGCGGCGTGCAGGTGACTTGTGTGGCGCACAAGTAACTTGCGCGCCTCAATCTAAATGAACTCCTGGTCCATGTCTCTATCATTGTTTCTTAAATTTCTTCAAAGATTGACCCTCTTTCTGCTTAAGGTATTCCTCTTTGTAATTTTTTGGAATCTGTAATGGAAATAAGCATCAACAAAAGTCCCCCCTCAGAGTTGGATCCGAAAAGGAAAGAGGATCCGGCTCTGAGGTAAATCCGGAGAAATCAAGGGTCTATGGCACACAAGGTCAGCGCGCAGCTTCTGGGGCACGTAAGTATGACGCGCAGGTGGTCAAGATCACCTATATATATAGTCTCACTACTGCGTGAACTCATTCGGCTTCCAGCATCTTGAGTTCTTGTCGTGCAGGTGCTTCAGTTTTCGGTAAATCACTTTTTTGGATTTTTTTCACTCTTCTGCAAAAGGTATTTGACTTGCGTGCCATGATTAGGGAAGCAATACTTGTGCGATGGGGCTGACATGCGCGACAAGTTTGGGACTTGCACGCCTTAATGCCTTTGCCATTTTTTTGATTTCCTTTATCAAAATTTTCACAATAAAAACTTAATTAAGGTTGATAGTTCGATCTTTGTGCAGATTCAATGGCTCCCAAAAGAATTGGATCAACTAATGATTTGGATAGAAAAAGAATAGGTAACATGATGAACATCGTCAACCATGACTATTATGTTATCTGCGATAGAACTCTCCCGAATTTGGATAAGTACTTGAAAAAATATTATGAAAATTTTCCACAGAGAATCTACTTGCCTTTGTATGTCCATGGTCATCGACAAGGAGTTCACGTTCCAGAGGAAAATAATTACATCCCTCATTCCTGGTTTCCGACCTAAAAAACTTCTCTTCATCAAATGTCTCAGTTGAAGGATCATTTGCCAATGCTGGGACAATGGATAAGTCATACATAATGCATCGTAGCTCGTGTGCTCTAGATAGGAATCCTCACACGCCGAAGCTGCAGCCACATTGTTATCCCTATATTTTCCGAAATTCTCAGATGGACCAATCTAAGGGATGGAAGAAGAGTTGGGATTTATTTCCTGGAGGAGGTGTGAAGCCGACTTTGATGTTGGCATATTGGGTTCGAAAAACCTGTGTAGAGTTTCTCGATGATCTAAAGGGAGCTTCAATATAAAAATTTGTCTGGGCTGGGAATACATATGTCTACGTGAATGACAATTTCATGATGTAGTTAATCATTCAATGGAGCCCAGAAACTAATTCTTTCCATATGACTCATGAACAAGTAGGCATCAGTTTGTGGGATGTCTATAAGATTTCAGGGGCTACAATTTTGGGAGATATGTATGATGAATTCATCCCCCCCAAGGTGACCTGGAATGATTCAGAGAAGACTCCAGCTTTGGATCGAGAGTTAATGAAAATTTTCTACAATCATAATAATACCACCACCATGAAAACCCACTCTAGAAAAGATATTGATCCAGAGGTGTGGATGGACATGTTTCTTGAATAAGAAGAGATATAATGGACCTTCCTGCACTCATCCTACTAGTTTCCCTAGAGAAGAAAAGAGGGGTGCTCCGGGAAACTTTTGGCCAACTCTAGAAGCTGGAGAGTTTGATAATGGGGGATATGAAGTGAACAAGAAAATTTTATTGAAGACCCGTATTGCAGAATTTTTGGCCTTGTGGCTCATTTTTTACCTTTTACCAGTTTGGGATTTGAAAGGAGGTGTGAGGTCAGGGACCTTTGTTGTTGTATCCAAGATGGCTGAAAGGAAGATGGTTGGGTTGGCCACCCCAGTTTTTGCAAATATTCATAGGATCTTACTTCATGTTTATCTGGGTAAGTCTCTTCTATGAATAGTGGAACCATTCCATGTTTTATGGGGATGGATCTCCACCAACTTCAAGACATATGCTGTAGAAAGTGAGGTACAGGTTCCTGGAAATTCTTCTAGTCGTCTGTTTAGGCCTTTTCTGGAATTTCTCCCTTATCCATCAATTCTTATGATATCAAAATAAGGATGAGCATGTTCAAGGAGTTTCATTTCTTTCCTTATTGAAATCCACCAACAGGGAGATTTTTTTATGATGGAACAGGCAGCTTGGAGTTAAGGGAATATATGATGGCATATAGAGATGGTACACTGGCCATGAGGATTGATAGAGAAATTATATGTGCTGCTTATTCTCCATATAGATTCCCACATCAATTCCAATGTCTGCAAAAAAATTACCGTATCCCCTTAGGTGCAAGTCAGGTTAGAGAAGCATCTGATGTTTTCTTGTCAACTATGGTTGTTGACATCTATGTAGAATACTGGAGCGGTATTTGATCTACCAGCTGTTGGAGCGGCATGTCTATTGACTACATGGTATGCTGAGAGCTAGGTAGCATCATACCCTGAAGGGGTACTGAATCAGTCGGTCCTTTGAGTGGGGACAAAGAAGATAACCATTAAGAAGGAAGTTTTTTATTTGCAGGGTTATTCTTCCTCACCCAGCGCTAATTCACCAGGTTCCTCACCTGGAGCTGATTCACCAGATTCCTAGGATGGGAATGATAAGGCACGAAATGTGTCAAAGAGGCCTTGTGCCAAATATAATCTTCTTTCCAGAGTCAAGAGACCTACTCCATTGACTCCTAGTGAGTTATATTATTGAGGCAATTTAGTCACCATTACTTTAAAGAGCAACAAGTTCCAATTTCAAATCCTTTATCTGTGATTTCAGGAGCTGGGAAGAAGTTGAAGTCCCATATTGTAGGAACCTCCTAACGGCCTTCTGGTGCACATTCTGAATATTTACGACCAGAGGCTATCCGGACATGGCAGAGTTTATATTGTGATGTTGAAACCTCCTGGATGGATTTATGCGAAGGGTTGAATATCCCCAGAGTGGGGAATCTTCGGGCTTCCTCTAACATTCATTTTGAGGACAACCCCAATGAAGTGAGGGCATACATCCAAGAGATGGAAATGCTCATATATGCTACTAATAAGTAAGTTAATGTAACCAAGCGAGTGAAGTAAATGATGGACTGTGGTACCATTGAGGGGATTGGTCCTTCATTAGATGAAGAGTGGCGTGATTACGTGGCTCCTGAAGATGCAAGTTTTCCTTTTTCTCATATTTCTATTTTCATTGAAATTTGAATTTAGTCAAAGATTTTTTAATTAAGGAAAATAATATTCTTCATCCTGCAACTTGTAAAGGAATGAACCAATGAAATCCCTTCTCCATGGTATATCCCTAGTGGCACCGCTCTTGGAGCCACTGAATCTCCCCATGAGCCGAGCGAAGTATCTCCAGGCCAGCATGTCACGGATGAAGAGTTAGAAAGGGCGTTATTGTCTCTGATACCTATTTTCGGAGATGATGGCGCCAATCCACTCAAAAAGTCCAAGAGGCAAAAGCATCGAAGAAAGAAGACCACAGTCAAACGCTTTATCAGTAGGGGTAAGTCTTTCTAGTAGTCATGAATCTTAACTTGTGAAAAACTGCTCAAACTTCTCAGGATTGAAGGGGCTTCTTCAATTTAAACTTTAAGGGAAAGGACTGATCATGGTCAGAGTAAAACAGAGGGTGTTGTGGAATGGCCATAAGTTCCTACTCAAATGGCTGTTCCTGAAGAAATATTGAGAGTAGAAGAGATGGCGTCTGTTCCCAACACCGCTCTTGTTTCTGATTCTAGGGGAGAAAAGACTTCTGGTAAATTAACAATACTTCCTAGAACCTTAAATGAGACAACAACTGACCTCCATTCTGTGATGTTTTAGGTTTAACACATGCACCAAAACATTTGGCAACTGTCGAAGCTGACCCCACAACTGTCTCTGAAGAAGCTATCTGGGGTCAGAGATTGCCAGATGAAATTCATGAAGAAGAAATGCAGAATTCTCCTAGTGGTGAGACTATACTGGGATATGGGACATCATTGGATAAAATGAAGAATCTTGTCATTTCCTATGAATAAATTTTATAACCTGTTAAATTACCATGTGATTTAGATGATTTTGGAGATCTAGTTATAGAATCAACTGGACATTAGTTTCATCATTTGTCCTGTTAATCTTCTCATGATTACACATCTAACCATGTTTGGTTAAAAAATTTACAGTTCCATCTAAAGAAACTATCGAACCAACAATGATTGAAAGGGGTGTAGACATTGATTTCAACCCTATTATTGCAGAAACACTGGCTCAGGTGGAGCTTAACACGGCAGACCCTCCTGAAACCCATCCATAAAATCCTGTTGAAGCTAGGAAAGATGGGGAGAAGTATTCACACAAGTTGCTGATCTACTGTTATGTAAAAGATTATGATATTTGTAGCTTACATAAAATGCAAGAAAATCCATCAACTTTTACTGTCATTTGAAACTAACCATACTTTAATGTTACCAAACAGGGCTGTCAACTTTAATGGAAAGGTCTGGAGGTAAAGTCTCAGCCTCAGCCCAAATAGTAGCAGAAGAGGAAGCAACTAGGGTCAGGGAATGAGAAGAACATGGAAATTCCTTAAGTGCATTAATCCTACACTATGTTCCTCCCTGTGATAGCAATGTCGAATCAGACCCAGAGGTGTAAAAGGTGCCCCAATTCTCACGTCGCAAGGCATGAAAAAATATATGGAAGAAAATATCTGAGGTTCCTCTTGAAGATATGCATTCGATAATTCCAATACATTCATCCATGTTCATCATTTTGGGACTTGGAGGTTTTGGATATCAATAAATCCATGTCAAATTGAAACAAGTCATTCAAAGGAGGGAGAAAGAGAAAAGGTGTCATCAAGACCTAATCAGAGCTAGATTTCTAATCAATATTATTGAATTTTAGGTTGTAGTGTCCCGAGCTGTGGTTGATCATGCTTCAAATATGAAGTAACTGAAGAAAAATATTAAGGAGAAGATTGTCCATTAGTTGCACCTTCAGCAAGAGCTAGATGTTGTTACTGGGGAGCTTGACCAGCTTCATAATTCATTTGAAGAAGCCCAATCAGATGGTATAAAATCTATAAAAGATGAAAAATAAGCACTTCTTCAAGATAAAGAGAGTGAAGTTGGTTGAGAAAATAAACTTCAAATGGCTGCTGATGATGCTCAGGATGCGGTGAAATAGATGAGAAATCATCATGAAAGTCTTCTATAATTTCTAAAAAAAGAAAAGAGACTCAAATCTATGGATGTTCTTCTAATCTCGTTCATCAATGGAAAACAGTTCATCTTCAATCATTTGTACCTTCATTTTCTTGATAATTTCTCTTATTTTTACTTAAGCCAATCGGCCCAATAAACATAGTTTGATTTTTACTAGGGTTATATAAACAACCCCACAAACATTATCTTTTAATTGCTCTATATTTCCTAAATCATTCAAAATTTATGTTTAGCGAGATGGGACTTGACTTTTGTTCAAAGTACCGTTTATAGGTTCCCAATTTAATAGGTACCATGTCTTTTGTTATTGGCAGTTTAATGTCATGCATGTTGGACTATAAAAAGGCTAATATTTAAGGTTTAATATCTTTGACTGAATTGATGTTTTGACCCAATTCTTGAATAATTTTTTTTAAACATATTACTATATTCAAGTATGGAGGGGGGAAATTGTAAACTGTGACTTGAGAAATTTTGAATCTTAGGAATGACATTTGAAAAGAGATAAAAGTCATTAGAGGAAGTATTTTCTATGAATGAAGTTACCACTACTTGAAAAACCTGTTATGGGGGCTGAATTATGCATGGTAAACTGGGGAATAGGCTGCATATTCAAATAGCATCATCTTTTGGATGACAAGTCCGTTATGTAGGCATCTTTTGCAAGGCCACCTAAGGGCACATGCTGTATAGTCGCGCAAAATAACTCTCAGAAATTTGACTTTCTATTACTAAAAGCCGAAGAAAGTTTTATGGGGATCCAAATTTTCCAAAGCATAGAGTCCTCTTTATGGAGATAGGTACTTGAATATAGAGAGGATATTTTCAATCAGAATTGTCAAAAAATTGGAGGAATGTGACTTCTATGAAGGTCGGACCCAAACGTATGAAAAAAGGTATCTATGGGTTTAAATCATATGACTAAAACTATAGATACAAACATTATATGACCTAACATTTTCAGATCATGGAAAAGAGAATGGAAAAAATATGTTAAAGATGGCAGTTTTTTTTCAGATCCCTACATATCATAGTTAAGACCAATAGAGAAAAAAGAGGCTTCTCCTAAGAATGAAGTTACCACAAATTGACAAACCCGTTATGGAGGTTTAATTATGTAGGGCCAATTGGGGCATATGTTGCATAGTCATATAGTAGTATCTTTTGGGCTGATAGGTCCATTATGTAGACAACTTATGCAAGGCCACCTAATGGAATGTGCTGTATATTCCGGCAAAATAATTCTCAGGTATCAGACATTTTGTGACCAGAAGTCAAGAAAAGGGTTATGGAGATCATGATTATTTTTTTTTAATGTTGCGGCTGGGTCCTAAATTGAGATTCTGGATGTCACTATGTATCTTATTAGGATGATAATTAAGCCACACATAGTTCTTGAAATACATTTTAACATCATGCAGGACGAGATCATGGAAGATCTTAGATTAGGGTCATAGAGCTCACGACATAGTGAGGGAGACACATCGTGCATTTTTTACAAACCTGATTTGAATAAAGAAAAGGGTGTTCCATATCAGACCATGTGCTCCCAGGAGGAATTTTCAGCCAAGGGACCAAAAGTGGAGTTTGGGGTTAGGCCCAAAGGCTCGGGACTAGACTCGATGAATGCTCGAGCATTCCTACGTATCCCATGAGGATGGGAATCAAGTAGCACATAGTTCTTGAAATTCCCTTTGTAAAGATTTGGTTCATACATATGAGGGGTAAAGAGGACATTATTCCAATTATGGCTGGACCCAAGATTAAGGACTTGGGTTTCACTATGTATCTTATATGGATGAGAATCAAGCCACATGTAGTTCTTGAAACATGACATGGTTGGAGGCCATTTCAATGATGATTCCTCTCGAGTGAGGGTATCACGGATTTTTGCAGTTTATTGTCATACAGGAAAAAAGTACAAATAGTTTAAGGTCATATTCATGGACCAGTGCTATGCATTTTAATGTCTTGCAGCAAAGAAAATGGGGGAATGTATAGTTTAACGTCATATAGCTAGGATGATGGGACGTACACAGTTAAACATCATGTAGGGATAAAGTGAACCGATATGAATAAGACGGTTGATGGGGGATTCAAAGATCAACATCGTATGGGATGGAGGTTAATCGATGTGAAGAAAGTGGTTTCGAGCTTAAACCATAAGAGGTTGCCTACGTACCCGGCCTAGGAGGCAAGGATCAAAGTCTGCGTAGTTCAATTGAGAGGGATTTGGTGATCGGGGTGTACATTAGGACAGTGACCCGAAGATGATGTTGGGACTTAATCATGGTTAACGGCCCAGAGAAGATGTCATAGTTGAAGCTTACTCTATGATCATGTGGGTCATGCTCACTGTGAGAAACAAGAAGCAGCAACAGACCTGACAATCGTGTCATGAAAGATGCGACGATGAAGGATGGTGTAGGGCTTATACATGATTAGCTTCCCAGGGCATGCATGGAAATAGAGTTTAAAAAACAATTGTGCATGCGGTGATCATAGATTAATGTCATGTGTCACAGAATTGGGGTGCTTAGCAGTTTAATGCATTGCATCTCAGATTATGCACAGTTTAATGTCGTGTTGGAAGATAAAGGGGACATAGTTTAACGTCATGTTGGACGATAGAGGAGGCTATGCAGTTTAATTTCCTACAACAAGGACAAGGGGTGTATTTGTGTTACACAAAATACTTCTTCTAAAATATTGCATTGGTTAGAGTTGTAATGATTTCTCTATACATTAAGATTAAAGAATAAGCTCTATTGGATTACACACTATGTATTGAGTAAGGTCCTTCCCACTTTGGCTCAAGATTTGGGCGTTTCTTTCCTGGTATCATTGGGGTTCTAAGGAACAACACCAATTCTCCTGGAATGAATGAACGAAGATGAACATTTTTATTGAAAGTTCGTGTTATTCGATTCTGATAGACTTCTAAATGGTGCAGTGTGGACAATATTTTTTTCATCTAGACATTTCAATTCATCCAATCACTTTTGAGATTGTTCATATATAGATAACTAATCACAAATGGAGACTCTAAGAGAAGGTAATTAGACTTCAATAGGCAAGACTGCTTCTGTTCCATATACCAATGAATATGGAGTTGATCATGTAGCAGTGCATGTTGTTGTCTGATAATCCCATAGAGCTTGAAAAAGTTTATCAGGCCATGAATTATTATATTTTTCCACCATATTTTGAAGTATGTTTGAAAGATTCTTATTTAGATCCTCTACTTGACCATTGGCCGCTGCATGATACTGAGATGAATGGTTGGATCTGATATTGTATTCTTGATACAATTTTCTTACCACAGATGAACAAAAGTTGGTGCCATTATCTGTCAATACGGTATGAGGAAAACCAAATCTGGTAATGATGTTGGACTTGAAAAATCTAACCATGATTTTAGAACTGACTTCATTGAGTGGTATTACCTCTGCTCATTTGGAAAGAAGTCAGTAGTAGTACGAATATACTTAAACTGCTTAGCAGTATCTAGAGGATAATGTCCTACTACATCCATTCCCCTTATAGCAAATGGCTAGGAGTATTTAGCCGTGTGAAGAAACTCCAGGGGTTGATGAATGATGTTGGCACATACTTGTCAAGAATGACACTTCTTAGTGAAATCACTGCAATCTTGCATCATTCAAGTCCAGAAGTATCCAAGCCTTCGAATTTGACAAGACAGTCTAAGTCCAGAATGGGGATCACCACAAACACCTGCATGAACTTCATTCATGATAGCCATTGTATCTTCACCATCAATACATCTATAGATAATTCCATCAAAACCTCTCCTGTAAAGAATTTTTTGGTGATCTGGGCTATCATAAAGAGTAATATTGACCACACGTCGCTGAACTTATTATTTCCCGTCTCTATCAGGAGGGAGTGTTCCATTTTGATTTCCTCTGTTCTGATTTGAACATAAAGTGAAACTATATGACGGTGGGCAATACTGAGGATTGTTTCGTCCTGATTTGGATCTTCTAGGGCTGTGGCTACATTAGCTAGTGCATCATCTTGGGAATTTTGTGATCGCGGGACATACGAAAATGTCAGTTCCGAGGGAAATTCCACCATTAACTCTCTAACATAATTACACAAAAGGATTAATTCTTCCTTTCTGATGGCTTAAACCCCATTTATTTGTTTGATTACTAAATCAAAATCACCTTTTACCTTCAAGTGATTCACCTGTGCCTGAAGCGCCAATTCCAAGCTTGTGATGAGAGCTTGATATTCTACTTCATTGTTTGTACCACCTTCCAACGATAATAAGGAATAGGGTAGAAATTCCTTTTCTAGGGAAATAAGAATGATTCCTAACACAACTTTTTTGAATTTTGGATCTTCCATTTTCTTCCATGTTGGACTTTTGGAGGCACCATCAAAGTACATTTCCCATGTTTTTGGATTTTCTTGAATAGATAAGACTTCCTCATAGGAAGTTAAATATTTAAAGATGTATCTTCTAAATATGGGTGTTTATTAAGGAAATTGGCCAGAGCATGGACCTTTATTTTCTTTTGAGTCATATACTAGATATCAAACTATTGCAAAATAACTGCCCACCATACCAGACATCCTGTAAGCATTGGATGACTAAGGATAAATTTGAGCGGGTAATTTTGAGATGTCAATTGGGCCTCATGATGTTTTAGGTAATGTATCAATTTCTGTACTGCAAATAATAATTCTAAGAAAAACTTTTCAATACTTCAATATCGCCTTTCTTCCCCAAGCATAGTCCGACTGAGATAGTAAAGGATGTTTTCATTCCCATCATAATTCTTTTGGGCAAGGAAGGCACCCAACAATCGCTCTAAATCTGTCACATAGAGAATAATTGGTATTCCTTTAATATGTGGAATTAATACTGGCGGACTCAAAAGATATTTCATGAGGATATCAAATGCTTCTTGACATTTTTCAGTCCACTGGTAGGTGACTCCCTTCTTCACTAATCTCATGAAGGGAAAACACTTTCCTGCCAAATTGAAAATGAAACACCGAATATAGGCAAAGTGTCCTTTAATTCCTCTTAATTCCTTCAAATTTCTAGAAGGTGACATGTCAATAATTGATTTTATCTTCTCAGGATCTACTTTGATACCACGATGGCGTAAAAAAAATCTGAGAAATTTTCCTGAGGTTACCCCGAAAGCACATTTCAAGGGGTTCATCATCAAATTGTGTTGTAGAATTTTGTTGAATAAGATTTCCAGATCGGCCAAGTGATCAGAACGTTTTCTGGATTTAACCACCAAATAATCCACATAAAATTCAACAAATTTCTATAAAAAGGGTTTGAATATATGGTGAATGGCACGCTGATACATTGCACTGGCATTCTTCCATACAAAGGGCATTACTCGATAGAAAAACACACCTTGATGAGCTCTAAAGGCTGTAGGCTCCTCATCTTCTGGGGCCATTCGTATTTTCTTGTACCGAGAGTAACCATCCATGAAGGAAAGAGCTTCGTCTCCAGCTGTTTCATAAATTAAGAGTTCTGTGATGGGAACTGGAAAATCATCCTTGGGATAATGCCGACTAAGATCTCTGAAGTCATTGAAAACTCTAATTTTTCCATTCTTCTTTTTCATAGGGAAAATATTAGCCAGCCATTTGGGAAACTAAACTTCTCTGACGAAGTTATCATTGATAAGCTTATCAACTTCAACTTCAATTTGGAGGCATAAGTTGGGTGTGTTCTTCTTGCGGCTTGCTTAAATCCTTGATGTCCTTCTGGAATACCCAAATGATGAGTGGCAACATCGGGATCAATAACTGGAATTTCTGTATAATTCCATGCAAATACATCTCAATTTTTCTTTAGAAATGAAGTATACATTTCTTTCTCTTCAAGAGTCATGGATGCACTAATTAGAGTGGGGTGTGGATCTTCTTTTGTACCCAGATTTATTTCTCTAAGTTCATCCACAGTGGTAGAGATACCCTCTTCAAATGCTGGAGGAGCATCCATGAGATCTGCCTCTTCTCTTCCAATATGTGTTACTTCTTCTATTTTGAATTTCATAGTAGATGAAAAATCAAAATTTCCATGGTCGGGAGAGAAGCTAAAATTTGAACATCTTGAAGAAGAGACTGTCATTTCTGACTCTATTGATGATGAAGGGTCTTCCTGGGGTGATAGAGAATAGATAATGAATTGAGAATCGAAATCGTTGTTTTCATCTGGTACTCCTATATCTTCTTCTTGGCCTGGTTGATGAAATATATAATTGCTGGATTTTAGTGGATGAAATGAAGAAATATCCATTTAAGCTTTCATCACTGCTTGGAAAATCAACAATTTCTCCCATGTTGTCTGGCTTGGTAGACGTAATTGACATTATGGAAGTTTCCATAAAATTATTTGGATTTAGGTTTATCCTATCAATTTGACTGATGTGCAACACATAATCTATACACACAGGTATGAACGGGTTTACTGTAATATTTTCCAAACCATTTGGAGCATTAATTTTGGTGACCTTCTTTGTCGTAGATTTTTCCTTTCCCTCCATGTGATAAAATTTTGCCGCAATGTATTGAGATTCACATGTTTTGAATGGGGACTAATCACCATACAATGTCCCAATTTCACCATTGAAACAATATTTGAGATATTGATGGTATGATGAAGGCAAGACCACATGTTTATGTAGCAAAGGTATTCCAAGAAAAATGTTAAAGGCTGTGTCCTGACGAACAACCATGAAATCTGAATTAGACACAAGGTCTCCAAACTGAATTCTGAGTTTAATCTCGCCTAGAGGTTCTTGTTCATTCTTATCATATCCTTGAAACATCAAAGTAGATGGAGATAAATCAGATTCGTGAGGCCCAATCGATGAAGTGTATGAATAGGAATGAGCTTGACTCCAGAGCCATTATCAATGAAAGCCCGTCAGATTTCTATGTCATTGCCTTTTCCAAATAGATACAAAGGTATGATATATCCATGTACAACATCATCTTCATCTTCATCTGTAAAAGTTATCACTTCATGGAATTCTGTAGAACTATTCTCTATATGGTGGAATTCAGCTGCAGCAATTCCAGTTTCGAATTATTGAGGACTTGATAGAGCCTCAATAAGCGCCTCCTGGAGATCTTTTGATAGATTCAAGGAATCCAGAATTGATAACTTGGATGGTACATGGGAAAAATGTTTCAATACATCATACTTTTAGTCCAAAGGTATTCATTTCCCATCATGAAAATGTGGTTTTGTAGGTTCATTGGAAGTTGATGCTTTGGAAGTAGATGCATCCTGTATCGGGGTAGGAATTGGAAACACTCTTGGCTTCGGTAGATTAGACCGACTACGTCTATCTATTTGCTGAGAGGAAGAAGGTGTAACCTCTAACCGGTCCTCTAAAATAACTGTGTCAGGACTGAATCTTCCATGTGTGGAAGAACTTTCTTGTTCCTGTAGAGCCCACTGAAGGACTTTTCCATGAGTTTCTTCCGCATATAAAGTTCTAGTAGGGGTAGGATGGAAATAGTGGATTCTAGAATATCCACATCTTCCCTCATATCCTAAACCTCTGTCTCTTCCTGTAACTCCTCTGTTAGATAAAAGGAACTTAGGCTCATCATGATCGAAACTGTCATTGGAATAGGGATCCGTTAAATGAATCAAGTTAACAGAACCAAAGATCAATTCTTCATGTGTTGTAGATTCTACCTGATGAACCAGTTCAGGCTATGCCGTTTGGTGGGGCGGTGCCCATGATTTTGAATCACATGGCATAAAATTTTCCAGAGTCAAATACATCATAGGCTTTGACAAGAGCTCGTCCTCTTCTTACTTCTCTTATTTCTTCAAATTACGTTATTTCTTTGAGGATTGTCCTTTTGATGAAGGGGGTTTTTGCTGTGCAAGAAATAGAAGAAGACGCAATTGGTTGATTCAATTATGTTTTTAAAATGGCATGAGTTCAGTTGATCATTTTCTTGACCATCCAATCATCATATTTCTGCACATTTTTACTTTTGACTTCGTGCTACTCACCTTCTTCCTCTGGATCAGTAGTAGTAACACAAGATACCAGGGCTAAAGAAAATTGAGTTTTACTTTTCCAGAGTCCACCATCTTTTTCAGGAGGTCTTTGAAGACAAAACACTCTTGAATGGGATGCCCCAACATCTGATGAAACAGTCAATTGTTGGGGAGGTCTTCATCTCCTTCCTTATTCGGCCTTTTGGGCCACGAAAACTGAACCTGATTGTTTTCCAGATCCAGGATGAAGTACACAAAAACTTGTTCATTATGGAAAGAATAAAATTTGTTATTTAAATCCTCAAACTGTTTTCACCTTTGATCTCTTTGATCATATTTATGAGGCAATCATTTTTGTTAATACTCAGGAGGTGGAGCCCTTTGATATGATGAAGGTTTTGAAGTGGAAGCAGGTACATGTGTATGTTTAGGTGTAATTAAAGAGTCTCTTATTTCCCTATTCTCTATGCCAGAACTGATGTAATTACACAAGTTTTAGCCGTAGTCTTTATAAGAGAGTCTTGTATCTGCTGAGCGATTCAAGTAAGGTCTCTAAACCCTCCTGTGTATTTCACAAGGATCAATGGTGTTTGTAATTCATCAGGCAGATTTTCCACACAGATTGGAATCAACTCTTCCTGAGGGAGTTCTAAACTTAAGGAATATTTTAATCCCTTCTAGCGAGCAATGAAATCCGAAACTCTTTCATTTTCCCATTTTTACAATTGTTAAGATAAAAAACTGTCATCATTGGTAATGTTGAGATAAATTGAAGAAGGAACCTTTGATGAAGATCTTCCAACCCAGTAATTTATCGAGATTTCAAACGTGTATACCATACAAAAGTAGGTCCTTGTAATGACTGCACAAAACACCTGAGCTTAATTGCTTCTTTTTCTTGAGGAGTTCCCATCATAGGATCACAAAGAGAAACAAAATGTGTTAAGTGTTGTTATGGATCTCCCGAACCATTAAAAATTGGGAATGTGGTATTCGCAAAATTTGATGGGTGAGGAATTATATCCACCCATTCCGGGTAATATCTCTTTTCTAGTTAACCTTGTGCATGTTTTCCTTCCATAGCTTCAAACCGAACTGTTAATGACTCAATGGTAGTCATTAATTTTTGATAAACATCTGGTTGAGCTTGGACTAGAGTAGGTGCAATAAATGGAGTTTGAGCAGGCATGGTGATCGGTACTGCCACTAATGGTAGTATTCCGGGTTGATGTTGTGCATGACCCATTGGATTGGACTTGTGTGGGTGTACATGTAAAGGGGGGTATTCTTGATCCATCCTAGTAGTTGCAACAAATTCCCTTGATTGATTAACTCTAGCATGATTAGGAGGAAGACTACCTTGAAGTAGTTCATCATTTAACCTACTTAACTCCTTCATTTCTTCTTCTTATTGTGCGAACCTTTCATCTAATGAGAGTTGTTGGACTTCTCCAAAGGTAGGGTGGGATGCAACCTGGCTTTTAATATTTCCTTGGCACGTGATTTTCTGGAGTATGGAAGGGCATTACCCGAAGGAATGTCTTTCCTCTGGGAAACCCTCTGGATTATGGTACGCACACCTCCTTCATTTTTTTATGTGTGTACAGCCTCTTGAACATGAACTTCTTAATCTGATTCCCTTGAGTGACCCTCATGTTCTGGGGAGTTTGTGACAACAAAATTCATGACATTTATCAATGAAAAATGCATTGCAGCCCTTCTGTCAGTGTTTCTGTGATGTTGTTCCCTTCCATGTCTCCCATATGAGACATTTCATTTTTATTGGTTGATCCCTCAGTAGCTTCTTGATGAACCTTAATTTGGAGGGAATTTCCCAATAATTCGGCTGTGTGTTCCTCTTGTGGATTCTTCCCTAATCTAGAGAAGACAGACTTTCACTGTGGAATATATTGTGAATTTGAAAAAGTACCCAGTCCGGTGGACTGGGGCTGTTCATATTTTTCCTCTTCAACTCCTTGAATCCTGTATGTTGATCCCGAGGGTTGCATTAAAAGGTTCCCCAGCCTAGAAATCCAAGGTGTCTCTTGAGCTGCCATATCTGAAACTTTCTTAAAATCTCTCCTAATTTTTCGGATATTAATCCAGAAATTTTTCGGATGCATCATCCTACATCTACTCAAATCACCTGTCTCAGATTACCGTTGGATTATTTCTAACACCACTCTCACCTGATTAAGTGCATGCTCTAAACAAGAATCCTATTTGATATTCTCTTTTTCTTTATGGAAGAGTAATTTGACATCTTTTTCTTTATATGCCTAACCTTGGGAAGAATTATTTTAGTCATGTCCTTGAGTAAGACTTTGATTACACACAAAACCAGTTAGATGTGGCCATCCATGGGCAATAATATTTCATGAGACCACTTTTGGTGGGCATTGTTGACTGGAGAACAAAGTGAAAAGCAATGCTCCATTAATACCCCATCCCCTGATATGAATACTAGATGGGGCAATGGTAATTAACTAGAAAAACCTTTTTAATGAGCCAAGGCATGTACACTAAAGGGATCTCTACTGCTTTTCAACATTTGGATGTCGGGAAAATGAGAGAGATGCCAAGTCAATTTGGCATTGCAACCCTTATATTACCTTAACATGATTTTTATATTCATCATATGGTAATATTTTCTCTTTTAAGTGAAAAAGATTTTTTCATATGTTGACATGAATATCGTGAATACAATATTCTATCAATGTTTCTGGAATATCATACTGAGAGTCATCCAAAGGACATAACATGACTGGTATTTCACCTTTAGCCAATTGGTTTCTCATATTCCGCTCTTCCTCTCTGTCATTTAATGATGATTCTTCTACCTTATTGGACCTACACTGGTGCTTCTTTGTTGCTTAATCATATTGAAAGAGATTGGTAGAGAATTCATTTTTTAAGTTAGAAGATGAATGAATCAGGGGTGGTTCGGAGAATGACCTACACCTTGGGCTATCTTCTGATTGAGAAAGTATTTCACCTACTAGTGGTAAGGCATCAGACGTGACTGGCTTCACATTTTGAAGTGACTCAAGATAAGAGGGCTTTATCGTTACTGCATTTTACATTGAAGAATTTTCTAGGCAATGCGAATTACTAATGTGGAGAGGAATTTCACAGCTAAATTCATCATCATGGGGAGGAACACCATGGTGGGTTACAAAAATTGATGAAACCTTTTTATCCCTGGTCTTCTGGCCATGCAGAGGGTTATCGTGGCTTTCATCTAAAGATGATACTTCAAGATTGACCGAATAGTCCTGAAGAAGGCCTTCAGGAGGAAGTGTTTGATTAAGACCTTCAGAACTATTGTTGTTACTTTCTGAATCTGGAAATGAGAGAGTAGAATCTTCAGTTTCAATAGATAATTGTCTGAGGCCTTCAAGAACTCCATCATTGAGCTAGGCCTTATTGCAGATTGGATCTTAATTTTTTAGCTATGATGGGAGGGTCTTTTTGTTGGACTCCTTACTCACTTCGAAAACCACTTGTTGATGAAAGTGGTTATTATGGGCAGGTGTGTGTGCCTACTCAAGAGAAATGGTTAGGTTAGGCTAACTATCTCCATTTTAATCGGGTGTATGTGCTTGACTTGATTGTCTGTATGACATGGGGGAGTATACCCCATGACCCTACTAGACTAGAACAGAGGTGTGTATCTACTCCGGAGAGACATGTCGATGAGTCACTCCACTGATAGGGATAGCTTTATGTTTCTTTCCCTATGATGTTGCTGAAGTTGTTATAATACTCTGATAGGTATCCAGAATATGGGCAGGGATTAGTTTCTGCTCTTTCACCATTTTC
Source organism: Viscum album (assembly GCA_963277665.1). Classification (NCBI taxonomy): domain Eukaryota; kingdom Viridiplantae; phylum Streptophyta; class Magnoliopsida; order Santalales; family Viscaceae; genus Viscum; species Viscum album. The sequence continues at coordinate 13,528,497 of OY728145.1, forward strand.
AGAATGTGCTTCGTGACTTCAGCTGCCGGAACGGGAATATACATCCATTCCATGTTTGGAGTAGGTTTGTGTTCCTTCTCCCATCCTCCTATTCCTGTCAGTGAATTCTGACAGTACTCATGTGTGGGGACATAAAGTTGTGTCTACCTTCTGTTTGTCATTGGAGCTTTCCAATTGACATCTCCGGGTGCTACCAAATGAGACTGTTGGTTAGCTTGATGAATTGAAGGTGTATGTGTCTACAGATTGTTCTCAACTAAATATGATTAATGAACTTCCTTCAATACTGGCAGACAAGACTGCTGGCATAATAGATGAGTGTAAGAAGGTGTATGTTCTTATTTACAGGTAGTCACCACATTTGATTGGCAAGATTCTTTGGTTGTAGTCAGACGAGCCTGTTGACTGGATGATGAATTATAAATAGGTGTATGTTCTTACCTATATTACTCCACCGGAATTTTCTGGAGGGGTTGATGTGTTACTGCTAGACGAGTCTGCTATGCGGGAAAACCAAGACGGATGGGTGTATATGCTCGCTTGTTGTTTTCCATCAAGTAAGATTTATGGACTTTTCCAGATGGGGAAGAGGTAAGAACCTGCTACCTGTTGGTCTAATTTCACCTCTGACGATTCGTATTGCATACTCGGGTCTGAGGAACCTGAGCCAAACACCAAGAGGTGATACCCTCATCATGTTGAGGGTGCACTACCACACGATTCTAGCGGCGATTGATGGTGGAATTCCTCAGGAAGGACTCATGTCTTCTTGAACTGAGGCCTTGAGTGACATCTTCATTCACATCCCTGTAATATGGGAGTGACTGGTTGTTGCGTTACGGGGATAACAACCCAAAATGTTTGGAGACGGTGGTTGGCACCACCTGCTTCTTGACCACTGGTCGTCGCTGTTTGAACAACCATGGTGAGTTTTTAACTTGGAGGGCTTGTCGAGCGGCCTCTAGAGTCGGGATGGTACCATGTTGAAGGTATTCCCTCACCAATGCATTTGAGACCCATCATTAAAGCTGTTGATTAGGTGATTTATTCTTCATAGCATACGAGGATCTAGTAGGAGTAGCGGCCGAGGCATTCACATGTGTGAACTTTAAAAAATCCATTCTGTGTTGCAGAGAGATCTTGGAAAACGTGCATGTTTGATATAGAAGACATAATCAAGATATTTTTTTCCAGAATACATCTTTTGGATGAGCACGTATGTCATTTATTTCTTTTTTGGCCCTCATATTGAGTTTAATAGGGGCCTAACAAATAAGTAAAACATCATTTAACTTGGTTAAGGATTCACGTCAGGTTCGCCATTTTTTGTTTCATCTGGAAATGGGGATGACCTTGTTTGTTTACGGTTCAAACTTTCCAATTGATTTCTAACAGGTTTATTCGTAGAACTAGAAACACCCAATGATTGTATATGAATTTGGACCTACTTTCCAAAGGTAGGTGCTCATTAGTTGTGGACAGATGAGGATTAAGAATTTGAATTGGTAGAGAGGATGTTAGGTCAGGCTCATCACACCTTTTTGTGGGGAATTATTGCCTACTATGGGACTCTCTTATAGATTTAGGTTATGTTCACAAATCCTTATAAATTCACCATGCATGAAAATGAGTTTTCCTTTAGATTTTACAATCAATGATTGATATGTATGGGATTTAGAGAATCCTTTATATGTATTTTCAGGTTATTCATTTATAGAGAATCATCTGTATGTATTTGATATTCTTATTCAATGGTATCTTCAATATATTAAATAGAAATCTTTTGGTCCTTATGATGACCATACTGGTTTTAAATCCACTCAGTGGGGCACTTGAAGTTTATTGTCATTCAAAAATACAAGGATTATTTCAGGGTTGGGATCTTACCCGTAGATGGGATACCTACGTATCCTAATTAAAAAAGTAATCATAACCCATGTAGTTTGATAAGAAGGATGGGGTTCATGCATAGTTAATGGTCCGAAAAGAGATGTCATGATTACTTTTACACTCTATGCTCACGTGAGTCATGCTCGGTCTGAGAAACAAAAGGTATCAGTAAACTTGACGATGATTCCACGAAAGATGCAGTCATGAGAAATGATGTGGGGCTTACGTATGAACGACTAGAAAAGTAGATGAATACTTGGACTTACTTCATGAAAGAAGCCTAGTAACAGGTTCCATAAAGGTATTTATACTTTATGGAGATTTGGAGTTTTAACCTGAGGCTCACTCCTAAGAAGGAGGAACAAATTAAAAGGGACTTATGATTGGGGATTATTCTGGAGAAGGAGGCCCAAATTAAAAGAAACTATGACTTGGGATTACTCCTAAGAAGGAGGATGCCCAATGTTAAAGGAAACTATGACTGGGGCTTAATCCTGAGAAGGAGTCCCAGGTTAAGGGGATTTGTAACTTGGGGTTTACTCATGAGAAGGAGGCCCTAGTTAAAGCAATTATGATTGGGGATTACTCCTAAAAAGGATGCCCAAACAAAAGGAACTTGTGGCTTACTCCAGAGTAGGATGACCTAAATAAAAAATATCTTCTCATCTTAAAGGATGAGGTGATATGGGGGAAACCTCTAACCGTGGTGACATAAAGCTTGTATGTCATGAGGTTCTAGGAGAGGTTCTCATAGAATTCATTTTAGATAAGGAAGTAAACAAAGGAACCATGCCATAAATGGATTTGAAAAGGGGTTTGAGGGCTAATATCTTGAAGAAGAGAGGTGAACGAGAGAGAGGCACACAAATGAATTTGGCGCGCAAGTATTGGTCGCACAAATCATTTGGTGCACAAGTCTTGGCCACGCAAGTGTACTTGTGCGGTATGGGTTCACCTGGGTGATGAAGGATCTGTAGGGTAATTTTTAGGTGAGACTTAACTCAAGCCTTTAGTAATATCCTAAGATGTTTCCAAAAGGACGGCGCACAAGTTTCATCTAAAGGTTAGGGTGGCGCACAAGTGTTTCCACTTTTAAGGAGGTCAGGACACTTAGGCGTGCAACTGTTGGTGAATTCTAAACACTTAGGCCTTATCCTACTCCTTCAAGTCTTCCATTCTAGGGAAAAAGTTACCTTATAAGCTTTCAGAAGAGTTGAGTTGAAGACTTGGGTGACCATAACTTGAATCTTAGTTTTGGAAAATCCGTCCTCGAAATGGGGGGCCCACATGGGCTATTTATAGGCCATCGTGCACCTTGGGCGAAAAAATAGATAGGTCATGCAAGTGACTTGCGCAACCCATAGGTGGCGCGCAGGTGACTTGCGCGGCGTGAAAGTAACTTGTGCGCCTCAATCTAAATGAACTCCTGGTCCATGACTTTGTCAATTTTTTTGATTTTCTTCAAAGGGTGACCCTATTTGTGATTAAAGTATTCCCCTTTTCCATTCATTGGACTCTGTGATGGAATGGAGCGTCAACACACACACACACACACACATATATATATATATATCTTTGTTATACACTAACATTTCCTAGGTGAGTAAGGGATTAGACTCTTTATTTCTCTATCTCCTTCAACATCCACCAACCACTAGACTGCATCACACATAAAATGTAAAGTGATTCAATAATGTAATAGCACTATATTGTGTATAATAAATCTATCTTTCATAAATAATACAAATTAATAAACCATAATCCATCATCACACTCTACACAACTACCAAATGCATAATATATAAAAATATAATGGTATTTTAGTATCATTTATATGATTGCTCTATTTCAATGATTTTGAACTGTAATAACTTCAGTTCCCATATCGTATAATTATTTTCATATCATCATGTGTCATTTATAATGGCAATATTATATTCCATGTCAACATTATATTTTATATGCCGAAAACACTTGAGAAATTCACAAATTTAGATGATGTGGTTTTTGTCATAATTCCTTGTTATCATCATAATAATTCTAACACATAAATATTTTATTCATAACATTAAACAAGGAATATAGTTACATCACTAGAATATGCAAGTGTATCCATTAATATCAATCAACATATTCATTTAGGGATTAAATCCATGATCTGATTTATCATTATAATACATATATATCATTTATAATAATTCTCCATAACTCAACTAATTATAGGATAATCCCCATCATGATTAAGAAGTCAACTTCATTCACATTATTATTATAGTCTAAATCATCTCTCAAAGGTGATAATAATTTATAAATTTTCACAACACAACTTCTTCATTTACATAATTTTAATAAAAAAATATTTTTAGGTAAATTGTATATTTTATTTCAATATTTTAAATTAATAACAAAATTTTTTATTCATTAATAATTTTCGAATGATATGTTTCATAATCATAAATATTCCAAATCTTCTTTAAATACTCAATGAAAAAATAGGAACTTTGGGCCAAAGAAAGGTAATTAAAATAGTATGATAATAATAAAAAACATCAAAATATCTTCATATTAAATCATTAATAATTTAATTTTTTCTTCTCCTATTACAATAAAAATTAATAATAAAATTATTTTTTAGCTATAGAGTTATAGTAATAAGTATAATTCATTTCCATAGTGATTCCACATTGTAAATTAAATAATTTTATTGAATATTATCTTAAGGAATGTAAAACAATGTTCATAAGATTTTTCATTAAAGAAATAGATCCATTTTGGATTACTAAAAATCAATCAAATGATAAAAAAGGGTTCTTATATATTTGGGAGGATTAGTTGAATATAAATAAGTTTTTAGGATCCAAGTAGGGCATTCCATGCACCCTTACATGACTATATGGTTTCAGACCTAGGAGTGGGGGCATGTAGGACCCCCATGCATTGGGAGATTAGATAAAGGCATAAATCAGGTTCCCCTCAAACATCCGTATAATAAATAAGTTTAACAACCAATATTGTTCACCTTGAATCACACAATCCATATATATAATTTTGAGAGTCGTTCTATGCGATCAATTTAAAGATAATGATGACTCCACACTTTGTTTTTTTAAAGTGTTACCCCATGCCTCCTTGTGGCTAGAGGCACACCATTTAACCATTGATTATATTATTACCATATTCTTGAGAGCCCCACTATTTCATTTTTGATATACATATTATGACTTCAATCTATCACAACTCAGAGTAGGAAAATAGTGAGTGATAGTAACCAGAATGATCCAAATTTAAATTCTACATTATTCTTCTTCTGAATATAATAAAAAAATATTTTTATAAAATATATAATTTTGTATGTTTATTAAGAGTTGAGTAGAATATTTAATTTAAAAAAAATTCACACATTAATATATTTAAATCCAAACATTTTTTTTTTGTTTTTTTCATGTTAGATCTATTTCCTCTAAATCTAAATATTTTTATAACATATTGAATTTTATTATTCATGTGATTAAGCTTCTCTTAATTTTATCAAAAACTGAATAAAAAAACTACTCTCTACAATATCTCAAAAATTATAAATTCACAATTTAAAAAAAATTCACATCATTAGTTCTATTTCAAGATAAGGATTATGAATATATAACACATACTTCATCAATATTGTGTTTGAGTCATCAAAATATTATATAGATTTTTTTTTGAAAATTAAAACATTTCTATAAAAAATAATTTCAAGGCGTAGACCATGTTATTGTAATTCTATTTCAGTATAATTTAATTTTAATTATATATAATTTACATATAAAAATTAATTTAACAAATATAGAAAAAAAGAGTTGAATTGGGAGGCCATTAATGAGCATAAAGGGTATCAATTCAGATAACTAGTCCAATTTTCCTTGAATTAGTAGTCTAAGATAAATAATAATTAATTTTGTGGTTGAATTATTCTAGAATCATCTCCATGTTTAGGAGTTTTATCCATAATTATATAAATTATATATCCAAAGAGTAAATTAGGTCCAATATTTATTAGTAAATGAATATATTGAATATTTGAAAACTACCCAACAATTCAAATGTTTTCATTATAGTTAGTGAAATTACCAAATCTTGCCCAAAATAAATCCCTCCATTCTAGACATAAGAAAGAAGTAAATTTCTCCAAACACATTATTAATAATGAAATTAAAATTATACCATTTTTAATTAAAAAAACATATTATTTTAATGGAACTTGTGGTACACAATGATACTTCTTGAAGACAATATTCAGAAGATATTACTGTTAATGAATTTAATGAAACCTATATGGGTAACAAATAAAATTTAAATTCTAAATCATTCTTAGAATAAAATCATAATACATCAATCTCCCCACCTTTAAAACATTTGTTCATTAAAAATAAAAAATATATTGAAATCGATAAATTCCATGCTGCACTAAATATTCAATCAATAAAATGAATAAAATTATTATTTATAATCTATTAAATGATTAAAAAGTTTCCAAAACTTAATAAACCATAAAATCATTCTTTAAAAATTCAACTCTCAAAATGAGATATGGAGATCATGATATAGTACCAGTATAAATACAAAATCATAAATATTTTATCACTTCAATAAAAATCAATTCCAAATGTGAAATATAAATGTATCCTTATGCTTCCAATAATATTATATATTAACAAACACATGATTAAAACAAAACAAATCCATTTTAGTTCTATCACAAAACAAACTATGGGAAAAATACGTTAATTTTCACAACCATCCAACATCATTTAAAAACATATGACCAATAATATTAACTAACTCATAACTGTGAATCATGACCTAAAAGAGTATGAATAAATACATGGTTTAGTTATATATTTTTAATCTATATGTATTTATCTACATAACATTATGATAAACATAAAATTATTTATTTATAAATCATATCTTCAAATATACATAATCAACTATCGTACATTATCAAAATCCAGTTCATGTATAAAAAAATAACGGAAAAACTAACCAATCAATCCTCATATATGAAGGAATTTGATGGTAGGAGATATAAGTATCACTAAAAAACATTCCAATAAACATAAGTAAAAACATAATTAACATTTGAAAACATATTTTTTCAATGAAAAATTTGTTCCATGCACTTTTATGAAGTATTTATGATATGGGGATCACTCAAACAACACATGTCAAGTGTGGGTAGAATTGTATCTTTATTCATGAGGAACACGCAAATCATACATCAATTTGATGCATGATTACTCATTTATCAAGGGTTAAGATTCCTAAAAAATCGTATTTCATTGACATGGTGTTTTTAACAAACTGTTCCGAGTAAGCCATGTATGTCATATATTACTGATGTTATAGTTTTTCAAAATCTAAAAATTCATTATAAAGGATTTTGGGAAACATTTGGTCTTAGTAAAACATCTATTACAAAGAAAAACATATATATTTAGTGTTTTTCACATCATAGGATTTTATTTGATTTCTCATGGATCAAAAATAGACTTAGAGATGAAGAGTTATAAGAATTTTAAATTGGGTTTCATTTAAGAATGAATGAAAATGGCACATGGATGTTTTCAGAAAATGGAATAGAATTTGTTACTAAAGGCTCATACTGTGCAACATCCATTCACAACTTATTCATGATTTCATAAATCCTATGAAATCAGATGAATTCATCATGGGAATGTAGTACCCTTGCAATTATGTGAGATCCTTGAGACATAACATCATTTTCCATATCCACACCACTGTCCTTAAAGATTTTGAATCAAATGAGAGTAACTAACTATTTGAAACTACACGATGAAAAAAAGTTTTTTATATTTTACATACTCATGGTATTGAATCATTTATATTTATGAGGTGATAATCTTTTATGGTCTTCTAACTCATAGTGACCACAACATTCTACAAAACCACATATTTTGAGAAAGTGGTCACAAAGTTTTGTATATAAATACAAGACACTAACTTTGATAATATTAGGAAAAAAATGTTTGAGGAACTTTAGTAGGTGAGGAAAAAATTGAGGATAATATTTTATTTTATTGATTAATATATCGATGATAAATTTCATTATTTTGGAAATGTTTCATTTTCACGAAACACCTTAAGTAACTTCCATGTTCAAGATAGATATTGGGGGAAATTTCCATAAATTATTTTCTTGGTAATGTCATACTAACATAAAAACCTCATCAATCCTTCAAAATAGAATCATTTTTAAGGAAACCTATGAAATTAATTTGTCAAGGATTTCCATGAAAATCATTAATAAAATACTCTAGTGACAATATTTAAAACAAACTCCAAAAAGTTTCTTTTACAGAATTATGTTATGATATCTCATTCATAAACCTAAATCCTTAAATTGAATAGTTTATTTAGTGCTTACTGAGGAAAATAAGAGTTCATTTTTAGGTGAATCTGTGGCTTCTTCGCATATGTTTGTAACCCTTTTCAAAGGTCAACTTCAATATAAGATTTAACCAAGGATATCCCACTCTAAGAAAGATTCCTTTTATAAGTTTTTGGGAAAAATTCTATATAATACCCTCCTTTCACATAAGAAAATATTTTCATTGACTCTAACACCTTATATAACATGATTACCCCTTAAAAAATTCAACCACGGTGTAATATTGGGTCTTGGGAAACCTGTTACATGGTAGATCTCTATTTTGGGAGTTCATTCATAAATCCAACATCAATTACCCAAGTCAAGGTAATTATGTTATTTTAATTATATAAATTCCAAATTGAAACTATATTTGGTTTCATCATAGACCCTGTTTCATGATACTTTTATTGGTTTCCTTAAATTCCTCTTGTGAAGATCCTTACTATGGTTTCTAAAATAAAAATTAATCTAGATCATCTACTTGAAAAAACCCAAAAGTATTGCTCCTTGTGTAAGTCCCAAACATGAAATTTATATGACCTGTTAGACCAAAAATATGATCATTTTGACATTAAACTATGTAAAAAATAGTCTTTACTACATGATGGTAAACTATACAGACCAATATCATTAGATAACCTTAAACTATACAACCAGAACCATGCGGTTTTTGATTTCTGAACAAAAACAATATGTATGAAGCCTTTTTGAGGTTCAATCATAGTATCCCAAAAATATTACCATCTCATATACCCCTCGCGAAGTGGTATCTACAAAGATAGACAAGCCATTTAATATGATTAATATAATAATTTATCCTCCATATTTTAAGAGAATTAGATTCCTACTACTTTATGTGACAATCCTATGGTGACACTTCTCGCATTTACTTATGGGTATATGATAAGATAACTGTATGGACATACAAGAGGGAGATAAAAAAGGACTCTTGTTTTGTATAGGTCAAAACCATATACTTTCCTATATACTTACCAATGTACATGATGTACGAGAATGGTATTCTCATGTGTAATTCCTAGACCGACCATTTCTAATAATAATTCTACTAATACTACATTCCAGAAGATATTAAATTGAATAGAAAATCCCCATAAAACAAGTGAGGAACAGTTAGGAATATTATAGACACTAATTGAGGGGTTGGGTCATTTCTGGTCTAGTTAATACTTTTTAACACTCATATATTAAAACTCATTCACTGGTAAAGATGAATAGATTCGATTGTTCTGTCTCCTTATTTTTCTATCTCTTTTGTTCTAGAATACAAATCTACAGACACAAACACACCCAAAGTGGCACATTAATTTACAAGGTTCAACACATAGTTGTATAATTATAATCATTTGTTTGATCTAGTAAAACTCATTATCACACAACCCACTAGTAAAACCCAATGATAATTACAATATAGAAACCAGATAGTGTTGAGTGTTCATCCCACACTATTTTTTGACACATCCCACACTCATGTAAATCCTATGTCATTAGAATTTAATATTTATATGAAAATAATATCTACTAAAACTAATATATATATTTTTCTAAATTATTTATGTGTTTAGTGTTCTTTCAATTTGCAGAAAGGCATGTATTTTTTTATATTTACATACACAACCCTACACATAACTTTTTCTTATTTTCTTCATGGGATCTAACTGATATGATAATTATTATTCTTCATATTCTTCTATGTAGAAAGAAGTATACTGATCTCTTCATCTCTATGTTAATCTCACACTAAGTTTAGAAAAAATTTCATCTCCTTCTTCTTCTTTCTATGAAAATAGAAATGTACAATTCTTTCTTCCCTTATTTCTTTTTCTCTTGTTCTTATTTGTTGCATAATTGACTACACTAGGTGCATTTCTTCTTATTAACACTTTTATTATGTGTGTGGATAAAAAATTTTGTCTCCCTATTTTCTAATTTGATACTATAAAATATTCCATTGAAAATATATATTAGATATATTACAATAATGGTTGCAATAATATCATTTTCATCAACAACCTACAATGTATATATTTATATTATTTTATTATATGTCGCATCAGTTTCTCCTATACATGATATAAAATCATATATTTTATCCACTATTTCTTATTAATAACTTCTAATAACTGCAAGTAGTTATTATATCATTTAATTAAATTATAAAGACACCCAATTTATCTTTTAATTAATTCTAGATATTATTTTTTGCCTACTATCACAAAATTATTCTTCAAAAATAGGACATGCATCGCAGTCCCAATTTTATGATTATTTTTTATTTAAATCTTGGATTAAATTCTATAGTCATAGTTAATTTTTTATAACTCGTTCATTTAAATACACCATGGACTCATGTAAATATGACTTCAATTAATTCACAGGGTTTTTAATTATTACAGAACTCTACAATTTCTCAAACACCACTTCTTTAAGACTGACTAAATTTTAATGTCTATATATAATTTTCAATGTGAATTCTTATTAAAATTCCAATGTATAAATCTGATTCATGAACTATCCCCAAAACACCAAAATATAAATCAACTACATGAACTATTCATGATCATTAATTAATGTAGATCTCTTATGTGAATGTTCATCTATACAGATCACCAATGTGAATATTTCCCTATGTAGATCACATATGTGATCATTAGGCTATGTGGACATGATATCCCATATCTTGTAAATCTTTAGGAATAAATATATATATATATATATTAATATATCAATAATTTATCATGACATAAACTAAAGCTAAATAAACCTCTAGTAGAAGATTACATCACTGTATCAAATTATTAGCTTTTACTTAACAAAATCACATATCCTTATTTATGTGGTAGTTACTCTTTCACATAGTCACTTCACTATATTCATCTGTTAAAATTTACTCCACATTGTTACATCATCTTTTCCATTGGGAAGATTTTTATTCACATAGAAACTTAACTTTTTTCATGTAGTAGATTCTTCCTCACACGATCTCTTCGCTTACCATGCTCCTGCGACTACTACTACACCACATGGTCACTATACAAACCAAGCTCATGAAGTCACTATAAATTCACTAAATTATATTTAATTCAAATAAATTTATTAATTATATGTGATTTATGATTTTTTTCTTTATAAAAATATGCTTTCATGAAAATCCATTTTATTAATCACTTAAGTTGATCCGACCACGAGATTAATTTTTCATCAGAGGTAAATTTATCCATCATGGAAACCTCCTCAAACAATACACAAGGATCAAAATGATCATCACAACATGTAAATAGAAAATAACAATGGATAAAGGAATTCTATATCAAGGGTTAATGTATAAGATTATGATAATATTGATCAGATGGATTAGAAAAGATGATCAAACAGCGTATGTTTTTTTTCATATCATTAAATGAATGGTGAAAAGTATCCCACTCAAGATTGACCCAAATGAGTTTCATATTCTCTCTTATGATAATTAATAAAAATTAATGTTTATTAATATTTTTGATGATTAGAATATGGTCCAATCCTAGAAATACACCTCACACACTTCATCTTTCACAGGTCATACATCCCCACACTGACCCACCAACCCAGATATATGTGTACTCCTATTCTCTAACCTCAGGTTCTATGCACCCACTATGAATTCACTAGATTTTCCATCAATATACTCATCTACCACCCTAAATGGATATAGATATATCCTACCCAACTTATCAGTTGATTCAAGGTCCCATTGGATGGCTTGGTGTTTGGCCCTTATTTTTCAATAAACTCCCACAAAAAACTTAGCGAAATCGTCATAAAATTCATAAAGAAATAAATTTTCTCAGGTAGTATAATATTTTTCATGGTTCCATTTTATCCCACCCCTTATTTATCATGTTGTAAAAAAATTTAATCATTGAAACAAGTCATAGGCATTATTTCCTGTTAAACAAGAGTCCCAATATGTTTCTATTATTTTGACAATAAATAAAACTTCCTCAAATTAGGCTCAATAGTAAACCCATTTTTATTTTTTGTCAATAACCATATAGTAATGATATGTAAACACTTATTGTTACTTCTTCCATATTTTCTTATCAAAAATTAATTTAATTTTTATCTCCCTATTATTTAAAATAAATACAAACTGTTTTGGAAAATTGGTATAAATTAATAAGTATCAAAGAGCTTTTATCAATTCAAATATAAGTCATCTTGAGTCAAACAAGTTATCGACGACCATGGTTTTTGATCTTGAAAAAATAATCCCCATATGAAATTGAATAATAGAAAATAAAATTAGAAATCATAATATATTTAAATAATTTTCCATCTTTATTTTGGGTTGATATAATTTATAGATTAAAATTAAAATAAAAACCAACCTGAAACATCTGCACTATCATTAAAAAAATATAAAAAAATGATAAAGTATAAATTTTTTTATTTGACCTCATCTTTAGAATATCTGCATCCATCAATTTTTATGTCATTAATAAAAATGACCAACCTTTATTTTGGAATCGTATTTTTTTTAACAAGTATGAGATAGTTAAAAAACATACCTAATCAATGAACTCTTCTGTACGCACTTTCTAAAAAAATTAGATGAGATAAATTATTAGAGAAATAAATTCTCCACTTATCTCTCCCTCAAAGGAAACACAATTTAACATCTTTATAATGGAAAATATATTTCAAGATGTTGAAATGTTGAGAAAAAAGAAAAATGGTTTCCTTTACAAGGTTTTCCAATTTTGGAAACCTCCACATCATAGTCATGTATGATCTTCCTGAATGCTTACTTTTCAATGTTTGAGGAAATAAAAATTGTATATTATTCATCCTTATTTCTAGAATTGACAAAATTCCTAGTTCCTCAGTTTCCCAGATTTATTTCATGATTCACATTAAATTCCCAAAAATATAAGTGAAAATAAAACAAATAAATGTTCAATGGAATAAGGTGGGTCTTTTTTCTCCTCAATGTGAATAGTAATGTTGAGATTTTCCTAATAAAGTGTCTCAATTTTCATCAAAATTAATGATTTCGCATCTAATTTTTGAATATATTTTCCCCATTTTTAGTATATATCTAATCAAACCTTCAAAATGTTTGTGTCACATATTTCCTCTCTCTTTAGCCATTAAATCATATGCATTTCCTGATAAATCCTTATTCTCTCTGGAGATTCTCATTATTTTGGGAAAAAAATTTATCAGTATTTATCAAATTTTCTAGATTTACTACATCACTAACATAGAACTCATTTAACATTATATTTTCCATTTTTTGAAAACCTCTTATTAAATTCATCTTCTTAATATATATACTTCATTATACATTAGAAAGTTTCTTTTTTATTTGGTTATTCCAACTTTCTTTCTCTCTTTAAATCCACTAACCAATTAACAATAATTTATTTTGGAACATTGGGAGCTGATTTGGAGTTTCCATGAGACTTATAATGAGTTCCTTTGTTAACACTCTTCTTCTTATATTTATCCATAATTTGGATAAATATATTAGATCTATTATCGAAGAATTAACCATCACCCTTATTTATAGTTTTCTTAGGAACATCAAGATTTATAGTTCCCATAAACATCACTTGAATTGTTTGAAATTCATTCTACCTTTTTGGTATTAATCACTTATTTAAATTTAAAACATGATTAGATAATAATACATCACCATTGTGACCACTAACTATACTGAAAGGAAATAAATCATTAGGTATAATAAATCGACATGATACATAAATATTCTTATTGTCCAGTAAATATGGAATCTTCATCAGATTACTCCCCCTAGAACAAGCTTCCTTTTTTTTATAATTGAAAGGATAGTAATAAAAAACCAATAAAAAATTCCTGAAACAATTTTATCCCTAACATTTACCCATACATCTTGATCTTCTTTTAACTTTTTCAGGTTGTCTAAAATTTTCATCATACTATGCATGCTATTTTTGGATTGTCTTCACAACTTGTTTCAATTTCTATGGTAAAAAACCTATAAAATAAATATTCTATTAACCATGGACATGGTTATAGACTATTATTTATTTATCCTCATCTATATTTATTCATGATTTTTATTAAACTTTTACTTTTTATAGAACTTATTTAGTAAAACTATTTCAAATAGGTATGGATGGTACCACTTTCTTTACAAATGCATGTGGAAGATCTTTATGTGACATATTGAACTTCTAAACCAACAATGAATTCATTTTTTAATACAATGATAAAAATAAATTTGTGCGAAAAAAACAACAAAGTATTTTGATTGTTATGGATCAACTTGCGCATCTCACATTTTTCTAGTTTGATTTATAATTCATGACGTCACATATTAAGGGAGTTATTTAAATCATAAATAAATTCCACATTTTCTTCATAGTCCATCCACATCTTCTCAAAATACAAATCTTGAAATGTTAACTTTTCCTGTAAAAATGTTTCAAACTTATTGATTTTATTATATTTAATATCCATGTGAGCATTCATGAAATTAATTACAGTTTTCAAAATTTTCCTAAAATGCATGAATCTGATTTATAAAATCTTTGTTAGACGCATCATACTATTGTATTACTATAGATATACTTACATAAATTTATATCATCTCACCATAATCTCCTCGTACTCTTATTCGATGATAGTAACATGTTTTGAGATATTAATGAAAGTAAGAAGTATTTCTATTAAAGAATACTCTAAGTTATCTTCCTCATTAACAAGTTGAGTGATCTATTCTAGCTAGATTTCATACATCCCACAATTTATGAGAATGTTTCCTGGTTAAAATAATGTAGAAATATTTTATTTACTCAATATATAAATATTCTATTATATGATAAAATTCAATTTATTATTATTCTTTTTCATAGATTAAATAAGAAATTTAACATTCATGAAGATTTCATAAATCCTATGACGCCATTGAGTAAGATTTTGTCCATATCCTTTATGTTTCACCGAAAAACATGTTATTATCCATCCAAGGGAGGTATAATATCCTTGATTAAAAGAAATAAAACTTATTCCTCTTTTGATTAGAGTGAAAACTTCGTAATCATATTCTTATCTTTCATTTTCTTGTTTATCAAGGACTTTATAGAAACAAAATTTTAATTTTAAGAAACATTAAATATTTAAATGAACAATTTAAAATTGAGATTATAAAATTTTTGAACCTAGATTTGATACCTCTTGTGT
Source organism: Viscum album (assembly GCA_963277665.1). Taxonomy (NCBI): domain Eukaryota; kingdom Viridiplantae; phylum Streptophyta; class Magnoliopsida; order Santalales; family Viscaceae; genus Viscum; species Viscum album. The sequence continues at coordinate 13,544,041 of OY728145.1, forward strand.
GGAACAATGAGTTATATGTTTGAAACTAAATTTGGGTGGGGGGATCAATATAGTTCCAGTTAATAATTATTATCCATATTATCTTAAACATATTTTGTTTCTTTAGTTGAATTGGTTATTTTGTTATTTTCTATATATATATCTCCATTTCATTCTCGAATGCACAGACTCACCCACCCAAGAAATGGGATGTAATGATTTCCATGTTTCACCTCTATGTAAGATAATTTTAATCCTTGGTGTGATCTGAAATGACTTGTGGTCACAAAACCCACTAGTAAATCCCTGTGAGCATTACACAATAATCTCCCAAAAGTGTAGAGTGTGCATACAACACAACCTTTTTTGTGAATCCTAAAATTAGTTTAACCCAGATACTTTACAATTTAATTTTGCGGTAATAATAAGTTTTTATGACACCAACGTAGAATCTTGTCTTATTATTGATGTGATGTTTTTTCTTTCCTTACATAGTGAGAAGTCTCTCATTCTGTTTTTATGGAAAAAATTATACACAACTTCTTTATTTTCTCTTTATATTAAAAGTTGATATGATACTAATTATGTTTCATCGTATTCTACATAGATAGAAGTACATAGATATATTGTTCTCTCAGTAAACTTCATGTCTAGCACATCTAATTCCCCTCCTCCCCTTTATTATTCTTCATATGAAAATATATATGAATATTTATTTCATAACATTCATATTCTTCAATCTTTCCCCTTTAGTATATTACATTCTATTCTGGGTCTCCTTCTTTATATTCATATTTTTAGAAGGTATGTGAATAAAAAAATTTGGATATCTCTTTTCTTCTTTCATACCATAAAATATTTTTGAGAGAATCTATTTTGGACCAACAAAAAAAGTTGTTTTAACTAAAACATTTTCATTAACAACCTAAAATCTATATATGTATGTAATAATGATAATTAAAATCATGATTTCTCATTGAAATGATATTTCCTCCCATATATTCTCAATTATTTATTCGTTATAACTGATCATAAATGTTTTTTAAATATTATCAATTTTAATTTGGTCAAAAATCAATCAAAACAATATTCTCCTTAATTATAGATATTATTTGGCACATAATATTACAAAATTATTCTTCATCAATGAAAAATGTATCATGATCCAAATGTGATTATTATTATTCATTTAAATATTAGTTTAAATTATATCATCATAGTTGTTCTTCATTAAATCCATTATTAAAATACCCCATGGAATCACATATGTATGGAGTATAGTAATTAACATGATATTTACATATTCATGAAATCAATAATTTCTCAAAACTAGCTTCTTAAAAACCAACATATATTTTCACATCTACATAAAACTGTATAAATTAATTCTTATTAAAATTTCTATATAGAGATTGACTATATTAACTCTTCTGAAAACAACTATGTATCAATTATTTTTGTGAACTCTTTTTAACCATTTGAATACATAGTCATCATACATGGGAATTTATCTACATATATTACCTTTTAGGCCATTGGGAAAGGTGGATAATGAAAATAAAGATCCTCTAAATCTGTATGAAATTATATACATCATTCTTTAATCATGACATGACAATTATCAAACAAACCTATTGTACACAGATACATCACTCTATTCATGTATTATCATATAATTCACATGGTCACTTATTCTTCTTCATTAATATGATTTTAATTCACATGGTAACTTTCCTCTATTCATGCCATCACCTATACTTCATTGGGTTACCCTCGTTTGTTCATTTAACAGCTTCTTATTTACATGGTAACATCAATTTTTCATGGGGTATATTCTTCTTCAAACAACCACTTCACTTATCATGATCATGTGGATAATTATTTTCCACATTGTATCTTCATATAATGTGCTCATGCGGTCTCTACACTTTCTCTCAGTTCCATTTCATTCAACAAATCATATTCAATACAGGTGATGTAAGATTTTTTTATCCATAATAGTAAAATATCATGAAAATTTCTTGTATGAATATAATAAATAGAGTTAGCCACAAGCCTAGTTTTTCATTATAGGGAAATAACTCATTCATTGAAACATCCTCGAATAATTAAAAAGGATCAAAATGATCACCACAACATGTAAGTGTTGGTTATCCATAGATAATAGAATCCTCGAGAGAGGGTGGAGGAAAAAGATGATGAGTGACTTGATCATACATGTTCAATTAACAGATCAAACAATTATTATCTTATACAAACCATTTTATTATGGATGAATTTTACCCTACTCAATGTTTTCCCACATAGGTATTCAAATTTCTTTTACATTCCTTAATAATACTCGATTTTCTCAGATCATCTTGAGGAGTATCAGGGGGTTCTCTCCTAAAACCACACCTCACAAACTCATGCATTCATGTGTTATGCCTCCATGTGCTATCCCAATAGACCACCTTTAGGGATGATCTGGTGCACTCCCATGAGTTCATATACACCCACTATTCCTCCACATGCATTGAAATATCTCTATTCAGCTGCCACCATGACTAGATATTGGTAGATCCTGCCGACCATAGTAGTGGTTGTAGGTTCCCCTATACTGGCTGGGTGGTTGGTCCTTAATATTTAGCTAGCTCTCATTAAACAATTAGCCCAAATTTCATATAATGCCTTTCCATAATTCAATTCCTCTTGAAAAATAATATTTCTCACAGTGTTATTTAGTTCTCCCTATTTTTTACCATGTTGTAAATAGTTTTTCATCATTTATAGAAGTCATGTTTTTTTTTATCTGTTCAATAAGAATCAATATATATTGACATTATTTGACAAAAAATTCAATATATAGAAATTGGAGTCAACAAAATGACATTAATCAATGAAACTTAATCAATGTGGGTTTTGAATCATATTAACTAGAATAAGTAGGATTCCTCCCTAAGATTTAATCCAATCACCATTTCTACATTATTCCATTATTGAGAATTGAACCAACATTCTTAATTAACATATATAATAAGATACTTATTTTATCTGATGAGTATTATAAGTCAAACCCCATATATGAAAAGATGAAAGTGGCCCATTTCTCCTTTATCAATTTTAAAGAGTATAAGATGACTAATGGTTTGAAATGAAGAAGTTGAAAAGAGACTCCCATTAGGTTTAATCCCCAAATATACTCTCATCAGTCTAGTTATAAATTGATGGTATAACTAGAAGGGACTTATTATCCTTATTTCTCACAAAAATCATTTCTTTATACCTTTTACAACACATTATTCTCCAAAAGGCACTAAAAACATAGAATAAATCTGGGAGGAAATGAATTTAGAGGAACCACTATAGTAATTCAATCATGACCTTAACAGGTATGACAGTTCTCATTAAATGGATCTAAACTATATCAGTTTTTATTCTATTAATAGAAATAAATATTAATCCCTTCTCCTAGGACTAATCCCAACTCCAAATTACCTTATATATCATTTCATATGAGTAAAATACCACCATAGATAGAAAGAAATTACATATTTTATACCCATATAGATTTAAGATATTGAATGACCACATTCTCAAGTCAAATGACTTACAATATAATTCCCATTGGAAGTTCCCCCTATAATTCATGTTTTATGTAAATCCATTTATCAATGGAATCTGTTATTCATAATTGGGGGAATCAAAAATGTTTCTTAAATCTATATGATATAAACAAAAAAGCATTAAAACCTAAAATGGATGATATAATATTCCATCCTCTTGACTAATATACAACCTAAAATGTTTTAGGTAAAGTACCACTGACATCCTTCCTTTGGTATATCAATCCACACCAACTCAAAATGTGTAATCATATGTTCACTTATTAAAAAACAATCTAAAAAAGAAATAATCATAAAATTTATTTTTTAATATTTTTAATTAATTAAATATTACTACCCAAGAGTAATAATTTCTCAATAATTCCTTCCCAATATTGATAATCCCCATAATTATCCAAGGGGATAACATTCTGGTCTTCACTTTTCTGAAATCTATCTCACCCATGGACATAAAATCATGTCAAATATCATAATTCAATACATTCAAATAGATCCCAAAAAAATAAATAAATAAATAAATAATGGTGAGACATTAATTAGTGAGTCCCCACTATCTCAGATACATGAAAACGTGCTATATAAAATATAACAACATTACATAACAATTTATTATTCTTTTTGAGTAAGCTAACCTATAAATGATTTTATGAGAGATCATTTTAATGGTTTCAATAATGGGCTAAAATCATATTTTCAATTCATTAAATAGTCATTGTAGTACATCATCCTCTCTTATAATTCCCACTTCAATGAAATGTTATTTACGGAAACAATATATATCATAAGAATTTGCAATTGAACCAAGGAATGAGTTTAATTTGGAAGTGGATTGAGGGTTCTATCTTACTAAAATTTGTTCAAGGAAATGTTATATAATATATCAATTCAATCTAATGATATTAAAAAAAATTATATAAGAACATAGATTATTTTATAATTTCTTCTCCTCCATCTAGTAAATAATATCTTGGTATATGACTTACTGCTTAAATGAATAAAAAATATCTACTCACACTTTTCCCAAATCAATGAATTAATACTTATAACTCACTATAAAACCCCATATCCACTAGTTATATATTAACATAGGAAATATTATTTTCATCTCATAATAAACCTAGGTTATTTAAATATTTTCGTCATATAATTCAATATAAATTTATCCTCATTCATCTTTACTGGTTATGGTGATTATATCAACATTACAAACAAATGCCTTAAGGATAAATTCAAACCTCCTTATTCTAATATATTTGTATCATTATAACAATAAAAATTATCATTTTACATCAATTACATATATTTTAGTCTGATATAATATTGATTAAAATTGAATTTTCTATTTATGATTTCATCAATAACTAGAAAATGATTGGATAATGTTTTCATAACTTTGATATAAAATATAATATAAATGTGTACCTATTGTTATAATTTTAACCATACCTATATTAATAATTATAAATGTTGTTAAAAATATATAAATTATGAATACTACAAAATTCAAAATGCACATTTTGAAATATGCCCAAATGACCATGACCAGTATAGTCCAGACCCTGGAATAACACCTGAAAAAATTAAAGAAACTCTAACATGGATTAAATATTCATAAAACATAACTATTTTTTTGAATCACCAATAAATTCTATTGGTATCAATAATATACCTAGATAAAATATATATATATATATATCAATCTATCCTATTATCATGTCACTTCTATAATTTAGGTTTCATTCACCTTTATCAAAGTCGTGTTTTCCACTAATGCTTAAAATTTGATATTTCAATATGGAAAAATAATTAAAAAAAATTATCAATCAAAAATATAAAGAGATAAACTTCTTTATATGTAACTCCATTATCCTTAAGAAAAAATATTATAAAAAATATTATTTTATAGTTATTCCACCCCCTTCAATTTTGATGGATTTTTGTTGGTGTACATGGAAAAACATAGAGAATGGGAGTTAAAATGATCCAAAAAAATGATTTTATATTCTAAAATGGGACTCTTTTATAGATTTATTACAAGTTCTATAAATTAATAATGGCATTAATAATTTTTTTTTATATATCAACTACCAACCAAGTTGGGTGGACACTTATTGTAATAGGTATTGAATGAATTTTATACATTTTGAAAGGATACTATGTGAATTTAAATCATCCCTTGTTCAAGAAATGAGTAAAGTATTGTACCCGACGACGTTCTTTACAAGAATTTGAGTGTGTTTTTTATTTGTTTTTAGTCCACTTTGGGTTTATCAAGGAAGGTTTTATGAAAATGAGTCTTCCAAGATTGGTTGATGACTGTGAAACACATTTCAAAGACTGCTAAGGGAGTTACATAGAATGAGATTTCCACATAAAATAACGGTACACAGACTACAAATAAAAATCATTTGTGGGATGAATATGGTTCATATGAAGTTTTTCAGTACACAGAAGGAACATTATTTGTTCGATGGATCATCATTTTTTGAAAACAAGGTGATGATTTTTGAATCTATGAATAGAGAGAGGGGGCACACTGACCATATATTGATAATGAATAATGGGAAAATTGTGCCTCGTAGAAAATTCATAGAATGTGGTGAAGGTCATTCCTCTTTTAATACTTATGAGATATTAGAACAGAGGATTTTTTGAATCTATATCCCAAGATAATTATCACTAAACCCTTCATTAAAAAGATTATTTTTTATTAGATATCCAGGAGGAATTTGGTGATTTCAATAAGTGGTTCCCTGAAAAAAAACACCGTGAAGGAAAAGAGGTTAATGAGGAGGATTCCATGAAAAGAAAAGTGATCCATAGAGGGATTTTCATGGTGCTAAAGCATGCAAAGGAAAATAGTTCGTGTAAGGTTGTTCATGGATTATGGTTTGCAAGATACTATTAGCAGAAGAGGAGTTGGTCTGCATAGAAGAATTGGTTCATGAAAGTGGTGCGCAGAGGTGTTTTGAGGAGGAAGTACGTAGAGGTGGTACGCGAAGCACTCGTAGTACGCGGTGCAGTTCTATTTTCAGTGGAAGAAGGCATGCTGGAGAAAACCTTTACAAGAAAACAGTATGTGGAAAAGAAGTTTACATCTACGGGGGAAAACAATTTTTCAATAGAGAATCTATATATAGTTGAGGATGCATGATTTAATACCATACCATTAAAGTGAACTTCATGTTAATAAAGTGAGTTTAGATTCCTCCCAACATAGTGAGAAAGGGGGAGTAAACAAAAGTAATATGAGGGATGTACTGTGTTATCTCTAAAATCTTGTAAAGGTAGTGAGTCTACCACATAGTGACTCTTCTAAATTTTTATAATCCATAACTAGTGAAGATTAGTGGAATTCTGTATGTTCGAAAAACTATCAGTGCATTATCCTTGGACTAAACCTTAGTGGTTAACCAAGTAAAATTGTTTTTCGAACATATTGGTGTGAATGTTTAAATTACTACACAGTACCAATATATAGATTTTACAAGTTCCTAAAAATGTGGGAATGAGATCATTCACATTAGAATAAAAAGTTGACACCTCGACTCACCACTCCCCTCTTTGTGTTTAATACAATGATCATGACATCGGGGTATGTTCATGGTTACTATATATTTAAAAATGATATATGAAGGAATTTTGTATTTTTAACACCATCTAGTAAAGTGTGAAAGGGAAAATTCCACAGGATAATGAATGATGGCAATGCATGTGGGTTTATGTTTAAAATTATCAAGAATAGTTATATCTGGATTAAATATCCTCCCACTATAGTGTATTTATGTTACACTAGAGTTTTGTTCAACCTAGGATGGCTAATTAGTTTATGCTGCGATTTAATGTCTTTAACAGAGGAAAAACATTCATATATTTCATTCAGTATTGTAATGTTTCTAATAGAACTATTTTTTCTGTTATTAAGTTATTCTTACATATTTAGAATATGAGATAATTTTATGTTGAATAATAAAAATAGATTAAAACAAGGGTTCAAATTTTTCTAATTAATATTTGGAAGTATGAGAATAAATCATAAACATAATCTTGAATTTTTTTATGAATGTTTTCGGAGGATGAGTTTAATATGATGAAATAGAATAAGTTCTATGTTTTTATTGTAATTTCAAAATTACTACAAAAAATCAACTATGAATCTCAAAAATCATAATAAGAACCTCACAATTGACTATGTATCTCAACATACTAAAACAATAGCATTAGAATTAACTATACATTCATTCAAATCAACAATGTTAAGATACACCACTAGAAGATACATGATCAACTGTATCTTTATTGGATCAAACATGACTATATATTCAAATCAGTTCTTGATTGACTATAGGATGGTTTCATTAGATCCCACACTAAATCTATCATAGGGTCACATATATTCTATATGGTTACTTGTCTTTCAAATAGTAACTTTTCACCCACATTTTCACTTATGTTACATATTATTGCTTGATTTCTAGGATGTTTATCCATTGAATTGATCCTTATGATCAATCCATTGAGTTATGACTCATGTTCAATCCATAACATTTCCCAAAATCAGTTTATAGATATTCAAAAAAAGGATTTGGGGGACTCAACCCCAATTTGGTCTAAGGCCTAGGGATTCCATGTCAATAAGGAGGTGATCAATAAGAGGCTACCACATGGATCTAGAAAAAAAGAATATTTTTATCAGCATTAATGAATAAATACTATAGATTTCATGTATTACTTGATCATTACTAATAAAAAATTTATGGGGAATAAGAGGATATAATTTAAATGTTCGTGATGGATAATATCACGTGGAATTGATTTACCAAAAGAGCATGAGTCCACAATTACTTAAGAAAAGGAGGATAATGTTAGAATATGTAGGGGACCTGGACTAACTCATGGGAAACAACAAAAGATTTTTTTACTGATTTTATTTTCTTTTGTGTTGCAATTTTTTCCTGAATTTCATCTACTTATGATTTCAATTTTTATACCCTTATCCTAAAGGGGTAAAATCAAAGTGATTTGTGAAGGATAGGATAAACCATTTCGTGATTCATTATTTTGTGTGCATTGTAAAATAAATTTTATCTATTCTATTAAACTGGATTCAATATTCCAACAGTTTTAATTATTACATATAGTGATTCTATTTGTTTTTATTTGGTTTAAATAAATTAATTTACCTTATGACCTTTATATTCCTCCACCTTATTCTGGTCTATATATGATGGAATATCATAGGTCCTAGTGGTGAGGTGATCATTAATTATGAGCACATGTGGAAATGCAATTCGAAACTGTTAACTAGTTTAGAAGAACAAGATTTGATTTGGAAACTACAAAGTCAACTATATTGGTATAATATAAATCTCATGTACATAATAATAGGTTTAGACCAATTTGATTTTTTAGGTAGTAATATTCTAACCATCATAGTTCTATTAAGGGAGAGAGAGGAAGTGATTGAGTATTCTCTCCCTTACCAGATTAGCAGAAGAAGTGTAAATAACTATGAGGTAATGATAGAAATAAAATAGGTTAAGTAAACCCTTAATTTAACACCATTACACCATTATTTTATTTCAAATCACTATTTCATTTCCTTATTAATTTTTACAAAAAACTATTTTATAAAAAACCTTTTATCTGACTAATAAGTCACAATAAATTTTAGGTCCCTCCACTCTTTGATAAGATATTAGGTTAACCTTAATTGTACATTTTAAATAAAGAATAATTTATTTTTTCACACACCACAATAGGATCTTATAAAAATATAGAACCATTTTGAAAGAGTTTTTGAAACATAAAAAACTTTTAATTATAGGATTAGGTATTTTAAAACAAATAATTACCCAATAAATGCTGAAATTAAAATAAACATAATAAATAGATATAAAAACATTAATTTACACACTTATTTTGATGAATAAAACCATGAAGACTAATTTTAAACAAAATGTGTTCAATACGAGATTTCCATTACAAATAATATACCCAAACAAACCATATTGTATTTCGGTGCACCTCAATTTTGTAATAAAGAAAATCAAATTATAATGAATAATCCTCAAAATGAATTTAAATATAAGACCAAAATAATTAATCTATATCATAATGTCCATGGATTTGTATGATAAGACAAAATTTTACATATAAAAGTGTTTACCCATTTATTCTCAACCCTAAAGCTAATGGGAATATGTGAGGAGGAATCTAAGTGGGGGTTATTCCACCTTTCACTTTAAGGAGTATCCAAGGAGTTGTTGTATATAATATATCTAGAAGAGTTAAAATAATAAAATAACCAATAAATTTGTTTCCTTAATATATTATTACCAACCTTTAGAGGTACATCAATGAAATATAAATTTTAGTCTATCAGAAAAGGTTCAGGAGAAAGTCCCTATTAGTATAGTAATAGATTCAAAAAGATCCATCCCTTTTTACCCGCATCCAAAAATATATTATAATACAAATTTTGTTTTATTCTATGATGGAATTAATAACAATGGTTTTAATATTTTAGTAGCATCAAATGGATGATACATGATAGAAAGTCACCATAATAATCCAAGTTCCTCATTGAGATTATTTAAAAGAAGTCGTAATAGTCAGGGTCGAGAGTTATTAGCATAAGAAGAATCCATAATATAAAGCATTATGATCTATCACCATTATTACAGTATAAAAATGAAGAGATAACGTTTTTTGAGACAAATATATCTTAATAATGATATTGAAAAGAAAGAATAAAATAAGGAATGTGGTTTATAATCATCACCTTACCATTTCAATGACCGGTGTTTGAAGTAAATGTCATGGAATATTGTGCATAAACCTTTATATTGAGGAAATTTCAACAATAAAATCAATAATAAAAGATAAATACCTATTTAAATTATGGATTTTTATACTAATAAGATAAAAATAAGAAACCCTTCCAAAACCAATACCAACCACATCCCCTTGCCCACACGAAAAAGAACAATTTCAACACCTATTGCCTTTAAAAAAGACATAAAATCAACCCCTTAAAAAAGATATTTACAAAAAATTTCCTCAATTCTAGTAAAATAAATATTTTTACCCATCACAAACCAATATTCAATACCTATTACAACAACATATATTGGAGGTTAAACTAATTATAAATAAAGTGTAAAATAAAAAAATATTGGTTAAATTCTTGTGGATATTCTAATAAAGAAAATAAATACCACACCAAATAGTTGATAACCAAATGGAAAATGTCCCTATGATTATAAAAATAATTGTGAATAATATTCAACCACCAACTAAGAGATCAGTTGAACCAAACTAGACTTGCAGTGAAGAAACTGAATTTTAAAATACTAGGTATATTAAAGGAAAACAACTTTAAGAAGATGGGGATGGAGACGAAGAAGTGAAAAATATAATAAGGATGGAGAGATAATAAATACAACTAAAATGGTATAAATGATAGATTAATGATATTTCCCCACAATTTCCATTAAAAATTATTCATTCAAATAAGATTCATGATGTTTAATTTCATAACAAGAATTTGGTAACATTCCAAAAAAGTGTAGATAAACACAAAAATTCATGAATCCCTCAAACTGATTCCAAAGTATTTGTAGATAATTAATAAACTTTTAAATAATAAGTGGATACATAAATTTAATGAGAGTATCAACATAGGAATAATTGTTACATCCTTGATCTCCCCATATTTACCACTATATGTTAAGATATAGGTACAATTTCAATTTCATACATCATGGGGATTTTTTTTATATGATTATTTATTTGATATTGGAGATTCAATTAATTTATTTCCTGAGTTTATGTTTAAATAATTTTATATTATATATTTTAGTCTTATAGGAGTAATGGTACCCCTCTCAAAAATATAAAATATTTTCACTGTATGAATTTTGGAAGATGTTTGTGTTACAGTTCATGGCCTAATATTTCCATTTGACTTATAATAATTAAACAAGGATAAGGATAGATCATGAGAATACTCAACAATAAATTTGGATATAAATTTCTTAAATAAAACAAATACAATATTCAATGATCATTACAGAACACTAACTATATATTTTTTTGACAACATTATCAACTTTAAAATTCTTAACTCTATAAGGACACCTTCATATGAACATTAACTTATTACACTATCCCACCTTGAGGAGGTTAAACCCTTTAAGGACTATTGAATATTACATGAATTTTTAACATCAATAAAACATTTATTTAGTGAAACATCCATAGAAGGTATGGCTATCAAGGATTCTAGAAATTTACTTGTCCAATTATTGAAAGGAGTGACTTCATAGATATTTGATGAATCTGATGTTTTATTTATTTAAGATGTAGATAATATGTTTTATTTTTCATAAGAAACTAATTATTTTGAATTAAGCAACCTCATTTTAATTTCATCTCTTTATTAACAAAATATTCTAGAATTAAAACTATTTCATTCCAATTTCAAATATATATACCCCATTTAACAAAAAACCTTTCCTATGATAATTTATAATAATTTACCAGCACACCAAAAATAAAATTTAATTTATCTTCTGAGAAATAATTTAAACAACATATAATAGAGTGTAGGTGATATCCCATGAAAAAATTGAAAAATATGCTTACATAGATTTAGTCTATAGTGAGATTCCAAACCTATTAGGTAACCCAAAAGAAGGTTGAATCCCACTATGGTGGAGGTAGTAAATAAAGATATAGTGAAGATCATAAAATAAGGGATCATAAATCCCATTTCAGTTTCACAAATATTCCAAAACCATATACGTAGTAACAAATAATACTAGACTAACCATTATGAGGAACAAAAAGAATGAATTAATCCTTATGATAATTAAAAATTAGTTGTAGGGTATTTATATACTATACTAATATGAATATTTTCACTCAGAAAGACCAAATCACCACCTAATTCCTCGATAATATGTTAGATAAATTTTTAGTGATAAAAAAGTTTTTCATTTTAAAATAATTTTCATATTATTTATGGTAACGAATATTTTTAGTGGACTGAGGGAAGACATCCTTTACATGAACCACTGGTCTATTCTCTTAAAGTAGGATGCTATTTTGAGTATTTAATAAACTAATTACAATTTATAGGTGGTTTGTTTTGTATATTTATTCATCATAATAAGGATTTCATTGAATTGTTTCAAGATGGTTTCCTAATTTTTGGAAATTAATTTGACTCTTTCTAAAAACTCTAGAGAATATTCGAAAATAATCATTGATTTTTTTAAAAAAATTAAAAAAATAATTCCTTTGTATATAGATTAATTTTAATTTGTAATATCATTTCCAAAAATGTCATTAATGTGGATAAATAAAAAATATAAGTGAAAAATTGAATTCCATACCCAACTTTTGTGAAATATTTTATTTAAAATTTAGAACATGAAGGGTTTTATAGGGATTAATCAAGGATTTTAGTAAGAGTACTCTTACTATAATTTTATTACTTTTTAAAGAAGATAATTTCTATTTTAATTATGTGTGTAGGTAATCCTTGGATGAGTTGAATAATATATTAATAAACCCACCATAAAAGCACCCACCAAATTGGAAATAACCATTAGAGATACTTTGAGATCCTTTTAACCAAGAATCTAGAAAAGTCCTTTCTAAAAGACTTTATGAGAGATCTAAAATAATTTTCTATACCTCAAGAACCATAGATAATTCCCATTTAAACTACACAACTTTGAAAAAAAATCAAGAATCCTTCTTTTCTTTGGATATATTTCAATCATATTTTATTAGAACAAATGTTCTTTGTCAATTTTAACCTTATAGTCCATTGAAATTTGATGAAGATGTTAGATGTTAATCCTAGGCTTGTGAAATGGATGAAACTACTTCATTTGTTTTAACAGGAACTTCAATTTTAAGAAGGGAGATAATAACCAAGTGGTTAATTACTTGTGTAGTTAATGAAACATAGATAAATTAGAGATTCTAGCCTATAAACCAGTACAATAACTCAATATAGGGAAGGGTCCCAACATGGTTTAAGGTGATATTCCATGTTATTTAGAATTTAAAAATTACCTGGTAACATCTCAAGTACAAAAACATTTTAATCCAAACAAAATTCAAAATCTATAATTTTAATCTATAATTTATATATTAGAAGATCTATTTATTTTTAAAACATTTAATGATAATGTAACAATAGGCGCTTTCTTGAAAGAAAAAATTAGTCTATGTTTGATTATTTCAAAATATATATTTTGGAGGCCACATATAAGATCAAATGATAATACATAATGTTTCACAATATGTAATATATTGGATCATATTGTTCAAATATTCACATGAATGTTAAAAATAAATGTGACATATTGTATATTTATAGAAGTATTATGGAGACGAGAATTTCCCAAAAAACAATTAGTGATTGTGAAAAATTTTATGTTTATAGAATATATTTTATAAATACCCTTCCCATTGTATCTGAAAATTAATATACCTTTATTTGATTGAGTTATGCTATGAAATATTTTGATGAAAAATCCACCAAAATATATGATGATAATATTTTTTGTTCTTTTTTAATAGCTAATATCCATTGTAGGTTTTGAAACCCTGAACCCATAATTAGTGAATAAGGTACTCATTTTTACAAAACCAGGATAAAGTATTTACTTAATATTTAAGGATTGAATCAGAAAACTTCAACACCCTTTCATCCAAAGTGAAATGTTGAAGCTAAATTTTCAATAGGGTAATCAAGGGATTTTTTTCAAAAAAAATTAATCCAAATAGGTAATATTAGGGTATTATTTTGGAATGAGATGTATGTATTTATAGGAAATGAAACAAAACTCCCCATAGGAATGATTCCATATAGGATTATTTATTAGAAAAGGTTCTATATCACGGTGTAATTATGACACAATACAAATTAGGATATGAGAGATACTGTTTTTGATCAAATTCACACCCATACATATTCATAATAAATTCAAATATTCTTTCTAAATGGAGGAAGTCAATTAAACTACCAATTATTTGGAAGAACAAGCATTGGTTAAGAGATAGTGATATTAGGATCACTATACCAGCTTTAGGGGGTTTATTTCCAAATGTAGTACTCTCACATAAATTTAAATTTTTTTTCCAATCCTTCCCAAAATATAGTATTATATTAGTTACCCCTATTCTAATCATATGATCAAAACCCTATGTTGAGGTTTAAAATGACATGTATTAGATGTTGTCCATAATTTTATTATTAGTTCATGACACCTTTGTTATGTCCATAATTGGGAACTCCAAAGTTTATCACCGTCTGCAGAGGTAGTTATTATTTGGGATTTCGTATTGAACCTCAAAAAGACATCCTATGTATGAAGTGAGAATATTAATCAATTCCCATGTAGTTTAGTGCCACATAATGGGACATGTACTACCATTTAAGTTCTTGTGATAAGGGTTGATCAATAAAGATTGATGTTTACTTTTAAGGAAGAATATGAGAAATATACCTAGTAATGGTTGGTTTTTAACATATTCATGAGAAATAATTATAATTTAAATCATATTAAATATATCCTAATGTGATTGGTATGGTCCTAAAAGAAATATAACCCTTTGAGGATGGATCATACTAGGGTAATAGTTCAATAATAAGTATGTGTTAGATCCAAAAAAGTATATAACCCTTTAGGCCGGATCATGACACTATTGGAAATATAGAATGATGATAGGATGGTCTATAGATGATATGAACCTAATTGTAAGGAATTATAGGCCCATAAGAGTGTATCCATGTGAGAGAAGGAAATAAATGGCCACAGGAGGAATATAACCCAATGAGGATAGTTATGGAAGGTTAATGATGTTGTGT
The DNA here is from genome assembly GCA_963277665.1 of Viscum album. Classification (NCBI taxonomy): domain Eukaryota; kingdom Viridiplantae; phylum Streptophyta; class Magnoliopsida; order Santalales; family Viscaceae; genus Viscum; species Viscum album. Next base: position 13,559,518 of record OY728145.1, read on the forward strand.
TTGAACATTGGGTAGGGGTCAAAGGTATCCCATCCTGAAATTAACGAAAGCCCAAAAAGTTAAAATATTTTAAGACATATGTGTCCTAAAAGGTTTAAAAATAGAGAATTAAATGGTTATTAAATATTTAACAATGTCATAATATACTAAACCAGGTATATAGACCTTTGAAGTCATTTCTAATGGTGATGTACATAACATTGAGAATGCGAAAATATGGCTCAATATTACACCCAAAAAGAATGTCCTTAATCGAGGCACCTCCATCATAATGATGGTATAATCATACAGGGTCACTAATCCTACTTCACTCTGGCTCGATGTGAAAAATAATATATCATATAAGACCAGTAATATCTCATGATAACATGCCAGTATATTTTAAAGGATCCTGTGAATTTTAGATTCCATTAGTTGACTCATGTTTCATAAAAGGGGTGATAATAAAAGATAAATCATTTATTATATATAAGATTCCATGAGATACCTAACAAGGCCAATGAATTGGGTAAAGGCATGAAGGATTGGGGTGTTACACCTATTAGGAGGCCCATGTATGGAAGAGGTTGAGGTATATACTTAGTATTAGGACTATATACTATGTTTTGAGGATTATACCTATTAAAAATACAATATATGGAATAATTTGGAGACTGCATAATGTAGGAAGGCTATATCTAGAAGAGGTTTGGAATTACACCTACTAAGATGACCATATGGGAGAGTTTGGGACATACTTCTAGTAAAATAACTATAAGGGAAACCTATATATGTATCTCAAGACTCAGTGAGTTGGGTAAGGATGGGTTCCTATGTTTGAGATTTTGGACTAGTGGTGTATAACCCTAGTGGGGTCTGACTTGAGGCTCATGCATAGTGAGGTATTAAATATAATTATTAACCCTAGGGATGGTAATTATTGGATGTTTTCACACTTATTCACCATAATGTTGGGAAAGGTGATTTCACATGAATCAGTATAGTAGAGTACTACGTGAATGGGTACTTCATCACCCTGTCCACCCTATTATAGTTCCTGGTGATAGATTTATCTAGTTAAGGTACTTGGGTAAAGTATTTCAATAATAAAGGAAATTTGGTAAAGGATCACCCTATTGAGGTATTTTAGTGAATGGGTTTCTTATTAAGGGTCCTTGGGAGAAGGAGGCCCCTAGTGAGGGGTTTCCCAAGTGAATCTCCCAAGAATATCGCTTATGTGGTAGATCACTAAAGTGTTGTATGTATAAGGTGAGGGGCCCTTGGTAGTATATACCTTGGATAAGATCCCAGGGTGGGGTATCCAAGAAGTTTCTCACCAAGGTGATGGATCACCAAAGCGAGGGATCTAGAATATGTTAGGTGATGGGAGAAAACACATATATCTGTTGTACATTCGTCAAAGTGTATATACCTAAAGTCAACTATGGGGGTAAGGGTGATATATTTATATTCATGAAAATTAAAAGGGTAAATAATATATTCTTGGGGGATTTGGTGCACATGGGTGACCTGGGAAAGGTATTCAAAGAAAAGCAATGAAACCTAGGTAATTGGACTTAGGAGAAGGGTTTCCTCCCAACATCGAACATTTATATCTTTTTATTAGCACTTCTATTTAAGCTCATTGAGTAGAAAAATAAAATCTTATGAAGTTATATAAACCCATTGATATGGTGTATACACCATTTAATATTGTTTTTTGATCCTGTAAAGTTCCTACGATGCCATAAAAAATGGGGTTTCTACTTCACGAATCTTTTTGTTACAATTTAGTAAATTATATTGCATACTCCTAGAGGGAGGTTCTCACTTCCACATCACCAAAAAATGAAATGGTTCTGAGGAATATATTTCACTTCATGTGTGAGCCGTCTTGTGGCACATGGAAATGTAATTTTATTCCCCTTCAGGTATATACATACATTTATTCTTAAACTAGAATTTTGTATTTTGAGTGAGGATCACATCATGAATTCAGTGGTGAAGTGTGTTCCATTAATTTATTGATTCTAACATATTAACCTAAATTAAAATTATATATTTTCTGAATTAAAAAAAATAAAATACTAAGGTAAATCTTGGCCATTTTAGTTTATCACTAGCCATATGGTGGGATTTTATAGAAAACTGTCTAGTACAGACACTTCTTTCCAAAAGGAGGTTATCATCACAATGATTATGAGATTCCAATAGAAGTGTATTGAATCAATTAATTTATATCCTAAATTTAGAAAGGAACAAATTCTATTATAGAAGAGATAGTGGGATGATGTTATATTTTTTCTCGATCCATTATCGAAAATCTAGATGTCACAACATACCATGTGAGAATAAGAATCGAGCCATATGAACTTTTGATAAAGGGACCCCTTTGTTGATCAATTTTATGTATTTAGGGGAATAAATTATTGTATAGGATTAAAAATAATATACTCTATGATAAAAGATACTATATAGATCCGAACCATTCATTAGAGTTGGGGGGGTTATTTCATTGGACTATAGAAGCATGGATATATATCCATGAAATAGTGAATATTTCCTATATATCCAATTATAATAGAAAATGGGGGGGCCATATAGGACTGGACACTCTAAAAATTTTATGGTCTTATATAATAGACTATTTTTTGTGTATTTTAAATTCATATTTTATAAATAAGGCATCATCAAATGGTTTATGAGGAATAGAGATGTGCTAGATTTTGTGCACATGTAGATGAAACTAATGAGAAAAACCTGTCCATTTTTAAGAATAAAAGGTGGGAAACATAATAGTTGTATCACATTCCTTAATTTCACATAATTTTTGCCAAATATTTATATATTTAAATCTTCTGAAACTTGGCTTGGATTTTACAAAAATATCCCTTTATGGGTTTTTAGTGTGACAATAATTATACCTTATTCATTTTGGAATTATTATTTTATTCTTAAATCATGCAAGGAATATGTCTAGAAAACAGAGACTCAACTCTTCCAAAGTATTACCTTTACTGGTTTTTGAACTATCAAGTATTATTTCCCATTCCATAGTCATTTTAAGGTAATTCATGTTACACAATTGTGGAGAATTTTTGAGGTTAAATTTATTTACCTAGGAATTATATAGTTTAATGCGGTATAAAATTTACCATATATTGCTTCAGTTAAGTTCACAGAGATTAAACCAAACATTCATTTATTTTAAGGTTGTATAGCTTAGACTATATTATTTATGTTTATATATCTTATACAATACATTGATGTATTTTATGGTCATATAACTTAGAATATATTTTTGATATTGTTTTCCATTATATATTAAAGATCATGTGTGACTGAGATATTCTATATGAAAATGGAAGGGTCAATCTCAATGTGAATGGTAGGTTTATTTACATCATTGAAAACATAATAAAAGTGTTTCATTTAAATTATGATCATGACACTCAGACCATATATAATTAACTTAAGGATCACTCGATGAGGACCACACGTATGATAGGAGTTTCCAAATACGATAATATCATATTAATGTTTTTGGATCATTTATCTATATAATCAACCTAAGGATTTGGGGTCATTATAGGATAGGAACACCATGTAATGAAAGGGAACAAGAAAAGGATTCGATAATATTTCATTGATAATTGGTATGATGAAAAAGTGTGTAACATCAAGTTCATTTTAATCCACGTGAATGGAGGGATCATGAAATATGTGAATAATGACTCAATGATATTTAATATAGGAGATGAGATGGATGACAAATTTTGGGGACAATCGTGAATCACACTGGGGATATTATTTACTATGAAGTAGTGTCAAGTCACTTTGAAATCGAAGGACCCTTTTTTCAATGTGAAAACACCTCTAGTAAACCTTCCCAATCAGAGGATCAAATGTAGGATCTAATATGGGGAGTACATGCATAGTCATGTTGAAGAGACCGTTGAAGTATGATATTCTACTTTACAACATCCATGGACAGTTTGGGAGAATTAAAACACTCAATACATGAAGGGTTCATGGGAGATGACTATTCAATCAGGGTTCTGGTTCCCTAGAAGTTTCACCACCATATATTGAACATGCACTCAGGGTGAATATATATAAAATGAAATTCCTGAATAAAAATTCATTTTAAGGGGTGAAGGAATTAGTGGGCCAATATCATGTCATCCAAATTTCTATTATATACTATATACTCAATTTTCATCTTGGAATATGATGATAAAAGTTAGATACCTTATACTAAGTGTTTTTATATGTATTTTGACCTCAAATAGGGATTTAGGAAAAGTAAAATAGGATTCTCTTATAATTTTAAAGTTATTCTAGATAGACTGAGTGTTATATAGATTAGAATCATGTTGGGATGATGATTCCATTGAATTTAATGTCATGTGAAAAGTATGATATTTCAGGCAATTCAAAGTCTTAGGTCTGGGTCTGGGGGTAGATTCCACTATTTTTTGTTACAAGAGGTATGTTTAGTTGAATTTTGATACAAATTTAAAGGGTTTGGTATAAAAAAAACTATGGGTATTTCAAAGTTAGTTGATCCCAAACATCATTACGTATCCTGAATGATCATGAATTGAACCAAACATATTTCTTGAAATAATATAACCTATACATGGATTAGAGTTAAATATGGGGTTCATTCTTTATTGATGGATTTTACAGTTAGGCCTCATATAGGGTTCCTTGTGTAACTATATATCGCACAAAGATGAAAATTAAGCTGAACATAGTATCTATCTGTAGACACCATATATATGTTACTCATATAAATGGAGGGAGAATTCCCGGTCATTATCTAGGTAAACCATAAAAATATAGTCATCTAGAATATACTAACCATTGAATCCCTAAAAAAATAAAAGGGTTCATTATGTTGATCATACTCTTTCAATGGGTAAGTAAATCTACCTAGATTATCCTAGTAAGGGATTTGAATAGGAACCGGGATAGGTTCCATGTCATGTACTAGGGATATAAGATCAATGTTTTCCTAGGAATGAATAATTCAACCCAATAATATATTTATGGATGAGGATTATATGTAACAATCCATTACATAGATCTAGATCTTATATTTGTAATTAGTCTCGTAGTATTATCAACTCTAAGTAGATTAAGGTCTTTCATTATAGACCATATGTTAATAAGTTTGACATCAGGCGACCTAGACTCATACATTCTATATTTTAATGGCATATAAGTAGGAACCGAGGCTACAAATTTTTTCAGCTTGTATCAAGGATAAATTTTTTACACCTTAGAATTTTGTTAATAGGATTTTTGGAACTGATTTTATGATTATTCATTGTATCATTAAATAAACCATTCATTGTTGGGGGTTTCTTGAATGTGAGGGGTCTTACATAGATTGGTATCATACGTAATGAAGACAAGTATAAGGTAATAGTATAATTTTAGTAGTTTTAGGTCATACATGGTGGAACAAATAATTACATCATTAATGTTCATGTGATATAGAAGTTCATTAATAAAGGTTTGGGATTATGAGGTTATAAATCAATTAAATATTTTTGATTCCTCTTAAACTTGGGTAAATGGAAGAAGCTAATCTACCTTCAACAATTTTAATTTAATGAAATTGAATAATAACTGGTCAGAGTTTGTTGAACAATATTTGTGGTGGAAAATAATTTTTTATGGTCATATAAATAGCTCAAGTGATTGAGGGGAACTTTTCCACTAGGACCAAAACATTCCAGAGGCGTATCTTCAAAAGATTTAAGGAAATTACACTATTTACCACTAAACCAAAATGGGGTCTAATTAAACCTTCTAGTTACTATTTACAATATTTATAAAAGGGATAACTAATAAGAATGACTAATTCTTTGTGGAATTACAAGAGAATTAGAAATTAAGGAATTACATGACTCAGAAATACAAAGTATATATTCTATTTGGAGTAAGAAGGGATGCTTAATTTTTTTAAAGATTCACAATCTTGCCATAATGTGGTAGAAAATTTATTTTGATTGATGGAATGAACTAAAATTGATTGGAACCACAAAATTAATAGATTGAGGACACAAGATGTAATGGGGGACATCTTGTTAATCGATTTAGTTAATATGTTAGAAACCCCTCAAAGTAGTTTATGATCATTCAGGAAAGAATGTGTGCCATGAATTTTAATTTCATATGACCACGATCATTTGGTATTGATGTTTATGTTCATATGAAATTTACCAACGTTCATTGATTTTTTGGGGTGGGAATCTTTGACCAAGTGTGATTTGTATGAGGAATGACCGACTCAAGGCATCTAGGACTTCACAAGCATACCCCAAAATTAAGGGGTAATAGAATATGATGTCATAGTATTTCTTTTTCAATGGTTTTTATAAACATATTTTTAACCTTTAGGGCATTCAAAACAAGTTTAAAATTTTGGTTACGGGATGCGTAAATCATTAACTAAGAATATCCATGTTAATAAAAATTGGATACTAGTGGGAGTAGGACATCCATTTCTAGTGGTAGAAAGTTGTGCTACAAAAAGATAAGTAATAGATTATGGGATCAAGATGGATGGTTCATTCAGGACCAAAACATACCCTAGGGGTTACATCTAAATCTATAAGGAAATTGTAATTTTTCACAATGAATCATTACAGGTTCCTTTAAAATCAGTGTTTATATATAACTAATATTTCTATAAGGAATTACTCAGAGTAATAACACATGTTATGGGATTCCATGAGATGTATGTAGAATCAAGTAATTGGATGGTATTAACACCCATAAAAGAAAAATGAAGTTGGTTCAAGGAGGAAACAAATATTTAATAAGGGTTTGAGAACCCTAAAGGTTACTCCCAAGTGTAAGGACCAAATTATTATTGTGAAGGGATAAAACATGTAATTTGTGAGCACAAAATCACCTATGGGGATGATTTACTCTTTGAGAAGACCTCATTTCATATAGTTAATTATATTATGATATGAAAATGGGTTTTGTATATTTCAAGTTCATGTGAAGATGATGTAATAATGTGGAGTATAACATAATGTGATAAATAACCAAACAACTATATGTAGGAAAATGATAGGATACCTAGGTTTAACTATGAATCCAGTAATAAAAGGAATGAATCCAAACACAACTCTTGAAAATGTTCTCTTGTAAAAGGATTGAGAACATTTACATAGAAAGATAAAAAGAGATTCACTGTGGAGTGTGACAATACAATGAGATGATGGAGGCCAATATATCATGGTAAAATGGGGGAATAATAATAATTCATTTTTATGATAAGATTTTATAGATTTAACTAGGATGGATTATCTTGGTTTCACTATGTATCCCAAAAAAATAGAAATAATTTTACATGATGTTCTTTGAATAGTTGGTACCCTAAGAAGATATTAGTTATATGTAGGGATGTTGGATATTTTTTAAGAATGGGAACCTATGTTTGGGAACCAATAATGAATAAAGCTGTGTAGATATTTATCAAAATAGGATTGAAAATTTAAAAATTTATTATTTTTGGCATGTAATTGATTTACATGTGAAATGAATGATATTTCTATTTGTGTCAAAAAAAAGTACAAGACCCAACATGAATGAATGGATATCTAGTTAGGAACTATTAAAAGATAGTGAATTATAGATTTATATTAATGGAAATTGTTTAGGAACTTAGAAAATAATTGTGTATCCTATTATAACATGAATCAATACACACAAAGTTCTAGTTTTTTTTCAAATACAGTACAAAATTGTGTATAGAGGAAGGATTTTTAGTAACGGTTATAAGATGAATAACCTTTAGATAAATAATATTATTTAAATTTGGATATACAATTGGATAAGTAATTTTATCATGCCATAAACAATTTTTTAGGCCACTTATAGATAGATCTAGCTCATGTACATGGAACAAAAATTGATATCACTTATGTTTAGTTCCATCAGGGAAATGAAGTATTTTAAACATTTTTTTAATAATATTTAAAAAGGGTCCTTTTTAAGAAAAATTGTGTTCTCACACATGATACATGATCTGAGAATAATTGTGTATCATGTAAATAAATGAATCTGGCCATATGTAGATTTTAATGAAATATCCCATTTACGGATTAGTCTCATGCACAAGGTAGGGGGTGGGGGACTAATATTTTTTGAACTTTTAGATAGGGCCAAGACATGTTATAAAATCATCCCCACATACAATATTTTCATTAAAATCAAGCCACACATAGTTATTTTAATATTTCCTAAGTGTATGGTCTATGACTATTAATAATATTTTTAAGGTGAAGGTCTCTCATATCGGGAGAGGATATCACTAGTGGGGGTATCTTCATAATCCTTCTGTTAAATGGGGTGACTGTTTTTTATATTGAAATATCACCAAGAAAGCATATGACGGTTCTAAACATTTATTTTTTCTCATGATAATATACTTGAGTGTTTCTATGTATCTCGAAGGATCATAAATTCAATTCATATATAGTTCTTGATAAATATCCCTAGCATGGGTTTTGTTCACATATAAGAGGGTTATTTCTATGATCATGGGAAATTAAAGCTTGGGTCCAAAATGAGGAACATATACATCTTTCTATATCCCACCAGGTTGAAATAAATCCCACACATAGTTATTTTAAATGAATATTCCTTGAATAGATCTATTCCACATACAAAGAATGTGTAGAATTGATTCTCTATAGTGCATGTGGATTGTGTGCTAAAGGATTTAACATGGACCAAGACATTATGAATGGGAGAAAGAGTCCATATTTAATTTCCAAATATGAAAAAATTGGTTTTATTTAGTATGGAAATCCACCTTATAGTCTGCCATTTTGAAATAGGGATGATAAACATGAAGTTTAGAATTATATAATGATGTCATGGATAATATGATGTTGGATGTCCTATCACTAGGACTAGGATGTGGTCTGGTTTAATGCCTTATCAATAAGACTTTGATGATTTTCTATTTATGTCTTGGTTATATGACTTTGTTAAATGTTGTTTATAATCATAAAAAACGACTTAAATTGTGGAGGGATTCATATAGATTGATATCTTGAAAAAATGAAACATGCGTCCTAATCCTAATACAAGGAAAATAATGGATCCTACATTGATTTAGGGAAACAAAAACAGTATAATGGAACATTATTTTATGGGATATATTAAGATTCCTTCTACAATAAATTTCCATATCAAATTGAAAACCCCAAATAGGTAGTATGCCTTCAATATTGGGGAACTATTCATAAAAGTGTCCCATTGATAATAAACACTTTACCCAAGGTTCCCCACATAGGTCTAACTCATATGTGGGAAAGGTGAAATAGTTTCATCTTAGAACAAATTCAAGTATATAGTAACATAACATTACCAATGATGTAATATAGAATGGTCATTTTCACATTATATGATGGGATTATATTAAGGAATCCAGTGATGACATGGTGCTTTTTTGGATTTGGATTTAATGTAAAGAAACTAGGATACTATGAGATGACATATCTAAGAATTTTAAGGTCTTATAGTAAGGACCATATGTGTTGTATACATTAGAATCATATTACTATGATGAAAGGTTTTGTATTTGTTTCGGGTCGGTCTCGAAACGCCCAACGGTTCTATATCCGATGACACGTGGACCTGCTTTCCAAAGGCAGGCATTCGTTGGATGGTCTGACTAGCGATGCTTAAGAACTCACATTGGTCGAGAGAATGTGAATTCGGGCTCATCACACCCTTTTGGGGGGGAATTATTTCTTGTTTTGGGACTCTCTTATAGATTTAAGACGTATTCATATGTTCACGAATCTTTGGATTATAAAAAAACATAGTATTCATAGATTTAACCTGGTTGGAAATGGTCAGCTGAACGCAGGGGTTCAGAATCATTTATGCTCGAGGTTTACTATCCCTTGTTGGATTAAAGACCCCTAAGAGTCGGAAATCCTTGAGGCGGCACTAGGAGTGGCACGGTGAACCGATGTGAATATAATCAGATCGACCGGTTATTGGGCTTGAACCTCATGGGGGCTTCCTACATACCCTGCCTAGGGGACAGGGATCAAAGTCCACGTAGTTTGTATGGGAGCGTTGGAAGACCAATGTGAAGGTGGACCCAGGGGGTCTGCTGGTGTTTGGCTTGAACCTCATGGAGGCTACCTATGTATCCCTGTGGTAGGGAATTAAAGTTCTCATAGTTCGCATGAATAGTTTATCGTCATGCGGGACAAAGGTGAACCGACATGAAGATTGTTGGAACAACCAGGCGGTGGGCTTGAACCTCTTGGAGGCTTCCTACGTGCCCTGTCTAGGAGGCAGGGATCAAAGTCCACATAGTTTGCGTAGGCTTGGGGATAATGCTCTGAGGCAGCCTAGAGTAATGGATTGGGACTTACACTCTGAGGAGGCCCAGAGTAATGGATTGGGGCTTACACTCTGAGGAGTCTTATAAGAGGATGTCATGGTCAATTCTTACTCTAATCCCATGTGAGTCATGCTCGGTGTGAGAAACAAGAGGCAGCAGGGACCAAACGATCACGTGATGAAAGGTGAATTCGTGAGAAGTGGGGTGGGGCTTACGCATGGAGAGGCCCATAATGACAGATTGGGGTTTACACTCTAAGGAGGCCCAGGCGACAAAGCGCAGCGGGAGAGGGAAAGAGGGTGATCATGTGCCCATCTCCTCTCTTGCAGTGCATGATGGATTCCTTTTGATGAGTATTTTACTACCCCTAAGGAGCCCTTAATAAGTAGAGGGGCAGAAAGGGGATTCCTAAGTTCAGACTCCACATTACCGTGAGAATGTGAACCCAGGAATGCTTTAGGAATCTACTCAAGGGTCGGGGAAACCCCTTCACCTCTACTTACCATGGGTATGTGAACTCAAAATGGTGCACTGATGCGCCTGAGGGTTACACCACGTGGAGCTGGTGGCTCTGGTGGAGGCCTCAGCTCGGGGCCAATGAATAGGCTGATGAGGGAGTCACAGAGGATCGGGGTGGATTGGAAGTATCTTATGTGGCTCGAGGAATGAGAACTCTGAAGGCTCTGATGGGCCACATGTATGAATTAGGGGTGGTGCCCTTCGCGTAGGAAGGTGCTACATGGCTGGAGAAGTCATCCGTGAACCGGGTGTGGTTCGCGGACTGAGGGGCATCCCGCGAACCAGGGTGGTTCACGGCTTCGGGTTCGGCCTGCGTACCAGGGGGGTACGTAGAGGGGTCCACGGGATAAGCGGCGTCCAAGGGCGGTGCTGATAGGGTTTTGTCGGTCAAAGCTTCGCCCGCGTAGGAGGGTGTTACACTGTGCGGCAGATCAGAAAAGAAGCATAAACACCTTGGTCTATGGGGAGTGCATCCGTGGAGGGGCTATGGTTCACGGTCTTCTATTTTTATGTTATTTTAAGTTCGCATTTCACCAAATTATTATGCATTTTTGGTTCCTTATTAGTTCGTTCCAAGGTTTATACCTACTCTAGTTCACGAATGGGAACCTCACTGTTTGTGAAATCCTAAGACTTACTTTGAAATCCTTCCCCCTGAATCTGATCGGTCTTCTCTGAATTCTCTTCCTCTGCCTTTGAATCGCCCGAATCTGAATCCCCATTCCTTTCCCCATCAGTCTCCTTTTATAGAGTGGGGAAAGAGATGTATCAACGGTCATGAAAAACCTTTTGCGGAGGCCCATGACCGGAAATGCGGTTTACTGCTGACTTGGTCAATCCACGACTCGCGGTGGGGACTAAGCGCTTCTCCCCCTCCCCCCCCCCCCACGAACTGAACTCAGGGAGTGCTTCACGACTGTGGATGGTTCTGCCGCCATTCTATGAACGACAGTGGATTCAGCTTGAACCGGTCGACGCGGTCCGCGGTTGGGGCGGTTCATGATGGTGAACCGGATTGGCGCCAATCCTGCCTCGCGACCGCGGAGGATTTCCACCTCCATTCTGCGAACGACAGCGGTTCATAGAGGGGGTGCTTCACAGGGCCTGGCCACATCGCGTTTTCATGGGACCGGTCCATGGACCGGTCCTTCTTGTGTCCCTTCTTTGAATTTTCTCCATTCTTTTACCCAATTCTTTGGGGAATTTGTGTAGAATCTCTTTTGCAGATTTTTCAGGACCCTATAAATTCCCCCCATCGGAATGGGGTCCTATCGGAACGAAGAGGAGGCCATTCTAATGAAAAGTTGTCCTCAAACTGAGATAGTTTGTGGTAGATAGGTGGACTCGGTAGGGGACCATGCCTATAAATATGGTGGGGCCCCTTCATTTGTCCTTTACCGAATTCTTCGCGAAACCAGAGCTCCATCACCTCTGCGCGCTCATTCCTTCACGAAGTGCTTCGTCTGCGAACCGGCTGCGACTTCCGTGAACCATTCCACCTTCGCTGCCGCCTTCACCCACGAACCAATTTCCCAACCGCGAACCATTACTCTTAATTAATTAAAAAGAAAGTCATGACGGGCTGCAGAGGAACTCGCTCCACGAGGTTGATGTTCCGCAAACTGAAATCCTTACAAATTTCTAAGTCTTCCGAACTAAAACACTTAAATTCAGGATTGAAATTCTGCAGAGCAACATGGTTCGCAGTTTCCTGGCCAACGATCCATGGGCCAGAGTGTCGCAAACTACTTTCACGAAGTGCTAGTTCGCGAGATGCTTTCATCGCGAACCATCCCTCGACGCATCCTCGCAAATTTTTCTATGAAGGCTCCTCAACTGATCCTCAGCCACCTATTTGGTATTTTTTTCCAAAAAACATTTATTCCAGACTAACTGCTTGTTGGATCTCGTCATGCAGGGAGAAAATATGGTTCCCCCTCATTTTGCACCGAGGCCTGCTGCAGAGCCTCTCCCAATTGGAGATCAATGCTAGAAGGACATGTCCAGCTCTGTTCAGGATGGAATCTACCACTCCCCGTCGTCTTCATTTCTTGTCGGCTGGCTCTCCATGTCACAGCAAGAGTACCCCTTTTCTAACAGCCTTCCTGCATATGGGTTTGGTTTTCTGTCTGATACCCTGATTCTGGTACCATCCTGTGACAACAATCTTGAAGCATGGATATTCACTACCACTATCCCTCAGTTCATGATACCTATCAACGGGCGGCCGACCCTGAGGGACACAGCTGTCAGATCTGTGTTGAATCACCTTCTAGTATCTACGACAGGAGAACAACGTCAACAGGAAAGAGCAATCCACTGCTATTGAAGCATTTTCCGCAATGCCATGGTAAGCGACCAGCATGGCTGGTCAGCGAATCGGGATCTCCGAACGGGAGGAGCATTTAAGTCCTTGGATTGGGGGTGGCCCTTCTAGGTTCGCCAGAGCTGTGCGGAGTTCAAGGAATAATTGCAAGACGTAGGCTTGTATGAAGCTACCTGGGTGTCCCAAACCTATACCTACCGGCCACAAGCCCTCGCCAGGAAACTTATGAGCCATTGGAGCCCAGACACCAACACCTTTCATCTGGTCCACGGGGAGGTGGAAATCAGTCTCTGGGACGTCTTTCAGATTTCAGGGGTCCCTATTGTTGGGGTTATGTATGATGAATTCCTGCCTCCCCCTTCTGTGTGGTACGACGAAGGGAGAACCCATCCCTTGGTGAAGCGGCTCATTGATCTGGCCCAGGAACATTCGAAGGCTACATCTCCAAAAAAACTTGTCCCTAGTCATGAGTATAATCCAAAGGATACGTCTCAAAGACAGCATGTTCCGTATCGCGACTGGATCAAGGATTTTTCCAAAGAGAGCCAGTCTGTAACTCTTCCACATAGGCCCAAGACCTTCCCTATAATGGAGTCCCGAAAGCAGAAGGGTAGCTATTGGCTGAACCTGGAGCAAGGCCAATTCAATGACTAGGGCTGGGAGCTTATCCCAGATGTCGATCGACTTCTCCGTCTGGTGGCATTTGAGCGGATGGTTATTTCTTGTACGCGATTCTAGCGGTGAACGGGTCTCTACCTTTGTCATGGCGGCACAATTGGCTACCAGAAACGTTATCAACCTTGTCGTCCCAGTGTTGGCCAGGATTTACCGGTTGCTCGGTAATATTACCGATGGGAGTCGGCCAAACCCAGTGGCTGACCCTGTTCAAATTCTCTGGGGTTGGATAGGCATTCATATCAAAAACTTCTACACCTTCATCAACCCTCTTCAAATTCCAGGAACCACATTCTAGCCATACTTTCAACTGACCAACTGGGTTATGCCCGAAGAGTGGGCGACCCAAGAGAAGGATAATCAAAAAACAGTTCAAAATAGGCGTCTGTTATCGAGTCGAATCTCATGTTATGATCATCTCAATTTCCATCTGTTCTCTTCCCCAACTGGTTCAATCATGAACACCATAATAGAGGAGTTTAGCAAGCGGGGCTACCTCTTTTCCCTTCGAGAGGGTATTGTGGTAGCTCGTATTGGCGGGGAACTGATCTGCGAGGGGTACACGCCTTGCCTATTCAGGTGTCAATTTGGTTGCATCCAGGCACTGTGTCCTCCCGCACTCAATGGTGCCCGCGAGAATCGTCATTTAATGGTGGCCAGGAAATTGTGGGTAATGTTTGCCTGGGAGGATACCGGTTGTGAGGTTATGACTCCCACGCTTGCAGACTCCACACCCTTCTTATCCAAGAATTATTCTGACTCCTAGGTACAATTATACCCAAATGGCCAGGTAGGGACATTGGTGCCTACCATTTCAAGTCCCAATCCAACAAAGGGAAAGAGGAAGCCAAAGGGTGATGGTTCTTCAACTAGGTCGGGCAAAGCCCTTCACCACCCTGCTGGTCCCATGCTTCCGAGGAAGATCTTAACAGACATAGGTGTATCCTCTCATTCCCTTGAGGCTGCCCAAAGGGGGTGGTTATTCCTACAGATTCTACTTTTCCAGCGGCCTGGGGTCAATGGGCCGAATTCAAAGGTCGATTTTCCTTTTGTAGCCAGTACCCTCGTTCTCTATGGCAGTATATTTAGGAATCAGATGTGGCTTTTGACGGGCTGGGCTACATATCTGCTCCCGTTAACATCCTTTATGATGTGGACCCAGAGCGGGTCAATCGATATCTCCAGGATCTTGAAGCCTATATTTACGCACACCATGGTTATGCGGTATTAACCTACCGAGTCCAGGCCATGCTGCATCTGGTGACTGACGAGGAGGGGGAAGGAAGTGACCACTCTTCAGGGGGAGATGATATTGATGATCTCCCCATCATGGCTGAAGCAAGGGAATTCCCCTCCCTGCCTGCGAGGTCCCTCCCACCGGTAGTCCCAGAGTGTTTTAGGGCAGTGGCGAGACTTGGAACACAAACACGTCCACTAGCACCCCTACCATCCCCTGCCACTACCCGACCCTCTTAGGTTGATCCTTTTAGGCTATTTGTTCCCATTACGGCTGCATTCCCAGATGGATGGAAGATTTGGGATGACCTGAGGGCCAGGGGCTCAGATGAATAGGTTTGGGTAACACTCCAAATGAGCCCTATCAAGATCCCAGGTATTGGGGTTATCTTCGCTCCACCTCACCTTCAGTTGGAAGAGGACTTGGGTGACATAGTAGCATCATTGAAGGAGATGGAGGCATACGTGAGCTCACTCCAAAATCGGCTATATGGGGCCACTCGGGTGTCCATGATGATTAGACATCCCGAATTGTCTGACCCTAAAGAAGAGGTTGCTCTTCCATCCATTCTGGCATTCTTCACCCTTTATTGTGGAGGTTCTAAGGTTTATCCCATTTTGTGCAGGGTGCCGAATAATCTCAGGGGGAAATTCCCTCTCCGGAGTATACTCCTCGTGGTACTGCAGCGGGTGAGCATGCATTTTCTCCCACAGGGGTCATCAGGGAGGGGTCCCTTGGCGTAGCTGAGCTTATGGAAGCGACCATTGCAGACCCAGCCAGGGTCTTCCCTCCTCCAGCTCCTCCCAGAATTCTGGGCGAACTATCCCCTGGGAAGATCCAGAGATGGCGACAGGCATTCCATTTATCAGAACGGCTCAAACGGGGGACTTCGGGTAATCCTGACCTCCCGTTTTCTTAATTTCCAACCTGCATATTCTGGCTCTACTAGTCATTAGCTGTTTTGGCGTATGGTGAAGGGCCACTCGGGGATCTGGCTGCGGCTACCCAAGTGGTCATACCTTTCACCTCCTTTCAATCTGCGGAATCTCCTGTAGACATTCATGGGCGCGACGAAAAGGAGGTCCCTTCTGGAAGGGCCAGTGATATGGATGCTTTACTCTTGACTTCATTAGTTAGAGATACACTAGAGGAAGAACTGCTGGTATTCGAGACTCCTACTAATCAAACAATCGTTTTTATCATAGAGGAAAATGGGGCCCCACGTGATCAATGAGGGGCCTCCAGATCTGACAGGGCAAGCCACCACAGACCCAATGGATCCCATAGTAATGGAGGAAGAGCCTTTCATTAGTCTAGTTGTTGGAAAACCGGAGCGGGCCATTGTCTTGTTTACCGGGGGAGTGATTTCCCCAAGCTTGGTCTTCGTAGGCGACCGCTTGGGGAGGGCTTTGGAATCTGCCAGCCTCGGGCATGGCTTTAGGTCCTGGACCCCTCTGGGGGCTCCCCGGACTCCCTTTCCTTTTGAGGGTGTGGCCTCTTCCTCGAGTGGTTGTCGCGGCAGTGCAGAGCTTGAGGATGCCGACGCCTTGACAATCAAGAGTAAGATTCCCAATACCTTGCCACTAATTCCTTCTCCTTCCCTTTTCTTATTAGGGGTACTTACCTGTCTTATTGACTCTCAGGCTTCAGAACCATGACCTTTGGCGCTGGCGATTGTGACGTCAGACGCAACCGTTCCAATGACCACAACTGTCGGGGGCGAAGTTGCTGCAGTGCCAAAGTTTGCGGGTGAAGCTGCATCGGGTCCCTCCTTGGTGACGTTCATCCCCGAGTATGTGTCCTCATTAGGGAGTGATTCTGAGCCCGATCAACAAGTCCTTTCCAGTCTTCGGCCTTCTTGCCAAAGGGCTTGGGAAAAAATTTGGAGACTGATTTCTCAGACGCCCCTAGCCAAGATTCCGGCCAGATTACCAAAGCTGCGCAATCTGTTTATGCTGCTAGGATTTGATGGATTTGAATGTCATGGTGTTTATGACATAGTCAGGCAGGTGGTTGCTGATCGAGAAAGACTGGGTGGTTTCGAATCTCGCCTTTTTTCTGCCCAATTCTAAGCCTGCCTTTCCGCAACCCGACAGCTTTTCTTAACAGAGGCTCACGATCACGTCGGGGTAGTTGCGAGGCTCCAGGGAGAAGTCATTGAGTAGTGTTCTCACCTGGAGGTTCTGAGGAATGAGATATAACAACTAAAGTAGGAAGAGGCCAATGTTTCTGCCATAATAGAAGAAGGGGAGCAGCGGATGGAGGAGGAAATGATGGAAAGCACAAAGGTGGCCCAGGAGGCGGAAGAGTTACGGGCTGGTGCAGAAGCTGAAATGGCCTTACTACAGAATCTCTCTCAAACAATTGAGGATTTTCACCAGCGCCTGATAAAACTTTTTGATTCCTCCAAAAACCTCATGTAATAACCTTTCACGCTAGAGGAGGCTCTGGATTGTGGATGCCCTTCCTACCAACTTTGTTATGGAATAAAGAAATATTTCTCCTCAGTGCTCTTGTCATCTTATCCTGTGATAGAAATTATTTGGCATGATCGCTGCATATAGTAATTCCCCGAACATAGAATAATCAGAGTCCAGGACCATTGATAAAAAAACGAGCTCTAACTTTTTCCTGGACCGTGGGATCCAGTGAGCATAGTTTGACTATTGATAGGGATTTGTAGAAAATTCCTATGAACCTTTTTCCTTTTCTTGTTAATGCCCAAATATTTCATGGGCCCATCTGGTGTGGACCAGCGGGTATGGCTCGACTTTTTCTTAAGTCGCCCTTTTCGGGATTTCGGCCTAACAGGCTTTGTTCCACTTTTCGTGGGCGGTTTAAAGTCCTGCCATCTAGACTATCATTACTGATGTTTTAGGTCGAAAATATTGGACCAAATATGGTGGGGAAAGGGCCCCAATGGGGTTTGGTTGATTAGAAGATGTCTCGGTGTCCTTCAGACGCATTTAGAGGGAGTGTGTTGAAATTTGAATGACATGCAGGGCATGTCTCAAGGCATGGGAGTCACATCGGTGTGCAGAGGTAGGAGGAGCATTGCCTAAGGAAATATTTCCTTTGGTAGACAGGCTAGGGGTGACCAATATGCAGAGCCTCTAAGGACATGAAATTCGTAGTCATTCAAAGGTTTCCTTAAGTTAATGACCCTCCATTCATGATGTCCATAGGACTTCATGAGAGTCCGGCTTATGGAAACCACTCTGGGTGGCTTGGAAAGTGTATGGGACGTCTGAAAGGTTCTAAGAACATCTGTATCAATCAAGAGTGTGGAAGCAGGGTTCATGTCCTACACATTTATCTATCAGAAAGGACAGTTGGGGCTTTCCATAGTTTAAAGTCATCCAGCTAGGACATCATCTGGAATGGAACGACTTCTCCTGGTCCTCAGTAATCTTGTCAGAGACGTTCCACCATATTCAGGTAGGGTTGTGAAAGATTTTGGTAAACTGTAACTCCGAGGGTTTCCAAATCCCGTGATGGACATGGGGCTCAAAGGCCAAGAGGCGTACGAAGAGAAGCATCTCCTAAGGAAATCTCGCCTTTGGTAGACTGGACAAGGGCGATCAATATGCAGAGTCGTTGAGGGCATGGTATGCATAGTCATGCAAAGGTGTCCTTAGGTCAATGATTATATTCCCCTAATAGCCAAGAAAATTTAGGGAAGTTTGAGATTCGGGACCACCATGGTTGGATTTATGAGAGTTCAGCTTTTTCTGAGTGCAGAGTATGGTTTATGTGGAGAGGGTGCCTACACAGGAGGAAACATCTAGGATGAACTTCCTGAGAATGGGTGAAGTAATCCCTTCTCACGCAGGTGTGAGACGGTGGCTTGTGCCGGTCTGACCCATGCATTGAAAAATAGAGAAAAGCCTTTGTTCCTTACTGAACCCGTGATGGGGTTGACCGTGCATCTTAGCGTCATACGGTAAAGGCAGAGAGCATTATTAAATGGTGATGTGTAGTTTAATGTCATACAATGAGGACGGGGGCATTTTTCTTTCTTTTTCCAATGCTGTGCAGTTTAACGTCATGCTGCAAGGACGATGAGCATTATTAAACCAGTGAAAAATTATTTTTGTTGGAGGCATTCCCCTGGATGTTTGATGCTTGGCCTTTGCAGCCTTACGCCAAGTGTCCAAGATGTGCTCTATGCCATTTGACATCATGCAGCAAGGACATAGTTAAAAAGGCCGATGTTGATTAGAATGTAACTGGGCACGAGTATCCTGGCATGTCCAAGATGTGGAGGGGGTGATGGTGTTAATCATGGTTCTGGGGCTCCTTGGATCAGTAGAGATGTCACGGAGGCTCTGAGGCCAGTAAGCATACGGAGCTAGGAAGAGTATCGCCCAGGGAAATCATGCCTTTGGTAGATGGGCCAGGGGCTATCAATATGCAGAGCCGCTGAGGGAATGGTATGAATAGTCATGAAAAGGTGTCTCTGGGTCGATGACTTTCCACTTCTGATGGCCATGAATGGTTATGAAGATCCAAAAATTGTCGGGGCCACGAAGTCTGTCATCGGGGAAGGAAATGTCTGGGCCTGTCGGGGATATTCGGCCCTAGTTGCTGTTAAAGCTTACAGAGCTCCTTACGCTGATTTATTTTGTGCGTGGGGGTGTGCCTTTACTCCGTGCAGTTTAACGTCGTGCGGTAAGGACGAGGTACTCCTAGTTTAGCGGTCATAGAGAGCGGACCATTGGGTGACTATTACTGCAGTCACTTGAAGGATAACTGGGTAAACATGTTTTGATATACTTGGAAAAAGGTGGGGGATGAAGGTTATAAACTGCAACTTTGAGTTTTCCCAGATCAGGAGGTGTGGCATGGGGTCTCTGAGGCCGGTAAGCTTACGGAGCTAGGAAGAGTACCGCCCAAGGAAATCTTGCCTTTGATGGATGAGCTAGGGGATATCATTATGCAGAGCTACTAATGGAATGGTATGCATAGACGTACAAAGGTGTCCCCGAGTCGATAACTTTCCACTTTCGATGGCCATGACTGATTATGAAAATCATAGATTGCTCACAGTGTAGAGTTCGGCATGTAGGGATAATGGTGTCTCAGTATAAAAGAAACATCTTCACTACAATTTTCCATTGAGTCAAAGTAGCCTAGTCATGGCATGATGTTTATTGATGCGGGTCACTATGTGAACTACCGGAAGGCACATAGGCTACCCAGATAGGGGTACCCTGGCAACATTTGGATTTGAAAAGGGGAATGAACTTATAAACTACTGCTCCATAATTTTTTTGGATCGGGAGATGTGATATGGGCGCTATGAGGCCGGTAGGCATACAGAGCTAGGAAGAGTGTCGCCCGAGGAAATCTTTCCTTTGGTAGACGGTCCAGGGGCTATCAATATCCAGAGCCACTGAGGTCATGGTATGCATAGTCATGCAAAGGTGTCCACGGGTCGATGACTTTCCACTTCCGATGGCCATTAGTGGTTATGAAGATCCATAATTATCTGGGTCGTGGAGTCTGATGTATGGAGATGATGCATCCAAGTGTGCAAGGAGTATCTCCATCTCATTTCTCCATGAGTCTTGGGTGGGTCGTGACGAAGTCTGTGTAGTTTAACATCATGTGGTGAGGACTAAGTCCATGCAGTTTAACGTCATGCGGTGAGGACGAAGTATACACCTCATGCAGGTCTGGTCTGTACACGGGGAAGAGGGAGCATTTTTTTAAATCTTGATATCCGTGCAGTTTTACGTCATGTGGTAAGGACGAGGATTACACCCCATGCAGTTCTGGTCCGTACATGGGGGGAAAGGGAATTTTTATCTTTTATTCGGGGGTAGCTGGGCTAGGATGGGGAGCCCTGGCGTCACTACGTATCCTGCTAGGGCAGGAATCAAGCCGTACGTAGTTCTATGCTAAATACACCCCATGCAATTCTAGTCCATACACGGGGGAAGGGGGAATTTTTTTATTTAAGGGGTGGCTGGGCCAGGACGAGGAACCCTGGCGTCGCTACATATCATGTGAAGGCAGGAATCAAGCTGCACGTAGTTCTCTAAAATCCATGCAGTTTAACGTCATGCGGCAAGGATGAAAAATACACCTCGTGCAGGTCTGGTCCATACACGGGGGGGGGGGTCATTTTTATCTTTCATTATCCATGTAGTTTAACGTCGTGCGAAGAGGACGTAAAAATACACCCCGTGGAGGTCTATCCCATACACGGGGGAAAGGGGCATTGTTAACACTTCTTTTCTGTGTAGTTTAATGTCGTACGGTGAGGACAAGGGATACACCATGTGTAGGTCTGGTCCGTACACGGGGGGAAGAAGGCATTTTTAACTTTTATTTGGGAGTGGCTGGACCAGGATAGGGGATCCCAGCATCACTATGATTCCTGCAAGGGCATGAATCAAGACATATGTAGTTCTATGAAATCTGTGCAGTTTAACGTCATGTGGTGAGGATGGGGAATACGCCCCGTGCAGGTCTGGTCCGTAAATGGGGGCAGAAGGCATTTTTAACTTTTTTTATCTGTGTAGTTTAACGTCGTGCTGTAAGGAAAAAATCCATATAGTTTAATGTCATCTGGTTAGGAAGAGGGGTATTATTAGATTCCATACAGTTTAACGTCATGTTCTGAGGACGTAATACTCTTAGTTTAAGGTCATATAGTTTGCACCGTTGGGTGCCTGGCAGTTTAATGTCATGCAGCATGGACGATGCGTACACCTTTAGTCATCATGTGAAATACATCTTCAGGAATCTCGCATTTGTAGGAGCAGTGGTGTATTGCCTGTCTATGGAGATCAGGGTATATGCTCCGTTGGAGTAGACCTTGTGTACAACGTATGGTCCCTCCCATTTGGGATCCAGCCTTGGAGGTTTCTTGCGGGGTATCATTGGGGTCCGGAGGACCAAGACTAATTATCCTTCCAAGAAAGACCGAAGACAAACCTTTTTATTGAAGGCTCGTGCGATCCGGTTCTGGTATACTTCCAGATGGTGCAAGGTGTGCCACCGCTTCTCGTCTAGCTGTTACAATTCACCTAACCACTTTTCTGACAGCTCATCATCAGATAATTGATCATAGAGGGAAACACGGAGCGAGGGAAGTTGGATTTCAATGGGCAGGACCGCCTCTGTGTCGTACATCAATGAGTATAGGGTAGCCCGAGTAGCGGTGAAGATTGTGGTTCGATAATCCCACAACGCATGGAGGAGTTTATCCGGCCATGACTTCTTATCTTTATCCACCATTTTTTGGAGAATATCAAACATGGTCTTTTTGAAAGCTGTTTTCTATCCGTTGGTCGTTACATGGTAGAGGGATGAGTGGTTATCCTTGATACCATATTTGTGGTATAATTTCTCCACTTTGGCAGAGCAGAAGTTAGTGCCGTTATCCGTTAGTATGGTATGAGGGACACCAAGTCTGGTGATGATTTTGGTCTTCACAAAGCGGACAATATTTCTTGCCCCATCTTCCTTGAGGGGTATAGCTTCTTCCCATTAGGAAAATAAGTTAGTTACTGTGAGGATATACTTCAACTGTTTGGGTGTGGAGGGAGGATATGGTCCCACGACATCCATCCCCCAGACAACAAACATCCAGGAGTACTTGGCTTGATGAAGTAACTCTGGGGGTTGGTGTATAAAGTTGGCATGAATCTAGCATGAGTGGCATTTTGCGGTAGAACGCTCGTAGTCTCATGTCACTGTAGGCCAGTAGTACCCAAGCCTTCGAACCTAATGGGAAAGCGTGGTCCCTGGTTGATGTGATCCACACGATCCGATCTGTACTTCATTCATTATGGCAGTGGTTTCTTCTCCATCAATGAATCTGAGGAGAACTCCATTGAGGCCTCATTTGTAGAGGACCTCTTGCGGACCCACGCCACCATATAGGACAAAGTTGGTTGCCCTTCTCTATATTTTCTCTCATTCAGCTCTTTCTGATGGATGTTCTCCCCGTTGAAGGTAGTTTGCAATGGGGGTCATCCAGCCGGTGGCAGGAGAATATGGCTCTGGGACAAGACTGACTTCATGGATTTCTTCTGTCTTGGTCTGAACAAATGGAAATACCATTATATGGTGAGAAATACAGATAATCGTTTCATCCTGGTCTGGGTCAGCTAGGGCTGTGGCCGCGTTGGATAATGCATCAGCCTGATCATTCCAAGACCGGGGAATATAGGTCAATGTTGGTTCTGTGGTGAACTCAACCATTAACCCTTAGACATGGTCAAACATGGGGATCAACTCCTCCTTTTTAATATCATATTAACCATTTACTTTCTTGATGACCAGCTCCAAGTCACCTTTTACCTTAAGGTGTTATACTTGTGCCTGGAGTGCGAGCTCCAGGCCTGCAATGAGAGCTTGATACTCTGCTTCATTGTTTGTACATCCCTCTGATAGGAGGAAGGAATATGGAAAGACTGACTTTTCTGGGGACATGAGTATTATCCCTAAACCCACTTTATTGAATCTGGGATCCTCCATCCTCTCCCCTGTTGGGCTTCAGGATGCGCCATCGAAGTACATTTCCCATGCTGGGAGCTCTTCTTGAACCAAAAAGATGACTTCATCAGGTTGCTCAGAATCCAGTGCAGTGGTCCCTATCGAAGGGTGCTCTTCAAGAAAGTCTTCTAATGTCTGGCCCTTGATGGCTCTCTGAGGCACGAACCAGATGTCGAACTGTTGCAAGATGACCGCCCATCGGGATAGGCGCCCAGTTAGCATCGGGGGGCTGAGGATGTACTTTAGTGGGTTACTCCGCGAGATCAAATGGACTTCACGATGCTGCAGATAATGTTGCAGCATTTTAACTACAAATACCAAGGCCAAACAACTCTTCTCGATATTTGATTATCGAGTCTCAGCTTCAATCATGGTTCGACTGAGGTAATAGATACAGTTTTCACTACTGGTGTCATTCTTTTGTGCGAGGAAGGCCCCCAGTGACTGTTCTTGGGTCGTCACGTATAGGATGAGAGGTCTTCCTTCAACTAGGGGCATGAGCACCGGTGTACTTAATAGATGCTTCTTCAAGTTTTCAAATGCCTCTTGGCAGTCATCCGTCCATTGGTACATGTCCCCTTTTTTCATTAACCTGGTGAAGGGAAAACATTTTCCTGCCAGGTTGGCTATGAACCTCCTGATATAGGATAGGTGTCCTTGGAATCCCATAAACTCGGTGAGATTTCATGGAGGTGGTAATCCAAGGATAGCCTTTATCTTCTCAGGGTCTACATCGATTCCATTATGGCGTACGGCGAAGCCAAGAAATTTCCCTAAGGTAACCCCGAAGGCACACTTCAAGGGGTTCTTTTTCAAGCTATGCTGTCGGAGTTTGTTGAAGACGGTCTCAAGGTCCGACAAGTGATCCGATCATTGTTTGGAATTGACCACCAGGTCATGCACATAACATTCAACTAATTTCCCCAGGAACGAATTAAATATACAATGCATGGAAGGCTGATATGTGGTGCCAGCATTCTTGAGACCAAAGGGCATGACACTGTAACAAAATACCCCTTGAGGGGCCCTGAAGGCAGTGGCTTCTTCATCTTCTCAGGCCATCCTGATTTGCTTATAGCCGGAATAGCCATCCATGAAGGATAGAGCCTCATACCCGGCTGTTGCATTGATTAAAAACTCGGTGATTGGGGACCGGGAAGTCATCTTTTGAGAAATGCCGATTGAGATCTCTGAAATCGATGCAGATGCGGATTTGCCCGTTCTTTTTCTTGACGGGGGACGATATTGGACAACTAGATGGGGTATTGGACCTCCCCTATGAATCCTGATTTAATGATCCTATCAACTTCAGCCTCTATCTTGGTAGCATGTGAGGGGTGTATCCTTCTGGCTGCTTGTTTATAACCCTGGTGGTCCTCTGGAAGACCCAGGTGATGTGTCACTACCTCAGGATCGTGTCCTGGCATCTCCAAATAATTCCAGGCAAATACGTCCTGGTGTTGCCTTAGGAAGGAGGTATATACCTCGTGTTCCTCAAGATACATGGCTACACTAATGAGAGTGGGACTCGGGTCTTCAATCGGTACCCATTTTTATTTCCCTGAGTTCGTCCACAGTGGTGGAGATACCTTCCTCTAATGTCGGAGGTGCTGCCTTGAGATCTTCCCCCTCTTCTTCTCCAAAATCCTCATCTGCTTGGTCCAGTGAGGAGAGGGATCTTTTCGTGAACTATTGGGAGTCTGGAGGCGAGGTGTCGTGGGAATCCTTACTCGAGTATTCATCCCCAGATCGAGGTTTGGCGGACATTCCCGCATTGTCCCACTCGTCCGGTATGGATAATGTCATGAGGACATCCGAGTGCGTGTCCGGACATGAACTCCTACTCTCAAAGTCGTTGATGGGTAGGATATAATCTCCGCCAAGCTGCCTGAGGGGGTCATCAGGAACCATTTTCAGGCTATTTGGAGTGGGGGTGCAATTGACACCATCGACCAAAGGCTTCTTTTTCTTTTGCTCATAGAATCCGACGTCAATGTAATGTTACTCAGAGAGATCTAAATGGGCCCTATCGGTGTGAAATGTTCCACTTTTTCCATTGATGCAGTACTTGATACACTGGTGGTAGGATGAAGGAATGGCCTTGTGCTTATGGAGCCACTGCCTTCCCAGCAGGGCATTGAATGTTGTGCTCTGTCGGACCACCAGGAATTCCGTGAAGGATACCAGGTCACCAAAACGGGTCCTTAATTTAATTTTTCCCAGTGGCTTATGTTCATTCCTATCATAACCCAACAGAGTTGTGGTCGAGGGAATTAGATCATCCTCACTGTATCCCAACATGTGGAGTGTTCGTAGGGGAAGGAGGTTAACTCTAGAGCCATTGTCGATAAAGACTTTCCGGATTTCAATACCATTCAGCGCGCCATACACTTATAGTGGTCTGATGTGTCCTTTTATGATGGAATCTTCATACTGATCGGTGAAGGAAATAACCGTATTGGATTCAGTCGGGCTAGTCTCCATCTGGTAAATCTCGGCAGCATCTACCTTGGCTTGAAACTTCTGGTGGCTGATCAAAGCTTCTATAAGCGCCTCATTGAGGTCTGCTAACAAACTCAGGGCATCCAGGATTGACAATTTGGCTAGTACCGATGCCAGCTTCTTAGGGATGTCGTATTTCTTCTCCAATGGCCGATGCTTCTCCATTGGAGGGAGATTTTTAGCTGGTGCTTTGGGGGCTGGAGCATTTGACGAGGAGGGACCGGCCATGGGGTTAGATGTCGATGGTGTTCCTGGGTTTTGAGGGCTTGGCCAGGCCAATCTGTTTGTGCACACTAGGCAACCAGGTACTTGCTCCTCCTCTGGTGGGTATCGCAAAACAACAGGGCCAGAGTGGCTGCCTGTGGAGGTGGAGGGGCATTATTTCTCTTACTGAGTCCGTTGAAGGTCTCTCCCATGGGTTTCCATGATACTAACGGTTTGGGTCGGGGTCCAACCATAGGGTTGGTTTTGGCCGCGGCTGAACCTCCCCTGGTATCCCCTACCACCACGATTCCTCCTCCCGGCTCCTTGTGCAGGGAACTCGGGTTCGTAACCATACCATTCATTAGGGAATGATTCCATAAGATGGATGACGTTAATAGAACCAATGATTGGCTCTTCATCCCCTGACAGGTCAACCTGGTCGGTTGTCCCCTATGGTGTCGTTTGGTGGGTCAGTGCCTGTGGCGCCAAATTCGAGGGTATATAATCTTCCAGGGTCCGGACTAACTTTGGCCCCGTTGTGGACTGATCCTCTTGCGATTGTTTCCTCATTCGATTACGCCTGGATGACCGGCTCGTGGAGGACCGTGAGGATGAGGCTGTTAGTCTTGCAGCATCATGGGCTATTGGAAGCAACACTGGCTTTCATAGCTGAGCTCGGGTAAGCCCTGGGCTCGTTTGATAGTCTTTCAAGTCATCCAGTCATCAAATTTCTGCCCCTGCTTGCTGGTGACTTTCTGCCACCCCTCCTCTTTTTCGGAGTCAGTGGAAGAGATGCATGCCACATGTACTAGGGGTTGTCCCAGTTCGACCTGTCTGGAGTCTACCACACTCTGTAGGAGGTCTTTGAAGACAAATCATTCTTAGATATTGTGCCTCAACATTCTATGGTAGGGGAAATAATTTGGCCTGTCCTCGCGGCTGACTTCTTCATGTTTCCTCGGCTCTGGGAGGCAGAGTAGGTTGCAATTCATGGCGGCGATGAAGTAGCCACAGACTTGATCATCTCGGAACGAGTATAATTTCTGTCTTCATTCCTCAAACTGGTTCCTCTTCGGTCCTCTCTTGTCGTCCCTTTTAGGTGTAGGTGGCCGCTGATATACAGGGGTCCCTTGACAATTTGGTGGAGGCCTAAGTGGTGGAGCAGGCACAGGGACCGGCTTGAGTGTGATAGCAGATGCTTCAGCTCTAGGGGCTCTATTCGTAGGAGCCTGTGAGGCTATTTGGGACATCAAATTATTCCACTGTAGGGAGTCCTCAATTATCTGGGCAATAGCCGAGAGATGGAGGAAGCTAGTGGTGCACTCCACCGGTATGAGCGGTGTTCACAGCTCATCTCTATGATTATCGATGCATATGGCTAGCATTTCATATTGAGGTATTGGACTATTCAAGGAATAGGTCAGACCTTTCCATTTGGCAATCAAATATGATACCCTCTCGTTCTCCCTCTGCTTGCAGTTCATGAGATCACTGACCGTTGTTTTAGGCAATGTTGAGCTGAAGTGGAACAGAACTACTGCCGAAGTTCCTCCCAGCTCTTTATTGACTGGGCTGGCAGACTCGTGTACCAGATGAAGGTGGATCCTTTCAATGTCCGTACGAAGCATCTGAGTTTCACTACTTCTTGTTGTTCCAGAGTTCCCATCATAGGGTCACAATAGGATGTGTAGTGCATCAAATGTTGATCCGGATCACCTGACCTGTTGAAAATAGGGAATACAAGGCTCCCAAAATTGGGTGGAGGTGGTGTGTTGGTCATCCAATCTGGGTAGGGTTTCCGCTCTGGCTGTATCGGGGCGCATCGACCTTCAATCGCTTCCAATCGAGCTGTTAGTGCCTCGCTGGTGTTGGTGATACCCTGGTTTACATCCTGCTGGGCCCCGGTCCTAGGTAGGCGTAGCCCGAGGCATTGCCTGAGGATCCAGATTGGCCGGCACCAAGGGTGCATATTTCATTCGGGACACCCTCGGAGGGTTCAGGCGTACTTTCTCTGGTTTCCTCCTAAGTGGAGGAAAATCTTGGCATTCATCATCCACATTTAGGTGGTTGGATGAACCAGGCCCCTCATTGGGCAGGATCCCTGACCGTGATTCATTTTCTGCGGAAAGCCTTAGCCTTTGAGGTGCATTTGCTGGGAGTGCCTGATGTGGCTCTTCCTGGGATGCACTTTCAATAAGGCGGTTCCTCTGGAGTAGCTCGGTGTTAAGCCGCCTCAAATCTTTCATCTCCTCTTCCTATCGAGCAAATCTCTCTTCGAGCATGAGTGGCTCGTTTTTATTGAGAGAAGGAGGTGGGTTAAGGGTAACCAGTCCCTTATTCTTATCCTTATTGGAAGCTCGTTGGGTAGGTGGAGGAGGGTTGGCTGGAAGGACGCCCATATTTTGGGCGGCCCTCTAATTCCGGGTGTGCACACCTAGTAGTTCGTTATGAGTCATAGCCTGACCGAAACTGTCATCTCCTGATCCATCCGGATTTTCATTTTCCTCGATTTCACCCATGGGGTTAGCCTCTATGGCGTTGATGAATGCATATCGCAGGGTGGAGGGGACGTCATCTTCCAAATAGGAAGTGGATCTTTAGTGTCTTCTGTTGGCCTTCCCTTTCATGACCTGGGATTGCCTTCGGACTTCTTGACGAAGGGTGACACGGAGAGTTCTTTGATGCAACCTTATGGCGTGCCTTCCTCTCAGAGGGGATGATGATTCAAATGACGGGATAGGACGGGAACCTCCTCTTCCGATTGTCCTCCCTAGATGAGAGAACACTGACTCATGTGGGGGAGGTTGTTGTTGAGGGGGTAATATTACCCCCAACCCTAAGGGATGGGGTTGGATCCGCTCCTTGGAAGTTGAGTCTCCTCCCATTTTTAATGGTCTTAAGGGGGAATTTGTTGTTAGAAATTCCCCCAACCCTGCAGGATAGGGTTGACCCCAAATTTCGGAAGTGGCTACTACTATTGTGACCTGCCTGATCTCGCGTGTCCCTATTCGGGGGTGAATCAGATTTGGTGCCGAATTTACCTCTGGATCAATCCCTTCTGGGGAGGTAGGAAAAGATCATTGATTGGACTCTATTAGGCGATAGGACTGTTGTATGATCTTGGTGGCCTGATTCAGGAGTTCATGAATGGCTTTTTCCCGCCGGGCCTGACACTTCTGGGACTTACGCAAGGCCTGACTCTGTCGGTTGTATTGACTTTCCTGAACAAAGGGATCACTCGATTGCCTTCTTGACGTGATGAATTTGCAAGACACCATGACAAACGGGTTCTTCTGGGTGGTGAGTGGAGTGAAATGCAGAGCTCTGTGTTCCCCCCCATCCCCTGATATGGACTCCCATTGGAGCATCACCGATGAGGCGGCGCAGCTGGTGCAGTGGACGGAGTCAGGCTATCTCGATGTTTCCTTTACATCTCTCGGAGTGCTGTCGTCGCGCCGTAGGAAGGGCCTCCAGGTCGATGTGATGCAGGAGGTATTCTATCATCTTGGCATGGTATAAATACCCTTCATAGGGCAGGAAACTTGATTTCAGTCGGCGGAGGGTTGTCCATATATTATGGCGGATTCCGTGCACGCATTCTTCTGACAACTCGATGGGTATGTCGAACTGAGAGGTGGCCATGGGCCAAAACGAAACTGGTATATCATTTCTGGCCAGTCATTTCCTTATGTGCAACATGTCGGCATACTCCTACACTAGTAATTCCTCTACCTGGTCATCCCAACAGAGATGCTCACTATCAATGTGGTCGGAGGCAGTGGGACCGGTAGGAGCTGAATCATTATGTGGGCGATTCTGAGGTGGTTCAGAGGATGAATGCGGCCCTGGACCATCTCCTGATTGCATAAGGATGTCGTTAGCAACTAGATGGGAATCTGACATGCTCGATCCCATCCTTCTAAGTGCCTCGACATATGAGGGCTTTTTTGTGCTTGATTCAGCAGGAGAAGGACCTTCCTTTCAATATGGTATGTCATCGCGGGGAGGACCTCCGCAATGGTGGCTATAATAGATAGGAATACCATTACTACTTGATTCTTCACTGCATAGAGTAATTTTGAAGTGCACACCCTAGGGAGGATCTCCAAGGCGTGTCGCAACAAGGGGAGGACCTTCTGGCTGCGTAGCGTCGTTATGGGGAGGGCCTTCGCAACAACTTTCATCATGGTGAGGATGACAATCATGGCTTGATGTTCGATGTGAACCCTGGGGAGGACCTTCAAGACACATTGCGACAAGGGGAGGACCTACTTGTTTCTTGGGGCCAATGCGGGGAGGACCTTCGCAATAGCGTTCGTGGTGGCGAGGTCTACCATCACAGCTACGACAATGGCAAGGACTACCATTACAACTGCCGTAGGGAGAATATCTGCGGGATACACCCTGGGGAGGGCCTCTAGAATGTACCGCAATGAGGGGAGGACCTTCTCGTTTCTTGATGTCTCTATGGGGAGGACCTCCGTTATCAAGGTGGAGAGGACTACCACCGTGATCTAATTCCCGGCTGCGCGGAGTGTCGTTGCAACATAACCCCTGGGGAGTACCTTCAGGGTAGGCTAAGAAATAGGGAGTACCTTCTTTTCATGATGAGACGTCACTGCGGGGAGGGCCTCCATAGTTGCGACTATGATAGCGAGTACTACTATCATAGTTTGTGGTCCCACTGCATGGAGAGTGATTGTAGTTTATACCCTGGGGAGGACCTTTAGGGTGGACCGCAGCAAGTGGAGGACCTTCTTGTCGCTCGATCTTCTGGTCATGTAAAGGGTTTCCATGACTCGCATCAAAAGAGGAGACCTCATGATCGATCATTATATGCCCACAGGGGAGGGCCCCACGGGTGCTCTGGGGAGGACCTTTGCAGCTGCTACTGCCACTCCCACAATATGGTAATGGGTGGGCAGGGTTCCGCGCCTGTGATATGTGCTTAGTGGCGTTGGGAACCCCAGCTTCCAGCAGAGCGGAGTCATGAACCCACTCTTTATTTTTTGGATGCCTTTGCGCGCATCCGGTGTGCTCCCTTGCAGGCAGTCGGGACCGTCTGATGTTGACAACGGCCTTCACCTTTGGGGCCCTGTCAAATTGGGTCCCGTGATGCCGACGGGATATGCCGACGAACATCTTGACTTTTAGTAGGGATATATACCTACTCTAGAGAATCCAATGTGATAGATGGGTATACCCAAATTGGAACGAGTGAAGCTGCTCAATCTGGTTTCCCTTGCATCGTATAATATGGCTGGTGACCCTCCTGGGAAGAAGCAGGGATATAGATCTACTCTGAGGAGGCTATCTCATCTCTTAGATGAGTCACCTCAATTGGGGATACGGGCTCACGGGCCCGAGTCCTTGCTATTGCTGTTGATGCAATTACATTCTGGAAAGTCTAGAAGATATAATCTGGGATCGAACCTGCTCCTCCATTATTGCCAGGATATGTAGTGACAGATGTTTGGCTGGAATGGGTATTAAGGCTCATTCTTGTATTGGAGTTTCAATATCCTGCTCTGGTCCTCCAGTGGTTAGTGGGTACTGACAATTCTCCTGTGTCGGGGCAGGTCAACGAATCCACCCCTGTACTGGGATACGCCGGTTTATCTCTCTATTTGCCGCCACATCAGGGTGGCAGACTTTACTTTCATCCATAGGTAGTTGGACCTACATATATTGGTTTCCCACCATATCGTGTTGGTGGCCTTTGTTAGCAGGGAGACGTGCCCGCCTTAGAGTTTCCTCTACATCTGGGTGGCGGGATTTGTTGATCACCACCATGTCTGGATGGCGTGTGTGAGAAGCATATGCTATGAGCTGGTCCTGAAGGCGCTGGACCGCCACCACGTCAAGCTGGTGGGCTTCACGACCCTGGGCAGGGAGATGTGCCTGCCGGGTTAGTGCCGTCATGTGTGAGCAACGAGCTTGATGGAGCTCGGTGGGGGTGCGCAGCGGCTCATATGATGCCGCCATGTCAGGATGGCAGGCTCGAGAGGAGCGAATAGGGGTAGGTGCCTGTTCAGGGTAAGTCTCCGTGGCTGGGCAGTGGAGCTCCTCCTCAAGGACCAGAATGATGACCGGTCCTTGATTATACGTCTGCCGCCCTCGTTGGGTGGTCCGAGGGGCCAGAGCATGGGGAGCGTGGGCTTGAATCCTCGAGGAGACATCCTCCTTGGCGTGAGGATGATGGGTTGCGGCGTGACCGCGATGACGCCTTCCAGTGGGGGCCTTGGAGTGGAACCCCCATTCGGTAGGGATGAAGTCCTCAGCGTCGAACTCATCCACCTCCCTACGATAAGGGAGGTACTCATTGTCCCGTTCCGGGGAGAGACTTCCAAAACAGTTCGAGACAGCAATAGGGGCTGTCTGGATCTACCTTTGTGGCCGTTGCTGGGCAGGCGACCAGCGAGTTCTGGAAGATTAGAGGGTGTGCATGGCCACCTCCACCATTGGGAGAGTACCATTCACGTGGTACTATCGAATCAGCGTGTCTGAGACCCAGCGTTGAAGACGCTGGGTGGGTGATGTGGTCCTCCGTTGTTGAGGAAGTCTCATCATTGCGTAGTTGGAAGCTCACGCTTGTGAGTTCATTTGCGATGCCATTGTATTAAAGGGAGTTCTGAAGGTACCTGTAAAACATTTTAAAAAATACAAACAGAAAACCCATCAAAGTAGCATCTCATGATCCCATGTGTAACTAATGACCTTGCTTGGACCTCCTTGAGAGTATGAGGGGGAACATGGTGAGATTAGGTTAAATCTGTCATGTTTGGTTAAAGATTCATGTCGGGTTCACCATTTTTGTTTCGGGACGGTCTCGAAACTCCCAATGGTTTCGTATCCGATGACATGTGGACCTTCTTTACAAAGGCAGGCATTTTCCGGATGGTCTGACCAGCGATGCTTAAGAACTAAAATTGGTCGATAGGATGGGAATTCGGGCTCATCACACCATTTTTAGGGGAATTATTGCTTGTTCCGGGACTCTCTTATAGATTTAAGATGTATTCATATGTTTGCGAACCTTTGGTTTATACCCAATCATAGTATTCATGGATTTAACCTAGTTGGAAATGGTCAACTGAACGCAGGGGTATAGAATCATTTATTCCCTAGGTTTACCATCCCTCGTTAGATTAATGACCCTAAAGAGTCAGAACTCCTTGAGGTGGAACTAGGAGTGGCATGGTGAACAGATGTGAAGATAATCAGATTGATCGGTTGTTGGGCTTGAACCTCATGGAGGATTCCTACGTACCCTGCCTAGGGGACAGGGATCAAAGTCCATGTAGTTCGCATGGGAGAATCAGATGATTGACGTGAAGGTGGTCCCAGTGGGTCTGCTGGTGATCGGGCTTGAACCTCATGGAGGCTACCAACGTATCCCTGTTGTAGGGAATCAAAGTCCTCATAGTTTGCATGTACAGTTTATCGTCATGCGGGAAAAAGTTGAACTAGCATGAAGATTTTCGGAACAACTGGGTGGTGGGATTGAACCTCTTGGAGGCTTCCTACATACCCTACCTAGGAGGCAGGGATCAAAGTCCATGTAGTTCGCATAGGCTTGGGGCTTACACTCTGAGGCAGCCCTGAGTAATGGATTGGGACTTACACTCTGAGGAGGCCCAGAGTAATGGATTGGAGATTACACTCTGAGGAGGCCCATAAGGGGATGTCATGGTCAATTATTACTCTAATCCCACATGAGTCTTGATCGGGGTGAGAAACAAGAGGTGTCATGGACCAGATGATCACGTCGCGAAAGGTGCGTCCGTGACAAGTGGGGTGGAGCTTACGCATGGAGCATCCCATAATGAAAGATTGGGGTTACACTCTGAGGAGGACCAGGAAATAAAGCGTAGAGGGAGAGGTAAAGGGGGTGCTCTTATGCCCATCTCCTCTCTTGAAGTGCATGATGGATTCCTTCTGATGGGTGTTTTACTACCCCCGAGGAGCCCTTAACATGTGGAAGGGTAGAAAGGGGATTCTCGAGCTCAGACTCCACATT
Organism: Viscum album; assembly: GCA_963277665.1. Lineage (NCBI taxonomy): Eukaryota > Viridiplantae > Streptophyta > Magnoliopsida > Santalales > Viscaceae > Viscum > Viscum album. Next base: position 13,593,890 of record OY728145.1, read on the forward strand.
ACTGTGGGAATGTGAACCCAGGAATTCTTCAAGAATATTCTAAAGGGTCGGGGAAACCCCATTACCTCCACTTACCTTTGGTTTGTGAACTCAAAATGGAATGCTGATGCACCTGAGGGTTACACCACGCGGATCTGGTGGCTCTGGTGGAGGCCTCAGCTCGGGGCCGATGAATAGGCCAATGAGGGAGTCGCAGTAGATCGGGCCAGATTCGAAGGATTTTATGTGGCTCAGGGAATGGGAACTATGAAGGCTCTGATGGGAAACTTGTATGAAGGAGTGGTGGCACCCTTCGCGTAGGAAGGTGCTACGCAGTTGGAGAAGTCGTCCACGAACTGGGGTGGTCCACAGACTGAGGGGCATCCCGTGAACTAGGGTGGTTCAAGGCTTCGGGTTCGGCCCGCGTACCAGGGGGTATGTGGAGTGGTCCACGCGAGAAACGGCGTCCAAGGGCGGCGACGATCAGGGGTTTTTCGGTCGAGGCTTCACCCACGTAGGAGGGTGCTACGCGGTGCGGTGGATCAGAAAAGAGGCATAAACACTCGGGTCTGTGGGGAGTGCATCCACGGAGGGGATATGGTTCGCAGTATTCTCTTTTTATGTTATTTTAAGTTTGCGGTTCACCAAATTATTATGAATTTTTTGTTCCTTATTAGTTCATTCCCATATTTATACCTGCTCTGGTTTGCGAACGTGAAATTCGCTGTTTGCGAAATCCTAAGCCTTCATTCGAAATCCATCTCCCTGAATCTGATCGCTCTTCTCCGAATTCTCTTCCTCTGCCTTCGAATCATCTGAATTTGAATCCCCTTTACTTTTCCCATCATTTGCCTTTTATAGAGTGGGGAAAGAGATGCATATGCGGTCACGTGGAACCTTTTGCAGAGACCCATGACCGAAAACCCGGTTTACTGCTGACTTGGTCAATCCGCAACTCGCGGTGGGTAATGAGCGCTCCCCCCCCCACGAACTGAACTTAGGGAGTGCTTCGCGACCATGGAGGGTTCCACCTCCATTCCGCGAACGACAGTGGATACAACTTAAACCAGTTGACGCGGTCCACGGTTGGGGCGGTTCCTGACGGTGAATCGGATTGGCGCTCATCCTGCCTCGCGACCGCGGAGGATCTCCGCCTCCATTCCAGGAATGAAAGCGGTTCGTGGAGGGGGTGCTTCGTAGTGCCTGGACACATCGCGTTTTCATGGGACCGGTCCATAGACCGGTCCTTCTTGTGTCCCTTCATTTAATTTTCTACATTCATTTCCCCAATTCTTTAGGGAATTTGGGTAGAATCTCCTTTACGAATTTTTCAGGACCCTACAGTATTTTATCAACTTGTCGCAAATAATTTTTTATATGTAGTTTATATTCATTTATAAATGACTTTATTATCCCTACCTATGGGTATTATGAATTTTGATCACACTGGTTAATGTGATAAAAAAACTCTAAGAAAAACATGAGTCCTTCTTAATGTGAGAAATAAGGGGAAATTGGTAGGCTACTCATATCACATGAGTGAAATTAATATTTATTGAAAATAAACATTAATTTTAGAGTCATACAATGTGTATTAACATGTAGTCAAGTTTACAGTCATGTGATAAAGACTTATGAATTATTTTCATGAATTTGATATGCATGTGATGTGTAAGAAACTTATAATTATGTGAGTAAATAAAAGACCCAACATTAATGAGAGAAGAGAAAATCACTCAGATGGGGTAGTGAATTTAGTTTTTTTAATGGAACCATTAGAAGAATTCCATGAATCACTATATATCCTATATGTATAGGAATAAATCCATACATGTTTGAAAAGTATTTTAGTGAAAGAGTTTCTTAGGTATGGCCTGATATGAACTGATTTGGATAAAACACAAGAATTGGGGTAACATTATATTCATAGATTCATGTATAAACCAATACCTTATGCACTTTTGTAGATCATTCTCATATATAGGATAATGATCCTTTTTATCATGTTGCATACCATTCATGAGAGGATTCCACTATATGGATAAAAATCACATATATGAAATCATGTTCCACCATAAAACTAGTGAAATATGAAAGCTCGACTAGGTCAATGACGCTCATAAACTAGGGTGAAGAGAGATAAATTCATTATTATATTTTAGAATTTTCAGTTGGGCCCATAGCATGAGATATTGACATCAATACATATTGAATGGAATGTAAATCATGAAACATGTAGTTATTTGATGTAAAAGTACCTATACTAATATGTATCAAATAAAAGGAGGGGATTTTTTGAATTTTTTATTATGGGTCAAAACAAGGAGATGGAACATTTGGTGCCATCTTGGATCAATGAAGTAAGATACAACTAAATTAGTTGAATCTCATATATTAATAATACAAGTGAAACCTGATATAATAGTTTTCTAGGGTTACTATAACCCCTGTATTATGGAGGAAATAGAGTTAGTCACCAATGAATATCATTTTCATGCATATGGGATGAGGTCATTTTTAGTTTTGGGTCAAATAAAATAGACCCCTCCATTCAATTTATGGTTGTGTTTACTGGAATAATAATTCTATGTAGTTTAACATCATAAAACTCAATTTTGTGACATAAATTTGAAGGCCATGAATCCTAGACCATGTTATCCATATTTATATAAAATTCATCTCAATATCACTAGTGAGAGTGAAATTATAGGTCCTTGAAGAACAAATTACAAATTCTAGGTGTGAGAAAAAAGCAACTGAGAAATGAACTGTTCTACATGAAGTTAAGAAAAAGGGAACATTTGGTTAAATTTTAATTTTAATATAATTAGGAATAGCTACATGGATTTAATTCTAATGGATGTACATGGTTAATTGTGAGAAAACTACACGGATCAATTATAGTTGTGATATGTGGGGATCATTAAATATCCCATGATATGGGAATAATTCCACAAATTACTCTTGTATTTAGTCTCTATGAAGTTTAGGGTCCCACATACCGATAGGTGAAATTTATTTTCTACATAAAAATTGTAAATTTTGAGTATGTTTACATTGAAAAGGGTAAGTTTCTATATTTTAGAAGGATGTAAACATGATATGAACGAGCTATCCATGAATGGATAAAAAGATATAATTCAATCAGAGTACATAGTTGTTGAAAAAGAGTCAACATGAGATAAGAATCCTGTATATTTGAAATATTCTATATAGATCTAGATTGTTTGTAAAATTTAAGTAAGGTCCCAGAAAATGATTATGCATCATTATGTTTAACATTATGAAATGATTAAAAAGTAGTTATTAAAGTTATGGTACTGTAAGATAGACTGACACCATGCAGTTTAATATCATGTGGTTGGTAAATTTGTGTCTTCCAAATACTATTCTATGTGATTCATGGGAAAACATGTCATTAAGTTTGGTGAATTCCAAAACAGACCATGAATATTTAGTTTAATATTTCAATGATGATTTTTTAGTATTCAACTTAAAGTCATATAGGTATGACAATGATTCATACATTTTGACACCGTGTGACCAGGAAATTTATCATGTTGTTTAACATCATGGGGTAAATGAATATGTTATATCATAATTCTTAAAAATTAATTTTTTTAATTGTAGATAGGGTGACTCAAATTTATGCTTAATGTGACTTGGTATTCTCTAAATCTATTAATAATTTTTCAAATATCATCTATAAAAAATACTTGTATAGGAAACTACCTTCAACCATATTCCCCAAAAACCAATGATAAGGATAATAATTGATATTTACATTCATGAATTCTTCCTTGAGTCTTATGATTCACATAATATATCAAAGTTATTTCTTAGTGAAAAATTTATGTATGAAAATGCATTCTATATCTTTATCAAATAGACCTTATTTTATCATTTTTTTGGCGTTGGTTGTCCCAAATTCCTTCACAAAAATTGTGTGTCTTGTTTGGTTCACTCATTTGGATGAAAATGTGATTTAGGATTCTATATCTCTAATATCCCCTCATCTCACTACTTTTTAATACACTCCTTAAAGATAAATAAACTGATGAATATTTTCTTTTGAATTTTATAATAAGGGTAGTAACTGTAATGACCCCTCAAATGTTCCTCTTTCAATTTCTTTATTCTTGGGATCTCAATAAAATCATTCCATGTAGTTCTAATAGCCCTTTATTGATGTACATGTATATTACATTAATTTTGCGGAATATTTAATACATTAGACAAACCAACACCCAAATACCATAATAGTTTAGTGCCTTTGGAATCATGGAAAACATTCTTCTAATTTAGGTAAAGGTCTTAAACATATACCATAAATATATCCCCCTTTATATTCCAACAGAAAACCTTTATTTATATTACAGGAAAAATAAAACATATGAAAAGGGTGAGCTCAGATGCTGAGTAAGGGTAAACAAGGAAAAATAGAACAAAAAATGAACTTAAGAATGTAAAATCATGAACAAAAATTTTGAAAATCATATTATGTATAACATATATCAAAATATTATATTGTGAAATAAATATTGATAGATCATAAGGCATGAATCATAGAGGAAGATGATCTATAAGAAAATAGCATTGGTATAAAACATGGAATTATGGAAAAAACATAAGAATAGAAAATCATATCCATATTAGCCAAGGTTAATTTCTAAGAAAATCATAATGGAAAAATTCATTTTCTTAACCCAGTTTAATTTTTGTTCCTACCCTGTATTATAGAATCGAGTTTACTTATAGTTCTAGCCCTGTATTATGGAACTGATATTGTTTCCCATTCTAGCTCTATATTTCTAAACCAAGATCATTTCCTAAAATGGCTATATTTATCTCACAAGATACAAATATTTAACCAATTCATTACATGGATATATAGGACCCACCAATCTCATAATGAAAACCATAAATATGTGAGTCTCAATATCATAAATCATTCATCATAGCCCACAGATTAAAATGGGTTTCATAAATACCATTCTATCAAAACATAATCCATGAAATAGAAATAAATTTCATAAATATCATTCCATCATAAACATAATACAATCATAGGAATAATAGGGATAATATCCCTTAATAAAATTTAACATTTCAATCATATATAACATCAATGAATTTAATATTATATGGAGGATAATTTTGATAGAACACTTTAAAATAATTCATGAGGAAAATGTCCTTTATTCTTCAATTTTTTTCTTTTCATAAACTGAAATGTTATTTTAATGGAAAAATAATTTATTTGAGAGTAACATTGCAATATTTTAATGAAATATTCAAGGAAATAAATCATTATGAAATCATAAAATTTTGTCCATGTTTTATATGTTAAACAAAAACATTTCTCCCGTACGTTTTCTAGAAAATTCCAAAAAGTATCCTCTTAGGAAAATGATGGAAATTTTTCCATCAAGCGGTGTAATAAAAGGTAAAAATGAATTTAGATATCCATATGAAGCTAGTAAAAAAATTATGGAAACATTTTTAGTAAACATTAACTGGGATGATAAATATTTCTTCAGAGAGACTTATAACAAAACAATTCTAAATATTGAAGGGATTGTGAAAAAAATAATCATCACTTTATAATAAAAAGAGTAGAATAGCCCATGAAAGAAATAAAATTATGAAAATAATATACTCTTCTTGATAATACTTATAAAATACATTAATGGGATGTATATACACCACTTATAAGAAATCATTAGTGTATACAACATGTGTCTCATAGAAATAACAGAAAGAAAAAATTAATCCCTTACCTTAGGTATGATTTCCTTGGTACATATAAAGAACTACTGTATAATATTTTATATAATATAATTATATTATTATAGAACTGTATTTATATTTATGATACTAAATATGTGCATCTTATCACCTGTTTTTTAGTAACAATTCATAATTTCCTGTCATTCAAATATTAACTGCTTCATTTTCTCGAGCATGTTTTGTCGTATATGTTTTTGGATATTCTTATTAGGTTATAGTTATATAATTTTAAGAATGATATTAATGTAATATATATCATATTTCTTCATCATTTAAATTAATATTATATTGCTTTAATGAGGGTCATGTATAATGAATCACATCACATTGTGGAGATCGTAGGTCGTACGTACGTGCAAGTTATGATATCATTCTATTAATTATAGGATGGAATGGAATTGGAATGTATATATTTTGATACAGAATAAAAAAAATGTTATAATAATCAATTTTATCTATTATTTCCATCATTATAACCATCCAAGTAAAGTTGTGGTGAAAAATAGATTTCACCACGACATGGATATGGTGAGTTGTTCGTACGCATGCGTCGTGTTTTCATTTTTCATATGATGGGAAAAAGGAGTAATATTTTTTATTAATAATAATATTAACATATATTAATATATTTTATACTGTATATAATACTTTATAATGTAAACAACTCAAGAACAACGAGTTGAATAAGAAACATTTTGAAAGAATCTGTAGAGAAGATAAATTCTTCTTTGATGAGCCACCTCTATGTCTCCTCTTAAAGGCACTAGAGTTGGTCTTTTGAGAAGACCAACAACTCTAGAATGTCACTAGAAACGTTTAGAATGGAAATAGGCAAGGTATTTCTGATCTTGAAGTCAAAATGTTATGTGATGAAGTGATGTATGAGGTTCCCTTTTGTAAATGAAGTGTGGGACACTTTTGGAATCTCTAAAAATATTAATCTATAATTACATCAAAACAAATCCAAAAACCTAACAAATGTTATATTTTTTAATATTAGATGATATAGGGTTATAATTTCATAAACCAATAAATTTTTTACATGTTTTTATGTCAATTTATACCTAATCATTTTAATTAACCATTAGTTATTCAATTTTACTTTTAACTAAGGTAACATAAGCTTTAATATTAAAAGCATGTATTTTTTAATAATTTTTTTTAATTATACCATAAATGAATCATATATAATTTTTTATACCATATATTAATAATTTTATAGTTTTAAAATATAATTTATCATTTTTAAATAATTTAATAAGACATTATTTTGAAAAAATATCAATAGTGTCAATTTTAACACTATTCATTTCTTGGATTTTTTTAAAATTTCAAGATAAGATTTTAATCTCCAAAAAAATATTTTATTGTATCCATAAGGGGAAAAGTTCATATATAATATTAGTTTTATATATTAATTATCCCAAATTATATTTAATTTAATAAATTTAATATAATTAATTTGATATTTCCATTAATAAGAAAATTACTCCTTCAGAATCATGTATTTATTTAATATACTTATTTTTTGGGTAAAAATTTAAAATAAAATATCATGAAGAAATTAAATATTCTAGATTTAAAAGTAATATTAATCATAGAATATATAATATGTAAATAACCTATATTAAAGATGCAATATTTATTAAAACATGAATGTGATAACATTAACATCACTTTAAGTAAAAAATTACAAGTTTTGTTATCTTTTAAATATGGATCCAAAAGGTCAATAACTCAACACTAGAATAATTAGGGTCGATATATAATCTAAAAAATATATTTATTCAAGTTTTTTGGTATTTTAATGGTAATTATTATTTTTATTATAATTATTTTATTGATTTTTCATCAATTAAATAATTTTTTATCATCATTTTATAAGCCTTTAAGCTAATAATTTATTTCGTAAAAATTAAAAATAAATTACTATGATAAATAAAATCATTTTATATTTTAAATGAGTATTTATATTTAAATTTATATTTGGTATAACTTTATATTAAAAATGATATAGTTTTTAAAATTTCAGTAAGACATATTTAACATTTCAGTTAAAAATGTCTTAATCTTATCCAAGTTTCTCCAAATGGATATAATTTCAACCAGAAGATGTTTTAAGTCAAAAAAAACTCATAAAATTATATCATGACATGTGTTAAGGAAACCTTTTAATATTATTTTTACCTTAAATGACCCGATTTACCTTTTTATCGTATGAATAAAAAATTACTAATGTTACTATTCATAAAAAAAATTAAAATCAATTTATATATTTTTAATCCAATAAATCAAAATATGGATTCCATTATTCAAACCTATAAGTTTCAAAAATTAATTCAAAATTATTTTATTTTTTGGAATGAGAAAAAAATTTAAAATTTAAAAAATGAAAATGATTGAAATGTTTTTACATCTAGATTCAAAGTAAAATTCATGCCAATGACCTGGGTTATATTAAATGATAAACAAAATAATATATTTATACTTTAAAACCCTTATGATATATAATTTAACACTATAAGTAAATTTTATGAAAAAGTAGTTTTCCAATAAAATGCATTATTTTTTACGATTCATCAAAACGTGAAACATGTTTGAAAAATACAAAAATTCAACCAAAGTAAATTTTCATACTCCTATTTGAAATTAAAAGTTTATTTTATGAAATTTATTATAAAAAACTATCAAAAACAATATTTAAAAGGGGAGTTACATTAAAAGGCAGAAAAACTACATTTTCTTAAAATACTTATTTTATCAGAAAAAATGAATTCATTCTAATATCATGTTTAGAAAAAATATAAGATTTATTTTAATGAAAAAATTGAATATATTAAATTTATATTTAATTAAAAAAATCTATCAAGAGTGATTTTTATATTCTATAAACCCACTTATTTAAAGGTAAAAAGTTTTTCCGAAAAGCACTTCCTTTTATTTAGAAAGGGTTTTATTTTCATTTATGATTAATTAATCACCAGATAATTTATTATATATACATGTGTAAATAATATTTTCATAATTCAATTAATACTGTTCAAACATTCAATTATAATGGATATTTTATAAGGTAACAAAGTAATATTTATTAGTTCGATTGAACTTGGCCTTGCCTGAATTGAACGCTATCAAAATATCTCGAACTTTTGTGTAACACAAGCCAAGAATAGTGTTGCATATAATTCAAGCTAACAAGTGTTTCATGTATCCCAAAATTATCTTGGTGCAATTTACAACATAAGACATCATAGAAATTAAAAAAAAATCTCATAAAAATATTAGGCTGTTAAATTCTGCACCCCTTAAAATTAATTTCTCCCTCGAAATTCATATAGGTTATAAAATGATTATTACTTGAAAGTTTCATTCATATAAACCCACATCATAAAAATTCAAAATAAATAGTCATTTTAAAAATAATTTTCAAAACATAATGGTTACCCAATTTAACTCATAATGAGGTTTCTTCGTAGGAAACATTGGTGAAGATTTGGGAATAGAGAAAAGCATAAATAATCATAATGATTGATAAAGATAAATAATCACAAGAATGTGGGTGATCCAAAAAAAGTTAACAATCAAAAAACCATTAACTAAAGAAGCATGAAAAGGGTCATTGATATCATCAAAATGATGATAATTGATGAACCATTTTCAATAACAATCTTTTTTATATTGTTAATGAATTTTCATGAGAATACATAATTACATGATTTCAAAACAATGTCACCATTTTTCATTCCTTTATGAATTTCCAATTGATATATTATTTTAAGAAATGAATTTGAATTTGGAATTATTGTGAAGACTAATAGATCATGAGATCCAGACAAATACTGATAATCCATTTCACCAGTCTTTTCGACAAAATGTGAGAAGAAGTTATCAAGTAAAAAATAAACTTATGTTGAGTTAATACATTAATCTAGAAAAATGCATCTAAATTTAACTTAAAAATTACATAAATGGATAATATTACAATCCTTCCATAATCTAAAAGTAAAAATCTTTAGAAATATGTTCACTAAATCATCTTAATATTTATCCTCTAATATATCACAAAGTAGATTTTATTTGTCTCAATATAACCATATGATTTCCTTCATCATGTATTCTCTTGAAACATGGTAATAACATAAATTTACATTAATAATTATTGAAAAAATTCTTGTTTTTTTATTTTAATGATTATTGGATATATTCCTTAAGTTTTAATAGTTGTAATGTTCATCCCTGATAACATAACCCACATGTCAAAAAATCATTAATTAGTATCATCCAATTAATCATATCCAATAGATCTTTATCCAAGATAAACAAAAAATCTTGAGTCATGAAATAAATCTTGGTTGTTCGAAATGAATAAATCACAATGGAACAATATCCATGAGAAAATAGAATTTGTATAAAACATAAAATTGTGGAAAAAACATTAGTATATAAAATCATTTTCATATTATACAAATATCATTTTGAAGACCATAATAGTGGAAAATGTCCATTAATGAACCCAGTTCACTTCTAATTCCAGTCTTGTATTACTGAACTAGGTTTACTTATCATTCCAACCCAATATTACTAAACTGGTATCATTTCCCGTTATAGCCCTATATTACTGAACTAGGATTTTTACCATTCCAGTCCTATGTATCTCATGAGATAAAAATATTTACCCAATACATTGGAGGAAGATATAGGTCCCACCCATATCATAATGAAAACTGTATATATGTGTTTTATAAGATCATAAATCATTCACCATCTCCCATGGAATCAAATGGGTTTCATAAATATCATTCCCTCATAACTTAATCCATGAAAAACAAATATGTTTCATAAATTTCATTCCATCATATACATAATCAAATCATATGAATAATAGGGGAAATTCCCTTGAAAAGAAATGTCCACATTACATCATATGTAACATAAAAGAATGTAATATTATATGGAAGAAAATTTTGATTGAACGCTTTAAAATAATTCTTGAGGAAAATATTCTTTCTTCATCGAAAATGTTTTATTTTCTTAAAAGACATAAAATTTTAAATGAAAATAATTTCTTTGATAATAACCTTTTAATATTGAAATGGAATCTTTAATAAAATAAATCATTGTTAATGAGTAAATTATTATTCATGTCGTACAAGTTAAAAAAGCATCAATCTCATACTTTTCTCTAAAAGTCAAAAAGTACCCCGTTTGGAAAACAAAAAAAAATTCCTTTCAAAAAATGTATTAAAAAGTAAAAATAACATTAAATATCCATATGGTAATGGAAAAAAATTTATGATTTTTTTTAGAAAATATGTACATGGATAATAAATATTCCTAAATAGAGACTTAAAACGGAACAATTCTAAATATCAAAGAGATTGTGAACTAATTAATCTTAACATTATAATAAATAGAATAATATTCCCCATGAAATAAAAAAATTATTAAAATGACATACTGTTTTGTATAATACTTATAAAATTTATTAATGGGTAGTATATAAACCACATAGAAGAAACAAATATTGAATATGGGTTGTGTCTCATAGATTTAATGGTGAGACAAAAAGAATCCCTTACCTTAGGTCTTATTTCTTTAGTATGTATCTGAATGTCCTGTATAATGGTGTAAAAAATGTCATTAGATTATTAAAAACCTATTTATATTTATCATACTAAATATGATCATCTTATCACCTATTTGTAAATAAAATTTCCTTATAACTCATCTTTGGGCTATTAACTACTTCATTTTCTCAGGTATATTTTGTCATATAAGTTCTGGTTCTTATTCTTAGGTTATATACATACCATTTCTAGAATTATATTAATGTAATATATACCATATTTATTCATTATATTCATTTATATAATCATAATTTAAGGATGATCATGTATAATTAATTGCACCGCATCATTGAGAAGGTTGGTCCTATATACCCACGAGTGAGGATATAATTCTCTTAACTATGGGATAGTATGGAAGTTAATGGAATATATTTTGTTAAATAATCAATATATTATTATAATAATCACATTTATCTATTATTTCCATCATTATACCTATCTATGTAATGTTTTTGTAAAAAACATATTACTCCACGGTGTGTAAATGATAAGTCCTACGTACACATGCTTGGCGATTTCATTTGTTGTAAAATGGATAAAATTCGGAATATGGTTATTCCATAAAAATAATAACATTTAATATATATTTTATTCTTGATTTATAAATTTAGAGTTGTAATAACTCATGAAGAAGAATTTTAAGAAGATATATTTTCAAAGAATCAGTAGAGGAGATTACTTCTTGTTCGATGAGCTCCCTTAAGATCTCCTTTTAATAGCATTGGTATTTTGAGAATAAAATAACCTTTATAATGTTAGTATAGAATTTTATAATGGAAATGGGTAGGGTATGGATGATATTGAAGGATAAAAGGTAAGTGAAAAGTGGGGGAGGAGGTACCCTTTTATAATTGAGGTGTGGGGCCCTTTTGGAATCTTAAAAAATATCAATTTACAACAAAATAAAATTCCATAAAAAAATAAAAATGTCTTATTTTTTAGTATTATAAGATATTTTTTTGAATATAATCAACTAATAAATTTTATACATGTTTTTATATTAATTTATAACTTAATATTTTAATTAACAATTAGTTATTCTATTTTAATTTTAACTAACGTAAAAAATGTTTTAATAATAAAAGAGAGTAATTTATACTAATTTTATGTCAATTAAAGAATAAATTAAACATATAGAACATTTTAATCCATATAATAATTATTTTATATTTTTTGAAAAATATTTTAGGGTTTTAAAATAATTTAATAAAATATTATTTTCACAAAACATCAATAGTGTCAATTTTGACACTATTCATTTCTTGGATTTTTAAAAATATAAAGATAAGATGTCAACCTCGAATCAAATATTTTATTATATCAATAAGTTGTGAAGTTAATCCATAACTTTAGTTCCATATATTAATTATCCCAAATTATATTAAATTAAATATTGTTAATAACAATAATTTGATATTACCATTAATAAATAAATTACTGCATCAGATTTGTGTAATTATTTAAAATACTTATTTTTGTGTAAAAATTAAAAATAAAATACCATTAAAAAAAGAAATATTATATATTTTAAAGGTATATTTATAGTTGAATATCACTTCTAGAAAACCCTATATTAAAAATGTTACATTTATTAAAATGTGAATGTGACAATATAACATCACTTTAAATAAAATATTATACGGGGAATAATATTTTCATATGGCTCCAAATGGTAAATAAATCAAAACATTGTTGATTATGGTGTAGATATAGTCCAAAATACAGATTTTTATCATGTGTTTGGGTCTTTTAATTATTATTATTATTAAAATAAAAATTATTGTATTTATTTTTCATCAATTAAATAATTTATGCATCATCATTGTATAAGCATTTAATGTAATTATTTTTCCTTAAAAATTAAAAGTAAATTACCATGATAACTAAAAATATTTTATCTTTAAAATGGGTATTTATAGATGAGTTTAGCTTCAGTATAACCTTATATTAAAAATTTATAGTTATTAAAATTCGGGTATGTATGACATATTTAACTTTTCTATAATGAAAATATATTAAATGTCATAATCTTAACCATGTGTCTCCACGAGGATAAAATTTTAACCCAATGATGATTTAAGAAAAAAAAACTCATCCAATGATATTAGGACAAGTGTTAGGCAAATTTTGTAATATTATTTTTACCTTTAATTACGTGATTTACCTTTCTACTATATTAACAAAACATTACTAAAGATACTATTCATATTGCTAAAAAAATTATTTACATAATTTGAACCCAAGGATTCCAAATAAGGAATCATTTTTTCAAAATTATAAACACAAATGGTGTATTAACTAATTTAGAATAATCTCATTGTCATAATAAGAAAAAGAGGTATAAAAGTTAAAAAATGTAAAATATTGAAATATTTTTAAATCTAAATTCAATGTAAATTTAATTCCAGTGAATTAAATTATATTAAATAATAAAAAATAATATATTTATATTTTAAATCCATTAAAATATATAAATTAGAACTATAAATAAATTTTATGGGATCATATTTTTCAATTATAATGCATTATTTCTTTACAATTCATTAAAATGTGAAACTTATCAGAAAACACAAAAAAATCCGACCAAAGTAAATTTTGATACTGAAATTACAAAGATGAAGTTTATTTTTTAAAATATAATCCAAAAAGGTTTCAAAATAAAATTTAAAATGGGTGCACCATAAAAAGGCGGAAAACTACATTTTTTAAAATACTTTTTTTATTCAAAAAATTGAATTTGTTCTAATATCATGTCTAGAAAACATATTAGATAAATTTTAAACATTAAATTTAATATATTACATATATATTTAATTAATAAAATCAAGAAATACTGATTTTATTATTTTATATACTCGCATTTGTTCATTTAAATACTTTTTTAGAAAAACATTTATCTTTATTTAAAAAGGGGTTTATTTTCATTAATGATTAATTAGTCACCAAATAATTAATTATATATACATGTGTAAATAGTATTTTCATAATTAAATTAATAATGTTCTCACCAGTCATTATGATGGCTAGGGTGTAAGGTAAAAAAATAATATTTAGTTGTTTTCTTAAACTCAGTCTTGTAAGAATTGAAATCCATCAAAATATCTCGAACATTTGTGTAACACAATCCAATCATAGTGTTATGTATACTACAATATAATTTGGTGTTTCATGTATCACAATATTATCTTGGTGTATCATATAACAAAATACATCAAATAAATTTTAAAAATCTATCTCATTGAAATCTAAGGGTGTTACATTCTATTCCCCTTAAAATAAATTTCTCCCTTGAAATTTTTATAAGTTATAAAATGATTAATACTTGAATATTTATTTAATAGTAACCCACATCCTAAAAATTCATAATAAAAATTACTTCTAAAAATTAATGTTAGAAACATAACGGTTACCCCACATAACTCATAACTAGGATTCTTTGTATGAAAACATCACTAAAGATTTGAGAATAGAGAAAAAACATAAATAATCATAGTGATTGATAAAGATCATTGATTACAAAAAAAGTGGGTGATCCAGGGAAAGTTAACAATGAGAAAACCATAAACTACATAAGTGTGAAAGGGGTTATTTGTATCATCAAAATGATGATAACATGATAAACTTTTTACATCATGATATTTTTTCTAATGTTAAATAATTTTCATGAGAATACATAATTACTTTATTTCAGCACAATATCACCATTGTTCATGAATTTATCTATTTCAAATTCATCTCTTATTCCATGAAATGATATTGAATTTTGAATTCTTGGAATTCTAACATATCATGATATTCATACATAGATTGACAAGTCATTTCATCAGTCTTTATGAAAAAATGGCTAGAACAAGTTATCAAATATGATAAAATCCACCTATGGTGAGAATATACATTAATTTCACAAACTTCATTTGTATTTTCACTTGAAAATTCTAAAAATGGATAACATTAAAATACTTCCAATATCTAAAAACCAAAAACTTTAGAAATAGGTGAACTAAACCAACATAACATTTACCCTAATATATCATAAAGTAGCTCTTGTTGGTCACATTCTAAACCTATGAATTATTTCTTCATGAATTCTCATAAAACATGGAAATAAACTTAATTACCATAAATACTTATTAAAAACCGGAGTGTTTCTTTATTCCAAAGTTTATTGGATATATTCCTTAAGTCCAAATATTTTTATACTTTATCCATGATTGCATAACCCAAATGTCAACAAATACTTAGATTGTATCATCCAATTAGTTATATCCAACATTTCTTTGTCCAATATAAACATGATTTTCTATACATAATGAACATATTATGGGTTACATTCCCTTAATCATAGTATTACATTTCCTTTAAATAACATTTCATTGTCTTTATCATCGTATAACATATCATTTTTAATTTTTAATGAAAAACTAATACTGAAAATACATATACATAATCTTTGAATTCAAAAACAAAATAATTCAATCATCCAACATTATTCTTAAACCATTACTCATGATTAATTAATTTATTCATTCCATGAATCATAAGTGTGAATTTTATATTAAGGTCCCCCAATTATAATCTAGTAATGCTTCTTATGATTAAGGTAAACAATATGGTTAGATCACCCCATACCTTTTATATGTCATTCACAATCTCTTTATCCTCAGTTGTATAACCAATACTCATACCAACTTCCTTAGTATCTTGAAAATATATTTATCATGAACCAAACCATGTCAGTGCTCGAGCTGTAACTACCCCATGCTCCCCTCCACAGGCCAGTGGGTAGCGACAAGTGTAGAAGGTACAATAAAGTTAGGGAGGCCTTTTCTTATGTACCTCTACACATGCGTACAACAAACTAAATGAAAAAGTGTAGAGGGAAAAGAAACAAAATATATAACATTGATATAAATGAACCAATCATACATGGACCTCTGAACAATACAAGTATGGTAAAGTGAACTGAAAAGAAAGGGGGAAAAATACAAATCCAACCATAAAAGTTTACTTACCTGAACATTTTTGGGAAAGTAAAATAGCTAAGAGAGCCCTGCTATTGGATCCCAAGCTACACCACAGAACATTGTCCAAGCACCCTATACCCCAAAGATCCTATGAATTCATGATCAACCTGTCCATTTTATGCATAAGGAATGACATGTGCAAGAAAATCCCATGCAGGGCTGAGTATAAAAATACATTGTAGGATGTCCTAGAAAGGTGAAGGGGAGAAGTAAGGGATACACTGAAGAGAAAAATAATATATAGAACAAGGTATCATAAAAGTGTAAAACTCAACCCAAAAAGAGAGTGAATGAAAACTCATCCAGACATAATGATATCAAAATGGTGATAAGGTGAACTTCTTGTCGATTATTCTATATCATTAGTAGGAGAATGGACTCGTCTAACCCTGAGAATCTAGACAAAGAAAGTACATGGAATTCCCCATGAGTATTCACCCCCCTTGGATGGAGTGTAATAAATAACCTAGTAGTTGGTCCTGAAATAGGATATATATATATATATATATATATATTATCAGTCAAAGAAACCCAAATGAGAGAGTAAGGGGATATCCATCTCATAGGTCAGCCTAAGAAGAAGAGTCACCAACAGTTCCAGGAGTATCCATTAATATCCCACATGTCCTCCCTGAACACACAAGTTAAAGAGGCTCAATCAACACACCTTGAAACTATTCTATTTGGGTGGCATTATCTCACCCGCACGGTTTTTGGTTGCATCACAAGGACACATCTTTTTTGGGAAATCATCAATCTTCATTGTGAGTCCAAATCTATGTCAATCCTAATCTCTTCATAGTTCTTCATAGTAGAGAGGTCATATCTCAATGTTAAAGACCCATGCCTAGCCTGGTTGGAGGGTTCCACTGTAGTGTCATTGGGGACCCATTTTGAGTGAGGCTAGATGGTGGTACTCTAGTGTCATCGAGGACCCATGCCCAGCCCAGCTGGGGGGAGCCACTCTAGTGTCATTGAGGACCCATGCCTAGCTCCGCTAGAGGATCCCACTCTCATGTCGTCGAGGACCTATGCACATCCCAGCTCAAGGGTGCCACTCGAAATAGGTTGAGGAACCATAGCCTACCCTGTGGGAGAGTGCCACTCTAAAGATCATCGAGTACCCATGCGTAGCCCGACTGAAGGGTGACACTAAAAAATCATTGAGGAACTACATAGATCATCCATACTAGATGGTAAGCATGGGATACTCTGATATGCCTGTTCATCATCACTATCATCATTATACATCTCTTGAATAAGTGACATGCCCAAAATATCTCATATCATATCTCGAAATCTAATATCAAGGGAACCATCACATTTATTAGAAAAAACACTCAAGATAGGCTACTCTCATGAAAACTTCTGAGTCTAAAATATGGATATATGAGAGATATAAGATCTATTAATTGGTAAATGTTCTGTATGGGGCTTGAATTATGTGTGTCCCCACCTCATCAACTATCCATGTACCAAGACATTCTTATGTACTCAACTATAGAAATATACGCCTTGGTGTGCCAGTGTATTCCAAAAGTACATGGAACCTCTAGAAAAAAGGCTAATGAGAACATGACGTTCATCATTTTTCAGAAGGGAAAAACCTAAACTTACTATCATACATCCTCAAATGGCCCCGGATAACTAAAAATATCACACTATTATGATCCTTATGTGAAAACACAGAAGAACAACTAGTCATTCACCCGAATTAGACATCCGATGAAAAGGTATCATTTCACAACAATTCACTTTAATGGAGTCTCATGGGGACCTGACCTCAATCATTAAATAAAATATAAGGATTGCACTACATCAATCCTCATGTAAAAACACATGGGATTGACTATTAATTTTTCTGAATCTAACATCTACTGAGAGGTCTCATTTCACCGCATCATGCCAAAACTAGGTTTCATGGGGTCTGCACCTCGATCTTGCATTAAAATCCCAATATTGGTCTCAAAAGGTCCGCATCACTTTTAGGATCACAATGTCTCTGATGACACATAGATTGGATGTCGTAGACCGAAATTGTGGTGGGTTGAAATTTTAATAATAATAAATTATTATTATTACTTGACAATTTCATAGACTTGAACTACAAAACCAAAAAAGGGATCCAACATCAGTCTCAAAATGGCCGTATGGAAAACCGCGTCATGTTGTCATAGACAACACATCAATCAGATGCTCTATGTAGATGTTCTATTCAAACTTGAATTTGGAAAAAAAAAGACAATAATATTATTATTTTAGGGTGTTTTATATACCCAATTCCCTAGTTCAAGAAATACTCCCAACATTAGCCTTAAAAAGTCTGACATGCAGATAGGGTCAAGTGCTGCTGATGGTTCGTGAATTTGAATCCCTAAGTGGGAGTTAGGGGGTTTAAGTATAATAATAATAATAATAATAATAACAAAACTATTATTATTATTATTATTTCATTTTACCTTAACTTTTCCCCCTCTTCCAACTTCCCACATAGGCCGCCACCCTACGCCCCCCAACCGTCACGCTCTTGCTGTCGTCCCAGCCACCTGCCGCATGGCCTCGGGGCCGCCTTCTTGGGATCTAGACTGCCACCACTAGGGAGTTCCCACCGAGGCCCCGTCTACCCATTCTGGTGTTTCGTGCTCCAACGGGCTAGACCACCACCGCCTAGGGAGTTACCACCTCCGCCTCATCCTCACTTTTTGGCAGCCTTCACCTAAACCCATGACTACCCACAACTTCCACCATCCTCCTTACATATCTTCTCTCCTTGGCTTCCTCCTCACCATACTTCCACTGGATGACCCACATGGACCACCTCTCAGTTCTTCTCGCTGTTGAAATTCCGATTCAACTCAAAATGAAGGAATGAACACTGATCTTGGATCCTCGATCCCTATTATTCACAGAACCATGACCTTCTTGACGATCTGTTGATGTTTCTTCATATCAAAATGTACACAAAGAAGAATGTGCAATGAAAGGAGGAAAAAGGGTGGATCAATCAATTTTCATGTTAGTTTATCCATCTGCATACATGTTCGAAGTAGAAGAATCAAAAAATGAAACACTTTTATGAATCATGAATTTTACTTGGGGACATAGAATCAAAAGGAAATAATCCTATATGGATTTGGATCAACTCATCATCGATCAAAACGACCTCCAATAATTGTTTTATTTTCATGCTCTGATATTCTTAGATCTATAGTGATGTTTCGATCCATCAAGGATTTGAAATCATTTTTCCAAAGGGTAGAAAAGAGGGATCTCACTTCCAACAGGAGGTTTATGGGGAAACACTAATCTAGAATCCATAACAACCTATTTATTACATTTTAATTTGTCCACCCACCAACAATCGTGGGATCTTAACATCCAACACCCACTCACATGAGGTTGTGAATAGTTAAAACACCGCATTATTAACACAACAGTGGTCTCATATTTCCAATATAAACCCCATTTTAAATGTTATTAAAATCAACAATTGAAATAAAATGGTTTTATGTAATTATTTTATTTATGGTTATGTACTCGGTAAATTGTTCTAAAAAAGACTTGTGCTGAAAAAATTTATGCCTCACCTAAGGTAAACAATATGTTCCAGACTCAATAGTGGCCTCATATTTCTGATACAAGCATCTATTTGAGTGTTTTCTAGTTCTCTTTAATTCATAGTATAAAATATATTTAATATTTTTATAAAATTAATTCTAGGAACATTGTGTCTCAAAATCGCATTCCATCTCAGGGTATAGCTCTGGAAATATAAATAGAAATATTTCAAAGTCTTACAATGAAAAAATAGGGTCTCTACATTATTCAATCCTTCATGATTTTCATCCCCGAAAAGAAAAAACTAGGAGAAAACTAAGGATACTGAGCCCGCATTCAAATCTCTTATTCTTATGAACTCTCCTACATGTTTCTTTTCTTCCACATCATGTAAACCAATGGGATGGTCTGTCAACATATGGTATGCCACTGTCGATCCTCGATCGACACTGGGTTCTCAACAAAGATGGTCCCATCCTCAATTTCCATCTTTCCCCAATCGATGACGTGCATAGTATCATGTATGTATCTCTACAACTACGACACATGGAAGCTGTAATGCACCTGCTCCAGCTCTGGGGGTTGGGAAAGATGGTAGGAAACCTCGCAAACCCTCTGCGCAATAATGGAAGGCCGGATGAATCTCATGGACAACTTACATCCCTGTAGGAACCTCATCATTCCATGCTGCTTCAAGAACCACTATTTGTCCCTATAATAAGATATCATGACTCCCTCCTTCATAATACCCATCTGTTGTGTCACCTATGGATATCAGATCATGCTGAACAATGCAATAGATGTCTCTGAGCTGGTACTCTTTCACAATCCCAAGGAGGGTAGTCAAATTGACTAAAGAAATATTATACCCTATTTTTCCACCATACATAGTTCTTGTAACGCCCTGACCCAAGTTACCCATAATAGGTGCATTAGTATATAACATTGGAATGATACAAGGAATCATGTCCCAAAAGACCGATCAGTTTAGTTTCTTTGTAATTACTAGATACATACGGTGTTTTAAATTACATCATGAAATAGAAAAACAACATTGTGTCCCCTTTGAACACTCTTATATTCCTTAGTCTATTAGTGCAGGTTAATAGTAGTATACTTCTTAGCATCCTGGGAAAAATAAAACATAATAATGGGGTGATCTCAGATGTTCAGTAAGGATAACAATATAGTATAAACTATCCTAAATAAGAATAAACATTCAAGGAAATGTATGAGGCTATAACTAAATCCTTTTAAACATAAACTTCATCATAATATGGAAAAGATAAATCAAATAATTCCATTTACTTATTCAAATGGATATTATACTAGTCGAATAATCACATTTAATATCCATACTCAATTTCATAGTGATGTAATTCCTAATGCCAGACTTCATGATCACATAGTCAAGGCCTTGCACCAATACTACAAATAAGATTTTGTCAAGGCCTTGTTTCACGACACTAGTTGGTCTCATGAGACCTAACAATGCACCGAGAAGCTATAGTGGGCTCCAACCATCACTTACTAAGTCCAATACATTCCTCATATGAATATTTTGAAACATAACATAAACATTCGTATTAAAATTTTCATACGAAATGTCAATACTTTATCCATAAACTATGAATGGAATAAAAATAACACATCCACAGCAAAACATATCACAAAACCTTCAATACAATATGAAATATTTGTATAATAAATCAACCTTGATCAATAATAATATCCCTTAAAGGATTTTTACATAGATGAAAATGATCAGTAAAAATATTTCAGAGAAATATCCCTTTTTTATGAAATCATTTAAAAGTCCCAAATTTTATCGAGAAGATGTTAAAAATACATTTTTGAATCAAAATGTCCCATAAAACTTTGAAAATTTTAAAATGAATTTCAATTTTAAAACATTAATGTCCATATATATAAATAAGACCTTAAAACCATTTTTAAAACATGTACATTAATGAGAAAGATTTAGAAGAATAAAATTTTAAAACATTTCAATGATATTATAGTTAGAGTTCCTAACCAAATGATTGAAACTTGAATACAATTAATTGAGGTAATAAAAACATTATAATATGATGAGAATAAATGGGATCATGATATACAATTTCAAAGTACAGTATATACACCCAATAAAAGTGAATTGGCATATAAAAAAAAGAAGTCTCAATGTAATGTAAGTTGAGATGAATCCATTTATAAAGACCATATCCTTAGGTTAAGGATAAATCAATGAAATAATTATGTGTGAAAAAAATAAATACACTAAATATTATTGGATATTCATTGTAAATAAATCAAAGGACATTCACACATATTTTTGTAAAAACAACAACAATGACTTGGATGTTTAACTCAATGAATAGAAATTTAGTTAAAATTACTCTTATCAAGTTTATATCAATGACTTGAGAATTTATCAACAGAGAGATTATGTGTATAAAAAGTATACCCACACAAAGCTGAGTGGAAATTACTACATAAGTAAATAAATAGTGATTTCACACATAATCTTGGAGTAAAGTAATCAATGAAGTTTGTGTAAAATCGAATTAGGGGAAATTTAAATTTGAAATTCCCTTACCGATTTGGTAACTTACAAAACATACCGCCCATGAAATAAGGATCATCAAATGATGATGTAAATACCCATAAATTAAATTATATTATGCAAACAATACAATCATGGGTAGTACATACACCACACAAAAGTTAATAGTGGAAAATATAGCATGAATCTCATGGGAATAAAAGTGAGACGAAAACCCCTTACCTTGTACTTTTCCTTGGATGAGGGTACGCTAACCTATTGTATAATAGTTAAATCACTGTTATTAAAATATAAAAGAACTATATACATAAATATGATATCATATATGATCTTTTAACATTGCTTTGTTAATAATATTTTAGTATTATCATTGTTTCGGGTGTTAACTGATTCATTTTCCTTTATATGTTTTGTTACATAAGTCGTGTTTCTTATGGATAGGATGTATTTGATTCATATCCAGAAAAATATTAAGTTCTTAAACATTACTTTTAATCATAAAATGAAAATTATTCTTGAATGGTTATGATGTGGAAAAGAATATCATCGCATTCGTGGAGATGGTAATCCGTACGTACGTACGAGCGAAAATATCATTCTTTTGATATTAAAATCGTTTATAAATAGATGGTATATAATATATATATATAATCATTAACATGTTATATTTTTTATTTACATCAATTATACACCATTATTATAACCATCCAAAAAAATAATGTATTGAATAACAACTACACCACGATGTGGAGAAGGTAAGTCGTATGTACGCACGTATGGTGACTTTGTCATTAATATGATGGATAGAATAATGAATTTTGTTGTAAATTTTTTAAAATAACATCAAATTACATATAAGATACTATATATATTATTTTATAATGGAAACAACAAAGAAATATGAAGTGGAAGAAAAAAATAACTTGAAAGAGGTGATGAAATATTTACCTCTTCTTCGGGTTCTTCCTTTTGATTTGATCAAAAAGGCTCATTAGATTGGCTTTCTGACCCAAGTAAGGACTCTAGGATTATTGATGGATGTTTGGATGATATTTGGGCAGGTTTTGGATGAGACAAATGGATTTGGAGGTGTGAAATTAAGAGAAGCGGAATTACTCTTTTATAAGAGAGGTGAGTGTCACTTTAGGAAAAGATTGAAATATTATTTTATAATAAAATCATTTTTAGTTTATAATGTCTAATAAATAATTTCTTTAGAGTATAAGATGGTTATGGGTCGAACTCATCTCAAAAAATAGGTTTTAGATTGATTTAGGTCACCATAATAACCTTATCTTTTAGATTTAACTCTTAGTTAAATAGTTTGACAATTACCATGTCTCTTTGTATTTTTATATTATATGGTTAATAAACTTACTATAACTAGACAAGTGAACCCAAAATGGTTATTTATTAATATATATAATATTATCTAAGTACTATGGACAAAACTTATATTTTTTGTAATATTATATCAATTAATAATATAGCATTTGTTTTAAAAACTCAATTATGTCAATTTTGGCACTATTTAGTATTTTATTTTTTTGAAATCCATAAAAACTTTATCAATTAAAATAAAATTTATTTAATTGATCTTAACATGTAATATTGTACTATAAAATTATTTTAATTAATCAAAAGTCTCAAATTATATTTATTTGGATATTTATCATATCAATTATTTAAATCTTTCATTAATAAGGTAATTACTACATCATCATTGGGTCATAAATAAATTTGATAATTTAATTTCTAAAAATTATAAATAAAGTTTAATTATTTATTAAATAGTTTTATATTTCTATTGAATATTTTTTTTCAAAGAGATAACTTATATAACCCCTTGTAAAAATTGTTTTACTAAAAGATATTTGTTTTTGTCATTTTTGTCCTTACTTTAAATTAATTAATATAAAGTGTCATTATCAATCTCAAGTGGCTCCATGGGGTCCCAAAATCTAACCAAGGATGCCCATGGTCTTAAATTTATCAACCAATAGAAATAGGATACATTTTATGGTCATTTAATATTATTATAATATATTTTTTACCCTTATTTACCGGATTTACCCCTTTAACCATGGTAAATAAAATATTTACTGAAGTAAATATTCATAATGTCTAAAAATAAAAGATACCTATTTACACAAGTTGGACCTCTGGATTCCAAATATGTAATTAATTTTTCCATATTCAAAACATATAAGTGGCAGAAATTAATTTAAAATTAATTTCTGTTGTCAAAACAAAAAGCGTGTTTTTAAGAAATAATTACTATCAAAAGATTGACACTTGTTTATGTCTAGTTTAAATGTGAAATTACATCTAATTGCCTAAATTATATTAAATTATAATAGTATAATCAAATGGTTCTTAAAAAACATTCAAATGTATAATTTAACACTATAAATTATTTCGATTAAAAAGTTGTTTTAAAATAAAATTTAGTATTTTCACTATTCATCAAAATATGAATGTTATCAGAAAAGTACCAAAACTTTTTCAAAAATACTGTTTTAGGTATTGATTCTAATTAAGAATATAATTTCATTAAATTTAATTTATAAAAGTGTCAAATATTGGTTTTTAACATGGTATTCCACTAAAAAGGATATAAAATTGCATTTTTTGAAAAATGTATCTTTTATTTGAAAAAATGAATTCTTTATTAGATTATGTATAAGAAACACATAGTATGGATTCTAAAATTATATGGGGTATATAAAATTCAAGATTCATTTAATACTATTCATAATCACTTTTTGAATGACTAGTTCGGTATGTCGTGGTGTGCTCGAACTCAGTATTGTGTGTAGCGTAAGCTATTGAATTACTTTAAAGAAAATAACTTACTATAAAATGGTGGGGTGTTACATTCTTCCCCCCTTTTGGAAATTTAATCCTATCAATTTTAAAATTGGGATTTGGAACTTCATTGAAAGTCTCACATCGAAAAAAGAGTCAATAAAACTATCACTTTAAAAGAAAGAAAGAAAAGTAAAAAGGTCAACCGAGATAACTCATACTAGGATTCCATGTAGGAAAACATGGACATGGAAGATAAAATTAGTGTCAAGTTCTGATGGAGAGTGATAGAAAACATGATAAGGAAAAAGTTCACAATAAGAAAACCAAAACAATTGTGATGGGATAAACGGTCATTAGTTTCCCAGTAAGAAAAGTAAACAGACAACATTTTTTTTTGTTTTAAGTTCCATTTTATAAATTTGAGGAATTTGTTTATGAGATTGACTAAGAACATAAAGTTATATACTTACTTATTAAGTATAGTTTCATCCTTTTGTAAATTTCTACCAATAACTCGTCTTTTTTTCTAAACGATGAGTATTCAATATGACTTGGTCATAACTGAAGCGCTAGAATCAACTTCTAGAGAATCACATGATCCACAAAGGATAAACTATATATTTCCCTTGTCTTTAGAGATTAACCAAAACCAAAATGTTTAGTAAAAGATCAGATGATACCAAAAAGCATAATCCTTTAGAGAAAGAAATATTAATATTAATTTCTAAAATTAAACCAACAATAACCAATGTTCAATAAATACTATTCAATAAAAAATTGTCCTTAAAATACTTCAATATAATCCAAACTAATATTGAAACCCAAAACAAATAAGAATTTGATTACATAGTCTTCTACGTTAAATTGTATCTCCAAATAACATCGAATACTCTTAAAGTCACATACCTAAAAGTAATTAACCTAATCACATATTCTCTATGATAGGATAATAATTTTCATAAATAACCAAAATCAATAGAAATCCAAAATAAAAAATTAGATAAAAATACACCATTACTCCTCAAATAAATCCCATAGTATTATATCTTCCTTCTGCATATAGTGTTCCCAACAGACCGAACGTCTTGCAATATAAAATTTATCACTTAATCACCAAATCATTTTCCTATACTAAGGATATCCATTTGATAAGACATAAGATACCAAATAAACTTATTATTGATCAATAAAATAATTTAACTAAAAAGAATTATTCACACTAACCAGGGAATTCACGTAGTCCTATGGTAGGCGATAAATCTCAATCGCACTTTGGTTGTGGGTTCGATTCCCATAGCTTTTTCCAACGCGATGGGTTGTCACACGGTCTATGTGTTGTCCATTTTCAAAAACTACATTTTATAAAATTCCCAGAATGAGATAAATTCCTCAAAATAACTATACTATAATTTAACCACAAATTTTATCTCATACCTTTCATTTTCATCCCAAAAATTAATAACCTGTAATTTCCAAAAATTCAAGGATCATATAAACTAAAATGGTTTTTTATAACTATATCCACAAAAGAAGGATAATTCCTCCTATAATAACATTTTCACATAACAAATTGTAGGGTTACACATACAACAGAAAATCCTTCCAATGTTATCCCATCAAAAAAGAGCACTATTACATTTAAACATTTTTCCATCCATTTATTTCCACATAGGTTCTTCCGTGACCAAGAGGTTATACTATAGAATATGGAATTCACTCGGGTAATGCCCAAGAACCCTAAATTTACATAAAATGATGGTAAATAGATTCTTGGGATCATTTTTATTTTCTTCCATAGTAATCTTCATTTTTCCTTGGCAATTATTTACTTTATGTCCTTCTTTCCCTCAGATAAAGAATTTATTTGTTCCATTGAGACACTTTCCTAGGTGTCTCCTTCCATATTTCATTCATAATGGTAATTAACCATTATTGTTTCCATGGTCTCCCCTGTTGGAGCTCTTATCGTTCACCACCTTTGTCTTCATTGTTGAGTCCGGGAGTTGGTTATTATATATGTTGTTGATCATATTTTTGGAAAACGTATTCGACATGAACACGATATCTTTCACACCTATCAACATTCCATTTCGTTGCTCATTTCCACCATCATTCCCACCCAGTACATCATGTACAGTGTTACTATGACTTCCTTGGAATCTAGTCGTTGACTAACACAAGAAATCATAGTGTGAGTCATAAAATCATTTAGAGAATTTCATAACACGTTATTTTCAATATAAAACACCTTAAGATTAACCAAGGTTATTTATTCTCATCTTATATTAAAATCCTTCAAATTGGTTTGTAAATAAAATTTTAATTATCTCAAGCATATCCCCTAGGAGTGTCATAAACCAGAGTGAAGCAAGGCCTGTTGTCGTGTACCATGATACCCTGGGTCAAACTCGAAACTCCTAGTTGGAGTTTTCAGTCCTAAGTACATCTGTGTCAGAGCCCCCTCTACCTGCTCATATCTAGATTGGGATTTATTTCATGAAAAACCCACATTATATTTACATTACCAAATTTTTTGTATTTTCTTCTATACTAATCCTCAATGTATATCATAGGGTAGTGTTTCCTAATTAGAGTTTTTTCTAAATCTAGCTTCCAAGGTTATTGCTAAACTTCCTATAATACCAACTGTAACACCCCATCCCTAGTTACCCAAAATCAGTGCATTATTACATAACATTGTCATGATACAAGGAATCATGTCCCGAAAGACCGGTTTGTTTAGTACCCTTGGTAGTACTAGATACATACATAAGTTTTAGATTACAACATGAAATAAAAAACAACATTGTGTACCCATTGAACACTCTTATATCCCTTAGAATATCCCTTTAGGTTAATATTAATATACCTAATTGTATCTTCGGAAAAATAAAACATAAGAAAGGGGTGATCTCAGATGCTCGGTATGAATAACAATATAGTAGAAACTGTCATAAATAGGAATAAACATTAAAGGCAATGTATAAGACTAGAACACAAGCCTTTTAAACATAAACTTCAGCATAATATGGAAAAGATAAATCAAATAATTCCATTTACTTATTCACATGGATATTCTAATAGAAGAATAATAACATGTAATATAAATACCCAATTTCATAGAGATGGAATGCATAATTCCAGACTTCATAACCACATATTCAAGGCCTTGTGCCAAGACTACAAATAATATTTTGTCAAGGCCTTGTGCCAAGACACTAGTTTGTCTCATGAGACCTATCGATGTAATGGGGAGCTATAGAAGGCTCCACCCTTCACTTACTAATTCAAATACATTTCTCATATGAAAAGGTTGAAACATAACATAATAATTCATATCAAAACTAGCATATGAAATGTCAATACTTTTTCCATAAACCATAAATGGTATAAAAATAACACATCCACTATAAAACATATCACAAAACCTTAAATACAATATGAATGATTTTTATAATAAATCAACATTGATCAAGAATAATATCTCATAAAGGATGTTGACATAGTTGAAAATGATCAATAAAAATATTTGAGAGAAATATCCATTTTTCCTAAAATCATTTTAAAGTCACATAATTTATAAAGAAGCTATTAAAAATTTATTTTTGAATCAAAGTGTCCCATACCACATTGAAACATTTAGAAGGAATTTAAATTTTAAAACATTAATTTCTATATAAATAAATAGAACCTTAAAATCATTTTTAAAACATGGACCTTAATGAGATAGATTTAGAGGAATAAATTTTTAAAACATTAAAAATGATATTTTAGTTAGAGTTCCTAACCAAATGATTGACGCTTGAATAAAAATAATTGAGGTAATCATAACTTTATAATATCAAGAGAATAAAGGGGTTCATGATATACTATGTCAAAGTACAGTATATACACCAAATAAAAGTGAATTGGAGTATAACAACAAAGAAGTCTCAATGGAATGTAAGTTTAGATGAATTCTTTTATAAAGATTGTATCCTTAGGTTAAGGATAAATAAATGACATAATTTTGTGTGAAAAATATAAATACCCTCAATATGATTGGATATTAATTGAAAATAAATCAAAGGACATTCACACATATTCTTGTAAAAACAAAACCAATTACTTGGATGTTTAACTCAATGAATAGAAATTGAGTTAAAATTACTCTTATCAAGTTTATATCGATGAGCTGAGAATTTATCAATGGAGGGATTATGTGTATCAAAATTATATCCACACAAAGGGCAGTGAAAATTAAGACATAAATAAATAAATAGTGATTTCACACATAATCTTGGAGTAAAGTAATAAATGAAATTTGCGTAAAATCGAAAGAGTGGAAATTAAAATTTAAAATTCCATTACTGATTTGGTAACTTAAGAAACATACACCCCATGAAATAAGGAGCATACAATGATGATTTAAATACCCATAAATTAATTTATACTATGAAAACAATACAATGAAGGGAAGTACATACACCACACAAAGGGTAATAGTGGCAAATATAGCATGAATCTTACAAGAATAAAACTGAGATGAAAACCCTTTACCTTGTAATTTTCCTTGGACGAGGGTATGTTAACCTCCTGTATAAAAGTTAAATAATTGTTATTAAATTACACAAGAATCATAAATATAAATATGATATCATATATGATCTTATAATATTGCTTTGTTATTAATATTTTAGTATTATCGTCATTTCGGGTGTAAACTAATTCATTTTTTTATATGTTTTGTTATATAAGCCATGTTTGTTATGGATAGGTTTTATTTTTTTCATATCAAGAATGATATTAAGTTTTTAAACATTATTTTTAATCATCAAATGAAAATTATAATGGAATGGTTATGATGGGGAAATTAATCTCATCGCGTTCATGGAGATGGTAATCCGTACATACGCACGAGCGACGATATCATTCTTTTGATATTAAAATCGTATGTAAATAGATGGTATATCATATATAAAGAATAATCAACATTTTATATTTATTATTTACATTAATTATACCTCATTATTATACCCATCCAAAAAAATAATGTATTTAATAACAACTACACCACGACATGGTGACGGTAAGCCGTACCTACTCGCATGTGGTGACATTTTCATTTATACGATGGATAAAATAATGAATATGGTTGAACCATTTTTATAATAACATCACAGTATATAGAAAATACTTGAAATATTATTTTATAATAAATTCAATTTCAGTTTCTAATAGCTCCAAAATTATTTATTTTGAGGGTAAGGAGGGGATGGGTCAAGAACCTATCAACCAATAGGTTTTAAACAATTTTAGGTCACCATATTAACCTTATCTTTTAGGTTTAACTCTTAGTTAAATAGTATGACATTTACCGTGTCTCTTTGTATTTTTATATTATATGGTTAATAAATTTACTATAACAAGCTATGAGAACCCCAAGTTGTTCATTATTAATATATATAACCTTATCTAAGTCCTTTGGATGAACCATAAATTTTTAGGAATATTATATTAATTAATAATATAGTATTTGTTTCAAAAACTCAATTATGTCAATTTTGACACTATTTAGTATTTTATTTTTTTGAAAGCCATAAAAACTTTATAACTTAAAATAAAATTTATTTAATCAATATTAACATGTCATATTTACCAATAAAATTATTTTAATTCATCAAAAGTCTCAAATTACATTTATTTGGATATTTATAATATCAATTATTTTAATATTTCATTAATAAGGTAAATACTGCCTCATCATTGTGTGATAAATAAATTTTATTATTTAATGTCTAAAAATTATAAATAAAATAACATTAAGTATGAAATTTTTTATCTTTATAATGAATATTTATAGTCGAACAGATAACTTATATAACCCCCTCTAAAAAAATTTACTGAAAGATATATGTTTTTGTCATTTTTTTATTTACTTTAAATTAATTAATATAAAGTGTCATTATCACTCTAAAGTGGCTCCATGGGGTCCCCAAATTGACTGAAAGGATGCCCATGGTCTGAAATGTATCAACCAGTATAAATAGGACACATGTTAGGGCAATTTATTATTATTTTAATATATATTTTTAGTCTTATTTACCGGATTTACCCCTTCAACCATGGTAAATTAAATATTTACTAAAGTAAATATTCATAATGTCTAAAACACATTACCTATTTACACAATTTATACCTCCTAAAACCAAATATGGAATGCATTTTTCCAAATTCAAAACATAGAAGTTTCAGAAATTAATTTAAAATTAATTCCCACTGTCAAAAAAACATGTTTTTAAGAAAAAATAACTATCAATATATTGACACTAGTTATGTCTAGTTTAAACATGAAATTACATATATTGACATAAAATATATTAAATGATAAAAATATAATCTAATGATAATTAAAAAACAGTCAAATGTATAATTTAACACTATAAATTATTTCGATTAAAAAAGTTGTTTTAATTAAAATTTAGTATTTTTCATTATTCATCCAAATACGAAAGTTATCAGAAAGTATCAAAAATTTATCCAAAATAACTTTTTATCTCTCGATTCTGAATAATAATTGAATTTCATTAAATTGAATATATAAAAGTGTCAAATATTGGTTTTTAAAAGATTTTCCCATTAAAAAGGCTGTAAAATTTCATTTTTTGAAAAATACATCTTTTATCTGAAAAAAATGAATTTGTTCTTATATTATGTCTATGAAACACATAATATGGATTCTAAAATTATATGGAGTTTATAAAATTCAAAAATTAGTTAATACTATTCATAATTTCTTTTTTATAGGCTGGTTTGGAAAGTCGTGGTGCGCTCGAACTCAGTGTTGTGTGTTGAGAAAGCTATTGAATTACTTTAAAGAAAATAAATTACTATGAAATCATGGGGTGTTACAGCTATGGGGAAACCAAATACTTTGAAACATCCCCCACCAATTGATCATGGTACTTACAACTAAGGTAATATTCAAAAACGTTTCCCTTTTCTAGATCATAACATTCTCAAAGTCATAGTCCTATAGGAATTCTAACAAACACTGTTGTATCAGGTTCATGTATCCCTGATTGAAGAATTAACTGAAACTATATTGGTCAGTGAAAACCACAAACCCTCCCCCAGAAGGTATTGTCTCCACATTCTTCGGGTGATGAATACTACTGTCAGCACTAGGTAGTGAGTCACGTAGTTCTATTAGTGGGGTCTCAACTACCTTGACCAGTATTTGATAACTATCTAACATTGTATCAAGGTTGGTGATGAGCTCGCAAAGTCACCAATGAACAAGGTAGTTAATTAAACTCATCAAATTATGAGAATATATACATGGAAGTAATGTGTCATACCCCCTGTTTCGTCTCATCTCTTTGAAGGGTAGTAACCCCAAGTCAGATACTCCATCACAATCACTAGTGACATCCCAAGAAAAAAGTGTCAAGTAGGAAAACTCCACCAACAATGCCAAGAACTACTCCTACCCACCATCACAAAACCTCACCTAGAACACACAAGTTAGAGGGACTCATCCACTGTACCTCAATAATATCCTCTTTGGGTGGCACTAACTCACCATCACAGTTATTCTCACATCAATAAAATGCATCTCGGTATGTGAATAACACCTCTTCCTTATGAATTCAAAGATACATCGAACAACACCAATACAGGGTTACACTGATGCCCCACGTCAAATCGATAAAAAATCAATCAAGTACCAATGAGAATAGAGTTCCTCACAAAGTTTCTAACAATTACTAATCAAAAAGTAGAAGAGACACAAGTCTTACCTATTTTCATCTCAGTCATTTTAGGATTGTTGACATCCATAGCATACAACTTCATGTGGCCCTTATCGCCAGCTCCCTGAGCATGATGTGGGATGCCTTATGGTGGTGGTGGATGGATCTTGTAGAATCATCCACCACCTACAGCTCCTCCTACTTCTCTACCAACACTACCTCCCTATGGACCACCATGTCCTCACCTAGGGGATCCCTTATCATGGTGTTATCATTACTATGGTGGTTCATCTACTATCTGTATGAGGTGATCATCGTGTTTGGTCTTGCAGTTTCGGGTATGTGACCTCATCCTTCAAAATAATATAACCATCCCTCCTTGGGATATCCCGATGCTCTACACTATAGAAAACCATATGCCTTAGTCTTCTCACAGAGAGGCCTCCTACCCCAAGGTCCTTTCACATGATGTTTTCTAGTTAGTGTAGAAATATCAGATCTGTAGTGCCCACTAATAGTTTCATCTAAATGTAATCCCTCTGATAGAAAGATTTCTATCACCAGTTCCTACTCTAGAAACCTTATATAGGTGTGGATACAGTAGGGAACTACTCTGGATAAGATCTCCCTATGGATTTCCTACTCATAACATCACTACTCGAAAGTATCCATCCATAATCATATCAGTATAGTACTTCGTAACGTCTTTGAACCTCATTTCATATATAGTCACCATTATCCCTCCCTACAGATGCTCTAGATTCTATGGAATCCAAACAGAGCATAAGAATGAGGATAATTACCCCTCACAGAATAGATGTTGTAGGTCATCCCATGAGAGTGCCAACTCATCATGCAACTGAGTAACCAGGATCCACCAATGCCCAACTATTCCATGGGAAAGAATATCTTCCAAATCATCTATCTGATCCTTTGGGGTCTGAACAAGCCTGAGTATTTGGACCACTGAATCAGCCAATCCACCTTTGCCTATGGATATCTCTCACCATGGAACCTCAGCGGTCTGTGATGCTGGAACATAAAGAGTATGATCATCCTACACAGGTCCTCATCCTATTCTATTGGTATTATCTACTACTCAATAGGTGTATGTTCTACTACCATCCCACCAAGATAAGGGGATCATATAATGGGCCCGGAACTAAGGCCTCATCCCTCATAGGTTCGTCGAGCTGAACGAGAGATAGTATCCTAGCTGGCTGTCTTCGTAGATTCATCTTGATTATTATTTTGGAGTATCGTGGTTAGAGGAGTATATATATATTTACAACCACAATGGGGAGAAAACTCAAGAAGGATAGTCAAGGACTCAATTCTATGTGATTCATATACCATTTATTGATAGAACAAATGTCTCATCATGCCATGTTGACTTCTGAGTAATT
Source organism: Viscum album (assembly GCA_963277665.1). Classification (NCBI taxonomy): domain Eukaryota; kingdom Viridiplantae; phylum Streptophyta; class Magnoliopsida; order Santalales; family Viscaceae; genus Viscum; species Viscum album. The sequence goes on from OY728145.1 coordinate 13,628,381, forward strand.
AGGGTCCTATTGAATGGCTACGTTGACCACCACACCATCAATGGACTCCCTCTCCGGAGAGCCATAATAGAGACACATTGACAATGTTTCCCTAAACCCAATAAATCATCTTCAGAGGAAATGTCCGAACAAAATACCAAGGAATGAACATGATCTGATACCGATCTTTTAAAACCTGATCCATGTTGGGGCTCGAGCCATAACTACCCCAAGCCCGCCTCTATATGCCAGGTGTGGAGAAAAGTTCAAAAGTTACAAAAAAACTCAGGGAGGACTTTTCCTAAGTAACTGTACACATGCATACAACCAACTCAATGAAAAAATGCAGAGGGAAATGGAAAAAAATGTGTAACACAACTATAAATAAACCAATCATGCATGGACCTCTAAACAGTACATGTATGGTAAATTATACTAAAAAGAATAGGGGAACATACGCGTCCAACCATAAAAGTATCACAACTGGAAAAAAACAAGAAAAGTAAAATATTTGGGAGAGCCCCGCTCCTAGATCCCAGGCTACGACCACAGTATCCCTATTCTCCTCTAAACTCGTGATCAACTTGTCTATCATGTTCATAAGGAATGATATGTGCATGAAAATCCCATATAGGGGTGAGTATAATAATACTTAGTAGGATGCCCCGAAATGGTGAAGGGGGGAGGGGGTAGTAAGAGATACAAGGAAGTGGAAAACAGTAGATAAAAAAAGGTACGTTAAAAGAGAAGAGCTCTAGCCAACAACAGTGTGAGAGAAAATTCATCCAAATGTTAAGATCTTGAAATAGCGATAAGGTGAACTTCTTGTCGATTCTTCTCTACCTATAGTAGGAGAGTGTACTTTTCCAACCATGAGAAGCCAGACACTGAATGCATATTCCATACCCCATGCGTCTTCGCCACTCCTGGAAGGAGAGTAAACAAAACCCAAAGAGTGGGTATTGAATGAATATATATATACATGTATATATCTGTCTCTGTGTGTGTGTGTGTGTGTGTTTATGTGTGTGTGCTCAGTCGAATAAACTCAAATGAGAGAGTAAGGTGATCTCCATCTCACATATCATCCCCAAAATAAGAGTCTCTAATAGTTTCAAGGGTATCCATCTACAATTTCCAGTATCCAACACATCTACCATAAACAGACATGTCAAATATACTCAATCTCCTTACCTTAAAAAAATCTTATTTGGGAGGAATACACTCACCCACACTGTTTTAGGTCATGTCACAAGGATGCGTCTCGGTGGGGAAATCATCCCTCTTCCTTATGAGTCCAAAGCTATATCAAGCCTCATCACATCACTATTCCTCATAGTCGAGAGGATGTATATCAATGTCGAGGACCTATTCCCATCCCAACTGGAGGGTTCCACTCTAATGTCATCAAGGACCAATGCCTATCCAGACTGGATGGTGCCACTCTAGTGTTCTTGAGGTCCTATTCCCAACCCGGATGGAGGGTACCACTCTAGTGTGGTTGAGGACCCATGCCCTTCCCAAAAAAGAGAGTTCCACTCTAAAGATTTTTGAGGACCCATTCTCTGTCATTTTGGAGGGTACCACTCTAAAAGCATTGAGTAACTACACTGCTCATCCATAGTGGACAGTTAGCTTAGGATACTATGATATTCCAATGCCTGATCACTACCATCATCGGACATCTCCTAAATAAGTGTCACACCCAGAACATCTAGTATTGTATCTCACAATACACTATAGAGGGTACCATCACGTTCTGTTTTAGAAAAATACTCATGATAGGATAATCATGGGACATAATCATAGTGAAAAACAAAAAGATTTTATATATATAAGATTTATTAAGTGGTACACGGTGCGTATGGGGCATGCATGACGTTTGACCCCACCTCATCGCCTGATCATGTGACTAGCCATTATCATGTACTAAATTATGAACAAGTACCCCTAGGTGTGATATTTTACTCCTATAGTACATGGAACCTTTAGCATAAAGGATGATGAACGCACAATTCTCATGATTTTTCTAAGGGTAGAAACTGAAACATATAGACACGACTAATCAAATGGACCTAGATAACCAAATAGATCACACTGATGAGATCCAGGTGAAAAAATGCACATGATAGAGTATTCATTCAAAGGAATCATACTTCTAATAAAAATGTAGTATTTCGACACATTTTTTGAAAATTGTGTCTCTTAGGGCCCATGCCTCGATCCTAAAATAAAATATACAGATCACACCACTACGATTGCCACGTAAAAACACATAGGATCAAATATTCATGTATTCAAATAGAAACCCCTAGTGAAAAGTAACATTTCAATCCATCACACCCAAAACAAGGTCCAAGGTTTCTACACCTCGTTCCTGTATTAGAATCCATATATTTTTCACAAGAGGTTTGCTCAATATTAGGATCACAATACTGTTGACCACACATTGATTGGACATCGCATGCTGAAATTATTACGGGTCAAAGTTTTAATAATAATAATTATAATATGATTATTATTTGAGCATTTTTTGGACTTGATATGCTAACCCAAAAAAGGAATCCAACATCATTCTTGAAATGACCATCTCAAAAACTGGGTCGCGCTACTCCAGATGGAAATTCAATCAGATGCTCCATGTAGGGTTTATGCTTGAATAAACATTTGAGAAAATAAAATTATTATTATATTAGGGTTTTTTATAGACCCAATCCCTAAGTTGGATAAATAAACCCATCATTAATCTTAAAATTACCTCCTTGGAGACAGGGTCTTTTCTCCACTAATGGTGAGTTAATTGAACTCCCCAAGCGGCAGTTATGGGGGTTTAAATAAATTGTTAATAATATTATGAATAGAAATAATTATATTATTATTGTTTATTATTATATTTTTTATTTTCCATTAGTGTTTCCCCCTCACCCTGCTTATCATGTTGGACGCCACCATGTGTACCCTAGAAACCTCCCTACGGTTGTCGTCCTAGCTGTTTGCCACACCACCTCTGGTCGCCGTCCTGAAATCCTGTTTAGGAGCCGCCCTCTTTGCCACGCTACAGCGCTGCTACTCGGGAGTCGCAACCTCCTCCTCGGCCAGCCGCTCCACCATTCAGGACCACCACCACCCAAGAGTCACCACCTCCTACACTACCATGCTCTCCAGTATCCTCTTATTGATCCTGCCACTAACTGTGACCATTGCCATCTACCTCGCACCCCCGCTCACCTCTACCGCCACTTCACCAGACAATCGTTGGCCAACCCGCACAGACAGTCTCCCGGTTCAGCTCTCTATTATAGTTTTTATTCAACTATAAATAAGGATCGATCATATATCTAGAATCCTCATGCCCCGATATTCACAGATCGATGCCCCATGCGATGTTCCATCAAGGCTAATTTTTTAATATGGGTTTTAGGAAAACAAGGAAAAAGGGGATAGGGTTCCGATATTTTTAAAACTGGGTCTAAGATGCGTGAACCCCGTTCACACATCACTGACCCCGGGAAGATGCGTGAACGGGGTTCACGCATCTTAACCGCGCTGAAGGATGCGTGAACCGCGTTCACGCATCCTTCATGAAGTTGATGAATGATGTGTGAACGGGGTTCACGCATCCTATAGTAACTTTTTTTTAAAAAACTTTATTTTTATTTTTTTTTTGTTTTGTTATATATATATATATATATATACAAACAAAACATAAAATTCAGCAGAATTTATCTGCTATTTAATATCCAGCAGAACTGCCATTACAACAGTCTGGATTCTGACAGAAACCATCACCCAGGTCTCTCTTTTATAAGAGGGCTTGCCCAAAAAAACATACTGCATTTCCGATGTGGGATTCGGGTTCTCTTTTCCTTCACAGAACATTCTGCATTTCCTATGCGGGATTCTGTTTCAAGTACGTGACTTTGAAAGACTGTAAAATACAAACTATACGACCAAAATAAATGAAACTTAAAACATGGATTAAACATATAATAAATAGTTTAAAATGAAAAGAATTTCGTACAAAGGGTTGATGAATAATAATTTATAAGCTTTCAAAACCAACAACTTGAAACTTAAAAAAGTTTCAAGTACGTGACTTTGAAAGACTACAAAATAAAAACTATAAGACCAATATGAATGAAACTTAAAACATGGATTAAACATACAAGAAATAGTTGAAAATAAAAACAATTTCATAAAAAGTGTTGATGAATAATAATTTATAAGCTTTCAAAACCACCAACTAGAAACTTAAAAATGTTTCAAGTATGTGTCTTTGAAAGATTATAAAATACAAACTATAAGACCAATATGAATGAAACTTAATATACGGATTAAACATATAAGAAATAGTTTAAAATAAACATAATTTCATAAAAATTGTTGATGAAAAATAATTTATAAGCTTTCAAAACCCCCAACTTGAAACTTAAATACGTTTACGTGCCTTTGAAAGCCTATGAAATACAAACTATAAAACCAATATAAATGAAAATTAAAACATGTATTAAACATATAACAAATGGTTAATAATTAATTAGTTAATTAGTAATATAATTATTAATTAGTTAATAATTAATATAATTATTAATTATTAATTATTAATTACTAATATAAAATAATTAATTAGTTAATTAGTAATATAATTATATAATAGTTAATTAGTTAATTAGTAGTATAATTATTAATTGATAATTACTTAGTTAATTAGTAATATAAATCTTAATAGTAATCATTAATTATAATTATAATTATTAATTATTAATTAGTAATTATATAATAATTAATTAGTTAATTAATAATATAATTATTAAATATAATTATTTATTATTTATTATATAATAATTAATTATCTAATTAGTAATATATTTATTAATTATAATTATTTTTTATTTATCTATAATTATTAATTAGTTAATTTGTAATATAATTATTAATTATAAAATAAGTAATTGATTAATTAGTAATATAATTAGTGATTATAATTATTTATTATAATTATTAATTATTAATTATTAATTATTTATTATTTATTATATAATAATTAAGTAGCTAATTACCAATGTAATGATTAACTATTAAAAATTAATTGGTTATTTAGTACTATAATTATTAACTATAATTATTATATATTAATTAGTAATATAATTATTTATTATAATTAGTAATATAATTAGTAATTATAATTAGTAATATAATTATTAATTATAATTAGTAATTATTAATTATATAATAATTAATTAGTTAATTACCAATATAATTATTAATTATTAAAAATTAATTATATATTAATTAATTAGTTAATTAGTAATATAATTATTAATTATTAATTACATAACAATTAATTAGTTAATTAGTAATATAATCATTAATTATAAAATTAATAATTATAATAATAATTAAAAATTATATTACTAATTAACTAATTAATTATTATATAATTAATTATTAATAATTAATAACTAATAATTGTAATGAATATTTATAATTATTTATTATATTACTAATTTACTAATTAACTAATTAATTATTATGTAATTAATAATTATATGTTTAATCCGTATATTAAGTTTCATTCATATTGGTCTTATAGTTTGTATTTTATAATCTTTCAAAGACACGTACTTGAAACATTTTTAAGTTTCAAGTTGGTGGTTTTGAAAGCTTATAAATTATTATTCATCAACACTTTTTATGAAATTGTTTTTATTTTCAACTATTTCTTGTATGTTTAATCCATGTTTTAATTTTCATTCATATTGGTCTTATAGTTTTTATTTTATAGTCTTTCAAAGTCACGTACTTGAAACTTTTTTAAGTTTCAAGTTGGTGGTTTTGAAAGCTTATAAATTATTATTCATCAACCCTTTTTACGAAATTATTTTCATTTTAAACTATTTATTATATGTTTAATCCATGTTTTAAGTTTCATTTATATTGGTCGTATAGTTTGTATTTTACAGTCTTTCAAAGTCACGTACTTGAAACAGAATCCCGCATCGGAAATGCAGAATGTTCTGTGTAGGAAAAGAGAACCCGAATCCCACATTGGAAATGCAGTATGATTTCCTGGGCAAGCCCTCTTATAAAAGAGAGCCCTGGGTGATGGTTTCTGTCAGAATCCAGACTACTGTAATGGCAGTTCTTCTGGATATTAAATAGCAGATAAATTTTGCTGAATTTTATGTTTTGTTTGTATATATATATATATATATATATATATATATATATATATAACAAAACAAAACAAAAAATAAAAAAAAATTAAAAAAAAAAGTTATTGTAGGATGCGTGAACCCCGTTCACGCATCATTCATCAACTTCGTGAAGGATGCGTGAACGCGGTTCACGAATCCTTCAGCGCGGTTAAGATGCGTGAACCCCATTCACGCCTCTTCCCAGGGTCAGTGATGCGTGAACGGGGTTCACGCATCTTGGACCCAATTTTAAAAATATCGGAACCCTATCCCCTTTTTCCTAATTTTTGTTTTCCAAAAACCCATATTAAAAAATTAGTCTTCCATCAACGTTTCATTGTATTAAAAAGTAGAAAACTAAGAACATGAGAAGAACGGAAGAAAAAAAGGGGATCGATTGATGGCTGTGTTAGTTTTTCCATCATTGTTCATGTTTAAGGCACCGAATTTGAAAACTAAACACTTTTATGAAACACTAATTTCAATCAAGGAAGAAAAATTCAAAATAAAGAATCCTACAATGATTTGGATCTATTCTTCATTGAAAAAAAATCCCTCGAACAAATAGTAGTGTTTTCAAGGCACTGATCTTCTCAAGTCTGCAGCACCATCGCATTCCATCAAGGATTTAACATCGATATTATATAGGGAGGAAGTGAGGGAGATTATATCTAGTGGGAGGTTTATGTGGAAACCCTAATCAAGAAACCATAATGACATATTTATATCATTTTAATTAGGTCACCCGCCAATGGTCGCAATATCCAAATATTACACACCCTCCCACTTTTGGCAATGCTTAGGTAAAACACCTCATTAAAAACTCAATAGTGTTATTATATTTCAAATATAATCCCATGTTCAAAAGCTATTTGAATAATTTTTTTAAATAAAATAATTTTATTTAATTATTTCATTTATGGTTACATCCACGGTGACTTTTTCTTTAGAAGACCTGTGCCGACTAAAGTTATGACTTGCCTAAGGTAAATAACATGTTCTAGACTCAACTGTGGCCTCATATTTCTGATTCTAGCTTCCTTTTGAGTGTTATACCACATCCCTCGCATGTATAGTATAAAAAAACTTATATTTTTTTAAAATTAATTCTGAATACACTGGGCCTCGGAATCACACGTCGTCTCAGTGACTAGCTCTAGAATTATTTTTAGAAATATTTAAAAGTCTTAAAAGTTAAAAAAATGGGTCTCTATAATTTTCACTTAAGAAATAAAATTCAAATTATTTCAATATCAAAAACATTCAATGTTAACTATGTTCTATATATTTCCAACTATTGACTAAGACCAAAAGAAAAGTGTCGGGAAAAATGGCCATAGACGAAAACAAATAGCAAAGTAAAATTACTCATAATATTTAAATATATGATATCTTAGGTTTAATCCTAGGTTATTTATAATATTTATAAAAATTATAGGACTGTAACCAATAATTAGACTTATCCTTAGGACATCCTCAGATACATCCTTTGAAATATTTAACGAGATATCACTAATGCTTTCACATCCTAGTTTCCAAAGGTTAATAAAAACTTCTCTATGATTTTAACTCTGATGGACCAAGATTGATATACATGCATATTACATTAATTTTAAAGAATACTTAATACATTACCCAAAGAAACACCCAAATTCCATATCTGTTTAGTGCTATTGGAAACATAGAACATGTTTTCATAATTTCATGAATGATCTTCAACATCTCCCATAAATATCTTTCCCTTTAGTTTTCCTACCTAAAACATTTAATTATATCCTAGAGAAAAGAAAAAATATGAAAAGGGAGAGCTAAGATGCTCATTAATGGTAATCAAAGAATAACTCAAACAAAACATGAACATAAGAATTAAAAAACATGATCATAACATTTGAAAATCACTCCATGTATAACATATATAACAATATTGAGTCATGAAATAAATATTAGAAATTCATAAAGAATAAATCATAAAGTAACATAGTCCAAGAAAAAATATCATTGGTATAAAATATATAAATTTGTAAAACACATAAACATGGAAAATCATTTCCATGTTAGACAAGGCTCATTTCCAAGACCATCATAATAGAAAAATTCATTCACTAAACCTAGTTCAAACTTCATTCGAGCTTTGTATTACTGAACCATGTTTATTTATCCTTCTATCCAAGTATTACTGAACTATGTTTAGTTATTGTTCGTACCATGTATTACTGAACCACAATAATTTCATATTCCTTCCTTTTATTACTAAATGAATATCATTTCCCGTTCTAGTCCAATCTGTCTCATGAGATATAAATCATTAAAGAATGAATTTGAAGGAGATATAGGTCCCACCCATCTCATAATTAAAACCATACATATATTTTCTACAAGGAAATAAATCATTCATCATAGCCTATGAAATAAATTGGGTTACATAAATAGCATTCCAACATAACTTAATCCTTTAAAATAAATCATAAATATCATTCCATAATAAACATAATAAAATCATAGGAATAAGAGAGATTATATCAGTGAAAACTATAATTCCTATTAAATCATATAAAACATCTATGTATTTAATATTATATGGATGATCAATTTGATAGAATTCTTTAAAATAATTTTTTTGGAAAATATCATCGATTTTTAGAAAATGTATTCTCTCCCTAAATGGTTGTGTGGTTTTAAAGAAAATAATTTATTTGATAATAAACTTTTAATCTTGTAATGGAATCTTCAATTAAATAAAACATTATTAATGCGTAAATGTTTTTTCATGCCGTATAAGTTAAAAGAAAACATGATTATCATACTTTTTCTAGAAAAGTGAAAAGGTTCTCCATTTGGAAAAAAAATAAGTTTTACTTTAAAACCATGTAGTAAAATGAAGAAATGGCATTAAATATCCATATGAGAATAGTAAAACAATTATGAAAGTTTTTAAAAAATATGGGAATGGATGATAAATATTAATCAATAGAGACTTAAAACATCATAATTCTAAATATTGAAGATATTATAAAATAAACACTCTTCACTTAATAATGAATAGAATAGTATGCACCATGAAATAAATAAAACAATGAAAATTAAATACGCTGATGGACCAGACTTATAAAATAAATTCATGGGTAGTACATACACCACCTAGCTGAAACAAGTAGTGTATATGGAATGTGTCTCACATAAATATAGGTGAGCAAAAAGTCCCTTACATTCGGTCTAATTTCCTTGGTATATATCTAAAACTCCAATATAATTGTTTAAATAATTTCATTAAATTATTACCGAATCATATTTATATTTAAGATATTAAATATGATCATATTATCACCATTGTTTTAATAAAATTTCATCATCAGTCGACTTTCGGGTATTAACTGATTTATTTTCTCAAGCGTGTTTTGTTGTATAACTTAGGGTTATTCTTTTTAGGTTATATTTATATAATTTCCATAATTAAATTGATTTAATATATATCATATTTATTCATTATATAAATTTATATAATAGTATTTAATGACGATTATATAGAATTAATTGCATCGTATCATTGAGACGGTATGTCGTACACACACACGAGTGACGATATCATTTTTTTGTTATACTCATCTAGATAACTAGAAGAGTAAAGGAAAACACATTTTCCTATTTAAATGGTAGAATTTGTGGGTGATGATGGGAGTCTCATTATATAATCCAAACACTGGATCTTCTATTGACATTAGAAATATTCTCCATTACAATTTTATTTTGAAGAATCAAAAGGGTTGATAATGCCTAATATAGAGGATGTTAATGTATCAATGTTCCCTTCTACACCAATTTTGGTGGAAGAAGTTGAGGTAACCAGTTGAGGCTTATAATATTATTGATGTTTTTAATCATCTATATCTTGAGTGAACTTATGGAAACCTATTCTATGTTATTTGGATCCAGATGATGTCATGTTTATGTAAATACCGGTGTGATGGTGCTTCTCTTCATTAGAGTATCCTATTCAGTGGGTTGCGTCTAAATATCTCATTTTGTTTTATGAAACATCATATCTCATTTGGTTAATCCCTTTAGTATTATCATGTCTTGCATCATTATTTGGGAAATAATGGTGAAAACTAATGATTTGAAATTCTCCGAAGGATTTATGGATTCCAATGGAAGAGAATCCATATTTAAAGTGTTTTACTACACACATGATGACACTGGAGGTGATTGTAAGGTTAAAAAGGATAAAACATCCTCCAACCCTATGGGCTGGTGTTTTCCCTAGGACATTATTATCACTGAGTCCTACTATGATGATGTCTAAAACTTATTACTAGTGGTGATGTGGGATTACTTAGGGGCACTATTGTGATATGTTGGTGGGCCTTAGAGGTGTTGGTATCGTGCGGGACATATAAACTCTCTAGAGTTATACTTATTTTATTCACATTAAGGGTATTCATTTATATTCCTTTGTCAAGGTGATGGTGAAAAACTTGAATTCCTATACTTCTTCTTATATAATTGGGTTCACACATCTATTTCTGTGACCATACCAAATAAGATCCCTTTTCATGAATCTCATGTGAGGTTGAGTTTATGTCGTGAGTTTACTTTTACACCTCCCTGAGATATGGAAGGTATTCATTGTTTTATACTAGGTATGGTTTCTTAAAGTGGTTAGATGTGGTTACATGTGAAACATTCTTCTCTTAAACCAATTATCGGTAAGAAAACATGTGGTTTTTAAACACCAAGAGGTTTTCTTAGGCTACTACCAAATTTATGATGAAGGTATTAAGATGGTACTCCTATAATAAAATGTACTCTAACTAGTTTTGGAGGATCTATTTTGGTGATAGTATGGGTAAAATATATGAGAGTAATGTTATCTTATTACACTAATAATTTTTTAGTGTTCCTTGTAATCCATATTTTCTAAGGGTATTGGATGTTTTTAGTGTCTTTGGAAATGATATTTGGATCATAGGGATTCCAAAATATCCAGGAAAGTAAAAAAATAATGACATCATTAGTGGAATATCATATGCAATAGTACACTGTCAATGAATCAATTTCATATTTAGAGGATTGAAAAATTTTCTTCTTCTTTTATTTAATGTATTGGAATAGTTGATGGTTTCATTATTGGTGAAATTTTTTATTTCAAATAGTTTTTATTTCTACACTCATTTAGAGTCAATGTGAACCTAAATTCAAAATATAGATAGTTATTAGGACTTTACCAACACCGTTTTAAAAAACATTTTGGTCAAGAGGATGAGAGGTTGGGATCACCACAACTATTAGAGTCGTATTATTTCCAACTATGGGGAAATCTTATATATTTATGACATGTTCATGAATCCTTCCCAAATCCTAGTTTTATATTAGTTAGATATATTTTATAGATCTAATTAAAACCATGTTTTGATGTAATATTACTTGTATTAAATGTTCTCTGTCTTTCTATTATTAGTTCGAGATGATTTGTTTTATTTCCAAAATTTGAAACTTTTGAGTTTATCACCATCCAGAGAGTTTTTTTCCGTTTTTGAGTTTAGAGTGAACCTAAAATTGGAATCCAACATATCTTATGAGATTAAGAATAAATACCCATTATGTTAAATTATAATTATTGAGTCACATTTTACATATTAAGGTTATATGGATAGGACTTATCCAAGAATTTTAACCTCGTAAGGAAAATATCACTAGTTGTAATATTCCCACTAATGGTTTTTGTGGGACTTATACATGTGTGAACCTTTTTGGTTAGACTCATTAGGAATATGAACTAATGATATTTAGTTGATCCCATATATAATTTTTCCTTATAATGATTTATCCTACTAATGGGATGACTCGATGGGGAGGATGGGATATATTCCAAAAATAATATAACCCTCTGAGTTGGGGAAAGATACAATCCTAAATATATAATGATGAGAGGATTTAAAATAGAGTATAAAATACTAAAAGGCAATTCATCCACATCTACGATATTATAGGTAGTATAGAAAAGGACATAAATGGCCTTAAGAGGAATATAGACGAATAATAATAGAGATGGATTGTTAATCATGCTGGTTTTTAACCTCAAGGATGAATCCTATTTATATTTTTGAGATAATAATAAAGTCACATGTACTTTTAATTTTTAAGACATCTAAATCTTAAAAGGTGGGATAATATAGAATTGAGTGGGGCATAAGGATATTAGGAACCGCTAATATTTTTCACTAGGGATATGTCCCTTTAAAGAATTGTAATTTTGGGAAATATAATACTTTCAAATGGGAAAAATATATACAAGGGTTACACTTAAAAATGATCCCATAATAGAGGTGTCTTAATAATGTTGATGGAATAATCATAATAGGTCTCTAGGCCCATGTCATTCATTCTTTATTTTAGAAACGAGAGATAGTAGAATATTAATCATATTTCATGAGATAATTCCATTAGATCTAAAAGGGGATTAAACACTCATTCTAACATAAGGATATTATTTTTTTAGTTAAGGGGAGAAAATATGAAATAAAGTGAATATTACACATGTGTTTCTTTGCGACACCTAATATAGTTTGTACTCATATTAAGAAAAAAATAATTTGGGGGTTACACTTAGTAGGAGGCTTATATAAGTATATGGTTGAGGATTAAAACTAGTTTGAATCATATATATGGAATAGGTTAGGTCTTACCACTATTTGGAGTTCCATATGGGAAAACAAGAAAATTACTTGAAATCTATGTGTATAGGGAATGGCTGGGAGACCATGTGTGAGATTTAGGGGAATTGGTCTTCATCCATAAATGGGTGACCTAAGTTTGTTAGCTCTAGTGAAGGATCACAATAGTGTCTTTCCCTATTCGATCATAACATGAGGTTGATCGATTTTATGGTATTAAATATGGTTCATTACCATGGGTAAGTCATTGATAAAATGTGTTCATACTTATTCACACTAGTGTCAGTGTGGTGAATTGGAATTAATTTGATCTAGTAAGGGACTAGGTGAAAAGTTAGTTCTTCACCCCATTTTACCCTGGTAGATGGCTATGAAATGGGTTACCATATTAAATATCATTCTATAAATTATATCCCTAGTAAATATCCTTTTCCAAAGTCTCTCCCAAGTGAATGGGTCTCTTGATAATGCTCATTTCTGTATGGGGACATCGGTGAAGGCTCACCATAGTGATGAGTCTCCTAAGTAAGTTTCCTAAGAGGCTCCCATGGGAAATAGATTACTAAGGGGATGATTCACCATGTTAAAGGTCCAAGGATATGTGTTTTAATAGATGAAGTTCCCTCAGTAGGTAACCAATATCGAGGCTCACCCAGATGGCGGCATTCATATGTGGAAGTCTGTAACTGTGAGGTCTCTACAATAGGTAGGTTGTTGAGAGTCCATGCCTCTCATGGTCATTTATCTACAGAAGTGTGTCTCCATAAAGTTATAGTGGGTGGTCGTGAGTTAGAGATCCATGGGAGAGATGGCCATGTATGTGACATTGGTGACGAAACGTAGGTTGATGGGGGAGACTTGTTTTGGGTAGGCTGAGTGACAATAGGATACCATTGTAGAGAGTACTTAAATAACTTCCCAAAATTAAATGTATTTATATTTTGATCCATAATTGTTTCAAGTATCTTCGTGTAATCAAATAAAATATTTTAAAGAGATCTAATCCCCTACATAAGGTATATATCATTCAATACATTTCATGAAAAAATTCTACTATAAAGTAACTCTATTTCCATTTGAAAACTCAATTATGTTAAAAAATTATAGATATGAAATATATAAAACAGTTACATTATAAAATCAGTCAATAAGTATATAAAATGAAATTTATTTTAAAAATATCTAATGTGTATTCACCATGATGCTGAATAGTAGTCCATAGACTAGTTGGAGGTGATATCTATTTAAATAATATGAATTTAAATCTATATTTTAGAAGATATTTGGGATAGATGTATTGATAATGGTGGAATTTGATTTTGTCACATGACACATCAAAGGGAAAAAAATAAATCATATCTTCGGACAATATATTTCTTATAGATAAGGAGTATATTCAAAAGTCCCTCTTAATATTCATGAGTAGATCCAAAAAAATGAAAGACAAAATTTGAACCTATTGATGGAAATAAAGAGAGGAATTCTTCTAACTGATAAATTGATAAGGTTTTTTATCTCTATATAAAATAAAATATGGTGAATCTTAGTTAGTAAAAGAATATTTTGTGTTGTAATCCATTCTTAGAGTAAACTCAAAAACATGCACTGATCAATAACTTAGAGCCATACCAGGTCATTCAGACTTACTAGTTTTACATTTAAATCATATGAACCCTTAAACCATAAAAAACCCCTAATTATTACTTAATGAAATAAAACAATAAACGACTGATTGGTTGTATATGAATAAATTCATAAATACTATTCTGATAATTGTATAAACATGGAATAAGATGAACCATTCATAAAAATCATAGTTGAGTTATGAGTGAATTTTTTTCAATAATGTATGTCTAAGTATTCATAGGGGGATCTAATAAGTAAAAATTAGTTGAATATAATAAATGAATAAAATATAGTTAGGATACCTAAATAGGAATGATAAAAATGATTACCGTGGTGATGAAAAAGTGAATTCACGTTTTCTAATGATTGAATTCTTCTTAATAGACCTATTAAACTCACATGATTAGATTATAAGGTTTAAATGTGGGGGAAGTGAAGGAGCCTATACATTGATATATTTTATTGATTATTTACAAGTTTCTAATCCTCCCATTTTATTATTTAGTAGGTAATTGTATCATATTTAGAATATAGGATATTTTTAGTTTGAATTATAAATAAGGATTAAAACATGGGACTTTATTATTTTATTTCAAATTTGGAATAATTATAATAATTATTACACATAATGATGATTTTTTTGAATACTTCATTAGGATGAGATTAATTTGAATAATGTAAATAATTTCTACATTAAATTTGGAATTTTTGAATTTCATCAATCAATTGATCATGCCTCTCAACTCAAATAATAAAGATCATGATAATAGAATGTGCTTATTAAACTACCAGAAGAACAGATTTATATTTAACCACACAATCATTTCAATTAACCACGTGAAGATCTATGTATGAATATACCTGATCGGCCTTTGTTGGAATGCATATTAATGGAAATTATTTAATATCCTTGATTTACCACAAGTTATTTACAATTTAATTAATGTAAAAGTTTAAATAAATTACTTTCTGGACATGTAGTTGATTCTATACCATTGCATAGACCCATTGAATTGATCCTCATTGTAGATCAATTGGTTTATGCCTCAAGTATGATGTAATTATTTTAAAAAAATTAGTTTATGGGAGGTTATGAGTATTCTATGGGGGAATAATCTACACATAAATCCCAGACTTTGGGATTCCATGTTAAAAAACATGTGATCAATAGAAGGCTTCCACATATATTTAAATATTTATAATGTTTCCAATAAAACCAAATATGGAATCACGTGGTTCTTTAGAAGTCGTGATCATCATAGTGAAATTAATTCATTGGGGAAGAATAAAAAATATTTAAAATATTTTTAAAGAGTATTATTTATTGGGTTTGATTAGAAAAAATAGTAGGAGTCTATAACACATTATTAAAATTTAGAGACAGCGAGAAGGAGAAGGAAATATGGATTAGTTCACGGGATACTATTAGTGATTATGTTCCTATGTTTATTTAATATTTTCTTGTAATTTTATTTTTATATGTCTTCTAATTATTTTTTCGATTCAATAACCTATTAAAAGAATGGGTAAAATCTGAGTGATAAGTAAATGGAAGGATAATGTTTTTTATTCTTGTGTTGATGAAATAAATAAAATAAATTCTCTATATTATATAGAAGTAGATTCAATATTATAATATAAATTTCTATTATGAAGTGTGATTATATTTGGTATTTATTCAATTTATTGATAATTAATTTCTTTAAAATGATATTTATCTCTCTCTATGGTGTTTTAGTCTGTATAATATAGAACATGATCAGGCTAAGTGATGTTGAACTCCATGGTTGTCAGCATGTGAGTAAGTGGTAGTGGAAAATGATGTTCATATAGGAAGAAAAAATCCAATTGGTAATGGATTACATCAACATGGAAGGTCTAATACAACACTTGTTCGAATAGGAAGAAAAGTCGACCCAGGTAATATTAAAGTGAGGAATATTCTCATAATCAACATTTGGTGAATGGGGAGAGATAAAGAAATTATGGATTCCCTTTTTTACCACCATAATAAAAGAAAATTTGATATTAATGAGACTATGATAGAATTTCAATAGTTCAATCCAACCTTGAACACATCACCATATCATCATTAATTGATTTCAAATCTCAATTTGTTTTCCTTCATAAGTTTTAATAACAAAAACATTTAAAAACACACTTTTTCTGTAAAAAAATATAAATTCAATGATAGAGAACTCCATTCATTGAGACAACATTAAATTACCAAGAAAACTATATTTAAAAAAATTAATTGTATTTCCACATCACAAGACAAGAACAAGTATATCCCCTTTGAATACATAAGTTGTACATTATATTTTCATTCCATCTAAAAATGATTAAGTAATTTTTTGTGTACACTCATTAAACACAATGATATTTTTTCTCAATGAATCTACACTAGAGATTATTTAGATAATTCTTTAAATCAATTACATCTAAGAAGGTGAATTCGGTTACATTTGGATTTGGGTTTCACTTAGTTTTATGTTGGTGTTTCATTCCAAAGAAGGATTATGAGTTTTTATGTTTTTTCTCAAAATAAGCATAGATATTTGGAATAATTGGTTATTTACTACTGTGTATTTTAGTTTTGGAAGATCATATATGAATCCAAGAAGGGAATTGGGTTGTTTTGGTATATAATTTTCTATAATAATAATTAAGTATTGTATCATAGTGTCATTCCATAAAAAATGATTAAGGGTTTTATGGAGTTCAAGTTAATCTAGGAAGGCTTAAGGATTATATCTTAGTTTTTAAAGTCTTTAAGGAATATTTAGTTTTCACAAGGGTTTCAGGTCTCCTAAGAAGATATAAGGTATCATTAGTTCCCAATATTATCTTGAATGACATAAAAGTTTTATTCAAGGATAAATTGGAGGTGCTAAAATGTTGGAATTTGGCCTATAAAGGGGCTTCTTAAGTATCATAGATGGGGGAATGAAAACTCAGAATGTTTTAGGTCATCGTTTAAAGCTATATGAAAGTTAATTTTATAAAATTTATGTCTATTTTATAGGGGAAAATGTGTTCCTTTTAATATCATATACCTAGTTCTTATTTCTTTCATTTTTTGGTTGGGTAATTAAGACCAATACTTTTCATTAAAAGGATTAATGACTAGGAACACTAGGTGAAAGTTGCCTCAAAATTTGTTTGTGTGGGAATTATGAACTAATGACTTAGAATTTATTCCATTGATTCATGAACTACTTTTGAGAGGGTGTCACTGGAATGGTATTATGTTTTTAATAACCTCAAATCCATTATAAATTAAATATGGTATAATTTTTTTTCTATGGTAGATATGAATTATTGGGGGGAAAGTTGTGCTAACTCCAAGGTTGGTAGCCCAATTAAAAAGATATTGGTAACAACATATGGAGGTATCTTGCCTCCCTCTTTATCGTTTAATATCTCAAATGAATCCTTGATCCAATTATTCCAATTTAATTTTCAGGGAATCTTTTTAACCCAATTTTCCATGATTTTCTTCTATGGGATACACAACACATTGAATTATTTATGGTGGAATCTCAAGTGGTTGTATTTTTGTGGTGTAGGAATAATATTATTGCATTTTGGAAATTTTTCACAAGATAATGAATTTGGATTGATCTTAAAGATAGTTTTATTGAA
This sequence comes from Viscum album, assembly GCA_963277665.1. Lineage (NCBI taxonomy): Eukaryota > Viridiplantae > Streptophyta > Magnoliopsida > Santalales > Viscaceae > Viscum > Viscum album. The sequence goes on from OY728145.1 coordinate 13,646,499, forward strand.
ACTTATAGAAGCAGACCCAATGGTGTAGAATAATATAAGTATATAAGAGTTTAATCTTTTTCGTTTATTTTATTTTTGGTTGTTCATGATGGTAAGTCATATTTTTGGGAACATTTTTTATGTTGTTTTTCTATATACTTATTATTTATATTCATCATAACATTATTGGAGATGATTCCCTTATTAGTGAATTAAAACTATCTTAGGGTCATGGTATTGAAGGTTGACATGGTGATGGGCTGTGTGATTATTGAGGTATGAAACACAACAATATGATGAGATCATGTATGAAAAGATAAGATAGAATATTTCTGGAGGTTTCCCATTGAGGCACTAGGCTAGAGGTTTCTTCCTTGATCAATGAGCCATTGAATTTACGATGAAAAATGTTTACAAATTCAATATGATCATTTTCTTCATATACTTTATTTATAGAATCTATTTATCCTTATTGGACATCAATGGTCTTTGATTATCCTATTATCTTTTATAATGTGTTTTATTTATGGTATGATAGGTTTTCTCGGACAAAGTTATGTTTGTGTTCCCATTAAACCATAAAATAGATTTTATGAGAGCTAAAAAATGGTTATAGGGAGAATGATCTGAGTAAAATTATGAGTCATATAGATAATTTGGATCCCTATAATTAAAAATTCCAATGTAAAATACATGTGTGGATCCATGGAATTAAAAAAGGACATGGAACATTAATATGTGATAGAATTATTATTGAGGAGGTATATGATTGGCCCTAACTTAGGATCCAATGAGAGAAGCATAAATTTAATGAAGGAAATTTTATCCAAGATTTTATATATCTAATATTAATGGGAATTTTGATCAAATTTTCTTTTAATAAGTTTGGATTGGTACTCACGTGAAGAGGGATTTTTATTTGAAAACATGGGTTCATAATGTTTCACTAATAGGGGTACTTAGTCGGCAGGGGTTATCATCGTTATTATATTAGAATAGAAATATATGGGGGTTCCCTTAGTCTAGAGTATATGGTAAGAGATGGGTTTCTATTATGTAGGTTGTTATGGATATAGTTATAGTTAGTTAAAAACAATAAAAGCATTAGAATTGATATTAATTCCTTCAGAAAAAACTTAGCTCACCCCTATAAGTGGGTTATTAATTGATTATAATATATTGATTGATGTTTAATTTAGAATGAATTGGTTTTATCAATATTGGGGACACTATATTGTTTATAGATAATAATTATTAAATGGTGAAGGGGTTATGTAAGTTGCATACCTAACCCTTTCCCCTAACGTCCCATGGGTCTATCTATAAGAAATGAGTGATGCTTATAAAGAGCCATAAAAAATTGTAGGTTGGAAAAATCTTTTTCTTCCTTTTTAAAATTTACAATATAAAATGTAAGTAATTATTTTTCAGAATTTATTGGTAAATTGGGTTTTTAATGCCTTGTAAGAGAGTTTAAATATTGTGTATGCTACTAAAGGGGATCATGTGTTCACATGAACCAATGAAGGGGGTTTGTAGCTACATAATTTATACATTTCAAAAAATTTAATAATTCATATACACTTATAATAATTCACCCTTGGTATCATAATGATGTACATATTTCCCCACTTTGATTTATTGTACTTTTTTTAAGGTAAGTCAATGAAGATAGTGTGATAATTATTTTTAATATTAATATATAAGAAAGAATAATTTTAATGAAAATTAATGTATTGAAAATAATTTGAAGTAACCATATACTTTAAAACATAAAATTACTCTCAATATTATTTTAATTTATAATTATAAAATAAAAATTTGATGCACCATCTTGTAAGTTAGTTTGATATTTCTTTAAATTTATTATATATAAAATAGAAGGCTGTTTTTTAGTTTTAAGTATCCATTTACATAAATGGAAAATGATGATTGAAGTATTTGATTTCCATAAGGGATTTATAATGCCCAATCTTATACCTCTTTTAAAAAATAATTTGAGAAATTACATCCTAGTGGTTTATATAAATAATAAAATAAACTTAGATGAAGTTACTATAAGGAAGAAGTTTTTTTTGGAAGGTTGGGAGTTTGGTTCAGGATTATTTGTGTCTTGAGGATGTAACAATATATCTATTTTTATAAAAATTAATTGATGTGAAGTTGAAAGAAAATATAGATAGTTCTATCCCATCCAGTAACTTGACTAACCATTATATCCCATAGAGATAGATGACCCAACTCAGAGGATAGTAATCAAAGAGTGGCATGTAGGAGGCACAGAGCCTGTACAAGGCGATATAAAAGAAGAGGATAATAGATAGTAAGATGTTTGAAATAATAGAACAACATGGAAGGAGTATTCATTTATTTTATTGTGGTTTTTATAGAACATTATTTTTTATAAATTAGTGACCACATTTGGGAAACTATAGTGTGATAATTAAGAAATACACGCTCTTCATCATTCATGTGGCATATAGGCTGATACAACATTGTTTAAATCATATTTCTCATACAAATTATTAATATCATGGATTTTATAGAATCTCCACACTCACAGATATTTTCATCTATGTATGATCATGGATGTAATCCTACATGAATGATCAGGAGTTTTCCATGTCACATCCAAATATTTTGCATTATTATAAGGAATGTTAATTCATGCAGTACCAAATAAATAGAGGAGATTGAAATATATCATCGTGAATATCATCTGAATTTATTTTATATAAAATCAATGAAATATAATTAGAATAATTATTGTACATCCTTTATATTTTTTATGTATTTTTTTTTTGAAGATGGAGATCATTTATATGAAGATTTTGGTTATTTTGAAGATAGTGTAAGAATTTGTCCTATATAAAATTCCTTAATGATATTAATACTTTGACTAGGTGAATTATATTTTCCTATAATGTTATATGAATTTAAAGGATAATTTAATACTCTTATACACATACTAATAAGAATTATTATGGGTTTGATGTCTTTTGTTGATAAGTTATTTGTTAAAATGAAAAAGGGATGAAGATCAATGATTTTTATAAGACATTATTATAAGTCTTTTGTACCAAAACATAGAATTAGTTTTTTTGTAAAATAAATTAGTTGATTCTAATTAATCCAATATTTATAAGAAATAAATATTATAATGATGTATATTAATATTCTAGCATGGAATGAAGAATGGGAGAATAAGGACCACTATTTACATATAGCTACAAAAATTCATGAAGAAGAGTAGTGAGATTTATGAATTCCTTGTATTTAGGTTGATAATTTTTTAGATATAAAACACCAATAATTTTTTTAATTAAAATTATAAAATTTTAATTATCTAGTTTATACATAAAATGTGAAAAACATTTAAAATAACATATGGTGTAAGTTATAATATATATAATGCACGTCAAAGGAAAACGATTTTAGTGTGAGATAATTGATTATAGTTCTGAAAGAAAAATCCTTAAATATCAAAGGAGGAAAGAGACCCAAAACTTTATATACTTAGAAGAAATTATTTTTCTTCCTGACCTATGATAACCAATGTAGTGTTTTTTTTGTTTATGATGAAAAAGAATAAGAACAATAGATGAATTGATCTAGTGGTGCGAAGATAATTATTATTTCATGTAAACTAAAGTGTAAATAATTGGATCTGTCAATTATACTAATTTTTTGAATAACTATGTGAATTAAGAGGTATAAGATGTGGTAAGTGTTGTATTCATTGGTTTTTATATAATAAGAAGAGTATTACATTAATGCAATAGAAAAAGAGAATAAATTATCAGAAAATGTTTTTCTATTAAGATGAGGAGGTGTAACTTGCACGATGTTGTGTAAGTAATATAAGATAAAGAATATAGAGAAGAATAAATAATTAAATTAAATCATTGCATCAACATATTTACAAATTCTATATTAGTTATGTAATTTAATATTGTTGTTAAAAATTTATTATCCAATATTCAGGATACATTATAAAGACCAAGTATGATTTTTAAATGTGTGGGATATAAAATACAAATTTAGGATAAATTTTACCTGATTTTAATGATATTCAGTACTCATTTTTTTCACAAGTCAATATTAATGGGTCATTTTATTGTGTGTTATACTTTTTCACAACAATATCTAGTCTTAAATTTTTGATGGATGTCTTCAAATCTAATATGAATCTTGTGTGGGTATGTTTGGATGTGTTGTATATATAATCAAAGGTGAGTTAAGATTACTATAGATAAATTCCACTAACCTTATAGAGTCAAATTAACGGGTATATAACATTTAAATTGGGTATTAAGTCATCAACACCAAGTTTCCCACCCTATCAATGTTGAACAGATCTCTAATATGTCCCCTCAATTGGAATCAAATCCAAGTTGAGCACTGATTGGATTATCTATATTTGAATATGACCACTTTAAAATATTTTAATATCTTTAAACATTGATATTAAATAACTGTTTCGGTGAAGAAACATCTATCTCGCATGATAATTTTAACTCTTCTAATAAAATGATGAGTAATAAAAATAAATAAAATAAAATATTGATTAAGATATCCCAAATTTTTCAAATGGGTGATGTTTTAGTGTCTTTGTGAAATTATATGGAAGAAACTAGATCATATTTGAATATGTAATAAATGGTTATCCAACCTTCTACTAAGGTGATGGATAAAATAATCAATAAATTTAGTGTATGATTGGATATTTTTAATTTAATGTAAAAACTATATGTAATATGATATAAGATTTAGTGAGAGTGGTGATATGACAAATTATATATTATTTGATTCATTAAATGATATGATGAATTATTTTTACAATTAGTTATTCTGTCATATGTTTTTAGTTTTTAAAATAATATTGAAAGATATCACTCAGATTGAAGAAGACCCAGAAAAATTAGAGAATTAATTGGTAGAAAAAGTTCTATCTTGTGTGAACCTCATCAGACATATTGGAACCAATGATTTTATGAATTATTAACATGAATAATATCACTCCAAATTTTAGAGCGACTATGTTAACAAAAACATTTAAAGGATGTTTCCACTAGAGAATTTTAAAAAAATCTATGCATTTGAATAAAATTAGAAAATAAATATTGATGTAAAGAATGTAAAATAGAATGTAAATTCCATAATGATTAATGAGTTTAGAATATTATTATATGAATTTTTTAAAACACATTATGATGAATTCTAAATAATATAGGAGTGTGGAGATAGATTTAATAAAATATATAATTATAAATATATTCTTAATATAAAATATTTTGAGTTAGAAGTCAAATTTCCATACCTAGAAATTACCCAATTCAATCCTTCATAAGAAGCTGAGTAAAAAATGAAGCTTCTTTAAAATATTTAGAGGAGGGTTCATTAATATAAATCATTTAATTTTGTGGGAATAATAAAATGATATCATCAAATGATTAATCCTTGTCATGATCACTGTAAAAGGTATCACCCATAAAATGTAATAATGAATATTATAAATTATTTGTTATTTAAAAGTGTTAGTTTTATAACCAAATTTTTATAAAAATTTCTAAATAAAAATGGAGATAATCCAATACCCATGTGAAGGGTGGCAATAATGTTTTTTTTCTAAAAAAAGGGATCATAAAAAAGAAAACGAAATTGTTATGAAAAATATCATAAACAATATGTTTTCTATAACATCTTGTTACTATTTTCAGGTATTCCTAAACCCCTCCTTTTGAACATTCCTTGGTTAGGTTACATTTGGGGTTGAATCATGTGAAATTATAATACTCTTGGATAGTGTTGTTCGTATGACTTACACATGGTTTTACAAACCGTTCACCCTTTCTGGTGAAGCCTTAATTCCAAAATAAAACAAGTGCATAGAATGTGCATGGTTTGACTAAATCATTCCCCTCTTCCAAGGAAACCATGTAGAAAGGTTTTTCATTTCCCATATTTTTTGTTAAAAATTATCGAACCCTCTATGTTGGTACCTGATGGACCTCCTTTGACCCAAATAAATTTCTACCTTTATTAAATCCCCCATGAAGTATTCTTGGCCCCTCGATTTGATCCCATAATTGATTCCTAGCTAGATGAATTCCCTAAAATGTTCTCATGGTTAGTTTCCTCATCCAAAATTTATTTTCCCATAGTCTCTATTCTTCTCTATAGGGTTATTCAGACCCCTTTTTTAAATTATGGATCTAATACCCTCTATTTTGGGATCATAAATCTAAGCTTGATTCATGTTTCTCTGATCATCATTCTTCGTGAAAAAAATATTAATTAGGGTTTAACATTATGAGATCTTTTGATTTCGGTTGGTGGTTCCATTATGATGCGAAAGTTATCATAACTATGAATTTATTTTTTTAATTTCAATTTTTTGAGTTTAATAAAATTGTATAATTTCAATAAAATGTCTATTAATTTATTTGTTTTAAAAAACTCAATTCCATTGAGTTTGGGTTTTATGAAAAAAAAGGTTTTTTGGCATGAAATTGGAAGCCCCAAATTCTATTGTGTTGTTGTGTGTTTATGGAATTTGGTGAAATTTAAAATGTTAATTGAAATTACCAAATGGTTTAAATTAAATTGATGAATATAATTATTGTATAGATTTGAATTAATGTTATCAAAACCCCCAATTCTAGTTAATAGGGTGTTTATTATAAAATTTATGGGATGTGTGTGAAAAAATAAATTGATGAATTTAATTGTGAAATGGATTGTGAAATTTGAATTAATTGGTTTGAAATCATTATTTCTGAAAAGTTGCTTAGAAATGGTTTGATAAAAAACATAAGGTTTCATCTTTCTAAAAAGGCATGTTTTATAAAAACCTGTTATGGCTTTTAAATGGGAAATTGGCATATATGAAATGGATAATGGGATTTAATTTTATTTTAAGGAATCTTAATATAAATTTCATATCGTTGTTTTGTACTAGAGCACATGCATTCCGTAGTTGTTTGTCAGTTATTTTTGGAAGTACATTATGATGTTGTTTTCAACGATTTGGTCGGGTCACACATCTGTTTGTGGAGGATGCATCAATTTTTTCCCCGTATTCCTGCTTTACAAAGGAGGTGGGCATCCATCGCATATTCAGGGACGTTTTCTCCTTGATTGAAACGGGATGATGGGATGATGGTTCCTCCTTCCACGATTTCCTCCTTAGAAATTGTCACCTAGTCCAGGCCTCCCTAACAGATTTGAGTTGTGGTTTTTGAATCTTGTTCCCAGTGCCATATCTTTGTGGAAACTGGTTAATTAAACTACTTCCGTCAGGACATTCCATGGGGTCTTGACATGGTAGAAACCTTTGGTTGGAGTAGATGACAACATCAGGCTTGTCATGGCATCTTAGGATATGTGGACATTATGGAACCAGTATTCTTCCTCATATGAGGGAATCTCAAGGGCATAGAACCCAGGTCATCCCACATCAGATACAGGGAATTTTATTCCATAGGCTTGTCTATGAGGTTTTCCTGAGCTTCCCATATTTAACACAGGGTATGCCATGATGTTAATGTATTTTAGAGATGGTTAATCCAAAGGCGTGTCTTACAAGGTTTTCCTTAGGCATCCCATGTTTAACATGAGGTAGGCTACAAGTTTAAATTCTTGAGGAGATGGAATGAGAGTGGTCAGAACGTCCCATAGAGATGGATCAGATTGGAACATCCCAAGGAGGAAACACATGGAAGGTTTATTAGATGGATGGATCAAAACTCTCAATGAGGACAGATCTGAGGTGGTGTGTCCCATGGAGGGAATATATCACACTGTGAATGATGATCTGGACACCACTGAGGGTGTTTCAGAAAGAGTTCACCCTAAAATATGGAACACCAGATAGATAGGCCAGAATGCCTAATGAGAGCAGACCTAGGGTGATGTGTCCCATAAAGGGAAAATGTCACATCATGAAGGCTGATCAGGACACCATTGGGGGTTGATCAAAGAGATTTCACCCTAGAATGGAGGACACCACGGTTTACCATTCGCTGGGATTAAACCCCCTGGAGGTTTCCTACATACCCTATGTAGACGATAGGGATAAAAACCCACATTATTTGAGAGGGTGATGAATCAAGGTGTACTCAAAGGAAAAAAACCAGAATACATGCTGGGGATTATGCATAGATATAAACCCATCATAATAGGGACACTATTTTTTGAATGATTATATATTTTTTGGGGCTTATACGTAGTTAGCTGCCCAAGGGTCTGGCATGATCCCACTAGGATTTGGTGTCTTGTCTAAGAATCAAGATGGATGATGGAGAGTTTAATGAAGTGGAGGGGGAATGATATGTAACCATCATGAAGGTGATAGTAGTGTTGGGATTGATCCTAAGAGAGGTTTTCTACATATCCATGTGGAAGAGGATCAAACTCTATGTAGTTTATAATGGGGCATGGAATTGGGGTGTGCGCAGAGGATAGAGACCCGATCACATGCTGGGTCTTACATGTGGTTAGCGGCCTGAGTTGTTCTAACACTCAAATGGTGGACCAGAGATGTAGGTCCCAACAAGGGGGACACCAATGTTTATTAGTTTTTGTGTTGAACCTCATGGAGGCTTCCTACGTACCATGTCTAGGAGATAGGGATCAAACCCTTGTTATTAATCTTACAATCTATTACCATCATGTGGGGCTGACAATGTCTTACCGCTGGTCGGATTTCCAACAGCTTACCACTGGTATGAATACAACGGGTTACCACTAGATGGGGTACAACGACATACCATTGATTGGGAAACACAATGACTTACCATCGATTGGGGAACACAACGACATACCATCGATTGGGAACATGACGTCTAACTGTCGATTAGGGAACACAACAGCTTACCATTGATTGGGGAACACAATGGCTTACCGTCGATTGGGGAACAAAATGGTTTCCCATTTATTGGGGAACACAACAGCTTATCGTCGATTGGGGATAAAAACAGATTACTGTCGATTGGGGTTGGACCTCATGAATGCTTCTTATGTACCATGTCTAAGAGACAAGGATCAAAACCCACATAGTTCAAAAGGATATAGTTTAATGTCTTGCAGGATGAAAAGGGGCATACAGTTTAACGTTATACGAGACGAGATTGGACAAAAATGGAGTAGTTAGAACCGATGGGTGTTGGTCTTGAACCTCAAGGAGGCTTCCTACATACCATTCCTAGGATACAAGGATCAAATTCCACATAGTTCTGTATGGTGGATACTGTTTAACGTCATACAAGATGATGGTGAACCAACATGAAGGGGTTGAGACAAGTAGGTGTTGGTCTTTAACCTCAGGGAGTCTTCCTATGTACCTTTCCTAAAATACAAGGATAAAAGTCCACATAGTTAGGGATGGGGATCTAGTTTAATGTCATGCGAGATAAAGGTGAACTGGCGTGAAGTGGTCGGGACAAGTAGGTGTTGGGATTGAACCTCAGGGAGGCTTTCTATGCACCTTTCCTAGGATACAAGGATCAAATTACATGTAGTTCGGGATGGTTTGGAACTTACATGCTAATGGGGCCCCGGGAAGATGTTAGGGTCACTATTTACTCTATGCTCACATGATTCTTTCTCGGTGTGAGAAACAAAAGGAAACAACAGACCTGGCGATCATGGAACAAAGGTGAGACCATTATAGGTGGTGGATGGGGCTTATGCATGGAAGTTTCCTGGGTTCTTCCAAGTAGTGGAAATGGTGAATGGGGATTATACATGGAAGCTACTCGTGTGCCGCTATGGAGCGGCAATTGTTCATGGGGATTACACGTGGAATTTACCCATGCGCCGCTTTAGAGAGGCAATGGTGAATGGGGCTTATGCATGGAAGCTTCTTGGGTGCTGTAATGGAGGAGAAATGGTGAATGGGGATTATGCATGGAAGTTGTCTAGGTTCCGCTATAGAGAGGCAACGGTGAATGGGGCGAACACATGGAAGCTGCCCGTGTACTGATCGTACCACGATTCACTATTTTATTCCACCCTTACACTGTTGTTTTAAACTAGTTTTGTATTGAATATTCTAAATATAATAATAAATTGCACTTTATGTTTGAATAAATTAATTAGTTTTAATAAATATTATAATGGTCAATGTTACTTGTTTTTATTATTTCAATGTAGGTGGAGATGATTTGGAGGGCCCTTGATGAAGTGGAAGAAAAATGGGCCAAAAATTGCATGGATCCATTGACACTTGTACACTGTTTTAAATAGTACACAAACTAAGTGGGCCCAAATAGGCTGATATTTTGTGGTCTTATCCAAATGTTAATATGATACATTTCATATCAAGGAACCCAATCCTGATTCGGCTTCTATGGGGCCCATACGAACTGATCTGTCCAAGCCACCGAATATGCACAAAGTCAAAAGTGGTGTTCTGTATTTTATCAATATCTCGATCTGTATTGGTCCAAATGGTGCCAAAAATTTGGTGGTGATAGAAAAGGGGTGGGGATACAACTTTAAAGTTTTTTTCAAAGGTATATTCAACGATCTAATAGCCGAAAACATTTCTCCAAGTGGTTTATCAAAATCTGGGTGCCCAAAACTACATCTCATTTTGGCTATAAAAAGACACCTTGGGCACCCCATTTGCAAGTTCGGCCAGGAATTAAGGTGCTGCCATTTTGGAGTCCCTATGGAGTCTTCTCAAAATCCCTAGAATTTCTGGAGGCTATTGGAATTTCTACTTCAATGTCTTCTTCTTCTTCCTCTCCCATGGGTTTCTAAACCCCTTGTGATCACCCGGGGAGGAACCTGATGTAAATCCCAAGCTTCATGTTTGTAATATTTGAATGATATTTTGAATTCTAGGTTGTTGTGTTATTTTTAATAATCCCCTATTCTTATTTTATTGAGTTATGTATGGGTATGTCATGTTCAACTCATATGATCATGTTTGGGGGTACCCATTCATGTGATGTTTCACACACCGTTCACCACTTTCTTTTCCCCCTTTCAATTGTGGTGTTTGTGTGGTTCATATTGGTAAATTGAACTCACATAAGCACTGTCAAGGCCATGTACATTTATGTCATTATATCACAAAAAATTACATACAAACTTGGACAGCGCATCGAGTTCTTCGTGTGTTGCCTTGGTGAGATTTGGTTATGAAGTCAAACACAATTCACCCAATCATTGGCGGTTTCCGGTGAATCATTGTGTGTTTTCGACTGAATCCTAGGAGGTATCCTAGTATAAACTCTGTAAAATTATAGTTATAAATGTTAAAAACCAGGGATTAAAATATCATAACCCTATATCATGAAGCGATGAGGGATAAACATCATGTGAGTACCCCGGGTTGATCACACTTAATTAATTCTGTTAATCTCTACATTGTTTTATCACTTTCATTTTCTATTTTAATATTTAATCATAACACCCCCAAGTTTTAAAAAACCTCATTCACCTTATACTTTAATAATAAAAACCCTATTTTTAAATTAATGATCTAAGGCTCCGTCGAGAGATGACCTAGGGTTGCTGCTATACTGCAGAAATTCTAGTAAAAATTGAACAACTAATTTGATGCGCTTGACAACGCGATCAAATTTTGGCACCATTTCCAGGGATCAAAGATCATTTTTTTTCTTTATTTTATTTTATTTATTTATTTTAAATCTTAAATAGTACTCTTTTAAATACCCCACCCCTATTTCATTGTTTTTGTTTTGGGTTTTGTCTTTATTTTTTGTTGTTTTCTTGTGTGTGTTCTTTCTCTCTCTATATATCTCTATCCCTCTCTCTCCTTCTCCATATCCCTCTCTATAATTATTTATTATAACATCATATTCTATTTTCACCCTTATTAAGTGATTTTATCCAAAAAAACTTCACAAATTGTTTGCATAACCCGATCTTGTAAAGAAACACTACTTGAATTTGACCCTAAAATTGAAAAGTCACTTCACACACAAATCAAGGCATCTAGAGAAGGAAAATCAAGTAACATTGAGGAACCCCTTTTGGAACCTCAATTAGTCTTTAAACAATCCAAAATTGAACCCTATCAAACCCAATAAAACATTGCTGCAAATAATTTAACTTTAAAAGAACTGACCACCCCTAATGTGGAGTACCAACCTGCATACATACAATGTCATGAGGAAGCAGACAACATTGAGATGAGATCAGGTCTCATCCACCTTCTTCCCAAATTCCATGGTCTTCCTGGTGAGGACCCTCATAAACACCTTAAGAAATTTCACATAGTGTGCTCCACCATGAAACCCCAAAATTTGTCTGAGGAATTAATTAAGTTTAGGGCCTTCCCTTTCTCCCTTGATGGTGTATCCAAAGATTGGATATACTATTTGCCTACCACAATTGGGGGATGGAATGACCTAAAAAGACTTTTTCGGGAGAAGTTCTTCCCTACCTCTTGAACTTCTTCAATTAAAAAAGAAATATGTGGAATTAGGCAACCACAAGGGGAGACCCTTCACGAATATTGGGAGTGATTCAAAAGACTTTGCTCATGCTTCCCCCACCACTAGATTGGTGAAAAACTATTAATCCAATACTTATATCACAGACTTATCCCTATGGATCATGTAATTATTGATGCTTTTGCTGGTGGTTCCCTAGTTGACAAATGTCCTTTTACCGCTCGTGACTTAATAGCCAACATGGCTTCAAATGCACAACAAGTTGGTACATGAGCTATTTCGCCAACCCGAGGAGTTCATGAGGTAATTCATTCATCCCTAGAACAAAAAGGTAGATATTAAACTTTATGAGATGCTTAACCTTGTAAGGCAATTATCTCAAGCATTCGCACTCTACTTCTATTCCATTACATTGTGGTATTTGTTCTGATAACACTCATTTTTCTGACCAGTGCCCACAACTTCAAGATTCATCTGAGTCTTGTGCAACTGTGTTCCCAGGGCGTCCATTCCAACAAGAACCTCCCTTCAAGCAAGAACAATTCAGGCCAAATCCAAACACTGGGTGGCAAGCACAACCCCAGTACCGACAAGGAGGAAACTCAAGCTACCCCAAGAAGAATTGGTATCAACAAGGCCAAGGTATGCAACCTTCTTATCCATCAACATCTCAAAAAAATCCTCCTCCCCCCACCTATAAACCAAGCCTCGAGGATATGGTGAAGCAAATGGAAACCCCGAACCTCCAGTTCCAACAGACCACACAATCAGCAATTCAAGATTTACGAACTTAAGTGGGACAATTGGCGAACACCATCGGTGAGCTTAAGATGCAAGGGTCTGGAAAAATACCATCTCAACTCATTGCCAATCTGAAGTAAAAAAGGTAATGTATGTGAAATTACACTTTGGAGTGGTAAATAAGCTTCTCCTTCTACTGATTCTATGAAACAGGTATGTCCCCCTCTTGAAAACACTACTTCCCAACCGTCAAAAATTTCATGTAATGAAAAACAAAATAAAAAGGGAAATGAAATTATCGTTGATGATTCAAATGAAAAATTCATTCCTATTCCATTCCCAGAAAGACTATAAATCTAAGAAAAATTTTGATAATGAGATTGATAATGAGATAATGGATACATTTAAAAAAGTTCAGGTTAATATTCCTTTATTGGATGTAGTCAAGGAAATTCCCTGTTATGCCAAATTTCTTAAAGAACTTTGCACCCATAGACGAAGGCTAAAGGGGAATGAGAGAGTCAAATTGGGTAGGAATTTCTCGGCCTTGATTCAACCAGCAATTCCAACCAAATGCAAGGATCCGGGACCATTCATGATACCGTGTACCGTAGGGGAGACCTTATTTTCTGATGCTATTCTAGATTTGGGTGCTTCCATTAATGTAATGCCTCACTCTGTGTATACTTATCTACAAGTTGGAGAGCCTCAACCAACATGCATTGTCGTGCAACTTGCCAACCGGATTACAATGCATCCAAAAGGAGTGATTGAGGATATCCTTGTTAGAGTGAAGAATCTCATCTTTCCAGCTGATTTCTACATTCTTGAGATGGAAGATACCCGAACCCAAGGACATGCTCCTCTCATACTTGGGAGGCCATTCCTAAAAATAGCAAAGATGATCATCAACGTTCACAATAGTATGCATTCCATGGAATTCAAATGAGAAAAGGTAAGTTTTACATCCTTGAGGCTATGAAACACCCCGTTGAAGAGCACTCCACTCTTCCTATCTATTCGATGGAAGTGCTCTCAAATGATTCACACACACACAGTTCTATCCTCAACCCAAACTCTGATTCCTTTTTTTTGTCTTCACCCTTGGATGATTTGAGTTTTGATTCATGTTTTGAGTGTTGTGTGGGTCCTAAAAAGTGTAAATTTTCAGCTTTAATTTATGAGTGTGTTCATTTTGAGGTACCCATGACCGTTAATGATTCTGCAAATCTCATTTCTATAGATTCTCTATCTTTAGAGAATAAACATGAGCTGATAGATAGTTTAATGGATCTCACTCCCACTAAATCCCCTCCCTCAATTGAGAAACCACCGGTGTTGGAACTTAAAAAACATCCTTCTAATTTAAAATATGCATATATTGAGGGTATTGACCAATTTCCCGTCATTATTTCCAATAACCTCTCTCCACAACAGGAATCAAAACTGCTCAATCTTTTGAGAGAGTGAAAAAAAGTAATAGGATGTACATTGGCTGATATTCCCGGGATTAGCCCATATATTTGTATGCACCATATACTTTTGGATGATGATGCTAAGCCCGTAAGACAATCTCAATGCCAGTGGAATCCCACTCTCCTTGAAGTGGTAAAATTGGAAGTTAGTAAATTACTTGCTGCGGGGATCATTTATCCTATATATGATAGTAAATGGGTTATCCGAGTGAAAATTGTGCCTAAAAAAGATAAGAATAACAGTTGTTTCAAATGAAAGGAATGAATTGGTTCCAAAACATGTAAAAAATAGTTGGTGAATATGTATTGACTACCGTCGACTGAATCAAGCCACGCGGAAGGACCACTTTCTATTACCTTTCTTTGACCAAATGTTAGAACGATTGGCTTGTAAGTCCCATTATTGTTTCCTTGTTGGCTATTCAGGTTATATCCAAATCCATATATCCCCTGAGGACCAAGAAAATACAACAGTTACCTTTCCATTCGGTACATTTTCATACAGAAGGATGCCATTCAGTCTATGTAATGCTCCTGGTACTTTTAAGTGATGTATGTTGAGTATTTTTTCTGAGTACCTTGAGAGTTGTATAGAAGTCAATATGGATTATTTCACGATATATGGATATTCTTTTGATGATTGTTTGGAACACCTAGGTTCTATCCTCTACCACTGCATTGAAAAAGATCTTGTTTTAAATTATGAGAAATTCCATTTTATGAGTGAGCGGGGGATAGTTCTTGGCTATGTCATTTCAAATAATGGAATTAAAGTTGATAAATCTAAAATTAGATTAATTTCAACCCTTCCATATCCAAAATGTGTTCGTGAGGTGCGATATTTCTTAGGTCATGCTTGTTTTTAGTGCTGATTCATTAAAGACTTTAGTAAGATTGCACTTCCATTGTCCCAATTATTGCAAAAAGATTCTGAGTTTGTGTTTGATAAAAATTGTGAGGATGCATTGAATTCACTAAAACGGAGTCTCACATCACCACCCATAATACAACCACCAAGGTGGTATCTCCCCTTTGAGCTTATATGTGATTCCTCTAACTTTGCAGTTGGGACAGTTTTATCACAAAGGGTTGATAAATCTCCTCATGTCATTGTGTATGCCTCATGTACCCTTGACCAAACCTAGGTAAACTACAAAACCACAGAAAAAGAACTCATTTCTATTGTGTTTGCCTTAGAAAAATTCCATTCTTATCTTCTTGGGACAAAAGTGATTGTGTTTTCTGACCATGCTGCCCTTTGATTTCTCTTAAAGAAACCTGAAGTCAAACCCCATCTCATACGGTGGATGCTCCTCCCCCAAGAGTTTTTCCTTTAGATTAGAGATAAGAGGGGGGGTGGAAAATGTTGTAGCTGACCAAATTAGTAGGATTTCCCCTCCATTGGACCATCATGTTGACTCACCCCTACCCATTGGGGAATTCCTCCCCCGTGAGAACCTTTGTGATGTTGTAGACCTTACCCCCTGGTATGCGAGCATTATGAATTTTCTAGAAACATATAGGATCCCTACTGATTTCAGTTTTTCAAAATCCTAGAGACTTAAGTATGATTCTCGTTGGTACATTTGGGATGACCCATACTTGTGGAGAATTTGTAGTGACCAAGTAGTTCGTCGGTGTGTCCCTGACCATGAGTTCACCCTTTTTTAACCTTCTGCCACACCTTGGCATGTGGGGGCCACTTTGGCTTTCAATGTACTGCTCGAAAGGTCCTTGACTCAGGATTATATTGGACAACATTGTATAGAGATTCCCATAGGTTTTGTAAATCATGTACTCGATGTCAATTCAAATGGAATATCTCTAAGAGGAATGAAATCCCCCAACAGCCCATGTTATTCTGTGAAATCTTCGATGCATGGGGCATTGACTTCATGGGACCTTTTCCAAATTCATTTGGCTTTGTGTACATATTACTAGCTATTGACTATGTTTCTAAATGGGTGGAATCAAAGGCTACTAGGACTGATGAATCTCGAGTTGTTTTTGATTTTGTGAGGTCCCAGATTTTTAGTAGGTTTGGTTTACCAAGATTCATCATTAGTGATCAGGGTTCACATTTTTTCAATCGCATCATGAAAATATTTCTTCGTAAATATGGGGTTGATCATAAAGTCCCCACTGCATATCACCCCCAAACTAATGGAAAAGAAGAAATATCAAATCGGGAAGTTAAACGAATCTTGGAAAAAACGGTACCACCCAATCGGAAAGATTGGAGTTTGCGCTTGGATGATGCACTTTGGACATATCGTACTTCTTTTAAAACCCCAATCGGAATATCACCATACATAATTGTGTTTGGAAATGATTTTCACCTCCTAGTGGAGGTACAACACCATGCATGTTGGGCTATTAAACAATGTAATATGAACCTTTCAGATGCAGGTGAGCAAAGAAAGATGAAGATTCAAGAGTTGGAATAAATTCGATGTGATGCATATGAGAACTCCCGAATCTATAAAGAGAAGACAAAGGCTATTCATGATAGCATGATTCACCAGTGGAAGTTCCATATTGGTGAGAAGGTCCTCATGTAAAATTCCTGGATTAAGATCCACCCTAGTAAGCTTCGTTCCCGATGGCTCGGTCCTTATACTGTTACTAATGTTCACCCTTTTGGTGAAATACAGATTTTGCATGAGCAGAGTGGACGAAGTCTTACCGTCAATGGGCAGCAACTTAAAAACTTCTATGAGGATTTTCCAAAGAATCCGGTGGAGGAAATCCACCTTCTCGACGCATCATACCAATAAAACACACCAGTTTTTATCCTTACTTCTCACATTCTCAATTATTTTAGTGAGGACACTACACATTCTAGGTGTGGGGGTGGATAAATTCATGGGTTAGTTAGGAATTTTCATCTTTTTTTTCTCTTTTTGATCTTCTTTATGGTATTTTCATTTTTCCCCATCAAAAATTTCAAAGTTCCTTGATTTGGTGACCATAAAGGGGGGAAGGTAAAACTACCATAATGAAGGCCAAAAAGAATATTTGTATGAATTTAACATCAGGGAGTGATTTTCTTTAGTGAATTGGTTTTCTGTCAATGATATAAATGGTCATATCTATGTGAAACCTTTGAGATGATTGATAAACTTTTTGTGAGTAGTTTTTGGGAAAACTATGTCACTGATATCTCCAAATATGATTGCACCAAACCACGAAGTGTGATTATTTCTTACTTAATATAAGGTAAATATATGTTGGGTTAATATTTTCAGCTTTAAATGATATTTCCATACGTTCATTCCTTATCCGATCTGTTTCATTACTATACCATATTGACCTATATGTGTGTACCTAATGTCCGACTATTGTAGGCCCTCAACAAAAAAATTGTTGTGTCTTGGGTAGGTTAAAAACCACACCTCCTAAACCTTTGATCAAGTTATAACTATTTCAATTAGTGTCGTGAGGAGATCAAACAAGGGTTGATAGATGAGTGTGAGATTTGTTGCAAATGAAACTTCTAAAAAATAAATAATTGAGGGGAGTGATGAAATGTGAAACATATGGGGATATCTAGTTCGAGAGCTTATGATTTGACTTATTGGAATGCTTAAGTGAGTGGGTCCTTAAATATGATTGCAAAGGATGTATGGTAGGTTCGGTGGACAAAATCATTTAAGCTGAAAAATGTTAAAATAACATATATTTATAGTATAGCTAGTGGAAATAATAGAATGGAATAGTTTTCACACACACACAAGGATAGTTAGTGTCATGGTTGACTTATGAATTCATTTCTCAATTTGGTATCATGAATCGTTTTGAATTTTTGCAGTGATATGATTTATGAGACATCTTTTTCTATTTTCACTAGGAAGAACTCCTTGGTGTGGCTCATGCATTGATCACATTAAGTTAAATAAAATTTCCTCAAATATTAAATATTCATGATGTTGGAAATATATATATATGCATCATTTTATTTGGATATGTGGCTTTGACCAGGAGTTCAAATGTTTAGGTGTGGGGGTGTGATCGTACCACGATTCACAGTTTTATTCCACCCTTACACCGCTGTTTTAAACTAGTTTTGTAATGAATATTCCAAATATAATAATAAATTGAACATTATGTTTGAATAAATTAATTAATTTTAATCAATATTAGAATGGTAAATGTTACTTGTTTTTATTATTTCAATGTAGTTGGAGATGATTTGGAGGTCCTTCGATGAAGTGGAAGAAAAATGGGCCAAAATTGCATGGATCCATGGACATATGTCCACTGTTTTGAATAGTATGCGAACTTCGTGTGCCCAAATGAGCTGATAGTTTGGGGGCCGATCTAAATTTTAATATTCTACATTTAATA
The DNA here is from genome assembly GCA_963277665.1 of Viscum album. Lineage (NCBI taxonomy): Eukaryota > Viridiplantae > Streptophyta > Magnoliopsida > Santalales > Viscaceae > Viscum > Viscum album. The sequence goes on from OY728145.1 coordinate 13,665,472, forward strand.
TCAAGGAACCCAATCCTTATTCGGCTTATATGGGTCCCATCCGAACTAATCTCTCCAAGCCACCGAATATGCACAAAGTCCAAAGTGGCGTTCTGTATTTTATCAATATCTCAAGATATAGTGGTACAAATGGTGCCAAACGTTCGGTGGTGAGAGACAATAGGTGGGGATACAATTTTAAAGTTTTTTCAAAAGGGATATTCTACTTTATAATAGCCTAAAACCTTTCTCCAAGTTGTTTATCAAAATCTGGGTGCCCAAAACAACTTCTCATTTTGGCTATAAAAAGACACCTTGGGCACCACATTTGAAAGTTCGTCCAGGAGGCAAGGTGATTCCATTTTGGAGTCATCAAGTAGTCTTCTCAAAATCCTAAGAATTTCTAGAGGATATGGGAAGTGCTACTTCAATATCTTCTTCTTCTTCCTCTCCCATGGGTTTCTAAACCCCTTGTGATCACCCGGGGAGGAACATGATATAAATCCCAAGCATCATGTTTGTAATATTTGAATGATATTTTGAATTCCAGGTTGTTGTGTTGTTTTTCATTATACCCTATTCTTATTTTATTGATTTATTTACTGGTATGGCATGCTCAACTCATATGATCATGTTTGGGGGTACCCATTCATGTGATGTTTCACACACCATTCACCACTTTCTTTTCCCCCTTTCAATTGCGGTGTTTGTGTGGTTCATATTGGTCAATTGAACTCCCATAATCAATGTCATGGACATGTACATTTATGTCATGGTATCACAAAGAAATAACATACAAACTAGGACAACACATCAAGTTCTTCGTGTGTTTCCTTGGTGAGTTTCGGTTATGAAGTCAAACACAATTCACCCAATCATCGGCGGTGTCTGATGAATCATTGTGTGTTTTCGACTGAACCCTAGGAGGTATCCTAGTATAAAATTATTAAAATTATGGTTCTAGGTGTTACAAACCAGGGATTAAAAGATCATAACCCTATATCATGAAGCGATGAAGGATAAACATCATGTGAGTACCCCGGGTTGATCACGCTTAATTAATTCTATTAATCTCTACATTGTTTTATCGCTTTCATTTTCTATTTTCATCTTTAATCATAAAACCAGCAAGTTTTACAAAAACTCATTCACCTTCTACTTTCATAATCAAAACCTTCTTTTTAAATTAATGATCTAAGGCTCAGTTGAAAGACGACATAGGGTTACTGCTATACTGCATAAATTCTAGTCAAAATTGGACAACTAATTTGACGTACTCGACAACGCGATCATGTGCCCCTATGGATCGGGAATGGTGAATAGGGATTATGCATGGGATCTTCCCGTAATGTCTTCCTCATGTCAGTCCATGAGGGAATCCAAACTCACCGGTGGGTTTTGGTATATAATTGAGCCCAGCACATATGCACAAGTGCACAGGAGGGATAACGCCAATGGTATTGGAATCAGTCTGAAAAAGGGAGCTGAAAAGTGTGAATCATATGCACTACATTTGGAATGTGGTGAGATTGGTATGATGATGATGGATAACTATTGACCATGTCCAAAACATATCATCCATAACATGTTAGCCTGAAATGGGGGAAACAAATGAGGGTCGATTTTTGACCATGTTCGAAACACAAGACCTGACTCGAAGTGTCGTCCAAAGTATTCCAGGGCACTATCCCAGAACGGTAGATGAGATGATGCGGCATGGGACCAGGCCATTAGGGGGTCCCTTCTGACATGAAAGAGGAAGAATATCTGAATGTAAGACATACGAGTAAAGGGGTGGATTGATAGAATGTACAAAGGTATTCCAACACTCTTTAAATTACTCCATTGTAATCATGGAATGAGGTATCTTATTCTTGTCACATAATACATCTCTTATTTGGAACATGAGGTATCCAATTATTGAATTATAGGGATTAGTACAGTTTTTATTTATACAGAGAGGATTATTGGTATCTTATTCTTGGAGTATAAGGGACCTCTTTTTTAGAGAAAGACGCATCCTATATTTTTCACATATGGAGTACTACAGTTTATAGTCAGATAGATAAGACTTTTGGCCTCTTATTCTTGGTGCATAAGGCATATCTTGTTTAGAGAAATAGTCATCCTATGTTTGGAACATAGGGTGTACTACAGTTTATAGTCATGTAGAGAGGAAAATTGGAATCTTATGCTTTAAGAATAAGGCATCTCTCTTTTAGAGAAAGAGTCATCCTATGTTAATAATATAGGGCGTACTATAGTTTAGAGTCATATTGATAGGACTATTAGGCATAATGATCCTAGAAATGGCTGGTGTTGGAACTTATGCAAGACCGACCCTTTTTAGTTCAACCTGGTATAGAAGTTAGGTGATTGGGTTTGGAGGCTTTTCTTGAGTAATGGTTCGACTCAAGGTGCTTGGGGAATTGAGGATGAGAATCTCAACTCAAGACATGGGAAACGAACCAAGAGGTATATGTATACTCAAAGTGTTTCATGGTGTGTAGAGGATTGTCTCAAATCATGGTATTCCATAGGTGGAGGGTGGGTGAACATAAGGGTGCAATGGGAAATGGTGACCTCCCGGCCCGAAAACTTCACAGTGCGACTCTCCATTTTTCATGGGGGTCAGTGACGGTAGCGAAGGGACCAGCCCGGAGGGTTATGACAGAATTCTAGCACTGATCCCGAATTGGGGTGTGAGGGATGCGCCCCCACAGTATGGACTGATTGGTGCGAAGGTAGGATCTTTTCAAAGGATAGGTCCTCGTGAAGTAGCTTCCTGGAGGAAACGTGCTCTTGGAGTATAGGGTCTCTCAAAGAAGATTCTTGATGGAAATATACTTGAAGGGCATGGGGTCTTGTGAAGTAGCATCGTGAAAGAAAGTCGCTCATGGAGCTTGGCCTCAAGAGCAAAGGGCTTCGTAGAGGTCTGGGTCTCACGGAGAAAAGTGGCCTCGCAGAGCCTCAAGCATCCTGAAGGAGCTCCCTCCTTCATAAAGGGCATCACTTTTTGGTGCTCTGGACCACAAAGAAATGGAAGATTAGCCGCCAAAGGGGAGGCATGACAATACTTATGAATGGGGTGATCTGGCTATTTATAGGCTCTGGAGGTTGGTGGAGCATGTCATCAAGAACAAATGCGTGTTGTGAAGGAAATCTCACTCCGCAACTGGAGGGAGTTCCCTCACGTTTCTCATAATCATGGAGTCGACCGTCACAGCCTTCATGAAACTCACAAAGGCTCAGGTCAAGTTCCCTCAAGTTTCTTATATTCGCGGAGGCTACCATAACGGACCTCGCGATGCTTGCGGAGGCTTTGGTCAAGTTCCCTCTTCTCCGCGATCACAGAGGGTGCTTTGTAAATGGGTTCCAAAAACTGGGTTTCCAGCCCAACTTCAAAAGTCCATGAATCCTAATCTGTAACGTCGTTTGGGATCTACAACTAGTCAAATCAAATCTTGAGAAATTGGCTATGATCAAGTATCATATGTGGAATTATTTGGAATATCGTGGGGATGATCTTTCTTGTGCCAACATACATACAACATTATAAAACTTCATATCTGCACACCACATCACTTAGGTGATAGTGATGAGTCTGCTTTTTCTTAGGTCCAAAGGGGCATATGTACATATTTTCCATCTCAATGTGTTGGGTCCCTATAGCATGGAACTGTCATACCTATTTAGAAAATAATCATATATGTGATTTTTTTGTAAACAACATTAGATTCCTTGTTAATTTATATTAACTGTTCTATATAAAAGTGTTTATTTATCCCATTTTAAAAAATGTTCCGTTTATGTACATAACTTTTTTATTAAAGGTAAATTCCATCATTTGAAATGTATTTCCATCATTTATAATGTGAATAATGAATCACAAAATTATTATAATCTTTTAAATTGTAAATGATGATTTGTTTAAATATGGTTTTGATATGCCAAACCTGTTTATTTGATAATTGAATGTAAATCATTGGTTAATTTGATATTGGAATATTGTTATGGAATATTTGGGGGAAATCCCACTAGGTTTTGGATCACACACTACTTGTGCATTTGGGTGTTTGTAGATTATCTAATTCCCAGTTTGGGTAGGGGTAAGGCCCCATTTGAAGGTGGTTCTAGCTGTTGATCTGTGGACAGGGTGAGTTCCCTCCTTTAGGGACGTGGTAATTTCTCATTTTTTCTGGTACATGGTTATATTACATCATTTTCTATACCTGTTTGACTTATGGTACATTACTTCCAATGGAGTTTCTTTTGATATTCATACAATCTCATTTTCATTACTTCCACAATGTTTGTGAGAAAACTATTCCCACTTCCGTTCTTGTATGATATCATGTTCTATTCACCAAACCATGGGTATTGGGAATTCCCATAGGTATATGTCAAGACCGGCACATTTATCAGGTTACTTGGGTACCTCAGCTGGTGTGTGAAAAAGTGGTATCAATGGTTTCATTTTAACTTATTGTCTAGAAGTCAGTAAGAATGGTGAAATCTTTTCGAGACTTAGGAGGCCGTTGAAATTGATTTCCTAGATAAATATCACTGTAATGAACCTTATTCGACTAGGGGTGTCTAAGGAATAACTTATTTTGGGTTAGTTCTTGTATTTTTCTAGTTTTTATTCGGATATAGTGATATCCAAATCCTGTTTGTTCTATTTGTAGGTATTAATTTACCTTATTACACAATTTAAGTGTGATTAGATGTATTCCTTATTGTCTGATGATGTTGAGTAGAAACATGCCATTGTGAAGATGTTCTAATTTGATCCAATAGGATTCCACTTATGAACCTCAGTGAGAAAATCCTGTTGTAAATCTGAATTTGGTTGAGGTGATTGTGCACACTATCCATGCTCTGGGATAGGAATCACCTCTTATTCATGTTAAGGCTCTAGCTATGGATCCTCATAGAGAAATTATCAGGATTTCAAGATTTACCTCTACATAACCAAGAACCATTAGAGGCTCAAATGATCCTCAAGAGGCTGAGGAATGGTTGATCATGATGGATCATTTTTTGGGTTCTTGGACACACCTGATTAGATAAGGTGAAGTGTACCACCTTCATGCGGGAAGGATCGAGAAGGAGCTGGTGGGTCACTATGGATATGGTGAAGAAGAATGAAGGATTAGAGAAGAAGGACATAAAGGCTATTTTACCTACCTAATCCAATCCAGAGTTAATGATGTTGTCCAATTCAACAGAGTTTTTCAAACATGAGCAGGCTGATAGGATTGTGACAGAGTATGAAAACTATTTTGCAGAGCTCATGTAGTTTTCTCATAAGACTGTATCAAACAAGAAGATTAAGGATTTGAGGATTAATTTGTAACTTCTATAGTATATTCATTCTTATGTTTTCTTTTTTATGATACCTTTTTATGCTAATGTGCAGGATAGAGCACTAATTGTAGAAATGTATATGGATGGAATGACTAAGTTATCTAGAGTTTCTTTCTCTCCCAGGGGCAGCATGAGTTCCTTCAAGGGAAATTTAAAGCTTCATGATTCTTTTAGTAGCCCTTGACACCAGGATTATTACAGACCTTTTGATGTGTCAATGATTGGTCCCTTAGTTTTCTATCAATGTGGAAATCAAGGACATTAAAATAGGGTTTTCACTGAGGCACTTAAGAATGGTGACTTGGGTGGGTGCTTAGGGTATATTTAGTGATTCTTCCTTATTTATTCCACTCCATATAGGGGAACATGATCAGAAGATCCTCCTAAAACTATAGTATAATCTGATGATTCACATATAAAAGGGTTCTAACAACAGACATCAAGAAAAAAGATACTTCACGTAGTGTAATAGTCTCTAAAGGAAGTGGATATAGGTCCATCGACCATGAGAGGTGCTATTATAATAGCTTCGTCCTTAGTGACTAATCTATTTGATACTGATGAATCTCATTCATATATTTTAACCCATATCATTAATTTACTTATTCATCATGTGGAGTTTTTATATTTTTAAATTTATATTACCACACCCCTTGGTACAAAGAGAGAACATGGTCTCTATAGTCCCAATTGTGTCTTCTCTCAATTAGATTTCAAGATTTCTTAAAGTTTTCCAGTTCATGACATGAATACTCTTGAAATAATATTCATGATGGATTAGATCATTTTCAATGAATCCTTGATTTATTGTTATCTTAGACAGATATTCTTTACTACACCAAGTGGTGTGTGTCGTGTCTTTCATGGAGAATAGGACCCAAGGACAAGCAGAGTCGGACCTTCTTATCCGGAGTTTGGGAAAGTAATATTGGTGTTTTCATTTTACCTGGAGAGGGAATCTTTGATTGGAGATCTCCCTCTATTTTTAGTCGAGTTTCCCAATTTGTTTCCTTCTGAATTCTCTTGTTTGTCACTGGTAAGAGTGGTTTAATTTTCAATTGAATTAATACCTAGTACTCAACCACTTTCAATTTTATCTTACCTCATAGAACCAACTAAATTGAAATAGTTAAAGTACTAGTTGGAAAATCTTTTAGAGAAAGTATTCATAATCCCTAGTGTGTCACCTTGTGTGGCACTAATTCTCTTTTCTAAGAAAGGTGATGGTTTACTCTGCCTAGAATTTTTGGATAACATCTTTGTTTACTCTATGACCGAGGAGGATCATGTGCATCATCTATGATTAGTTATGATCTTGTGGATAAATCATCAACTTTATTCCATGATTTTTGAAATTTGATTTATGGATTTGGGTAGTCTAATTCTTAGGACATGTTGTGTCATAATAAGTTATATTACTTTATCCTGAAAAGGTTAAAGTGGTTATGACAAGGGAAAAACCGAGGAATGTTTTCGAGATTTGGAGTTTCTTGGGTATTGCTTGGTATTATCATCTTTTTGTTAAGTATTTCTCAATGTTGGATTCTTCGATGACTAATATATCATGGAAGGGAGTATTGTTTTATAGGAATGATAAATGATAGAATTATTTTATTGAGATAAATCTTATTTCAACAACTATGCTGGTGTTGGCTCTTCCAGAGGCCGGGTAGAGCTATGTGGTCTTTTTTTATGCATCATGTTTAGGCTTGTGTTGTGTTCTTATGAAAGATAATCATATTTTATCCTATGGATCTCATAATATTAGGCCAGATGAGAATAATTATCCAACCCAAAACCTTGAAATTTAATATGTGATGTACACTCTTATGAGTTGGCGGCATTACCTTTACGGTGAAAGGTTTACTATGTATTTACACCATAAGAGATTGAGTTATATCTTGTCACAAAAAGATTTGAATCTCCACCAGAGGTGTTGGATGAAATACCTCAAATATTATTATTTTGACATGATCAATTCCATTAGGAAAGGAAATTTCATTGTGGTTGCTTTGAGTAGGAAACTTCTGACCTAGGAACTTAATTAATCATTGGAAGAGTGGAATTTGATAGATATCATTTCATAGTTTCATATAGGAGGTCAATAGAAAGGGTATGAGTATTCCTTTGCTAGCACTCAGTTAACATCCACTCTTCTCAAATTTATTATTTACGATCAACATCATCATGATGACTTCTGTAGCATTAGAGACTCTCTTTATGGGGGGTAGATAGTTTTCCAATGGTCATTATCCAAAGACGAAATTCTATTCTATCATAATCATTTTTGGTACCTTATTTTTTAAGGAAATATATGATGGGGGATTTTCATAATTCATAGTGGGTAGTTCACCCCAAGACATGAAGATGTTATCTGAAATATAGAGAATTTTTTTGTGTCTAGGTATGAGACAAGGAATTTCTAACTTTGTCTCTCATTTTTATACATTCCAATAGGTTATGGTTGAGCACCAAAAACCACCAGGATTGCTTTAGACACATCCAGTCCCTACATAGGAGTGGGATGATATCTCTATGGACTTTTTTGTTGGGTTTCCATGTACCAATATAATAAATAATTTGATATGGGTTTTTATTGATATGCTATCAAAACAAAAACTAATTTCACCCATTCAAAATACAACAAAAGTTGAGACATTTGGGAATCTCTAGGTGAAAGAGATTGTTCATTTTCATGGAGTTCAATCTACTACAGTATTTAATAAGGGTCCTTGGTTCACTTATCATGTTTGGAGAGGCCATCAGGAGGCACTAGGATATCACATTCGTTTAAATATGAAATACCATCCACAATAGGTTGGACAGACAGAAAGATCTATAAAAATTCATGAGGACATGTTTCGCACTTGTGTTCATGACTTTGGTGGGGATTGGGTTTATCATTTGGGACTAGTTGAGTTTTCTTAAATTAATAGTTATAATCCCGTTATCATGATATCTACTTTTGAGGCCTTGTATATCTATATTCTTCTAGTCAGATATTGGTGAATGTTCCTTTATTGGACCAAGCTTGGTCCAAGAGATAGAAACAAATATCCAGTTGATTCATCAGATAATGTTGACGACACATAGACGATACAATTATTATGTTGATCATCACTATAGTCCTTTTGAATTATTATTTGGGTACTAGGTTTTCTTGAAATTTTTACCTCGGTTATGACATTGATGTATTGGGAGGCAAGGGAATCTTTCTCCTAAATTTTTGGGACCTTTTGAGGATTTTGAGTAGGTGGTAAAAGTTGCATAGAGTTTATGACTACTAATGTAGTTGATTTCAATACATAACATGTTTCATGTATATCATCTTAGAATGTATATATCTGATCCATCTCATGTTCTAATATAGAGGGATCATGAAGTTGAACCTAATTTATCTATTACTGAACAGTTTTTCAGGATAGTTAATTCTAAAACTAAGTTACTTTGGGGGAGGATGATACCTTTGGTTTGTGTGCAATGGTAGTACAGTTCTGATTCTCATGAGTTGTGGGAGAGGGGGTCATTGATGAGAGAGAAATGGCCTTATATTTTTGACAAGTAATATTATTCATTGGATTTATGAGTATGGAAATTTTCTATATTAGTGAGGTTATAACATCTGGTTACACTTTTTAGGTATTCCTAAACCCCACTTTTTGGACTATCATTGGCTTTGTTTAATTTGGGATTAAATGAGGTGTGATTATAAAATTTTTGGACATTAGGATATGTATGGCTTGCAAACGATTTTACAAACCTTGTTGCCTTTTTTGGGAAACCATGTATGCCATATAAAAAAGGTGCATGACTTACACATAGATTGACTAAACCATGTACCACTACCAAGGAAATTGTGAGGATGGTTTTTCCCTTAATATGAATTATTATTAAAAATTTCTTAACCCCCCATTTAGGTCCCCAATGGACCTCTTTAAACTTAAGCAGATTTCTCTATTCCTTGGAGCTCCCATGAATTATTATTGACCCCTCATATCCCTCCCTAAAGTGATCTGAAGCTAGAGGAATGCCATTTGAACTTCCAATGGTTATTTTTCTCATCTTGATCTCATTCTGCCGCGATGTATCTTGTTCTCTATAGATTTCCATGGATCGTTATATGGATTTATCCATCTAAAACCCTCTTTTTTGGGATCTTAAACCTTAATTCCTATTTTTTTATTTTAGTCCATCATGGACAAATCATGATTAGGTTTTTCCACTGAGAGATCCATTGATTTCGGTAGGGGGTTTTGTTATAATTACCAATTTATCTTAACACTAAATTACTTTTATTAATTTTAATTTTATGAATTAGGTGAAATTATTTGATTTTTATTACATGGATCTAATTTTTTTTGATAATTGAGTTGTGGTTTTAAAAAAATGGGTTTTTGGAATAGAATTGGAAACCCCTAAATTCCATTGAATTGGGGTGTGCTAATAGAAATTGGTGAAATTTAAAATTTTAATTTTAATTTTACAATTTGTTTTAATTAAATTGGTAAATTTAATTGGAGAATGTATTTGATATAAAATTTTGAACACCCCAAATTACATTGAAACGTGGGTTCATTTTGAAATTAGTGAATTCTGTTTGAAAAATTAAATTGATGAATTTATCTGTCAAATGGATTGTGAAATTGAAAGAATTGGTTTCAATTCTTTATTTGGGAAAAATTTATTAAAAATTGTTTGATATAGACTTTAGGGTTTCATATTTTTGAAAGGAATAATTTTTATTAAAAACATATTATGGGTTTTAAAGGAAAAAATTAGTAAATTTTAAATGGATAATGGGGCTTAATTGTATTTTAAGCACTATTAAAATAAATTTCCCATATTTGTATTGTTCTAGAGAACATGATATAATTAGGTAGTTAGTGAGTTATTTTATGAGGAACTTTAGGACTTTTGACATTTTAAAATGAAATATCAACAAACCCTATTCCATATGTGACACTGATGAGTCCTCTTTGACTTAGGTTCATGGGGTTGTTGGTAAATATTTTCTATTTTTCATTGTTGGGTCCCTATAGCCAATAACTATCGTAACTATTTGGAATTTAATAAATTTTCTTGCTTCTTTGTATTTAAAATGTATATATGCCTCTTTTGTAAATAGTTTTACATGACTTGTGAATTTATATAATATTTTTTATATAAAAGTGTTTATTTAATACATTTTTGTGAAATGTACTAATTAGTGTAAAGAATCATTAAATTAAGGTTAAATTCCATCATTTGAAATATATTTCCATCATTTTAAATTTTAATCATGAATTGATAAAATATTTTCATCATTTTATTTTTTGATCATTATTTGTTTACAAATGTATTTCATAGGAAAAACCTATTTCATTGAAAATTGAAAGCACATTCTTGGTTAATTCGATATTAGAATCTTATTAATGATCCTTTGGGTAATGTCTTATAAGGAATTGGCTAACACCCTACTTGTGCCCTCGAGTGTTCATAGATTGTATCCTTTCAGTTTTGAGTAATGGTAAAGCAACACCTGAGGTGGCTTTTATAGTTGATCCATGAAAATGGGTAGTTTTTTCTTAGGTACTTCGTAATTCTTTATGTTTTCTTGTACATGTTTTTTGTACTTTGGTTTTCATACCTATTTGACTTCTAGTATATTACTCCCAGTGGAGTTTCTTTTGATATCCATATTGTATTGTTTTTTTACTTCCCAAAAGTTTGTGAAAAATAGTTCCCACCTTAATTATTGTATGATGTCTGGTACTAGTTGTTGACTTGTGGGGATTGATAATTACCTTCAAGCTATGTCTGGACTTGCTTAGTTATCGTATTACTAGGGTACCCAGGTTGGTTCTTGACATTATCAATTCTAGAAAATATGGACAAAATATAATTAATAATAAGATATCAATATTTATAGGGAATTTAAATTTCTAAAATATGTTTGGAAATAAGTAAATGGAATTATGGAGTAATAAGAAAGTTATATAAGTTAAAATAATTCCTATTTATTATAGTAAAAATCCTAAAAAGATGAAACATCTATTGATAAAAAAGAAAATTTATTCTGTCTCTTACATGTTTGAAACACATGGTGAAATATATGGGATTTCAAATAGAAGTGTTTGTAGTGATATCTTATACCAAACTAATCATATGTGAAAGATTAATATATAAGACTTCAATAGAATATGAAATGAGGAATGTCAACCTGGGTAAAGAAGCTGAAATTAGTTTACAACCCAAAATATACTATGAAACTTCAAAGGATAAGTGCTCCATCCTTGGGCTTTGAGATGGAAAAGAATTGTTTTTTAAAAAAATTATATGAAGAATTATATGGGTTTCATATAAAAGAGAAATTATAAGACAAATTTTGGTAAATTACCCCAAACTAATCTATGTGGAACTATAAAAAATGTTTTCTATATATCCAAAGAATATGTGGTCATTTGGATAGGTGATTTTTAAATAGAAATAGATATGGATAAAACATAAGTGATGGTTTGTTATATGTGGAATGAAAACATTCTAGTGGAATAATATGATGGTAGGTTCCAAAAAATGAACATATAAGAGATTAATAGGTAATTTATTGTTAACACGGTAGGGTTGGATACATAGATAAAAGTTTTTTTAACTATAATGAATGCACAAGAAGACACCTTAAAGAAGATTATGATTATATTAGAAATAATATATAATGAATATTCAAGTCCTCCAAAAAATAAAATTAATGTTGAGAATAATCCCTTCCGAAGGTAAATATTATTTGAAAAAAAAAAGATGTCAAATCATGAAAAATGGATAAAATTAGATGTTAAAATACTCTCAGTCTTACTATTCACATTGAGGATTATGAAGGTCAACCTTATTCTCTACTACTTATGTTTTATTTTTATGCTTATAATGTAGGGATTTTAAAATGAAGATAGTTAATCAGGGAATAACTATATAAGGTTTATAATCTATCAACACTTAATATATAAATGAAGAAGCCACAATACTATAATTATTCATCAATTAATATTCCATAGAACATATGTTGATAAAGAGCATCATTGATAAATATGTAAATATTTAAAATATTTCAATCCACTTTAAGTGATAAAATTTTTATATTATATACATTGGACATATTGAAATATATCAAAAGAGGATATCCAACTCTATGAGGATTTTATGAAGTGTCTCCTTGAGGGGGAGAGGATAGAGGAATTCATAATAAGTTTCTATAATTTATTAAAATCATAAAAATTGAATTTTTTAGAAAGTAATTGAAAGTTTTTCTTTGAAAGGGTTTAATTTAATAATATCCCATCCTTGGTTAAAAATAAAATAAAAACATTATGGGGGTTTATTTTTATCATAGACATAAATGAGAAAGGATTATGGAGAATAAAGGATATTTTTATAAAGTTTAAAACTTGGTACTTTTTCAGTTGAATGTTTTCATCATGTGAGTTGAAGTTATTCTAGATATTTATCTTGAAATATTTAATGAGAATATCTATAATAATTGGATTAATCAATTATGTTACCATGAAATTTTATAGACAATATATGAGAAATATGTTATTTATTTCATTTCATTTGGTATCGTATTATTTTGAAAATGGAAAACTTTCTCGTCGAAATCAAACCCTGTTGAATTCAACAAAGAGAATAGACCACATAGATATTGAGTGGAATTGTTTACGGTACATTTATTTAGTGTGAATCAATGTCATAATTTTTCAACAATTTTTATTTCTTATCAATATGGGAGATAAAAAAAATTAATGTAAAGGTTGTTGAGTATTGGGGAGAGGATGATGGGAAAAATTTGGGAAATAATTTTTTTTACATTGATGTGTCATCTTTTTTATTATTGAAAATAAATAAAAATGTGTAGATTACTATTTTCACATTTTGTGTGTTGTATTTTTTGTTAAAAATGATAATGATTTTGGAGTGAAAATTATTTTTTGTGTCAATATAGAAGAATTAATGATTTGAATAATGAATGATGGAATCAAAATAATTAGAATAATCTGTGATTGTTTAGAAAAATAAGTAGTAACATAATGCTTCCATTTTTTATTATGTAATTAAATAATAGAAGGCAGATCCTTGATGTTTGTTTAAATATTCTTGTTATTTATCATATGAAAATTAAAAGACATTTCCTTCAGATTTTTTTATATCCATTTACAATAATGGGAAAAAGTTTGATGTATTTCAGTTCCATGGAGTATTTATAATTATAAATAATTCCTCTCTATAAATAGGGTATTTGGGAAGTTCTATACTTTTTGTTGAGAATAATAAATGAAACATAGATGAAGTTATAATAAATTGAGAATCGTGGATAAAAGGCTAGGAGTTTGGTTCATGAGTATTTTGGTCTTGGGGATTTAACTATATATTAAATTTGAAAATGAATGTTAAGAGGATTTAATCAAAAGTATATTCAACCAATGTATAGCTAGAAACATGGGTATCAAACCCATTTAATGGAGTTATTTCTATAATGTAATAACCCCAACCCTAGTAGCCCAAAGTTAGTGATTTATTTATTAAATTATTTATAAATTCCTTGAATTGAATCCCATATAGATAAAAAGTATATTGGTATTTTAAATCAAGATATATTCTTGAATTTCACATTATATAAGAAAACTTTAAATAAAAAATAGTATTTTATTTTAGAGCACAAATATTCCATTTATCATATCTATTCAAATCAATCATAATACATTTCTTGGAATCCTAGGGAATGGAAACATAAGGAAAGGGTGAGATTAGAAGATTATTAATGGTATGCATAAAATAGAAGATATCATGATTAAATAAAGAATAATCAATATTTCAAGGTAAATAATTGAATGAATATTCCATTTAAAGATAGACTATAAAAAAATATGGTAAGAATAAATGAAGATGAAATAATTCACATGAACTTAAAACATATCCATGGATATAAAAACTAATAAAATAATAAAATTGACATCAATAATTAATGTCATAAAGATAGAATTAACAATTCCAAACATCATAACCATACCATCAATGCATCTTTCCAATACATCATAAAAAATGGGTAAGGCCTTGGCCAAATACCCAAACTATTTTTTCTCATTAGACCCATCGATGCATCAAGGGGCTATAGTGGGACTTCTTCACCACTAAATATGTATAATGAATTCCTTATATGAAATCGAATAATTATAATTAATATAAACATTCATATATAAAAATTATCATATAAAATTCTAATATTTTACCCATTCAATAAACATAGTCATACACCATCCAGAGTAATATGGGGAATTTTACAAAAATAGTACATACCCAGTCATATTGATTATAAAGAATCCAAAGAAAAAATTAGGATGGAATCATTATAAAATATCCCCAACAGAAAATAAGTAAAATAAGGGTTGTTATTGTTGATGAATAGAAAAACTGTACAAATGTAATTAAATTTTTTTTCGGAAAAATACCATTTTCGATTTGAAAATAAAATTTAAAAAATATAAAATATTAAGGAAACATTTTATTTATAAAAAAACGAGTTAAACTTCTAATGTAGCCTTAAAATATTTTGTTTTTAGGATGGTAGGTAATTTCATACATTCTTTATAATTTTAAAAAATTCCATTGACACTGTTTTAATAAGGTTAAAAAGTGACAGATTTGGAAAAAGGAAAGAAGATCAATTTCAACCCATTTTGTAAAAATTCAATCATGGGTAAAAAATTATACAATAAATATTATTTATAGTGTTAAAAACTTGTTTAAATTTAATTTTAGAAAACATGGTATGGAATAAAAAGGTTTTTTGATCAAAGTTAGAATTAACATAATATTTTTTTGAAGTTTTTATCACAATTATCTTAAGTAAAAACGAGAGTAAAATGGTACAATCACTTTAAAGTAGAAATAATAAATAGATGAGAATAATATTGGTCAGTTTTGTTGTATAAAAATGGAATAATTTTCCCAAGGGAGGCTTAAACAAAAACAATCACCAATAATGATGAGAATGTGAAATAAACATTAACCACATTGGTATCTTTTATTTATAAGAACCCCGAAATAGATAACCATATATGGATATATATATATCCTATAATTTTCATTATAATAAAAAAAACATTAATGGGTTGTATATACCGCCCAAAAAAGAAACATGTTGTGTATATGGCATTTCTCCTATATAAATAAAAATGAGTTGAAAAATCCAATACCTCAAATATTGAATTTCTTAATACATGTTGAAACATACATTTTAATAAATATAGTGTTATTATTAATCAATTCCATAAATATAATCATCTGTTTCATAACATATATGATTTATTAATGAAATTTTTGTACCTATTTGTTAATAATGTGTTGTTAAAATCATGTTTTGGGTAACAACTTGTCATTTGTAATATCTGCTTTGATTGAGTATTTTTTATCCTTTCATTTTGATCACGGTTCCATAATCTCCAAAGTTTCATCCATTATATAAATATAATATATTGTCATTATATATGTTTTTATAATACTATATTAATGTTATAAATAGAAAAATGAGTTTCATGTTCCCTAGAGATGGTAGGGCGTACATACGCCAGAATGATGATTTCATATTTTTTATGAATGGAAAAAATAATGGTAAGTAAAAATTAATATTTTTAGAATAATTATTATATAATATATTTCATATATATTATTTAAATACATACTTATTATCATCCATGTGAACACAATATAAAAAATGAATCACGTCACTTTGTAGAGTTAGTAGTCCACCGTACGCATGAGTGACAATACTATTTTGCAACAGAATGCAGCGTAAGAAGATAGATGGTATATTATAATTACATAAATATATTAATTTCATAAATATCATATATAAACATTACAAACATCATTATAGTAATCTGGGGGAGACATTTATTGAAAATGAATTACATCAAATCATGAGGCAGTAGTCTGCCAAACACACCATCAATGGGTTCTTCCCATTTGATCGAATATGATATAGATATAAATGTTATTACATTAAAATAAAAACATATAAGTATATTGGAGTTAATTTTGTTTTTATTTACTCATATTTGGATAAGATTTCAAGGGTGTAATGGAAGACAAAAAATGAAGACACATGCTTAAAAACTATACATGTTCTTTGGAGAAACTCCACAAGTTTATACCTAAAGCCTTCTGAGAAATATTTTCATATATATAAAAGAATATAAATAATGTAAGGGAATTTATTAAATTTATTTTTTATGTATTTTATCAAAAAATGTTTTTTTTGGAAATGTGAATAGGATAAGGGAGGGGTTCCCTTTTATTAGTGGGAGAGATGACACACATGAAAATTTTGAAAAGAATAAATTATACCAAATTTTTTTAAAATAAAAAAGGTATAAAAATTGATCCTCCTAGATGTTATATTATATAAGTTCTGTGTATGGATATAAAGTTTCCATTAGAAAATTTTTAGGTCAACTGAACCCTTATATTCTAAGTTTATCCTCGGGTAATCCCACCATTACTATAACTCCAATAGTTAAAGTATTATTTTTTTAATATTAATTATAAGAATAAATTAATTAAACCTAATGTATAATTTTAATTATTTTTATTTGCAATATGAAATAAATTTTACCAATTTAATTGATACTAGTTGAATAATTTAATTTAAAATGAAACATGTAGTCATGATGAAAAATGATTTTCTAAATGAAATATTTTTCAAAGAATAAAAAGTTTTTATATAAATATTTAACTTATAATTTATTCAAACTCCCTATATTGAACTAATTATAATATAATTGAACTATTTTTTTATTTCAAAACAATTATAAAATAAATTGGAACTTTTAAATTATTTAAAGGAAAATGCATTTTTCAATAAAAATATGTTTTTTTCACTATTCATTGAAAAATATATTTTTAGATCATTGTAAAAAATTGTAATAGACCAATACTAGTGCACATGAAATTTTACTGAAGCCAGCATATAATGGTGAGGTAAGAAAAAGATAAATTAATCAATTCTTGAATACAACCAAAACAATACATACAACCAAAGTATAACATGGAATAAAATGATACAACCATATCCTTATGAACTATGAAAAATAGTTTAATCTAGAAACATATGAATCATAAAAGACTATAAAGTATCCCTATGGCCAACCACTTCCTCCAAACCATCTCGAACCGAAGGCTGGGACAATAATATGGTCTAGTTTGCTATAAGATACCCTTCCCTTTACCTGGATCCTAGAACACTATATATATAACATCCCAATGGAAATTGTAGGTGGTGAGTGAAAATACCAGAAGGATACCATCATAGAGTTTATAAAAGGTACAATTTCAAGAATGAAATAGTTCTAAAAAAAGATTTATGATGAAATTTCATAAATCCAAACCCATTTAAAAATCATTTTCCTTGGTTTTTTTATATAATCATTTCATATCATTAAATACAAGAGTATGATAGGTATAATAATAGAATAAAGTATGCATATCCATACAACATAAGTTATGAAAGTAAACACACATCCAAGGAATAATAAATCATGAAAAACAATCTAATACTATCCCATGTAAGAATCATGTGTAAAACTATACATGGTCAAATCCATAATGCAATTAAAAACCATAAATAAAAAATCACTCCATATTGGACCCTATAAAATGGTAATATATACTAGAAATAATATATCCTAAAAAATAAAAATGTTGGTACCAAAAAATATTGACCCCTAACACAATCCATCAATATCACATAGCAACATATAGTGGTCCCACACACACTGGGGACACCTATGTCCCTTTAAAGACGCACCCAAGGTTTCAAATTCTCCATGTTTGTCAAAACCATATAAAAACAATGCTCAAATGTTATAAAAAATATCAATGATAATACAATATTTTTTGGTGTTTCAAAACACATTTCAATTTAAAACCACCATTAATGAATTAAAATAAACACATAGTGGGGATAACAAGTTTTTAAAGAGAACCCCCTTTAGAACAATTAATCATTACATGAAATACCATGAAATCAATGATACCATAAATTCATTGAATAAACCAAATAAATATTATAATAAAAACAATAAATTCTTGTAATTAACCCTTTTTATAGAAACTACAACCTAAAAATAGAGGTATTCCATTTTTCTTCCAATAAAAGTGCCTATGGAAGAGTAGATCAGGTCCTCAAGATCCTAGATCCAAAAAATGTCAATCCTATGTTAAACCGCTTATATATGGTATAAAAATTGTATGTTATCCATAAAATGAGAGGAGAATAGATCTTGTGATGATCTACAAATAAGTTGATAAACCAGATGAAAAACAAAACATACCTTGATGCGATCCTTCAATAATGATGGAATTCCAAGTAGAATCCAAGGGGAGAGACCTTCAAAGTGCTGAGTAAAGTTTAGGAATTTCCAAGAATAGATTGGTTTTTTTATTGTTCTTTAGAATGACCAAGGGGAAAAGTGTAAAATCCAATTTTTAACAGTTTATAATGGTTTCTTACGGTTTCCTAGGCTAGCCTGCATGATTAGATAGACCATGTGACTTAACTATGCACCCCTACTATATATTTTGTGTCGTAGCATGGTTTTGGTGCCATTTTTTGTTAAAAAATGCTCCAAAAATTCAACCCCCACTATCTAAAGAGTACATGATTTTCACAGGGGTTCGTATGGTTTTGGAAAAGTGTTCTTAAAATGTGTCACACCCCTATTACACTGATTATTACCTTATCATAGTGATCCATAATCTAATATGGTAGATAAACAACATTGGTATCGAGATCAAGATAAATATCCACCCATAAAATCACATGGGAAAGAACCAATTAATACATCCTAAGCCTGTAAATAGGAAAACACACTAGGTCAATGTCAGATGAGATGTTAAGTCCAAAAGATATACGAATTTGTTTGTCACTCTATAATACCGATGGGGAAAAATAGTGGTGCCAGCTTACCCTGCTTACCCATGTGACGATTTTCTAAGTGAGGTGGAACTCTTATAAAAACAATATCACCAATTGAAACGTATTTTGGATGATGTAAATGGTTCATATAGGATTTTTTATAGACCTATTATGTGACCAAAGTCTTCTGGATCAACTTCACCTTTTCTGTCATCTTAAGAACAAGACACATCACAAAAAAAGACAGCTCTCTCAACTCTTCCCCACACATGGGATATCTACATAGAATAAAACGTAATTATTTAAGGGTAACTATCTTTATATAATCCTAATAATTATTATTATATGAACATTGGACTAAAGAAAAATTATTTTCCCAAGATCCCTGAAAATTATGCACACATGCCCAAAGTATATCCTCACAAACCTAGAAACCGATATATATTTTCCATCCATCTGAATATGAAAATCCATGCTAAAGACTATCTAGAAACCCATCTCCTCCATCAAACATATCCAAAACCTAGTGATCACATTGTCGATTGCTTCTAACAAGATGTTAATTTTTACTTGAATTTCTACAGTATAGTAGGGACCCTAGGTTGTCTCATGATAGAGAATTAGATCATTAATCTAAGAAGAAGGTTTTAATAATGAACATAATAGGGATATGATTTTTTTGGAAAACATGGGAGTTTGATGATTTAGGAATCCAAATGAAAATTGAAAGTGATAAAGCAAAGAAAAAACTAATATAATTAATTAATTGTAATCAACTCAGGGAATGCTCATGATAATCATCCTTCATTACATAAAGAGAGAGGGATTAGATCTTTTAATATAAGGGTTTAACACCTAGAACCGGAATTTATTTATTTTATACTAGGATACCTCCTAGGGTTTAGTTAGAAACACACAATTATTCACCAGATACAACTGATGATTGGGTTATTTGTGTTCAACTTCATAAAAGAAACTCACCAAGGGAACACACAAAGAACTCGATGCTCTATCCCAAATTGTATATTATTTATTATAATACCATGAAATCAATGTACATGTACTTAATAGTGTTTTTTATATTTAAATTTTACAATATGACCCACACAAATACCGAAGTTAAAAGGGGGAAGAGGAAATGGTGAATGGTGTGTGAACCATCACATGAAAGGGTACCCCCAAACATGATCATATGAGTTTTTAATGACATACCAATACATAACTAAATTAAATAAGAATAGAGTATGATTAAAAAATACACAAACCTATAATTTAAAAGAACATTAAAAAATTACAAAAACAAAGCATGGGATTTACATCACATCCCACCCGGGTGATGACAAGGAATTTAGAACTCCATGGAAGGATAAAAATAACATGATGATGAAAGAGCACATACCATGGCCTAAATAACATCATGGAATGACTAAATGATACATATGGGTCTCTAAAATGTTATAAACCTTCCTCTTAGTCAAACATGAAAATGTGATGCTAAAGGTGTCATTTTTTAGGCAAATCGAAAGGTGGTTTTGAGCCCCTAGATTTCCGGAAACTACTTGGATCATCATTTTCAAAAAAATGAAGTCTTATCTCTCTTTGGAGAAAACTAAGAAGTTTAGTCACCATATATTTACTAAATTCAAAGAATATTGGGAACCATTTAGACAAATAAATATTGAGATATTTGACAGAATATAGAACCCCACTTCAGACTCTGTGTAGATTCGATTACCTGGACAGATCAGTTTGGATGGGCCTGTTAGTGGAACAATTTGGATTCAGTTCCTTCATAAGAGTAGTATCCCACTATGTTTTTTATCATTCCAAAAAAATATCAACCCAATTGAATACACGAATTAGTAGCAGTGTGTCGTTGAGTCCACTAGTGTGCTTGGTCCTCCATAGTTTGGACCATTCCTCTTGAACATCATCATGGGATATCCAAATCATCTTAACATACAATGTAATTATTAAAAAAGTAACATTTCCCTATTAAAAATAGATCAATAAAAATTAATTGAATCAAACATGAATTGAATTTTTTTTATTTTTATAATTTTAAATACAAAACTTGTTTAACACAGTGGTTTAAGGGTGAAATAAATTAGTGAATCATGTTGCGATCACACCCCCAGACCTAATCAGTTTTAATCCTAGAAAAATTATTATATCATAACCAAGTATCATTCTTGAATAAAAGGTGATAAAACTTACAATATTCTTTTCAAATTAAATTCATCAGGTCTCATTTATGAAATCATGTTTTATCTCATTTTTATTCCCTCACATTCGAATTTGTTCCACCTAATTTGTTCACTCGTGAAACATGTCGCAACCTACATCACCAAAAATTATTACCTTTTTAACCATGGAACCTATGAAAGTGGAGTTATAATATTTTCCTAGAGTTCATGTGATATTAATAAATTTTTTCCAAGATTCTAGGTTCTTTACCTATAGAAACTAGTGTTCTACTAAAGAGGAATTCCAATGGGATGTTCTGAGTTTCAAGGGTTCAAAGGATTTAATGTATAAAAATTTGAGGTAGAAGAGGAGTGTTTAATCTCTTAAGTACAAAACATGTAAAAATTCAGCAAATGTTCACAATGAATGTACACACTCAACCCTACAAAATTGTATCACTTCCAACTCACTATCCCCATTTCCCATTTATGTGGGTCCCAACCACGTAATGAATAATAATGAGTAAACATTCTTGTTTCTCAATTTTTTTTCTTTTGTTTGGTTTTTCTTCAATGTATAAAACTATATTTTTTACAATTTTCAATGGAGATAAAGAAGGAATCATGTGTAAAAAATGATACAATATTTCTTGTGAACCCACTACCCAAAGTAAATGTAGTAACCCTTTCTATCAACACATAACAATGATTTTTTTCTAATAATTCCCATGGAAACACCATCTCCCCTCACACTACTTTAATGTAAAACAAGAATGTAATGAATAGATGGGAAGGTAAGAATAAACATTTTTTCAGTGTGGCTACCTAATAGGCATTTCATAGTCTCTAGGGATTTAGATGGGATAAATGTCAAAGAGGAAAAATAGATGTGAATTGTACAAAGGGATTTTCAAAGAATGATATCCTCTATTATGAATGTGGCACGGTTGAATCTTATGGCTTCAAATAGAATCAAGGTGACTTTTAGATACTCTACATGACCTAAGACTCCCAAGAATGTGTTTAAAATGAACAATATGTAATAAAGGGCTTATAATGTCTATCAGGTAAGGGATTAATATATTGGTCAATAATAATGAGGTGTGGGATTAAAAAATCTAGAAAACACCTAAGAATGATTTGAAAATTGAAATTCTATAAAAATATTCCATATCAATATTCATTTGAATGTTTCTTTCAAAAAACAATAGAATTTTCCAGAAAATAAACTCAAGAATGAAATATGATTTTGGATATTCTTTTTATGATCAATTTTTACATAAAAGCGCAAAATAAAATAAATAAACATGTTTTTGTTTTTTTATATAATAAATATATTTTTATATATATTTTTTTTCTAAATATGACATTTCACCCTCCCATACACCTAAAAATTTAATCATTCTCAATGAGATGCTTTGTAAAATACTCAAAGAAGTGTTTGATCCTTTACCCATTAATAGTAAACCTATATATACTATTCTAATAAAAAACATGTATAACACCAAATTGGTAAACATTTGTAATAGTATAAGGACAAATCCATCAGGAACAAAGCTTACCTAGGTGGAGCTTAAGCATGGAATTATACATGAGGTATTTTATGACAATATAAAACTTCCAATTATGAATCATCCCATCATGGGTTTCATTTTTTCTCTCTATATATTTGAGAATTCTCATATTCATCATGCCAAATTTCTTCCAACTCCTGAATCTACAATATCCTATGCTCACCTGAATCTAAATGATTTATATTACATTATTTAATAGCCCGATATACAAAGTTTTTTACCTCTATCGAGAGGTGAAAATCCATTACAAACTCAACACTGTATGGTGAAATTTTAATGGAGGTTTTAAAAGTTTTACAATACACCTAAAGTGCACCATCAGAGAACAAAATCCAATATTTCTTATTAGGTTGAACTATTTTTTCCAAGATTCTCTTAACATCCTGAGTTTAGATTTCTAGTTGTACATTAATTTGTGGTGATATGAATTGGGAAATTAATGAAAAAATCCATACATATGAAGAAAATTGTCCATGTTTCCATTGAAAAATGGGAACTCCAATCACTAATGATTAATCTTGAAAAACCAAAATTATTGATAATCAGGGACCTCACAAAATCAAAAACCACTTAAGAGTTATCGGTCCTTGTATACTTTTCTTCCAAACATTTAAACACATTTTCCACATCCAATTATATGAATATAATGAAAAATTACTTTGGAAAGGACCCCATGAAGTCAATTCCCCAAGCGTTGAACATCTCACAAAACAACTTGGATTTTCGGTGCATTTCATTCCTCGTGGAGATATTCCCAAAGAATTGAAATGAATTAAATGACATAAAAATAGATTGGAATATATATACAATGTCATATAATATATTCATGAGTTAAGAACCTTACAATAATTGCGTTTAGAGCCAAATTGGTCCCCACAAGTAAAATTGTGGAAGACATTCAAAACTGGGGTAACTCATGGGCATGGACACACCTATAAACAACTTGGTCACTGAAAATTACCTACAAGTAACAGACATCTAAAGTGATCCATAGTGAATAATTAATATTTCTATGTGATTATGAGGTTCTAAAATCATGGGTTACCCGAGATGATTATCGAAAATTCACAATTTCCATATACCAGGGGGTATGTTCCAAAACATCACAGCTGCTATCTTGAGGAAATAATTCTCCAATGGGGAGGGATGAGTAAAAATGGTTTTCTATTGGTGGGGAAATCCTAATAATGTGGTAATATAAAAAAAATTATATTTATTTCTTATCTCAAATATGGAGTTTTAACTCCTGTGGGTGGGGTATCCACTAAATGAGGTGGGGATTAGATTCAGGTTTATTAAGGAGAAATTAAAGTGAAACAAGATCCGAAAAAATAATGATATTTGACCCAATAAGATATGAATGTATTTTTTCAAAGGAAAATAAAATAGAAAGGATTTATCATTTAGTGGTTATGTAGTTTTACTGGGTAGGGTCAAGGGTATGTGAGGCATACACAATGACTTGAGTAGACTTATCACCCCTTTCTAATAACACTACACCAACTGAAAGGTTTGAAACATTACACATAAGTCTGAAGGTTAGATCTCACTGTGGTGTTTGGGTGAGACTCCTTTTTAGTGAACTAAATTAATCCTCACAATTTTTATTGAAAAAGATTCAGAATCCTTTTTAAATAATCGAGATAAGCGATGTGTGATTTTACTAAAGTCTATAATGAAACAGCAGTAAAAACCTACATGATTCATGAAAGATCACACCTCAAAGACACATTTCAGACAAAGATGTGATAAAATTAATTAAATTTTTTATTTATCCACTTTAATTTTCTTATTTTAAATAACATTACCATGAAATATTCCTTTCTCAATAATGAAATTATATTTATAATAATTTAATATGATATCTTTTTCAATGCAATGGTGGCAAAAAACCCTAGGTGTGTCAAAAATCCATCAAATGAAGATCCATAAACCATGATATCATCCATAAATAATTTCATAAAATTATCAAGGAACTAAAAATATTACTCAATATATATCACTAAAAAGTACTAGGAGCATTATATAGATCAAAAGACATCCTTCTGTAAGAAATTGTACTGAATTGACAGGTAACTTTTTTCTTTTCATGATCCTCTAGGACTATATGAATTTAGAGGAATGAATATTGAGACTTACCAGTCAGTGTTTCTAGAATTTGGCCAATTAAAGTTAATAGAAAGTGGTCTTTTCACATGTATTGATTGAGTCAATGATATTCAATATAGACTCGCCAACTGTTTTTCACACATGTTGAAAATAATTCATTCCTTTTATTTGACACTAATATTATTTTAGTTTTTTTTTTGCACAATTTTCACTGGTCTAATCTATTTACAATAAATAATGGGAAATGAATCCAGCATCAAATAATTTACAGACTTGTAATTTTATAACTTCAAGGAGAGTGGGATTCAACTAGTGTTGACCTAACCTTATGGGCATAGCCTCATCATGTAAAAGTGTACACTATATACAAACATATGGGCTAATCTCTAGAATATCATCCAATGTCCATATAATTGAATTTTTACACTCACTCAAAAAGGTTGAGAAGTTTTGATACCTACTGTAGAGAGAGATTAATTGAAATAATGATGGGAAATTGGTCAACACTCTCAAGAGAAGAATATTTTAAATTATATGGAAGTGGTTTTAGTACCATCTTTGGGGGTTTTTGGTTTGAGGAAGGTGATTTAGGGGGCGTGAGTTTTATGAAGCTATATACAATCTAGTGTTTATTATATGAGGAAATAGAATCAATGGAAATGAGATTTACATAATCATAAATGGTTATAGTTACATCATAATGAATACACTCACCAATTAAATCACAAAATCTATAATTTTCTAACCTCACAAAACACTAAAAACATGAATCAAAACTCAAATAATACAATGTTGAAGAAGAGGAAAATGAATCAAGGTATGTGTTGATGAGATAATTGTTTGTGTTTGTGAATCATTTTAGATCACTTCTATTGGACAGATAAGAAGAGTGGAGTTCTCTTCAATGATTTATTTCATATCCTCATGGAAGTTAAAACTAACCCGTTATCCAGCAAACTCTATTGAAATCATACCATTCTGAACATTTATTATCATCTTTACTCTTTTAAGTAATTGACTTAACAATATGAGAGGGGAATTTCCTTACGTTTGGGTACCTTCCATCTTCAGAATGTATAAGTAAGTGTAGAAGATTATATTCTTCACTCTTACGAGAATGTCCCCAATCACTCTTTATGGGAGTATTGTGCTCGAGTTGGAATGTTTAATGATGATTAATGTTGGTTTAATCTCACCAACTAGCAGAGAAGTATACAAATAGTAAGGCATTAAATTAATCAATGAAATCAAACCTATCATTCCATTAGAAAAGATGGTATACCCCATGGTGAAAGGTATCGTAAAAGTTCCAAGATCCTTTCATTTGGTTAGAATTTCTTGTTTTATTATTTCTAAGAAATTCTTTCCCACGTTGGATCACTCATTCCCCTTTAGTCACCATTTAGGGGTGCAATGATATTTCATAAATTTGCAATAGTGAGTGATTTATTTATCTGCATTATATAATGTAATATAAACTTGTACCTTTTCATATGTATCCATTATTTCATTATCAAATTCATTACTAAAACTTTTATTAGATTTAGATAGTATTTGGGGGAAAGGAATAAGAATGGATTGTTCAGGGGAATCCTTAATGATAATTTTTCTACCCTTTTTCTCTTGTTTGTCTTCACATGAAATATTTTGGGGTAGATAAAGAGTGCTTTCAAGAGGAGGACATACCTTTTGGGAAGAATCAGTGGAAGAAGAAACTTCTTTACCACTACGAAGTGTAATTTCACATACATTACCTTTTTCATTATCATTATCAACATGTTAGGATGGTAGTTTTTTATAACCTTGAATCTTAATCTCACCGATGGTGTTTCCCAATTATCCCACTTGAGTTCTTAGGTCTTGAATAGCTGATTGCATGGTCTATTGGAACTGGAGGTTCTGGGTCTCCATTTTCTTCACCATTTCCTCGATGTTTGGTTCATATTTTTGAGGAGGATTAGGATTGTTCTAATAAGTTGAAGGATAAGATGGTTTCATACCTTGGCCTTGTTCATACCAATTATACTTGGCGTGGCTTGAGTTTCCTCCTTGTCATTACTATGGTTTTGTGTTTTAGATAGGGTTTGGATTTAGCCTGAATGGTTTTTTCATGAAGTGAGGTTCTTTCTGAAAATAATTATCTAGTAATACTGCTACGAAAGACTCAGATGAATCCTAATGTTGCAGGCACTAGTCATAAAAATAAGTGTTATCATAAAACATACCAAAATATAATGGAACAGAAAGAGAGTGTGAATTTCCTTGTACATGAGCTAATTTTCCTTTGGGGGTATGCATACCATGAAGTTTATAATCTACCATTATTTCTAGGGATTAATGACATACCACATGAATTCCTAATGTTGGTACAATTTCTCATGTACCAAATTTTTGTATATTTTTAGTCATGTTGGATATTTAGCCACAATCAGTAGAAGGTGTTTTATCATCTAGAGAACCACTAGACGAAACATCTACCATATCTTGACCCATGGATAAAATTACCTCATAGATGTATTTAATTAGAAATTTTTCACTAATTTTGTGGTGTGGGAAACATGAGAATGTTATTTTGAATCTCTCCCAATATTCGGGAAGGTTTTCTCCTTATGATTTTCTAATTCCACATATTTCTATTCTAATTGATGCAGTTTTGGAGGAAGGGAAAATATTCTCTAGAATGAGTCATTTAATGTCATCATAGCCCCAAAATTGTGGTAGGTAGATAGTATATCCAATCTTTGGCTACATTATCCTGGGTGAATGGGGATCCCGTAAACTTTATGATATCCTCATAAACATTTTGGGGTTTCATGGTGGATCACAATACGTAAAACACCTTAAGATGTTCTTAAGGGTCCTCACTAGAAAGGCCATGAAATTTAGGAAGTCTGTGGATGAGGCCTGATCTATACTCAAAGTTGGATACTTCCTCAGGATATTGTATGTAAGGAGGTTGGTACTCCATATCTTGGATCATCAGTTCTTTTAAGGTTCGATTATTTTTAGCCATGATTTATGGGGTCTAATTTAGTCCAATTTTTGATTGTTTTGGGATCACATGAGGTTTCACAAGGTGTTACTCAATGTTACTTTTTTTCCTGCTCTAGTTGACTTGATTTTTCAGTGAAGTATCTTCTCAATTTCTCGGTAAAATTCAAAAAATATTTCTTTTTCTGATCGGGTCTTGAAAATAAGTTATGGTGTTTTTTTTGTTTTTTTCATTTTATGTATGAATACGGATAAAATAAAATCAATTAATAATTTTTAAAGGACAAAAGAAAAGATAATGGTATAATATATTATTATAGAGAGAGGAACAGAAAGAGAGAAGAGAAGAAACACAAAAAAAACAAAAGTAAAAATAAAAAAATACAAAATGTTGGGGGATATTGAAAGGAGTAATAAATAAAAAAGTAAAATAAAGAAATAAAAGGAAATAATGAAATAAAATGATATTGTATTCCTAGAAATGCTTCCTAAATTTGATTTTTCAGTCCAGATTTTCAAATTATATGTTTACTTTTACAATAATTTCTAAGGTATAGTAGAAAACCTAGTTCGTCCCTTAATGGAGCCTTATATAATTAATCCAAAAAATAAGGCTTTAATTATGAAAATAAATTGGGAATGAGTTTTTTAAAAAAAATTGGTTTGATGAATTATGAATCCAAATGAAATGGAAAGCGATAAATCAAATTAGAAATTAATAGAATTAATTAAGCATGATAAACTCGGGGAATCTAATGATGCTCCTCCTTCATTGTTTTGAGATATAGGGTTTAGATCTTTTAATACTTATTTTTAATGCCTATAACTATAATTTTATTTCATCTATACTAGGATAAATCCTAGGTTTCAGTAGGAAACACAAAATGATTCACCAGATATTATTGTTGAATGTGAAATTTGTGTTTGACTTTATAACCGAAGCTCACCAAGACAACACATGAAGAAATCAATGCATTATCCAGGTTAATATGTTGTTTATTTTTGATACCATGAAATAAATGTACATGGACATGAAAGTGTTTATGATATTTCAATTGACCAATATGAACCACAAAAACACTAGAATTAAAAGGGGGAAGAAGAAATAGTGAATAGTATGTGACGAATCACATGAAAGGGTACCCCCAAACATGATCATATGAGTTTGAAAATGACATACGAGAACATAAATCTATTAAATTATAAAAGATAATGATGAAACATAACATAAAATCCTAGAATTTAAAATACCATTCAGATATTACAAAAACAAATATAGGGATTTGCACCACATTCCTCCGGATGATCATAAGGCGTTTAACACTCCATGAGAGGAGAGAATGAAAATGTTGACGAAAGAGAAGATCCCATGGCCTTCAGAACTTCTGGGAATGAGTTGAGGACCCCTTTGGATCTCCAAAATTGAAGCATGTTTCTTCTTGGTCGAACATGGAAATGGGATACCTAAGGTATCATTTTTCATAAAAATTAAAGGTGGTATGGGGCCCCTAGATTTTGAGAAACCACTTGGACCCTGGTTTTTGAACTTCAGAATGTTTTATCTCGATTTAGAGAAAACTAAATTTTTTTATCCCTACCACAGGTATATCTTAACAAAAATTTGTAACCATTTGGAAAAATAAATCTAGCGATATTGATTGAATATAGAACACCACTTTTAACATTGGGAAGTTTCAATTCCCTGGACAGATCAGTTCAAATGGACCTCTTAGTGGATGAATTGGGCTTTATTTCCTTAAAAATAGTTTCATCCCACTATGTTTTAGATTAGAAAAATAATATCAACCCAATTGGATAAAATAATTGCTATAAGTTTGTAGTTGAGTCTACTGGTTTGCTTGGATCATGTGCAGTTTGGCCCATTCTTCTTGAACTTCATCATGGGCCCTCCAAATCATCTCCACCAATAATGTAATTATCAAAACCCATGACATTTTATTATTTAATAGTGATAAATAAAAAATATTTGATTCCAACAGGAAGTAAAATTTGTTATTATTTTTATAATTTTCAATTGAAAACAAGTCTAACAAAGTGGCGTAATGGTGAAAAAATATTAAACCATGATACAATCACCTAGATGTGAAACATGGGTCCCTATAAAATCAAGCACAGAGGTAACCCCATCATGTATCCAAATATCTTGGACATAAAATTCCATGATCTTTTCCACTTTCTTCATCTATTTATTGGAATGAAATTATTTAAGTTTTAAATTTTATCAATGATTACCCAAAATTAAATCTTCCCACTAGGATTCCAGGGATTTTCAATGAGTAATTCTATAGAAATAACATAACACTTTTATATAGAAATGGGTAATGCTTTAATTATACTAGAAGGTCTTTGGTGTTATGTTTTAATTCTATAACAAGTGAGACACCCTAAAACAAAATATGAAATTTACCACCTCATCACAGGACGCCAATACTAACATCTCATGTAATGATACAACTTAGAATCCTATGGGTGTACAGAAAAACACGACATGTGTCCACTATCCATAAAATCATACCTCATAGAAATCATAATAACTAACCAACTATAGAAAGAAATATCCAATGGGATACTAATGCCACTCACTTAATGCTTATAACCACAAACTATTTTACCTAAGAATTGAAACTCGATGTCTATTAGCTAATTGAAATGAACATGATCATCAAAAGGTGAGTCAGATTTCATTGAATCTACAAATACATGTCCACTAACTTCTTCCACTCCCTTGATCATCTCAACAAATAATACTATCAAAGAATACTCTCCAACACTTTCCTCCATGTCTTAATTCATTAATTTTTTATTTAACACATGGGCCACTACATTCCTTTTCCAAAGAGTGTATGTAATATCAAAATGAAATTTCTAATTATACTCCACCCAGTGTCTATATCTCAAGTTTAGAACCATGTAAGTAAAATATTTTTTTTCTTTTGATCATAATGCATTCTAAACCTCTCCCCAAAATGTTATTGACTTCATATTTTGAGTGAATTCATATGTGTTTCCAATGGAAGATCATGTTTAGGGTATTTTTCTCATTTGAGAATAACTAGAGTGAGCCATAGGATGTGAGCTATTTCCCCAGTATTAAGAAACATCTAAATCCTATAATAGAATAATTGTTGAAAACATCATTACCCTAACCTAGTTATGGAAGAATAATAACTGATTTTGATATCATTGTAAAATTCATATATGCAAAATATCTTTGAAATTTTTTTATTCTACTCAAAATTTACACCATTATTGCTTAAAGCTATCATTGAGGAAGAAATATTATATATATACAGAAAACCACTCTATAGTAACCATCCATATGCAATAAAATCCAGATCTTAGATATATTTATAGACTAATACCAAGATATTATAGCATGTATATTTTAAAGATCCTTTGAGACTCCCTTCCTATATATCACATTCCCCATAAATTTTACTTCTTGGATCCAAAACTCATATTTGGAAAGATTAACATATATATGATGTTCTTTCATAGTTCAAAGATTGATATCAAAATGTTCTATATACTCCTCCTTTTTCTTGGAGTTCACCAATATATCATCCATTAACACAATAATAAAATTGTCTACAAACTGATGAATGATTCATTTCAACAATTCCATAAATATCCCAGGATCATTGCTGAGACTGAAAGGCGTAACTGAAAATAGAAAATTACAATAACAACAACTAAACATTATCTTAGGTATATCACCTTATTTGAATCTCCAATAGTGGTACCCTGATCAAAATAAATCTTTGAAAACCAACATACCCCCTTAGCTGGTAGAAGATCATCAATTTTAGTAAAATGTTATTTTTTTCTTAATGGTCACCCATTTAAGTTTCGATAATCCATACAAAGTCTAACACTCTTGTTTGAATTCATAGAAAATAGGATAATAAAATCCCATAGTGACACGCTAGGATGAATAAATCCCCTATACTTTTGATACTCAAGTTGGAACATAACATTCATTAACTCAAAAAGTTACATTTGATAAGATGGAATAGAAGCAAGCATTGTACGAGGGATCGTGTGAATAGTAAAATCAACCTTTCTATGTGGCTGTAAACTAGAAAATTCAACCATAAATACTTCATGGTACATAAACACCACCATAGGTTGTAGAATAATCAATCAAGGTTCAATTTAATCAAGAAAAATATTTGATAACTAGAATGATATTAACCCATCATTGGAAAAAACAGTCCTCACCCTACCCGATTTAGAGTTCCACTCACCCTGAAAGACATGAGTGAACCCATCAGAAGACAAAAAATGAACCCAATGATGATAAAAATATATCTTGGCCTTAAAGATGATCCCCTAATCCATGCAGCATATTAATTTTAAGATTTCAATATTGAGAATTGAAATGTACCATATCACTTTATAGTTTCCTATCATCTCCCGAAACATGGGACACTGAAAAAAAATGTTTGAAAATCATTCCCAAATGCATGGAAGGATACAATAAGAATAGAATAAGCTTTAAATTTAATCCCAATAGATGAAAAAACATTTATGATACAAAATAATGAGTAGCAAATATATAAAATTAATCTAGAACCATATAAGAATAAATAGATACTATTCCTATAACAATAGTTTGAAAACATTAAATTCTTGTGGCACAAACTAAATAACATAAATTCATCCAATTTTAGACACATTAACATAACCATTGGCCTAAGGATTAGGCCGACCACACTTTGAAGCATCGGTACAAACTTTATAACCCTCATTAAGTTTTTATCATTCCCTACTGGCCTAGGATATCCTCTCAAAAACACAAATTAGGTTACCAAACTACCCACATTGATGATAACTCAAAGGATACACCACACAATTAGAATTCATATGAAAATTCCTTGAAAACATATAGTATAAAAACTTATATTTTATGGATAGGGTGCCTGATAATGGTATTTAATAAAAATTCCCACCCTTTCACTTCCTTTTATGTTCATTAGAAACACCCATCCTAACAGCTTCACCAACTGAAGCCCCACCCATTCTGGTCTTTCCATCTATGTTTTCCTCAACTAAATCATATTTTTAGAAATAATAATTGAAGTTTGAAGATACATGAGAATAAAAATTGATTTAATATCTACCCTCAATCCCAACTCAATAATACGAGCCTTTGGATACACATTGTAGACTAGTTCTGATGCCAGATGCACTAGCTCAGCAGAGCATGTGGAGAACTCCAGAATAGTATGCTCCCCATTCCCCAAGGTCAAAACATCTCAGGTATTTGCTACACTTAACTTCATATGTTATAAATTGTGATTTATTGTTTTTTTAAAATATGTCTAAGTAGGATTCTCATGTAACATGGCTTACATGATATAGTATAACCATTTATTTCTCGGTCCTTCAAGAATACACAAAGTGAAACCCACTTTAGAATCATTATGAGTCATCAAAAAGTTTAAGATCGTCTAAATTTTATGAAGGCACTCCACAAATTCATGGGGTCCCTTGTCACCAAGGAATAAGTATGGATTAAAATTAGTTAATTGAGACCCACGATCCCATGCACAACCCTAGTTCTTGACACCCACTTTTTAAGGGTCTAAATTGTAAAGATTTCATCTTTAACCAATGAAGGTTATTTTGGAGGATTATCCTACTGATTATATGTCGCAACTTACTCTCTTAGATTTGGAATATCTATTCTAAAAATAATTTTCTATTAATCACAATTTAATTGTCAATCAACTTTAGATCATATTCCAAAAACATAGGACAAACATCAAATAATCATATTTATGCTTACAAACATCATGAAATTAATGAAATTGTGAATTCTATTAATGAAAAAAATCATTAAGAAGGAAATTTCCCATTTAAATTAGCTTCCCATCAAATTCACTGAAATTTCCACAAACTCCATTCCTTAATCAAGGTAAAACATTTCCAACCACCATTAGTGACTCGAGTTTAAACACATAAGTGAGCTGGCCAGGAACTCTACTGCACTTACTACATGAATTATAAAGGGACTTACTTTTATATACCCATAACATAGAACCAAACTAAATAAGTCTTAACACACTTCTAGTTTAATACAAATTTAATACAAATTTTAAAAAAACCCAATTCAATAAGGAAATCAACTCATGTCATACCATCATGGAGAGGTATAACAAATATAAAAGAGTCATGACCTAAATATAACCCAAATGAGATATACAACTAGAGTAAAATGTGGAAGAAAAACATAAAACTAGATCTATAAAAACAAATAAAAATAAGAAAAACTAAAATATTATGAATCAAACAAGATGAGAAAGTCTCCATGTGACCAAATATCACTAAAAAAATCTTGAACTAAAGGTACAGGCAATCAGAGAAGCAAGCCTTCTACAGGATTTCCTTTCCCTTAACCTAGATTATACAATCTAGAACTACCCAAAGGTAAAAGTAAGGTGTGATAAAAATTCCTATTACTATACAACCCCAAATCCTATATAAGGTCTAATATCTAAAATTCAATTTCTCATGTTTTCAAAACAAAAAAAATTACAAACCATTTTAATAAATCCAAACACATTTATAAATCATTTTTCTTTAGATTTTTTGATAAAATCATTTCATATAATCAATTCTAGGAATATGAAAAGTAGAAGAGTTAACATAGGGATTCATATTTATAAAACATAAGTTAAGTAAGAAAACACACATCCATGACATAATCCATCATGAAAAACCATGTTAGAAAACCTCGGGTGAGAATCGTGTGAGCCACAATCCATGAAACAATCCCACTTACAATAAATAACCATAAATCAAAAAGAACTTTGTATCAGGCCCTAGAACATGGGAATAAGTACTAGGAATAATAAATCCTAAAGAAGGCATATTTTGGTACTAGCCAACATCATGACCTTCCATAGTTTATCGATATCACAATGCATCCCCTAGTGGATACCACATACACTAGGGTTACCTCTATCCCTATCTCGACACACCCAAGGTCTCTAATGTGTCATGTTTGTGAAAACCATATCATAACCATGCTCACAATTTTTAAAAACATTCTAGTTAATAAAATACAATTTTATTTTTTATAACCCAACTCCAAATGAAAAAAACCATTCAGGCATTTAATCAATCTTTTGGGGAGAAAACTCATGTTTAAATAAAATTCCCTATAAAAACATTTATTTTTCAAAGAAACACATGGAAACATCAAATAACTTCAATTAATTGAATTTGCAAAATTAAATTTAAAAGAAAAATAATTAATTCATATAATTAACCCATTGTGTAGAAACAATAACCTCTATTGAGGTAGAGAAATTCACATTTGATAATGGTGATTGAGGAAGAGTATATGGGGTTCTGATGATTATAGATACATAAGAAATAATATCAATCATCTGTAAATCCCCTTACATCTATAATAAACATCCCCTTTGGGTTCCATGATATGGAAGGAGAATATATGAAGTGATTATCTTTAAATAAGATGGGAAACCAGATCAGAAATGAAACATACCATTATAGGATTCATCAAGAATTAAAGAATTCAACATAGAATTAAAGGGGAGGGAACTCCATGACATTAGGGATGGTTTATGATGAAGAAAAAATTGATTAAGGGTTTATTAATATTTATAATAACTAGGTTAAAAGGTTAAAATACTATTTTTATTAGTTCGGAAGGGGGGTACACAGTTTCTTGGGGTAGGCCGTATTGTTTAAATTAACAAATGCCTTAACCGTAAACCCCCTACTATCCATTATAGTTGGGGGATGTCTTAGAAATGAGGTTAGTTTAATTGTGAACCATACATGAAAACCCTCTATCCAAATGGTGCGTTATTATCAATAGGGGTCACACGGTTTTGGAAAACCTTGCTCAAACTGTTTGACACTAGTGTAAAACCACCAGACCCCAAAATATTCCATAGGCATGGCACACATTTTGGCCATTCATTCCAAAGAAATAAAAAATTACTTTATAAAATCATATTGGAATGGAACATGATATTCACATGGGTATGATAATTTTGTACCTTTTTAACTCTTCCAAAATTCCCTTATTTTCAGCCTTTGAACACGAGTATCTTCCTAGACACAAAATAAGAAAAAACCAATACTCAATTAAGGTGTAACTATGATCCAAAGTGAATAAAAAACCCACTATCAAATAATATTGATATTATAATATTAAAAATGAATTTAATTTTATCAAATAATTTTCATAAAAGTGAAAAAAAAAATTAGCATAAGTATGAAAAACAAGATGAAACCACCTTTTAAAAAAGATAATGTTTTTCCTAAAAACAGTTCATTTTCGTTAAAAAAATTATTTTATTTCTAATCAATTGATTACTGTTGGGTCTTAAAAAATTCTCAAAGGGGAGGAAAATACTTATGAATATTTGAAAAAGTAATGAAAATGAATCGGGTGAATATTTGAAGAAGAGTGTCGAAGATGCCAATGAATTTGGTAAAGGAATTGTCGGACCATGACGTAGAGGTCCGTTGCAAACTGGCTCTTTGCATGGCTATCTGCAGCATCACAAAGGCACTCACGAACAGAATGGTTGGAAGGACGATGGAGATGAAACACTAGACCACCACGAATGCGGTCAGTTTCAGAATGGATATGGAGAAATTCTCCCTGTGTTCCATTTTCTATAGACTCGATTAGTTAGTGGATGTGTAATAGCCGATGGTGTCCCATAAATGATGTCATTCATTGGACCTAGGTGGTGATTTGTGCCTCCATGATCCATAAACCGATGGGCATCTGTTGAGAAAGTCGTGTATGGTTTGGGTGTTTCTTCCATGGGCTTCAGCAAAATATGTTGTGAGATCCACCGATCCAGCTCCTCCACCCCTCTATAAATATATTTTAAGATCGAAATAGTATATGTAGATTTACAAATACAAGACGGGTGAATTTTAAGATTCAAAGAATTATTCTTTAACCTTAAGTAAAACTATGTTTAACAAAGTTAAACAAGGTAAGTTCACAAATCCTAAAATAATTCTATGTGACAAACATGCCTAGGTTCTAGAAATATGATACCAGAAATAAAACTTATTAAAATATTACTTAGGAAACAATTATACCTTAAATTGTAAAGAATGTTACTAATCAAAGTAAATAAAAGAATAATAATTTATAAGAAAGTTATACTATATTCCTATATCAAAATACAGTGGCAATAAAAACATGAAACAAAATAAGTAACAAGTAGGAAATATTTCAACCCAAAGAGTAGGGTATCCAACAACCTTAGATAAAGGTCCCTTAATTTATAATTTCAATAAATTCTATTATACCCACACCAAGGTAATCCCTCGATAGGAATATCAAAATTGGTCTTGATATCATTGAAATCCCTCGATATTTAAGGTATTTGGAACCTCTATCTTCTTATCCCTGGAATCCTTCGAACATTAAGTTAGTCAACACCTCTATCTGCATAGCCTTGGAAGACCTCTATTGTACTCAATAACAATCGGAGTCTCAAGAATCAAGTTGAACATGGTGTTCACAATTCATGAAGCATGAGAGTGTCTCTCTCTAGAAATCACTTCACATCATGTAATCTCTAGATTGATGGGAAAATTTTTAACTCGTTCAAATAAGATCTAATTTATAGGAAAAACTCCAATAGTAAGCTCCCTCCTCCAACGGTCATATATTTTCTTGAATCTCATAGGGACATATACATGTGTCACTCAACAAATAGTTAGTTATAAACATATTTTATGAAATTGATTCATAATAATTACATGTGTAAGGAAAATGAAGTAGCTTAACCAAATATTAATGTTTAGAGTCTAAGGATAAAGATAATTTGGAGTCTAATCATATAACCAATCTGATTCTATATAACATGGATATTTTAGATTATATTTTTCAAATAATTTGGAATCTGGATTCTAAAGACTTCAGATTCTGAATTCTAATGAATTTAGACTCTTTCTTCTGAAAAATTTGGAGTCTGAATTCTGAGGAACTAGGAGTCTAAATTATAAGGAAATCAGAGTTAGATTTCTGAGGAATTCGTAACCCGAATTATGAGGAATTCAGAGTCAGAATTATGAGGAATTTAGAGTCATAATTCTAAGGAATTCAAAGTCAGAATTTTGAGGAATTCAGAATCGTAATTCTAGGTAATTTGGAGTTGGAATTCTAAGGAATTCAGAATCAGAATTCTATGGAATTTGGAATTTTAATTAAGATAATTCAGAGTCTGAATTTTAGAGAATTTAGATTCTGGATTTCAATGAATTTGGAGTCTTAATTTCAGAGAATTCAGAGTCTAAAATTTAGTGAATTCAGAGTCTGCATTTTAGAGAATTCAATGCCCAAATTTCAGAGAATTGTGAGTCCGAATTTCAAATAATTTGGAGCCTAAAAATAGAAAACTCTATATCCAAGGAATTATAAGATTTCTAGGTTTTAGATACAAATCTGAATTTTTGACTTATAAATAAAATGATTTTGTTTTAGAGATATTATAGAATTGGATAATGAAAACAAAGGTATGGATAAAATTTTCCTGAGAGAAGGGAAATTTTCCTTAAGGAAATAACCTGTAAGGAAATATTATTTGTCTGAAGATAAAGTGTTTACGGTTTCCAAAACATGCAGTAATGGAAAAGTCATAAAGAAACCTTATTGACTCAACATTATCCCCCTTTTTGGAAAGCACAAACAACCTTATGAAAAAATAATATATGGACTCATATTTTAATTTATAAAATTTAAATAAAACTTATCTCCCTTCACATATGAATCTTGATGAATATGACTAACTTCCCCTTAGGTTTTTAAATCCATAATGATCATATTCTTGACTTCCATAGAGAGATTTTACTTTTTATTTCATACAAAAGTATTCTTTAAGTAAGCTCCCCCTTAGATAAACTCCCCCTTACATAGGGCATTCTCTTCTTTATACTTAGTATTTTTTATCATTCCTTTCTCCCCCTTTGTGAATTTTAAAAAGGAATAGAGAGAATATAAGAAAGATGGTACAAAAAGATTAGTATTATACAACAAATCCAATTAAGAACAACTGGATTTTTACTAGGATTGAAAAAATTGGTACATGAAAAGAAATACAACCAAAGACTGGTGATGAAAGGAAAAATATCCATCCTTATTTTTTCCTCCAGTATGATCTTATTCATGATATTATTTAGCTTATTAAGATTCTAATGATCTTCTTCAAAGTTCTTGAGCAACAGTTCCTAATCCTGATTTGTTTTCTAAAGCCTCGATCTTTTCATCCTGAGACTTACGAATTTCTGCCTAAGACTTCTATAACTCCTCTAGTTGTATGAAATTTTCTTCGAACTCTATTCTGAGATTACATTACCTCTACAAATTTTGAGCAACTGAATTCAGTTTCTTATTCAGATCATTCTCTTCTTGCTTATGGGCTAGTTTTTTAAGGTTCAGCTACTCTGTAAAACTTGTTGTATGATTTTTTATCCTCTCATCTAAATTATCGAAGACATATTTCACTGAGTCTTGGAAGTCATCAAATATTCTCAAGTATTAAAGTGATCTTTTGTGCCACTTTTTGATTTCCTTAAAAGATATCTTATGAGCATCAAATCCAGTATAAAAGTATTTGAAATCAGCCTCAATCTTGATGAATTTTTCCATGAGCATGCTTACAGATTATATCTTCTGATTAAAGGAGTGTCCAATTAGCTAACACTTTGATTCAATACTCGTAAACAAGGGTATGGTGTCTACAAATTTCATTAAATACTACACAACAAAGTCCTAACCCATGGACGATGATTCAGAATCTATTTCCCTTGTAGGTGATGATTATTTTTCTATCTCAATAGCCTTTCTTTTGGATTATCCACAAACATCCTTCTTAGCTACCACATCTTTTTTAGGTGTATCAACTATCATCTATTTACCTTTATCAACTCTATAAATGGTCTCTGCATCAATTTGGGATTCATGTTCACTATTTGAGACTTGAAATATTTTATCTTCATCATCCTTTTCCTTCTCAGCATCTTCCTTAATATCATCAAGTTGAATGAAGTCACGATTGTTGGTTTCGTCATCTGAAGATTTATTAACCTCTTCCAAACCCTCATCTTGTTTTACTTATGAAGAGGTCTTCTATGATTCAGATTGAGAAGTCCGAATTGAAATCTTTTCATAAGGTATTTCATTCTAGTGATATTATTCAACTTACCTTATTATATCATCACCCTAATCTCCTTCTTCTTCTTCTTCTTCTACTTCCTCTTATAGAACTATTTCTTCCTACACTACAGGTTCCAGAATTATGACTTTATTTCCTAGAGTCTCTACTGGTACTGGTTCTTTGAGAAATAATATTGGTACCATAATTTATTCATATGCTGTCTCAATAGCCTTGAGAAGAGCTTGAAAAATATCAGTATCAGACATTTTCTTATTTTTCTTCTTCTCTTTTTCTTTCTTCTCTAGCTCTTCAGCTTTTTTAATCTTTAGAGCCTTTTCCTCAGTAAGATCTATGACAAAGTTAGGATATCCTTCCCTCTTATTCCTCTTATCTTCCCTCCACTTAGGAATAACTTTATCAGGGTATGTTTTTTTCTTCTTGGACTTTGGGGGTGGTGACTAGTTTCCGGAACTATAGCATTTTATATGACTTCTGGTTCCTTTTGCTTTCTCTTCTTCAGTGCTTTCTTGTAAGCCTCTAATACTTCCTCTTTCTTATCTAAGGCGTCAATATCACTTTATAATAAGTCATAAAATTATCTATATTTTCTATTGAAATCAACCATCATCATTCTCAAGGTGTCAACACTGAACAAAAAAATCTTGAAAGTTCTTGGCTTAGAGCTACATGGGATATTGAACGACTCTAGAAATATGATTATGATTTTGGATAGAATTGATAGATACATGCTGATTTGTGATTTGAGAGTTCCATTCTTTATATTAGTGATTTCTAGAAAGATGTACTTTACCAAATTTGTCTTCCTTATGTTCACTAGAAAATCCAGAACATAGGTGTCACTCTTCTTCAAGGAGTCTTTGTCTCCTTTTCTCGGAATTAGAAAACCTAGAACCCATAATTCTAGCATCCTAAAATTTATTGAGAGATGGTTGATCTTCATTGTTTTAACTCCTTTGTTTCCAAGTCACTCTACAGCTTTCTGCTTCTCAAATATTCCCAATACATCTGGCATTTTGTGGGTGTAGAAAATGGACTCCCCTCCATATGAAACTCCAATGATACTTTCTACCATGTTGAAGGAAAGGGAATAGGTTTTCCCATAACTCTTGAATGCAAACTTCCCTCTTACAAATTTATTAAAAAAATCTTATTATCTTGTAGAACTGAAAAAGTAACTGAGGATAAACTGGATCCTGAGATTTCAATTTGTCTCTGAAAAGATTATCGCATCCATTGATTTAGATATTTTTCATAATCATGGAATTATACATATTGAAAAATCTCAGATCAATTAAAAAAAATTGTATATTTTCAAATATGTTATTTCCTTGGCTGAAGACATTTTTTTCTAAGGAGAAGATTCCAAATACATCTCTAGTCTGATAAAAATCTGAAATAGGGGCTTTATATAACCCTTTATGTGATAGTTCATATTCCTGAATAGATCCAATAGTTGAAAATAGCATGATTTGATTTGACGGTTGAGTTGAAAGTTGAAGAAGGATTTTTTAGGTTCTCATCTTTTGAGGTTTTTAAGTTAAAAATTCGGATTTAAGGCAAATGAATCTGAAAAGTTTTCTTAAAACAAGACAAAAATACCAACAAGTAAAAAAATCAATTACTAAAACCTATGTAAGGAAACATACCTTCCATATTACTAGGAAAATGTTAGTAAAGAAAAATCTTCTTCTTGAGAAATTTTAGATTTCAATAAAATTTACGAAGAAAGGAAACTTTTTGGATTCCATAATTTTGCTAATGAAAGGAAATTTTTGAAAGTGAAAAAACATTTAAGTAAAGGAAAAAATATTGAGTTCTAGAATTTAGGTTCTAGAAAATTTTGATTAAAAATAATTTTGGTTACAAGAAAATGTACCCCCCCCCCTATGAAAAGGAGCTTCTTAATGTATGGAGATAAGTTTCAAAAAAAATATTGTATAGAAGATTACATTACAGTTATCATTAATAATGTTTTTTTAATGTATTCAAATCTATCGGAGGGTAAAACTTTGGTAAAAATATCAGAAAATTGATCTTGCGTTCTGATAAATTGGTGAATGATATCTCCTTTTAGTGTGTGATCCCTAAGAAATTGATTCTTAATATCAATGTGTTTTTCACAGGAGTGATGTGCATGGTTTTTTCTTAGGGAAATATAACTAGTGTTATCACAAAATATCCGTGTTTTGGAAACAATCAGGCTATATTCTGTGAGTGTGTGTAGAATCCACAACACTTGAGAACAATAACTTCTAGTTACTACATATTCAGCCTTAGTGGTGGAAGGTGATAATGATTATTTCTTCTTGCGTGATCAAGAAACCAATGAATATCTTAATAAATGACAATTTACAGATGTAATTTTCCATTCTATTATATATCCACCAAAATAAGCATCTTGAAAACGTTTTAAAAAAAATCATTTCCAGAATTATAGAAAATTCTTAAATCTATGGTTCCCTTTAAATTGTGAAAAATACTTTTCATTGCTTTTAAATGAAATTCCTTTGGATTGGATTGATATCTTTCACATAAGCATACTGAAAACATTAAGTCTAGATGACTACCTATCATGTATAGTAAACTTCCTATCATACCTCTAAATTATGTTTGATCTTACTGGTTTCCAAGCTTCTTCCAGATCAAGAGATTTTGAGGTACCAATTGGAGAACTTATTCTTTTAGTGTTGTCATGTCCATACTTTTTAAGAGGATCTTTAATATTCTTATGTTGTGATATATAAGTTCCTTCA
Organism: Viscum album; assembly: GCA_963277665.1. Classification (NCBI taxonomy): domain Eukaryota; kingdom Viridiplantae; phylum Streptophyta; class Magnoliopsida; order Santalales; family Viscaceae; genus Viscum; species Viscum album. The sequence goes on from OY728145.1 coordinate 13,708,582, forward strand.
GGTTTTTGAGAGATTTGAAAACCTAGGAAAAATATTAAATCACCCATCATACTCATTTCAAACTTATATTTCATTAGATTCGCCAAATAATTAGTTAAATATTTTTAAGTTGAACCAAATATAATGTCATCAAAATAAATTTGAACAATTGAAACATTTTTTCCTTATTTATAAGAATAGTTGGATTAGAAGTTCCCTTAAAACAAATTTGAAACAACAATCTTGTAATTCTATCATACCAATCACTAGGGTCTTGTTTAAGTCCATATAATTCTTTGGTATGTTTGAAATCATGTTCGATATGTTTTTTGTCTTCAAATTCGGGAGGTTGTTCAACATAAAATTCCTCTTGTACATAACCATTAAGGAAATCACACTTTACATCCATCTGAAAAAGTTTGAAATTAAAGAATGCTGAAAAGGAAAGTAAAATGAGAATAGATTCATATCCAGCTATATGAGCATAGATATGGAATCCGGCCATTTTTTGTACATAACTTTTCATTACATTTTATATTCAGGGGATCTTTAAAGTCTAGTGTCTTGGAAATCTAGAACATAATACATTAAAACAACATAAAACATTCTTCTAATACACATGTAAGGCTTCATCATAGGTTTATCCTAAGTAAAATTACTTAATCTCATAACTTAGAGACATACATCAAAGGAAAGGGTGAGTAGAAAGACCAGTAATTAAAACAAGTGAATCAGTTTACTTGTTAAATCAAAAAGAACTTGATAAAACAATAATGACATGAGCAATGAAAGTAGAAGAATTTCATAACAAAAAGAACTTTAACCATAACATGAATACGTGTCTACAACATTTAATTTATACATTCATGAACATATCACCAAGGTTCATCCCCAAGGTGTTATAAAAGCTTCCAAGGTTATTCACCAAGGTATCGTGAAACTTGTCATCTATAGAGACTAAATTCGTTACCCAATGCATTAGAGTGCTATGAGGGGACACTCTTAATATTTCTTTACATTCATGAGAGACAAATAGATCATAATCAAACATTTTATACATTACCCATAGAAAATAAAAGAAATGGGATTCGTTTCAAAATTGTGATGTGTTAAAAGTTCATAAAAATTAAGACCGATATGTCATTTATAACCCATGGAAAGGGAGTGAGGGTTATATGTATGTAAATTAAAGAATAAAAATATCATTTTTTTTATTTATGAACACCAACAGAAAAGAAATAGGTTTGGGAATTCACATAAATAAAACAAGAGAATTTCTTTAGATAAAGAGAGAGTAATTTTGAGATGAAAATTATGCAGCATAAAGACTACATAACATCCTTTTAGAAAAAACTAAAAAGAGAGATTACAAGGGTAACCCACTCAAAAATAAATAATAATACAGTATAAAGTCATAATTAAATGAAGATAAGAACATGGTGTGGATATTTTAATTTCATACCACATGAAAAGGAAACATGAAAGGAAAGAGAAGATGGAATTTCTTTTACAAAAAAATTGGCAGCCTAACGGCATCACTTAAAAATTCAGAAAATTGATTGATGAGATCTGAAAGGGTCTCTCATAATTTGGAAATGAAATAGACAGTAGTAAATATATTGAATAACAGGCCCCCACATAAAAAAATGGAACTTTAAGACATAACATAAAGGAACTCATGACTTAAAAGAGGAGGGTGAAAGGTTCCCATACCTGGAAGAGTAACTTTAAAATCTTGAAGGTTCGGGCCCTTGGGAGGCTTGAGGGAACCTTGGGTGGAATAATTGGGAGGTAGAAATACTAGATCGATTTTGAGAAGGATTTTTGAATGAAATGAATGAGGTAATGTCATGGTATTTACAGCAAAAGTGAGGGGCAATTTAATTAACTTCTAAGGGACACCTCATCGGTAGTATTTGCAAAACCATGGGCTTTTCCATAGTATTGGCCACTTGGAAAACCTCATAACATATATTACTATTCAAAAGTATACCAGAAATAATAAATCATTATTACATCATTAATGATGTCATTAAACAACCAAAACTCAAAACAGTATTTTTACTATTCATCAAAAATTCAACTGTTGTAGAAAAATCCCAAAAATTTACCCTAACATAATATCGATGCACTGAATTCCAAAATTAACTCATTTTTAGGAAAATAATTTTCCAAATATTTTTAATCTAATTTTTAAATAAAATTATTATTTATTCCAAATAAACAACATTAAATCTATAACTCTTTTTGTAACACCTTAAAAAATAATCAAGGTCTAATAAAATTATCGTATAACCATAAGAAAATAAATTAATAATGTAAAATTTAATTTTATGAAAATACATTTCCATTTTAAATTGTTAAATTAATTATAAAATTTTAAATAAAATATTTATGACATAAAAAAATACCAAAACTTATACTATGATTGTCTTTTCACTTTTAAGAAGTCTAAAATTTATTTATACATTCATGGGTGAAGTTTCTTTTTTTGTCGATTTACTATTAATTACTATTCATTATTGTTCATAAGGGTATGTAACTATTCATACTTTATTATTCACTAAAAATTAAGTCGATCTTATTATACTCTAAATTTCGTACTGAACACAGCTGTAGAAGGCCATTTTTTGAAAATCAATTAACATTATTAATTATTTAAAGAATCCCTAGAATATTTTAAAATACCCCTTTTTCCAAAATTCATCTATAGTATAGAACTTATAAAAATTCATTCTATATTTATCCAGATATTTTAAATTCACAAATTTTACCATAATAAGAAGTAAAAATGATATTTATACAAAAGGTTTACAGAAAGTAACTAAGGCTGTGTTACATAGCCCCTTAGAACACCTGCATAGGACCTAAGTGTAAGGTGAGATATGGTGATAGAATCTTGGGGTGGATCAAGAAACATTTCCCGAGTGGTGATTTATATCATCTTGAACGTCTCCCTTAGGTGATTACGTTCAAACTTCACGTGTTGAAGTTCAGCTTGGGTATGGTCCAGAGCAAGGCCTGGTGATGCTACCTCCTTCCCAAGCTCTGAAATATGGGCTTCATATGGCCCAAGTCTACTGGATAATTTCATCGACTCTTCTTTCTGTATTAATTAACTAAGATCATTTGAATTTATAAATAATAATTGTAATGTTAAGAGTTTTGTTTACAATGTTCATATTGACCAATGATCACATAATAGTCGAAACCCAACAGTCTTATTTAATTATACTCACTTCATTAATTAAATAATATAGTTTTGTCAAGTACAAAATAAAATAACACAAAAAATTAGAAAACAAATATTATTCAAAAGCTCGGGTCATTACATTCTTCCCCCCTTAAGAAATTTCATCCCTAAAATTTTAACTCATACCCTTAGAAAAGAAAAGGTGTGGTTACGTCACCCTCATAGACTCCTCTAGTTCTCACACGGCTTCTTCACATTTGGGTTTCCTCCACAACACTCTAACAAGGTGGGCAGTCTTGTTGCGTAGAACCTTGTCTCTACAATCAAAGATCTACACCGGCTGTTTCTCATAAGATAGGTCATGTTCCAGTTTTACCACCTCTAGATTTAGTATATGTGAAGGTTTATGTATGTAGTTCCTCAAGAGGTGTATGTGGAATAAATCATGAGCTTGTGCTAGATTTGGAGGAAGTTACAAGACGATTGGCCTCTACTCCTACGCGATCAAGGATTTCATAGGGGCCAATGTACCTAGGGATAAGCTTCCCTTTCTTCCCAAACCTCATGACACTCTTCCAAGGTGAAATATGAAGAAAGAACTTGTCACCAATATCAATCTCCAAGTCCCTACTATAGTTTTCATAATAGCTCTTTCGCCGACTTTGAGCAGCCTTAATGTGTTGTTGGATGGCATGGACTTTTTCTATCATATCTTGCACAAGATCAGGCCCAAGAATCTTTCTCTCACTAGATTCATCCTATCAAGAAGGAGTTCTACATTGCTTCCCATATATATCTTCATAGGGTTCCATCTGAATGCTCGAGTGGAAGCTATTGTTGTAAGAGAACTCAACTAAAGGGATATGTTGATCCCATCCACATTTATATTCCATTGAGTATGTTCTCAGCATATCCAATAGTATTTGAATAGTCCTTTTTTATTGGCCATCAGTTTTGGGGTGATAGGCCATACTAAAATTCAATTCAGTGCTCAGAGCATGTTGAAGACTTCTCCAGAATTTTGATGTAAACCTTGGATCACGATCAGATACGATAGAAAGTGGAACTCCATGTAGCCTTACCACTTCCTTCATATAAATCCTGGAAATTTGATCAAGAGGGAAATCTTCCCGAATGGAGATAAAATTGGAAGTCTTGGTGGGACGGTCCACAATAACCAATATCGCATTGTTTCTTGGGGATGTTCTCAAGAGACCAGTGATGAAGTCCGTAGTGATATTGTCCCACTTCCATGCTAGTATGGGTAGTGTTTTCAATACCCATTTAAGAAGTTTTCACTTTGCCTTCACTTATTGACATACCATGCACCTTGAAGTGTAGTAAGCAGTCTCTATTTTCATATTATCCCACCAATACTGATCATGAAGGTCCCTATACATTTTTGTACTTCCAGGATGTATAGGGAAATTAGAGCTATGAGCTTCAACCATCAGATCCTTCTTTATTTCCAGAATAGATGGAACACATAGCCTTGTATGAAATTTCAGTACACTTTCTTGATCAATATTTAACCCAGGAAACTTTCCATCCTTCACAGCCTCAAACTTCTTCTATAACAAAGGATCTTCTTTCTGATCTTTCTTGATCTTCTCTAGTAATGACGATTGAGAAATCATTTTGCAGTAGGTTTGATTATGTCCCTTCCCTTATAATTCCCATGTCGAGCTTTACTAGGTCATTTATCAAAGGATCTCTTTGAATCCTCACCATGGAAAGAACTATTGGGTCTTTCCTTCTTAATGCACCAGCGGCTTTGTTTTCTCTTCCGGGATGATAATGAATTGAACAATCATAGTCTTTGTGAATTCCAACCATCTCCTCTGTCTCATGTTCAATTCCTTTTGAGTGAAAATATACTTTTAACATTCATGGTCTGTGTATATATAACATTTATTCCCATAAAGATGGCGCTTCCATATCTTCAGAGAAAAAATGACCGCATCCAACTCCAGATCATGTGTGGGATAGTTCTGCTCATGAGTCTTCAAAGGCTGAGATGCATAAGCAATGACCTTTTCATTTTTCATGAGGAAACACCCAAGAACATTCAGAGATGCATCACTAAAAATAATGAATCCTTCTCCACTTGAGGGAAGAGTTAAAATGGGTACAACAACCAATATCTTCTTCAGCTCTTAGAAACTTTCCTCACACTCCTTTGTCCAGATGAACTTGACCCCTTTTCAAGTTAACCTGGTTAATGGATTATAAAGTCATGAAAAGTTTTTCAAAAACCACCGATAATATCCCTCTAATCCAAGGAAACTACGAATCTCAGTTATTTTTTTAGGCCGAGGCCACTTCTCTACAACTTTTGTCTTTGCAGGGTCAACTGTGATTCCTTCATTGGTAACAATGTTCCCCAAGAAAGAAACTTGTTGCAACTAGAATTCACATTTTCTAAACATCCAAAAAAGCCTTTCCATCCATATAGTTTTCAAAATAATCCTTAGATGATCCTCAAGATCCTCGCAAATTTTGTAATAGATCAGAATATCATCAATAAAAACTACAAAAAAGTTATCAAGGTAGTCCTTAAAGACTCTATTCATCAAATCCCTAAAAATAGCAGGTGCATTAGTCAGTCTGAAGGGCATAACAACAAAATCATAATGCTCATATCTTGATCAGAAGGTGATTTTTGGGATATCTTCTTTCTTCACCCTCAATTGATGATAACTAGAACGAAGATCAATCTTAGAGAAGAATTGAGCACCACAAAGTTGGCCAAATAAGTCACCAATTCTTGGAAGAGGGTATTTTCTCTTTACTATGATCTCGTTCAATTCTCTATAATCAATGTATAGTTGCATCGATCCATCCTCTTTATTCACAAAGAGAACATGTGGTCCTTGAGGAGACACACTTGGTCGGATAAAACCCTTCTCCAAAAGATCTTGGAGTTGATTCTTTAATTCCTATAGCTCCACATATTCCATTCTATAAGGGATCTTTTATATTGAATGAGATCCAGGTATGAGTTCAATGGAGAAATCTACCTATCTTTCTAGGGGAGGTCCTGGAAATTCCTCGGGATATATGTCAACTTATTCATAGAAGATGGGGAAATTTTCTATCCTCAAACTCTCATTTACTTCTTCTTCTTCACCTATCAACTCCATAAATAAGGATATAGGAGGATCTTCTAGACAAATATCTTGTTGAGACATCTCTCCATGGAAGATAACTATAGGTTCTCCATTCAAGACTACTAATTTTTCCTTGCTTCTGCATTTGATATTAGCATTGTACTTAGAGAGCCTGTCCATCCCTAGTATAATGTCAAATTATAGCATGGGAATGACTACTAGATTTGTGATAAGATTGTGCTCACAAAAGTAAATACATGAGTTTATAAACACTGAAGATGCTTGGATAATCCCACCAGGAGTATTGACTGATAACTCTACTTTTAGAAAATTGGAGGTTGATTCTAAATTCTTTGCAAACTTGGAGGAAATAACGGAATTTGTATAACTAGAATCAAACAAATTACTTTATATCTTTAATAGAACAACAAGATTACTAGCCAACACATCATTCAGAGTTTCAACTTCAGCTGTCGTGATATCAAAAGTATGACCTTTCTCCCTTGGCCTTTGTTGAGGATGATGGTGGTTGCCCTACACTACCCTCGGATTTGGACAATGAATGGAAAAGTTCCCAAGTTGTCCACACATAAATCACTAGAAATTAGGAAGTTCATGCACCATCTTCCCCTTTCCGTTAGTGTTTGTAAGTTGAGGTTTCACCTCACTACGACAATTCCTCTCAATATGGCCTTCACTTCCACACTTGTAGCATTTATCTCTCCTGAGCCGGCAGTTCCCCGAATTCTTCTTCCCACATTTATTACACATGGTATGTTTCCATTGCGTTCCTCCTCTTCCCTGATCAAAGGTCCTCCCTAATCTGGGCTCCATCTATCTCTTCCTTTCATTAGATTTATGAGACCACTATGTCCCACCAAACTCCAACTCGACTGTCATCGCACTCTGCATGATCTCCTCATAGTTATTATAGTCTAGGTTAGATAGATTATTTTGTAGATGAGGTCTTATCCCACTGAAGAATCTATCAACCTTACTATTTGGATCCATGACAAAGCGAGAGGTGTAACATGAAAGCCTTGTGAAGTTCATCTCATAGCTTCCAACAGATTCATTCTCCTTCTACTTCAGCTCAAGAAACTCCTTCTCCGTTCTTGTTCTCATAGAACGAGGGAAATAATTTCTAAATAAGATCCCTCTTAACTCTTCCCACTCCATAGCTTCAAACTCTACTCTTTTTCTAGTGTTTTTAATCAGTTCCCCACCACTATCGGCTTCTCCTTCTAATCGATGGACAGCCAGGATGACCTTTTCTTTCTCTGAATAGTAGATCACATAAAAGATCTTCTCAATAGAACTGATGCATTGCTCAGAAATCAGTGGGTCAGTTGATCAACTAAAGGTTGGTGTTCATTGAAGCATAAAGGATTCAATATAAAGTTGTTCCCTTCATATTGAGATTGGTCACTCAGCTTGATTCAAGTTATTTCCCATAATTTGAGTCAGTTGGTTCATCATTCGCATGAAATTTTCTATTCCAGGTACCATCGGAGGGCCATCAGAGCATGGTCCATTGTAGTCACCATTTTCATGGTTCCTCCTATTTCCCACCATTTTCTAAAATAATAAAACCTTAGTAAGAAACTTATTTTATTTATGAATCTTTTAACTATAAAGGATTTTATGTCTTAAAACTTCTTAGGCAATTACATTTCTCTATAAATCCTTCATAATGATTCATGAAAAACTTAAGATTAACCAAACATATCCCGTGGAAGTGTATTAACGAAGAGTGTAGCAAGGCCTGTCGTCATGTACCAGGATACCCCAGGTCATGCCCGAAACTCCTTGTCAGAGTTTTCACTCCTAAGTACATCTGTGTCAGAGCTGCCTCTACCTGCTCGTATCCATAAATGGATGTATTTTCTTGATAAACCACTTTCTCAATACTCAGCAAAATACCAAGAAGTATAAATATATTTAAACTTTTCTATAGATTTATTCTTAAAGTTTTCAAAGCCTAATTTTCATAAATAACTAAACCTCCCTCTGATACCAACTATGGAATCCTGCCTTTTTATTACATAACTTTTCATTACATTTTACATATTGAGGATCTTTAAAGTCTAGTCTCTTGGATTTCAGGAACTTAATACATGAAAACAACATAAAACATTCTTATAATACACTGGTAAGGCTTTATCGTAGGTTCATCCTATGTACAATTACTACATCTCATAACCAGGAGACATACATTAAAGAAAAGGGTTAGCAGAAGGCCCAGTAAGGAAAACAAGGGAATCAGTTTACATGTGAAATCAATAAGAACAAGATAAAAAACAAGAAGACATGAAAAATGGAAGTATAGTCATTTAATAATAAAAATAACATGAACCATAACATGAATATGTCTCTAAAACATTTATTTTAGACATTCATGAACATATCACCAAGGTTCATCTCCAATGTGTCGTGAAACTTACCAAGGTTATTCACCAAGTTATCATGAAACTTGTCATCTCTAGAGATTAAATTCTTTACGCAATGCATTGGAGTGATATTAGGATGCACCATTAATATGTCTTTACATTCATGTGATCTACATAGATAATAATCATAAATTTCATAAATAACCCATAGAGAACAAAAGAATGGGTTTCCTTTCAAAATTGTGACGTTTTTAAAAGTTCTTAAAAAATAAGATCATTATGTCATTTATAACCCATGGAAAGGGAGTGATGGTTATATGTATACCAATTCCAAAATCAAATATATAATTTTTTTTATTTATGAACACCCAATGAAAATAAATAGGTATGGGTATTAATATAAATAAAGAAGATAATTTCTTGAGAGAAAGAGAGAGGAATTTTGAGATGAAAATTCTGCAGCATAACAGCTACATAACATCCTTTTAGAAAACATTAAAAAGAGAGGGTATAAGGGTAACCCACTAATAAATTACTCATAATACAGTATAAATACAGAATAAAATGACAATAAGAAAATGGTATGGATATTTTAATGCCATACCACATGAAAGAGAAACTTGAAAGGAAAGAGGAGATGTGATTTCTTTTACAAACAATTCGGTAGCCTAACAGTGTCACTTAAAAAATCATAAAATCAATTGATGAGAGAAAAAAGGGTCTCTCATCATTTGGAAATGAAATGTACAGTTGTAAATATATAGAATAAAAATCCCCCACATAATAAAATGGAACTATAAGACATAACATAAAGGAAGCCATGGCTTAAAAGAGGAGGGTGAAAGGTTCCCATACCTTGAAGATTAACTTCAAAAGCTCAATGGTCAGGACATTGGGAGGATTGAGGAAACCATGGGAGGACCCTTTGGTAGGTATAAAGACCATAGTTTCGTTGAGGAGGATTTTGGAATGAAATGAATGAGGGAATAGCTTGGTATTTATACCAAAAGTGAGGGAATATTTATTTAATTTCCAAGGGACACCTCATCGGGGGTATTTGCAAAACCATGGGCTTTCCCATGGTATTTTCACATGATATTGGCCACTTGGGACACCTCATATCATATGTTACTATTAAAAAGTCATCCATTATGATTACATCATTAATGATTTCATTAAACACCGAAAACACAAAATGGGATTTTTACTATTCACTGAAAATTCAAATGTTTGAGAATAATCCCAAAAATTTACCCTAAACTAATATCAATGCTCTGAATTCAAAAATGAACTCAATTTTAAGAAAATAATTTTATTAATATTTTTAATTTAATTTTTAAGTAAAATCATTATTTATTCCAAATAAACAACTTTAAATCTATGATTCGTTTTGTAACACCTTAAAAAATAATCAAGGTGACATAAAATTATCTTATACTCATAATACAATAAAGTAACAATATATGATTACATTTTATGAAAATAAATTTCCATTTTAAATTATTAAATTAATTATAAAATTGTAAATAAAATATTTTTGACATACAAAATATCATAACTTATACTATGATCGGTTTTTCACTTTTAAGATGTCTAAAATGTATTTATACATTCATGGGTGATGTTTCTATTTTTTTGGTGATTTAATATTCATTACTATCCATTACTATTCATACGGGAATGTTACTATTCATACTTTACTATTCACTAAAAATTAATTTGATCTTATTAGACTCTAAATTTCTTACTGAACACAACTGTAGACGACCATTTTTTGAAAATCAATTCATGTTATTAATTATTTAATGAATACCAAAAATATTTTAAAATAACCTTTTTCCAAAATTCATCAAAAATATAGAACTTCTATAAATTCATCCTACATTTATCCGGACATTTGAAATTCAAAACTTTTACCAAAATAAGAAGTAAAAATTTTATTAATACAAAAGGATTATAGAAATTAACTAAGGATTTGTTACATATCCCCTTATAACACCTACATATGACCTTAGTGTAAGGTGTTCTATGGTGATAGAATCTTGGGGTGGCTCGGACAACATTCCCCGAGTGGTGATTTCTATCAGCTTGAACTTCTCCCTCAGGCGATTCTATTCAAGCTTCACATTTTGAAGTTCGGCTTGGGTTTAGTCCAGAACAAAGCCCAGTGATGCTACCTCATTCTCATACTCTAATAGATGGGCTTCATATGGCCCGATTCTACTGGATGATGTCATCGACTCTTCTTTCTGTATTAATTAACCAAGATCATTTGAATTTATAAACAATAATTGTAATATTAAGAGTTTAGTTTACAAAGGTCATAGTGACCAACGATTATATAATAGTCGAACCCCAACAGTCTCATTTAATTATACTCACTTCATTAATTAAAGAATATAGTTTTGTTGAGTAAAAAATAAAATAACACAAAAAATTAGGAAACAAAGGTTATTAAAAATTTCAGGTTGTTATAATAGGTTTTTTTGTAGTCTATTCCTTTTGGTTGATTATAGCCTTTAGAAACTAACCTAGATTTATTTATTAGTATGATTCCATTTTTATCACACTTATTTCAGATGAACCATTTTACTCCAATTAGATAATTTTCTTTCGGTCCTTCAACTATGGTCCATAATTTATTCCTTTTGAATTCATTTCTCTCATCTTGTATGGATTTAATCCAATTATCCTCACTTAAATCTTCATCAATACTTTTTGGTTCTAATTGGAAAATAAATGCAATATGTTCTACTTCATTTCTTAAGGAACTTCTATTCCTTACAGGTTGATTTACATCACCAATGAAACTATCACTGACATAATTCTTAAGAAACAACTTAATTGTGTTTTGTTAAACGTGTTCATCCACATATGGTAGGAAATATTCTGGGGTAAATTCTTCTGAAATATTTTCATAAGAATTTTCCTTATTAAAAGAATATTATATAAAAGGTTGACAATCAGTTTTTGAAAACACATCAAAGGATGTAGGTTGGGGTTGTGAAAAAAAAGTATTTGTTTCATAAAATTTATCATGCATTGTTTCTTCAACAGTAAAATTATTTTTACTAAAAACCCTATAAGCCTAGTGGAGTATCATTAGAAAATTATTTCATCAAATTTGTGTGAAAATTTATGTAAGTTATATTTAGTATTCCAGATGAGTACTTTTCAACAAAATACATTGAAGTAAAAAGTCTAGGTTTCCTACTAGTCCACAATTTATAATGTTTTTTGTTAAGAAAATTTTTGATTAAAACTAGATTTATAGTATAAAAAGCAGTACTAACAGTTTTAGCCCAAAAGTGTTTAGCTATAGAATATTCACTCAACATGGTTCTAGTTATCTCTTGAATAATTTGATTTCTTCTTTCAACAACATCATTTTTTTAGGAATTCTTAGAGCTGAGAAGTTATGAGTAATTTCTTTCTTACTTCAAAAAAGTTTCAAAATATGAATTTGGTAATTCTCCTCCATGATCACTATGAATAGTTATCAAAGGGTGTTTTTTTCAATTTTAACTTGGGAACTAAAAGTTTTGAAATATGAAAAATCTTCATATTTCTTTCCTAGAAAATAGACCCATGTAAATCTAGCATAATCATCAACAAAGAAAAATACATAATATTTTCCTCTAATACATCCAATTTTTGTTGGACCAAAAAGTTCCATATGCACTAACTATAATTCATCATAATTTGAGAAAACATCGATTGATTTAAAACTTGATTTATGTTGCTTTCCATATTGACAAGGGAAAAAAACTTTTGATTAATCAAATCAATGCTCCGATATATCCTTAACAAGTCTTTTCTTTGAGAGTTTGCATAGGTTCCTAAGATTACAATGTCCTAAACTTATATGAAATAACCAAAATTGATCTTCCATTACACTAATAAAAGGTATATATTAGCTCTTATGGTCTTCTATGTTTAGTCTGAATACATTCTCTTACATATGGGTAGAAATAATAAACTCTTAATTGGAATTGTGTACTAAGAATTTATCATTCCTAAATTTCACAAGGTAACCTTCATCACCTAATTGAATTGTGCTAATGAGGTTGTACTTAAGACCTTTAACAAAGAAAACATTTTAAATCATGGTTTTTATAAGAAAAACAATGTTACATATACTAATAATTTCTCCCTAAGCATTATCTCAAAAAGTTATTTTTCCTCCTTTGGTCTTGATAATCTTTTCAATGATTGTTTTTTACCAGTCATATGCTGGGAACATCCAATATACATGTACCATATATTATTTTTGGCAATTTATTTATTTTCCAGAAAATAAAAGAGTTATACTTTTAGAATCAAAACATTATTGGATCCAGAAATTTCATAAAGTAAGATTTTAGGAACCCACATTTTCTTAGAAAAATACTCTTTATGAAATCCTAAAGATTGAGTTTTATTAATGAAATTTTCTTCTCCCAATGTCCACTAACTAACAATTAGTAAAAAATGGAGCACTTTGGGGAACAAAATAGTTATTACTAAAAACTGGTTTTGAATGAGTATAACTTAATCCAGAACGATTTTGTAAAAGGATGAATTTGGGAATACATCTTGTCAATGTTTTCTATACTAGAGGTAAAGTTTAACACGCATTTCCTTATGGAAAATATTTATAACTTTACTTTAATAACTAGGTTCTTATCCCAAAATTTATTAGTTTTAGAACTAGATTAATCCTTTAAAATATTTGTCTTAGAAATTACTTCTTCAAAATCCTTAGGAATTTTATCCTTCTCAGAACAAACTTCCTTGAGATTTTTAGAAACACTTTAAAAATAAAAAATTTACTGATCAAGATCCTTGGAAAGATCTGATACTTCTTTGGTTAAAATAGAAATTCTAGAATTTTTCTTCTCAGGTTTTTTCTTGAGTTTAGAATTCACATTTCCAAGATATTTTGAAAACCTAGACACTTCTTCATAAGAAGGTAATGTGTTATCTTTATAAGAAGAAGATTCTTCATCTGAGGACATATAATATTTATCATTAGTATAATTTTCATTCCAGGATATGTTTTTGATAGATTTAGTATTGTTTACCATGGCCATTAGACAATGATTTTCAATGGGTTGTTTGGATAGTAGACCAATATTATTCTGAATAAAAGAATCATTTTCTAAAGGTTCATCTTATGAATCACCACCATTGTCACTCCATGTATAATTAGCCTTCAGCCCTTTCTTAACCTTAGTCTTGTAATACTTCTTCCTGTTTTTCTCAGAATTCTTCTCTTTTTTATCTTTTCTCTTATGCATAGGAAAATATGTCATGATGTATCCATCTCTTTTACAATCATAACAAGTGAATTCCAAATCTTTCTTGTCCTTTATTTCTTCTTATATCTATATTGAAAGTATTTCTTTCCCACTATCTTGTTCATTCTTCAAGAAATAATAGATAATTCATTTTTAGAATGTTCAATTTCACTTGACTCACATAGAACAATGACTTTCTTAGACTTAGATCTTGTAACCCTTTCCAAAGTCTTGGATTTAGTAGTAGTAGAGGCTAAACTTTCATTTTCATTCTTCTTCTTATTAATATCAGCATCTCTTTTCATTCTTGTCTCATGTTGACAAAGAGTTACAAAAAGTTCATCAACAGTAATATTGGAAACTTTCTTATTCTCATCAATAAATATCCTTTTTTATTCCCACTCATTTGTCATAATATAAATTATCTTGTCCACAAGAACTTCATCATCATGACATTTTTCTCCCATATATTGAAGACTGTTTAGGACAGTCATAAATCTTTATTGTAATTTTTAAACAGGTTCTCTATAAGAAACAAATACATGATATTCTACTCTCAACATTTCTCTTCTACTATCTATCACTTTTGAAGTCCCAAAATGTGTAACCTCAAGAATCTTCACGATGCAGTTGGCAGCTTCACAAGAAGAAATTTGACTATATATATTTCTTGTCATAGAACATAACAAAGTATTGTGTACCTTATAATTTAGTTGATATTATGATTTTTCTTTGTTGGTGAAGGTTTTGACTTCCTTGTCTGGAATTTTGTGATCTCTAGTAAGCATTAAAAAAAATTCTACAACAGTGTTAATGACAAAAGTATTCATTCTATCTCTCCAGTACTCATAATCATTTCCATCAAAAATATGTGGTCTGGTAGGATTTAGATTATCAATGGAACCAATATTCATACCTACCATTCTATAAGAAAAATAAATTTCCACAATACTTGTTAGTAGAAAAAATATTATAAACAAAGATAAAAATATCTAAGCAAAAATTGAACAAGAAAATTTAAGCAATAAAATTTAGAAGAAGGAAATTTTGAGCAAGAAAACTTATAGGTGAGTATATGTTTTTCATAGTCCGCCTATGATACCAATTGTAGGATCAAAATAGTATATGTAGATGCTCAAAAATAATAGGGGTGAATTGTAAGTTAAAAACATTCATTTTTAACCTTAAGAAAAACTATTTTTAACAAAGTTAAACAAGGTAAATTAACAAACCCTAAAATAGTTCTATCAGAAAAACATGCCTAGGTTCCAAAAATATGATTCTGGAAATGAAACATCATAAAGTTTTATATAGGAAAATATTCTACCTTAAAGTGTATATAATCTTACTTATCAGAGTAAATAAAAGTATAAGAAGGTATAAGAAAGTTATAATTTCTTACTTTATCAAAATACAGAGGAAATAAAAATTTGAAACAAAATAAGTAAAAAGTAAGAAATATTTTAACCCTAAGAGTAGGGTATCCAACAACCTTGGATAATGGTCCCTTGATTTATACATTCAAAGAAGTATATCTTACACACAACATGGTAAGACCTCGATTGGAATACTGGAATCTGTCTTGTTATCCCCGCAAGCCCTCGATCATTAAGGTATTCAACACCTCTATCTTCCTATCCCTCAGAGCCCTCAAAAATTAAGGTAGTCAGTACCTCTATCTTCCAATCCCTGGATGCCCTCGATTTTACTCTGCAACAATCAGATTCATAGGAAAAAAGTTTAACAGTGTGTTCAGAATGCACAAAACAAGATAGTATCCCTCACTAGAAATCAATTCACATCATGTAATCTCAATATTGATGAAATGGTTTTGATCTCAATCAAATGAGATCCTATTTATAGGAAAAACTAAAATGGTCAACTCCATCCTCCAACAGTCATATTTTTCCTTGAATCTTAGAGGGACCTATACATGTGTCACTCAGCCAACGGTTAGTTAGAAATAGATTGCACAACATCATTTCATAAGAATGACATGTATAGGGAAAATAAAGTAGCTTATCCAAATCTAAATGTTCGGAGTATAAGGAAAAATATAATTTAGAGTCTAATCATTTAAACAATATTATTCAATATAAGATGGATATTTGGATTCTATTTTCAAAGAATTCAGAATCTTAATTCTAAAGATTCTGGAGTCCTAATTCCAATGAATTTGGAATCTGAATTTAGGAGAATTCGGAGTTTGAATAATGAGGAATTAAGAATCTGAATTTTGAGGAATTTGAGGATGAATTCTGAGGAATTTGGAGTCTGAATTGTGAGGAATTCAGAATCTCAATTTTGATCAATTTAGAATTTTAATTCTGAGGAATTTAGAGTCTTAATTATAAGGAATTCGGAATCTAAATTCTGATGAATTCGGTGTTCGAATTCTATGGAATTTGGAATTTTGGAATCTGAATTCAGAGGAATTTGAATTTCGAATTCTGAGAATTTTAAAGTCTGACTTCAGAGAATTTGAAGTCTAAATTTCATATAATTCAGAGTCTTAATTTCAGTGAATTTGGAGTCTTAATCTCAGAGAATTCAGAGTTTTAATTTCACAGAATTCACATTCTAAATTTCATATAATTTAGAGTCTAAATTTCAGAAAATTCATAGTCTGAATTTCTGAGAATTCGGAGTCTGAAAATAGAACACTCTATATCCAAGGAATTATAATATTCCAAGTTTTTAGATACAAATCTGATTTTTTGACATAGAAATAAAATGAGTTTGTTTTAGAGATATTATAGAATGTGAAAATTAAAATGAAGGGTAAGGATGAAATTTTCTTTAGAGATGGGAAATTTTTCATAAGGAAATAATCCTTAGGGAAATATTATTTTCCTTAAGATAAAGTGTTTGTGGTTTTCAAAACATAGAGGAATATAAAATTCATAAGGAAACCTTATTGACTCAACAAGGACCCTGAGAGGGACTAAAAGGGGCGATGAAGAAGAAGTATAAAGAGAGGTTTTTAGAGTACTTGAGTGATAAAATTCAAGATATTAGAAATCACTATAAATAATCAACTCATTGGATGATTCCCTATAGTTATAACCTATTTTATGACATTAAATAAGAGAATATAATTCTAACTTGAAGACTACGAACCTCATACTCTTCACATATGTACTTCCTGAGAACCATAGGATCAATGCACCTTCTTCAATCTAGCATCCGTCATAGCTATATGCTACAAAAAAGGAACCCTACACTATATAGAAAATTACTACGGGATGGATCCCCATGTTGTGAACCACCACAGTATGCCCACAGAACTCAGTACCATATACCACCATGATACATGAACTGAACCTAGTCCGCTGTATAAAAATTCAATGTGAACTGATCCCTAGTCCACTTACCCTCACAGTATGCGGACAACCCCTTCAACCACTTAACAATGAACTTTGTGGGATAAACCCCCCTACATGCAGAAATGTTTCTCTTATTTGTGTATTCCTTGGCATTCTACCTTATGGCTTCATCCACTCCCTTTTATTCCCATTGCTTTATCCACAACCCCTCCACGAACTAATCCAACGACGCTAGGAAAAAGCCTCTTCAAAATCAATTAGACCCGTATGATAAAACCATCAAGCGCATTAGCGTGCCCTTATGAGTTTACATACCCATGGTAAGTGGATTCGTATGGGTAATCCTTGTAATAAGGCAGACCCTCGGGATGTCCCTAGGTTTACATTCCCATGGTAACTCGAGATCTGACTCTAGGATACTCAAATGAACCTCTTTATTCTAGGGACCAAGGGTAATCGTTGGTCTTTCCCTTCGATGAGTTCCATTGATAAATAAGGGAAATCACACTTTCTTTTCCCTTGGGAGAGATGTAACATTACTCCCCTTTCTAAGGAATAATTTTAGGGCTTCCCACCTAGAGAAAGTTCCTTTGATTTTAGGAGGTGTAACTCTCATCTCGGCCTCTTCAGTCATTTTCCTCCTCCATTACCATCAGCGTAAAATGGAAAATGATATTTTTTGGATATACCACTTCCTCTTTTTTCTCACACCGATCATGAATTACATGGGATTAGAGGTTAATGATGATCATGGAATCTACATTACTCACCCATCTGATAAAACTATAAGAACTATGATTCCTACCCTAACTAGGATGTGTAGGAATCATGTCTATGTCCCAATATAAAAAGGGACTTCCTCTTATATTTAATCCCAAAATCATTCCCCCAGAATGGGAATCTTCCATGCGTAATTCTCATCTTTTCGAACTATGAGGGCCTTGATTCCCATATTACTGAGATACGTAGGAAGCCTCTCTAAGGTTGAAACCTATCATCAGAATCCACCCTGGTGTCTTTTAGGAAATATCCCTAGTAGGGTCACCCTTACCCTGAATACCATATCTCTTATGGTTATCTTAGGATGCTTCAGGATAATCCCCACACTAACACTTGGCTAGTCACCTTACGTCATGACTTCCTTTCCACGTGATGTTAAATTTAATGGACGAGTCCCTATCATAGGACCTTAAAAGGTGATGTGTCCAGTTATGTGGCACTAAACTATGTGGGTTCTGATTCCTTTCACAAGGATACTTAGGAAGCCCATCTTTTGGGTTCGATATTGACAAAAAAACAATTCTCATCCCCCTGTATTATGATAAACTCCAGGGAGCCTCATCACATGGATTAAACTAGTGTTGTATTGATAAATGATAAAAGGATTCTTAATATATCAACAAAATGATAACATTGATGAAGAACCTCATATACATATAGATGTCTTCATTGGTTGAGAACCTCATATACATACAGATGATTCAAGACCCATGTGTATTCATGATTGAAATTGTAACATAGGAGTAATCTTTGGACACTTGATTTTAAAAGAACCAAGAATTCAAGAACATATGTAAATTGGTTAAATATATAAGAAAGTCCCAGAAATTGAAATAATTCCCCCCAAAATGGTGGTATGATACCGAGTTCCCTTCCTCTCATGCAATGTGTGTCCTTAAATGTCATTTTCCAAATCATCATCCAATGAGTTCCTACCTTTGGAAAAATGGTCCATGAATCATGGATAATAGGATCATTGGGTATTTTTGGCTCCGAAGATAAACCCTATAGAGACCATACAAGGACATTATATAAGATGTGGATTGATTGCAAAAATAATCAACCCCATACAATCACAGATCGACCTCATGAGGCGATTTAAGTCAAAATAAAAATGGTAATACTGACACGAGACACTTAACTATGGAACCTCCTTCACAAGAAAAAAAGGATATAATTCCCATCCCCCTTTAGACCATATCATACTAGGTACAATGCACCTTGGGACGAAATAGAAATGGTGAACCCAATGTGAATCCCTAACCAAGGTGGCATTGTTTTCACAACTGAGGCTCCTTTCCAAACCGAAAAAATGTATCCAATAAAGATCACCAATTACATATATGATTATGAGATACTACTTTGATGAGGTTTTTTTCTCAACAAGGTATATATATATTGTAGGTCTACAGAGTTAAATTTAAACCAACTTGATCCCAATAGTTTTCTCAGACATGTGCATCTACAACTACATAGGTGGTCATGTCCTCAACGAAGAACAAGACCCCGTCGACCATCCAGAATCTTCAAAACTTGGTTTGAAATGCATTGATAAAGGAGTACCATAAAAACGGTACTCGTCCCACCATGGAGGAATCAAGGAACACCCTCCAAAAAATGAATCTAATCCAGATGCATCTTCATATGTGGTCGATATTCCAGAACCGGGTGGCTCCTATAGCTGTCTCTAATCATTTCAGGAGCCTCTCCCCATAACGTGATAATGCATACCTCCATTATCTTAGGGAGTCAGATGAAGTGTTCACCCATGACTTCATCCCTACTACACAATCCTATAACTCAAGGGCCCCTACCTTAAGATTATACTGCCAACACTGTGTGGCCCGGTATCCATGTTCTATGGAGGATACCAAACCAATGGATTTGGTTGATGTTTGATGAACACAGGTCCCCAGGCTACCCACCAAGGGAAGAAAACATATAATCAGGAATTGTTTGTCACCATAGATCTTGAGGAGCAGATCTGTTGAAGAAACACGACGGCATCCTATGGCCATGCGTTTATTCTTGATCCATCTTCCAAATCCCTCAATTCATATACGATGGAAAAATATGAGCTAATGCATATTCCAGCCAATAATCTCTAGTCCTGTCATGAAAACATAGAGAAAAATTATAGGCAAATGAAAATACCTACTAATTTGCATGAACTCTGCCATCTAAATAGGATGAAAAATACAGGAAGGCTCATATCCCTATCAAAGAATATAAAGTAAACCAGTCAAATACATTGTCAATATAGTATGGGTAGAGTCAAATTCCATCCCTCATATCAAGCCCATTAGTAAAATACAATTTAAATCAAATATAAAAAGACATATATTCATATGGATGCATATCAAGATCAGAAGGAAAATATAGTGTAAAACAAGTAGATGAAAGTTCTTGTTGGCAAATACAAATCCCTTCATCCAAATAGGATGGAAGCTGGAGAAAATAGCTGGTGTATCCAAGATATAAACTTGGGGAAGACTCGTTCCTTCACACTGACACAGTAGAACTATTCATGCCCACTAGAAAACCATAGAGGACCAAAGCAGCCACAAACTCATTCTCCGACATCAGAAAGGGAATTTATCCTCATTCCATCCAAATAATTATCTCATCACGTCCTAGAAATGATGGAGGATCATACATCAATTCATGATCAAATCCTCCATACCATTCATGATGTGATTACATCTATAGAAAAAGAAAGGATTCGGGCCCATGACCCCATCTACCTAAGAGGGGTGATTCATACAAAAAACAATTATAGTCACTCTAGAGTAGACCAACACCCATTCTCCTATCCAGGTGATTTTACGGGCATATTCTTTGATATAAGGAAAACCAGATTGTGAAAATATTACTTGTTCCAACTGGTAGACACCGTTCCAATGTGAGGTGTACTCTAGGGTAGGTATATATCCATGTCAGACCTCAAGATGCATGTCAGCATATCATGGAAGAATCAAGGGAACCAACCAAATAGGGACCCATATATGAAGTCCATTACCAATAGAAGGAGACCCTAGTTTCCCAGAAGAGAGTTCCCAAAAATGAAATGGGCCAAGGGAAACGTGAAAACAAAGAGCGCATTACTGATCCTTCTCAAATGAAAGCTAGTGTTTTTTATTCCGTAAATAATATATCAATAAAGTCTCAAGATATTTTCTATACATTAACAAATAATGGAAGTGGAAGTAGCATTTGTGAAGTTCCTCCCTGTAATGTCGCTACACATAGCTTTGAAGGCCCTCCCTAGAGAACCAACTTGGGGCCTACCTCGTGGGAAAGAAACTTTTGATCACGAGATCCTATCTCATGATGATGTTCATGGTATCCCTCCCATATAATAAAAAGTAAAATATCTAGAAGGTACTCCCCTTTCCATCATTCATCTAGATGGTTCACCCTCATGTATATGCTATGGAAATTCTCCCTATATTCGGATTTCAAGCTATGATGGCAATCCTTTCCATGATGTTAGTCACTATAAATGACCTCTCCATAGTTATGTGAAAGAAATAGAAGCCCCCGTTATTGAATATTATCTTAGAGGTCCTCCTCAAGATGTGCACTGTAGATATTCTCCCTACATTCGGAAGTCCATATATGATGGTAGTCCTCGCCATGATGGAAGTCACTATGAAGGCCTTCCACACAGTGACATCAAGTAGTCAGAAGGCCCTCCCTTGTTGATGTCCACCCTGAAGGTTCTCCCTAGTGTATACACCATAACACTTCTCCCTATAGTCAACACTAATCCACGATGGTAGTCCTTTTCAGCATGACATCAGCTTTGGAGGTCCTCTGCACAATCATCATCCACACTAGAAATAAGTTCCCCCACGCCGATCAATACAAAAGAAATACCTCACATTCTGAGGCACTTGGAAATATGTATTCAGACATGTTAGATACTATGTCTTTGAAAAAAACATCCTTTCTCATCCATAAGATTGTCCTGGGCCACACTCATCTTCCGGGCCACCCCCATACCATTCATATATCGATGAGACTCCTTCCATCATCATTGCTTAGAACAAAAACACCAAAAATCATTCATGTTGGGTATAAAAAGTAGAGGATTATTTAGAATTGTGTAAAATGATATGTTTCTCATGAGAATAAAACTAGATGGGTATGACATAACCGTTATGTTTTGTCCCATATCCAATTCTCAATTCTAAATTCAAAGAGAGTTTTCTGAGGAATGCATACATAATATTTGTCTCAATATCTAGAAAACTATCCACAACCTAAAAGAAAGTAATTTTACCTATGATCTGTATATATACCACAGCAATATATTGGGGGAGATTTGCTATCAAATTCATATATAATAACTTTCATCTACAAAATTTCAAAAATCAAAGAGGCGGAAGAAATATCTCAAATTAGTCTGCCTCCATTTGTTGTAGAATTTGTTTAGCATTTTGGTGACGCACCACCTGGTGTTCATAAATGGGGATGAGTAGAGCATGGAACATTGCACTATACACCACTTACCATCTAGAAGAACTAGTTTTAAATGATGTATTCAAATTTCATTATCCCCAGAAGAACATAAAATGAAATCTTTGTTCGAGAAAGGGGGAATGCTCGATAGGAACTGACCATGAGTAAGTCTCAAAATCATTAAGTCCAACGAGTGGAATCCATTGAAAAACAAATGAGTTAGGAAAATTACAAGGTATAGAAGGATTCTCTCCTAACTGAATCCAATCATCATGAAAATATCATGTCATAGAGATCAAATAATTCACATGCAGACCTGGCACCATATCCATCTCAAACTAGAATGTGAATGCTTGAGATCATGAAAGTGGGCATAATAATAGAAACTACTGTAGTATGAGATATACACTAGCCAATAGTTCTAGTAGATATTTTAATAAAAAATTCCCCTACAAGACCAAAAAAATCCTTGATAGTATACAATAACAAAGGATCAGGAGAAACTCCAGCCTGCAGGGTTGGAGGCATTTCTATCTCAACGGCCCGCTCAGTAGACGCCAGTCTTTTCCTACCTAGGGAGGACAAAAAATCAGGAGGAGACCCATTCAATACCATCTCATGATTTATTTTCCTCAAAATGAAGGCATAAAATAAGTTCATCCAAGGGTTCCCTCATAGTATCCCTTTATAAAGTAACTTGAAGAGGATCTCATAATGGTTGGAGAAGATCTAATAAAGGACACAAGAATATCTCCTACCATTTGGCACCTGGTATAACACCAACAATGTGATATGAATAAGTGAACATCATATAAGTAAACCCCACATACCTCTCTAAAAATAATATAGTAGATGATAATGTAAGAGAATACAGTTCCATCCTAGAAGTGGTATACACCAATCCTGAAAGTGTGCGTACCCAAAACCAACAAGCCTCCCTAAATTTGAGCCCTCCCTCATCCAATCCATCATTAACTACTTTGGTAATTTATAATAACTATAAGATAATGTGTTTGTTCATACACATCGCATCTTCTCCTCCCCATTAAAATGTGTCCCTTACTCTTTAGGAGATATTCACTTCGTAGGAGGAAGAAATAAAAGAGCTAAGGAAAATTATTACTGAGCTCTTTCATGGAAGTCATCCTATCAGATATGTTCCCTATATAGAGCATCAAAATTCACTTCCAAAAGTGGTGCCTATACCACAAGTTCTCATCCCTAAAAAGGAATCAATGCCCGAATGCTCATCCAATCCTACACCCGGACTATCAATTTACCTAAATAAGATCTTATAAGGATATAATAATTTTCCCTCATTGAGGAAACAACAAGAATATATTTAGGAAAATCCAAAAAGGATACCCCCAGCTATGTATCCACCTTAAGTTCCAACAGTATCAACCCGACCAATGTTTCTCCCAACTGTACTCGTTCATTCTCAGGTTCAAAAAGACATGAATCAAGGGCACATCAATACCACCAATTCATTGATAGCTAAATTGGAATACATGGAAGGTTGTCTTTCTCTAATACAACTAGAAGGGAAACCCTACCTCAACTGGGTGAGTAATGTTCCACCGAACTAAAATTTTCCTAACCCCATCTTCCCTGTATTTTATAGATCAGGTGACCTAGAACAACATATGACTCATCTTGTGTCTTATTGTGATCCCATGGTGGGAACCTTAGAGAAACAAGATTTTGTGAAACATAGATTCTTTGGGTGAACCCTACAAGGATCAACCATTGTATGGTACAACAGTTTACCAGATTAGTCAATAATAGGTTGGGAGGATCTCCAATGTAAGTTACTTTTCCAGTTCAGTTCAATATTTCCAAAAATATTAGTCAACAACCTTATGAACTAAAAATATAGGGAGAGTGAAAGAGTCTCAAATTTCATTGCTAGATGGAAAGGTATGACCTACTCTATGAACTGACCACTGCCCCAAAACAAGATATTTGATATGTGAATTGATAAACTCCATGAAGAGATGTGAACGCCACTCATCCTGGTAAAATATTTTAGAGGATTTCATAATTTCTCTATCATTTCTCAAAGGATTTAATATTCCATACAGTAGACTAATCTCAATTCCCGAGCAGCCCCATCGGCCCCAGGAAAATAGTGGGAAGAGCAATGGGGGATTATGTTATACTTAAGCCACCCCTACACTAGCCCTAGTTCCAAGTCCTACATCGAAACGTGAAGGGCCCCTAGATGTCAACAAGATCCCCCACCTTGTGAGGACACGTGGAGGGGGTGTAGAAAAAATAATTTTGAGGAATAAATGAATAATTTTTATTCGTTCTGAGATAACCATGTCTATGGATACTTCCTACCCTCCATGAATTGAATTATTCTCTTCCTACTAGACCCAGGTACGAATAATGATGCAAGTCTCAATAACCAACCAGATTTTCATCTTTTCCACTAGATAATAGGACACACCATTCATCAGTGTTTCTTCATCAAGGACCTCCTACAAGGAGTGATAGATTCTGGGAAAATCAAATTGGGACCACCACTAGAACAAGTGGAATATGTTTCCACAACTAACCGAGATGAAGGAGGGGAGTGGAAAGATGTTATTAACAAAAATAGAACATATGTTTGGATGAATGTAAAATAGTCAACTGAGCCCATGGAATTCAAATGCTTCTCATGCATCACAGCAAACATCCTTGGCCTCAAAATCCTCTAAGAAGTAGTTGGACCAAATATAAGAAGACAAACCTACACCAAGGCCAAAGATGGATTTGGAACTCTCTTATTTTATGCCATCAAATCTAAAGAGACTAGAACGACCCCACCAAATGGAACAATGATCACCACCCCTCAAAACGAACCAACTGAAAGACATCAATCATGTAGACTCATCAATAAATGATGAACTAATCTTTGGATCCATTAATGTCATTCACTTAGTGGATCCATTCTCTGATGAATAGTGTGGATATGAACCCAAGTTCCCTACATCCAATTGGGGAATAGGATGAAGAGGCCATAGAATCCAAGAATGCTTGGGAAGATGTAGTCATGGTAGGAACCCATTTCTTGGCTGCACTCCCGATGAAACCGTCAATGTTACTGAAACTCATGGAAGATCCCTTTAGCAAACCAAATAGGAACTGGAAAATTCCCTGTCCTATACTGGAAGACACTCTAGCCCAATAATTTTGTAAATTATTCAGAAGAATAAAAAAATTTCTAATCACACATGGAATGTTGGTAGTCCCACCCGACCAAACCCAAGAAGTATAAAAAACACCACCATCTATTGTCCTGGGGACCAATCCATCTTCATCCAAAGTCAAATCCCCTAAAGTTACAGTGAGTGAGCATGTCTATGTTTGTAAGCACTAACCTTTGGATCAAAAATATGAAATTATGAAACAATTGGCTTTGGTTCAAACCATGTTGTCAATCTTGGACACCCTCAATTTATCAAAAGATCTAAGAGGAGTTCTTATAGATGCATTGCTATGTTTCCAAGAGTTTGAAGTTAATGTAACCATTGTTGAATCCTATCAGATAGAGACAGATCTAGAAGAATTAAATGTGATCATCTCATTCACTAATAGAGATGAATACTCTATAATGAATGGACACATCAATCCCTTATATATGTCTGGTAAGATAAAAAAATATCGATATCTAGGATGTCTTCTTCGATAATGGCTTCAGGGTTAATCTCATTCCATTTCATACACTTCATCAGATGGGTTGCAATAGGGATATACTAAAACCATGAACCACAACCCTATTGGGTTATGATTAATGTGTGGAGAAGCCACTGGGCCAAATCAATCTCCAAACTTGATCCAGTGACCTCAATGCTGACTCAGAATTTCTAGCGGTTCAAAAAAACACCAACTTCAACGCCCTATTATGAAGGCTCTATTTTCATCACCGTGTGAAGAATCCCCCATTATATCACTATTTTATCAAATATGGAACCAATAAACAGATTGGAAAATTTCATGACAATTAGGCCCCATTCGACTCTTTCTAGTAACACTATATATATGTGGGATTATATAAGTAGGAAGGGAAGCAACAATGAGTTGATGAGATTGATTGGTCCACAATACCAAATGTTTTGGAAGTGGTCCCTACCAATACCTTCTAGAAGATCAGTGAAGAATAAATACTACCCATCAACCAGGTGGAGTGCATGGGTCCAAATTTGGATGCGTATACAACAGTGCTCAGGATTTCAGTCATGGATGTCAAGCCTCATGATGTTAAACGTTCTACTAGTCCCAAAAATAATGGTGAATACTTGAATAGAAATTATATAAATCAATCTATAGGTCTCCATATGTTCCATGCCTCACCCATTAAGAAAAAATACAAAGAAGACATTTCGCATTCCCTCATTCCATCCTCTCTAGAAGATTCCCTACTATCACTCAGATCTGAAGAAGTCATTGCAGCCTCTAAATGCCAAAATTGCGACTCTTATCTCAATAATGGAGAAATAATCTTAAGATTTTTTTCCTATCTAAATAAGATAAAGAAGATGAGGAATATGAGGAAGAAGAAGAAGAAGAAGAAACCCTTAGCGATACCCCTCCAACATTTGAGGAGTGTTTCTCAACCACCATTGATGAACACATAGAAATAAACCTATGTACATAAGAAAAATCTTGATACACTCTAATTAGTACAACGATGTATTCTGAATGGAAAGATTTATACACCTATTTCTTAAGGAAGAATAGGTAAGTCTTCTTCTTGAATACACATAAATTCAAAGACTCAATCCTAAAGTGGACACTCACCACTTAGGCCTACCAGAAGATCATCATGGATACAAGAATGCTGCCAGAAGGACAGAAATTACCCATTCTACCAAAATAAAGGATTAAGTATACAAAATAATTAAATAAAACTTCATTTGAGAGGTCAAATATCCCATCTGGTTGGACAATATTGTCCTCATCAAAAAGAAGAATGGGAAAACTAGAGTTTTCATTTACTTTAGGGATGTGAATTGGAATTGTTCGGAAGATGACTTCTCAGTCCCAATAATATAATTATTAATCAATGAAACTACCACATATTAGTATCTCTTCTTCATGGTTGGATATTTGGGATACAACTAAATCCAAATATCCCAATAAGGTAAAGAGGCCACCGCCTTCAGGGGACCCGAGAGAGTATTTTTCTACAAGGTAATTCCCTTCGTCCTGAAGAATGATGGTGCTACATACCAAAATGACATGCATCACATATTAAATACCTTCCTAAGATGATTATTTGAGATATTTTTGGTGATATGGTGGTCAAATGAGGAAAATTATCAAACCACTTGGAAGATCTTGAAACCCTCTTAAATAAACTGTGATTGCACAGTCTGATGATGAACCCCCTAAAATGTTTTTTTGGTGTTACCTCTGGGAAATTTCTCTGCTTTATTGTATGCCACCATGGAATTAAATTATACTCATTAAAGATCAAGGATATCCTTGACATGTCACCACCTCGCAACCTCATAGAGTTGAGAGGACTTCAAGTACATTTATCCTACGATTCATACCAAAAAATTTAGAAAATTATTTTCCATTCACCAGGCTAATGAAAAAAAGGGTCACATATCAACAGACTTATGACTATCAGGAAGTATTTGACAATTTCAAGATATATCTATTAATCCTCTCAATGCTAATTCATCCTATTGAAGGAAGAACACTCATACTATACGTGATCACCTTGGAGGGATCTCTAGGTACCTTCCTTGGGAAAAAGAGTGATGTTGAGAATGAGAATAGCCTATATTTTCTCAGTTGAACCATGATCGATGGTGATGCTCATTATTCAAATATATATAAGGGATGCCTTACCCTAACCATTTTTTTCCAAAGGCTAAGGCACCACATGGTCTATTTGGTCTCTCATAGCAACCCTGTCAACTATATTCTCAACCATCCAATACTGATCGAATGCCGGTCATGATGGTGTTCATCCTACAACATTTCAAAATATGGTTTGTGCCTTGGAATGTCATCAACAATGAGGAAATTCCATATTTCCTAATAGATCAGCCCTTTGTAGAGTTAACGCCATTGGATGTCGAACTACCCGATGAAGAAGTGGTCATTGTTCCAAAGGAATCCCAAATATGGACGTTTCATTTTGATGGCACATCTAAAATCCTGATAGGGAAGAGAATGGAAACCCCAAGCTTAAGAAATTCGTTATGGGAGTAATACTCATATCTTTGGAAAAGTTAGTCTCACCTAACTCTTTCCACCTATTAGAGGGGTACATAAACAATGAAGCAGAGTCTTAGCCCCTCATTATAGGCCTGGAGATGTGTCTTCAAGTAAAAGAAGAACACATGGAGATAAAAGGTTACTCAGAACAAGTGATCAAGTTAGTCAATGGTGAAAATGATATCAAGAAGGAGGTTTTAATATCTTTTATGGACCATGTCCAAGAGTTTATGGCATAATTCCCATCTGATTGGATATTCACTCTTGTCCCTTAGTCACAAAATGACGGGATTTTGCATTAGAAAATGTAGCCACCACCCTAGCTGATCATGACTAGGATGAAACGGTCATTAGTATTACCCACCATCATATAGTGTTACCATTCATTCATCCCAATATGGAAGAAATTGATGAGATCAGTCCCATACCTAAACTGTATGGTCCTACCACCGATAAGATGACTCCTATCATGGATTGACTTCAAATGGGAGACATCCCACCATACAAATAAAGATGAGAATAAATCTGAATATAAGTAATTAAATTTTTTTTGTATGATGGCATAAATCATAAAAAGTTCCTCAAAAAGTGGGGCCTTGACATGGTCCTTCTCAGATGAATTGATAGAGAAGAGATCATTTCCATTATTAAAGAAGTGAATGCAAAAACCTATGGGCAACACCAATCTGGATCCAAGATTCCTCATCATATTCAATAGCTTGGGTACTATTAGACCATTAGGGAACTATATATCACTAAATTCACCAAAAGGTTCCATTCCATTCAGGTGCATTCCAATTTCATCCATCAACCACTGATGTTACTTCACATATATATGTACTCCTGGAAATTTTCCATATGGGAAATTGATGTCATGGGACCATATCTTCCAACAATATCCACACAATTCGATTATATTCTCACAGTAATTAACTAATTTTCCCAATGGGAATAAGCTTCTCCCCAAATGGAATTCAGATAAATAAGCATTGGCAGCATTGTGAAAGCCAATGTCAACACCATATTTGGAGTCCCTTATACAGTACTAACAGACAGTGGCACCAATTGTTTCACTACTAATCTAGATATATTATATCATAAGTATTTTATCATGGCCAATCATTCATCCCACTACCATGAAATGTCCAACAGACAAATAGAGTCCCTAAATAAGACCATATCCAACATACTCTCGAAGATGGTAAAAAGGACAAGAAATCATGGTCGGATAACATCCTCCATGGCATGTGTTCTTTATCGTACCACAACCCTCACATCCACTCAAGAAACCCAACACACATTGGTGTATGAGATAGAGGTGGTTTTACCCACTGATTTATGACTACGACAGATTTTTGTTTCTCTCTATGATCAAATATCTAGTGAGGAGAAATCCCAAAAATTGTTTGGTGATTTTGAGTGACTGGATGTGAAAAGATTGCACAGTTTTCACCATTTTGAAGTTTACCAAAACTCGATTACACAAGCCCTCAACAAAAAGGTTCACCTCTGATCATCCCTCAAATGAGAAATTGTGTTGGTCCCCAAAACCCCAATGATACTTGGTAAGAAACCTCAAAAATTGGAGCCAAAATGGGAAGGACCATATGTCATACCCATGGTCTAAATGAATGGAGAGTATTCATTAAATTCAAAGGATGGGAATATCATCAAAGCTCCCACCAATGAAAAGTTCATGAAGAAATATTTCATCTAGACAATAGAAAATTTAACCTCATCGCGTGAGGAAAAGCTGCATGATAAAGCATCCTTACTGCACTACTTTAAATTTCATAGTATGGATTTCATATTAACTGTAAGATGTTGAACTGAATGGTTTCCATTATCTAAAATACATGACTCTAAATATTTTAGGAATCATTGTGTTCCATTCTGTGATCCCTTACAGTTGATTCAGATCTATACCAGAGAAATATAAAATGCCCTATTTTTATATTAGATTTATATCCACATGGGAACCCTCTTTTTATAGAAAAATGTGTGTCTTGATTCCTTCACTGGAATGATATATAGTGGGGCCTAGATTTTACATCAGGATCTTGACGCCATTCAAAAAACCCCTCTCTATGCAAGGTCTAGTCCAATGTGGGTAGGCCTCTTCACAGAAATGTGTACAATAGGATTCCCCTCTAAAAATTGGATACATAGAGAGAAATCAATCCAAGATATTTTTCCAACCGACACATGTTACAAAAACGTCTATACTGTCCATGAGACCTCATCTGAATTTTGAGAGGAGTCCCTTATATTCCTTGTTTCTCACACTGATCATAGAGCATATGATCTTATGAATGGGGGTAAGGTAATCCCCCACAAGAAAAAAGAGTGAAGGTACATGGAATTCCCATTACCTTGAAATAATGGATAAAACATGCCACCTCTCCCTTCGTATGGACCAAGCCTATACAGGGAGACTAATTTTAGAGCTATGTATGGCTTGATTCCTGCAATCACCGGATATGTAGTGGCACCCATATTCTACCTCCTAGTATATCCACTGCCAATATATATATATATATTCCCCTTTTCCCTTTGAATATAAAAGACTCATGGAGGGAATTTTCATGTTTAGAACTACATGTGGCTTGATTCCTTCACTCATAGGATATGTATTGATGCCAGATTCTACATCCTGGTCCATCCACAATTAAAACAAATTCCCCTCCCTGTAAATTGGTCAGATATGGAGCATACTTCTAGAACTCTATGTGGCTTGAATTTTACACTCCCAGAATACGTAGTGATTGTTGTACCTCTCGTACCCCTCGTGGTTTGATTTTCATGATCACAATCACCCTCTTATTTATCTAATCCTCTTTCAAGTGTTTTTGGATGATAGGAATCATTTCAGGTGGCTAAGGAATTAGGCCAAGAAAGCAAGAAGCAAAACTGGACTGAAATTCAGTCCACCGGCCAACCGGTGTCCTTGTACCGGCCAGCCGGTAGAACCCATCCCAAATAGTGTTTGCTACTGTCTTGCCACCGGCCAACCGGTGGCCTCCTCACCGGTCAGCCGGTGGTGCCTGGACAGAAGCATCCACCCATCTCCAAGGCACCGGCCAACCGGTGGCCCTGCACCGGTCAGCCGGTGGAGCCAGTCAAACTAGCCGTTGGGCTTTTGACCAGCCTGTCCACTTGGCCTCCAACGGCTCCGAAGGCCTCTCCAACGGCTCCGAAGGCCTCCAACGGCCATATGAGGGTTCCCCCTCTATAAATAAAGGACCTTGAACCCCCGGAAGCCTAAGCAACAACGTCGGAACTATAAGGAAGCCCACGAACACATTTTTGATTCATTTGGCGAACCTCCGGCGGATTCTTCCAAGGGAACCCTCACTTGATCCAATCAATTCCACATCCAAGGAGCACCACCAAAGAAGCTTGGGAGTGCACGTCTTCAACTCCATCAATCCATTGGCGCCCAAGACTTCCCCATTACGGTTTTTCATTGCTTTTATCATTTTGAGCATCATTCTGGGTTTGTGCCTACAAACCCCATCTCCTTCTTTCGTCCCTCTTTCTTTGGGTTCTCACACCACCTTCAAGGTGTGAAGAGGTTGGACAAGCCTTTCCATTAAAAGGCTTGTGACATAGGTGAGATAGCCTTCACCTGTAAGAAGGCTAGTGGGTTCTTGCTAGACCATTAAAAGCAAGTGGGTTCTTGCATAACCATATAAAAGCAAGCTGTAATAGGTTCTAGACTACCTGTAAAGTCTAGTGGGTTTCTTGCTAAAACCATTGAAAAGCAAGCGGTAGAATCTCTCAACGGTTGAGTTGGGAGCGGAGACGTAGGCCGGGTTTTAGGCCGAACTCCGTTATCAATTCTTGTGTCTTGCCTCTTTATTTCTGCTGCACTTTCACTTTGATTTTAATTTGTTAATTAATTTTTAAAAGGCAATTCACCCCCCCTCTTGCCATCACTCCTTTCATTCTCCACCTAACAATTGATATCAAAGGAAAATTTGAGTAATACCTTCACCGGTTTCAAATTCAAGATCCATTTGTGATGGCTTCAACCTCTTTCGCCCCCGAAGGTTATTCTTTGGGTCGTGCTCCATTTTTTGATGGAACCGACTATAATTATTGGAAAACCCGCATGACCGCTTTTCTTAGAAGCATTGGCTATCCCATTTATAAAATTGTCATGCAAGGTTACACTCTTTCCTCTCCCGATGAATCCAAATGGACTCAAGCCGATATTAGAAATTTCGAGCTTGATGGCAAATCCATGAACTCTCTTCATTGCGGCCTTGATCGTAATGAGTTCAATCGAGTTTCCACATGCACCTCATCACATGAAATCTGGAAACTTTTGGAAGTTACCCATGAGGGGACCAACAAAGTGAAGGACACTCGATTGGACATGTTTCGTCAAGATTTTGAGTCATTTTCTATGCACCCATCCGAATCTATTTCTGATATGTTTACACGGTTTACTGATGTTTGCAATGGTAGAAAATCTCTTTGGTGATGATGTTTCAGCAGAAACGATGGTCGAGAAGATCCTATGGATCCTGCCAAGCTCATGGGCTCCAAAGGTCACGGCAATCCAAGAAGCGAAGGACATCAAGAACATGCCGGTAGAAGAGCTCATCGGATCCCTCATGACCTATGAAATCACCATGAGGAGGCAAGCTGAAAAAGAAGGCAAACCAATCAAAACTCCAAAAAACATCGCCTTCAAGGTACAAAAAGAAGAAAGCTCATCCTCATCCTCATCTTCTTCCTCTTCAAGCGGCGATTCCGAAATGGAGAATCTTGCCCGCAAGATGCACAAGTTCATGAAGAAGCACAAGAAGAGGAAATCCCGCAAGGCTCGAATGGCTCCACCCAACGAAAAATCCGAGCTCAAGGTAACTTGTTACGGGTGTGGTGAGAAAGGCCATTACAAGCCCGATTTCCCACTCAACAAGAAAAAGGCCAAGCAAAAGGAGAAGAAGGCTTTCAAAGCCACATGGAGTGATAGCTCCGCTTCATCCTCCTCATCCTCCTCGAGCGACAACGGTAAAAAATGTCTAATGGCATTTCATGAGGTAACATCTTCCGACTCCTCTTCCTCTAGTTCCTCCAATTCTTTAAATCATTTATCATATGAGGATCTCCAATATGCTAGAGATCAATTGGAGGAAGGTTTTCACGAACTTTCTTCCAAATTTGTTTCTTTAAAAAAGAATTTTAAAAAACTCTCTTCCGAAAAAGAACAACTTCTCAAAGAGAAGGAAGAGTTGACCCTCAAAATCCAAAACCTTCCCGATATTGATTCCATGGAATCAACTATCAAAGATTTAAGGGAATCCCTTGCCAAGTTCACCCAAGGGGAACAAAATTTGACCAAACTCCTTGGTTCACAACGCATATCTAGAACCACCGAAGGGCTTGGCTATTCCAAGCAAGCTTCCTCCTCCCATGCTCCAACTATTTTTGTAAGGGGGAGCTCCCAATTTAAATTTTCTAATTATTGTAAAAAACCCGGGCACTTAATTTATGAGTGCGATTGCAAAAATGCCCGGTATGGTAGGCCCAAAACCATTTTCTTAAATGAAGAATTTTATAGGAGAAGACCCGCCACTAGACAAGTGTGGATTGAAAAATCCCTATTAGCGAGTCTCTCCGGGCCAAAGTTTGTTTCGGTTTCAAAAGCCTCTCCCCGGTGACTTGTTGTTTTTATTTAGGGGGAGTTAGGATAGTTTAAAATCATTTGTTTCTAAACTTTCATTTCAAAACTTTATTTTTTCAATTTCAACACTTGGTATCAAATTTTTCAATTCAAAATTTTCTATTCAATTTTCATTCAAAAACATTCAATTCAAACTGTTATTCATTTTTCATTCAAAACTTTCAATTCAAACTGTTATTCATTTTTCATTCAAAACTTTCAATTCAAATTTCAAAATTTTCAATTGGTTTAAAATCCCTTCCATCCCTCAATCAAGTTTTATGCCCCGTGCTATTTTGATAATCACAAAGGGGAGAAATTCTTGATTGATTGGGGGAGAAATCTTTCTCTCATGCATTGCTTGTTTTCATTTTATCCTTTAAAGCATGCCTATCTTTTTAGTATTTTACATTGCTTGTTTTGGTGATTGTGATCATCAAAATAGGGAGAGATTGTTGTACCTCTCGTACCCCTCGTGGTTTGATTTTCATGATCACAATCACCCTCTTATTTATCTAATCCTCTTTCAAGTGTTTTTGGATGATAGGAATCATTTCAGGTGGCTAAGGAATTAGGCCAAGAAAGCAAGAAGCAAAACTGGACTGAAATTCAGTCCACTGGCCAACCGGTGTCCTTGTACCGGCCAGCCGGTAGAACCCAGCCCAAATAGTGTTTGCTACTGTCTTGCCACCGGCCAACCGGTGGCCTCCTCACCGGTCAGCCGGTGGTGCCTGGACAGAAGCATCCACCCATCTCCAAGGCACCGGCCAACCGGTGGCCCTGCACCGGTCAGCCGGTGGAGCCAGTCAAACTAGCCGTTGGGCTTTTGACCAGCCTGTCCACTTGGCCTCCAACGGCTCCGAAGGCCTCTCCAACGGCTCCGAAGGCATCCAACGGCCATATGAGGGTTCCCCCTCTATGAATAAAGGGCCTTGAACCCCCGGAAGCCTAAGCAACAACGTCGGAACTATAAGGAAGCCCACGAACACATTTTTGATTCATTTGGCGAACCTCCGGCGGATTCTTCCAAGGGAACCCTCACTTGCTTCAATCAATTCCACATCCAAGGAGCACCACCAAAGAAGCTTGGGAGTGCACGTCTTCAACTCCATCAATCCATTGGCGCCCAAGACTTCCCCATTACGGTTTTTCATTGCTTTTATCATTTTGAGCATCATTCTGGGTTTGTGCCTACAAACCCCATCTCCTTCTTTCGTCCCTCTTTCTTTGGGTTCTCACACCACCTTAAAGGTGTGAAGAGGTTGGGCAAGCCTTTCCTTTAAAAGGCTTGTGACATAGGTGAGCTAGCCTTCACCTGTAAGAAGGCTAGTGGGTTCTTGCTAGACCATTAAAAGCAAGTGGGTTCTTGCATAACCATATAAAAGCAAGCTGTAATAGGTTCTAGACTACCTGTAAAGTCTAGTGGGTTTCTTGCTAAAACCATTGAAAAGCAAGCGGTAGAATCTCTCAACGGTTGAGTTGGGAGCGGAGACGTAGGCCGGGTTTTAGGCCGAACTCCGTTATCAATTCTTGTGTCTTGCCTCTTTATTTCCGCTGCACTTTCACTTTGATTTTAATTTGTTAATTAATTTTTAAAAGGCAATTCACCCCCCCCTCTTGCCATCACTCCTTTCATTCTCCGCCTAACAATTGGTATCAAAGGAAAATTTGAGTAATACCTTCACCGGTTTCAAATTCAAGATCCATTTGTGATGGCTTCAACCTCTTTCACCCCCGAAGGTTATTCTTTGGGTCGTGCTCCATTTTTTGATGGAACCGACTATAATTATTGGAAAACCCGCATGACCGCTTTTCTTAGAAGCATTGGCTATCCCATTTATAAAATTTTCATGCAAGGTTACACTCTTTCCTCTCCCGATGAATCCAAATGGACTCAAGCCGATATTAGAAATTTCGAGCTTGATGGCAAAGCCATGAACTCTCTTCATTGCGGCCTTGATCGTAATGAGTTCAATCGAGTTTCCACATGCACCACATCACATGAAATCTGGAAAATTTTGGAAGTTACCCATGAGGGGACCAACAAAGTGAAGGACACTCGATTGGACATGTTTTGTCAAGATTTTGAGTCATTTTCTATGCACCCATCCGAATCTATTTCTGATATGTTTACACAGTTTACTGATGTTTGCAATGGTAGAAAATCTCTTGGTGATGATGTTTCAGCAGAAACGATGGTCAAGAAGATCCTATGGATCCTGCCAAGCTCATGGGCTCCAAAGGTCACGGCAATCCAAGAAGCGAAGGACATCAAGAACATGCCGGTAGAAGAGCTCATCGGATCCCTCATGACCTATGAAATCACCATGAGGAGGCATGCTGAAAAAGAAGGCAAACCGATCAAAACTCCAAAAAACATCGCCTTCAAGGTACAAAAAGAAGAAAGCTCATCCTCCTCCTCATCTTCTTCCTCTTCAAGCGGCGATTCCGAAATGGAGAATCTTTCCCGCAAGATGCACAAGTTCATGAAGAAGCACACGAAGAAGAAATCCCGCAAGGCTCGAAAGGCTCAACCCAACGAAAAATCCGAGCTCAAGGTAACTTGTTACGGGTGTGGTGAGAAAGGCCATTACAAGCCCGATTGCCCACTCAACAAGAAAAATGCCAAGCAAAAGGAGAAGAAGGCTTTCAAAGCCACATGGAGTGATAGCTCCGCTTCATCCTCCTCCTCCTCCTCGAGCGACAACGGTAAAAAATGTCTAATGGCATTTCATGAGGTAACATATTCCGACTCCTCTTCCTCTAGTTCCTCCAATTCTTTAAATCATTTATCATATGAGGATCTCCAACATGCTAGAGATCAATTGGAGGAAGGTTTTCACGAACTTTCTTCCAAATTTGTTGCTTTAAAAAAGAATTTTAAAAAACTCTCTTCCGAAAAAGAACAACTTCTCAAAGAGAAGGAAGAGTTGACCCTCAAAATCCAAAACCTTCCCGATATTGATTCCATGGAATCAACTATCAAAGATTTAAGGGAATCTCTTGCCATGTTCACCCAAGGGGAACAAAATTT
Organism: Viscum album; assembly: GCA_963277665.1. Taxonomy (NCBI): domain Eukaryota; kingdom Viridiplantae; phylum Streptophyta; class Magnoliopsida; order Santalales; family Viscaceae; genus Viscum; species Viscum album. Next base: position 13,746,036 of record OY728145.1, read on the forward strand.
GACCAAACTCCTTGGTTCACAACGCATATCTAGAACCACCGAAGGGCTTGGCTATTCCAAGCAAGATTCCTCCTCCCATGCTCCAACTATTTTTGTAAGGGGGAGCTCCCAATTTAAATTTTGTAATTATTGTAAAAAACCCAGGCACTTAATTTATGAGTGCGATTGCAAAAATGCCCGGTATGGTAGGCCCAAAACCATTTTCTTAAATGAAGAATTTTATAGGAGAAGACCCGCCACTAGACAAGTGTGGATTGAAAAATCCCTATTAGCGAGTCTCTCCGGGCCAAAGTTTGTTTCGGTTTCAAAAACCTCTCCCCGGTGACTTGTTGTTTTTATTTAGGGGGAGTTAGGATAGTTTAAAATCATTTGTTTCTAAACTTTCATTTCAAAACTTTATTTTTTCAATTTCAACACTTGGTATCAAATTTTTCAATTCAAAATTTTCTATTCAATTTTCATTCAAAAACTTTCAATTCAAACTGTTATTCATTTTTCATTCAAAACTTTCAATTCAAACTGTTATTCATTTTTCATTCAAAACATTCAATTCAAATTTCAAAATTTTCAATTGGTTTAAAATCCCTTCCATCCCTCAATCAAGTTTTATGCCCCGTGATATTTTGATAATCACAAAGGGGGAGAAATTCTTGATTGATTGGGGGAGAAATCTTTCTCTCATGCATTGCTTGTTTTCATTTTATCCTTTAAAGCATGCCTATCTTTTTAGTATTTTACATTGCTTGTTTTGGTGATTGTGATCATCAAAATAGGGGGAGATTGTTGTACCTCTCGTACCCCTCGTGGTTTGATTTTCATGATCACAATCACCATCTTATTTATCTAATCCTCTTTCAAGTGTTTTTGGATGATAGGAATCATTTCAGGTGGCTAAGGAATTAGGCCAATAAAGCAAGAAGCAAAACTGGACTGAAATTCAGTCCACCGGCCAACCGGTGTCCTTGTACCGGCCAGCCGGTAGAACCCAGCCCAAATAGTGTTTGCTATTGTCTTGCCACCGGCCAACCGGTGGCCTCCTCACCGGTCAGCCGGTGGTGCCTGGACAGAAGCATCCACCCATCTCCAAGGCACCGGCCAACTGGTGGCCCTGCACCGGTCAGCCGGTGGAGCCAGTCAAACTAGCTGTTGGGCTTTTGACCAGCCTGTCCACTTGGCCTCCAACGGCTCCGAAGGCCTCTCCAACGGCTTCGAAGGCCTCCAACGGCCATATGAGGGTTCCCCCTCTATAAATAAAGGACCTTGAAACCCCGGAAGCCTAAGCAACAACGTCGGAACTATAAGGAAGCCCACGAACACATTTTTGATTCATTTGGCGAACCTCCGGCGGATTCTTCCAAGGGAACCCTCACTTGCTCCAATAAATTCCACATCCAAGGAGCACCACCAAAGAAGCTTGGGAGTGCACGTCTTCAACTCCATCAATCCATTGGCGCCCAAGACTTCCCCATTACGGTTTTTCATTGCTTTTATCATTTTGAGCATCATTCTGGGTTTGTGCCTACAAACCCCATCTCCTTCTTTCGTCCCTCTTTCTTTGGGTTCTCATACCACCTTCAAGGTGTGAAGAGGTTGGACAAGCCTTTCCTTTAAAAGGCTTGTGACATAGGTGAGCTAGCCTTCACCTGTAAGAAGGCTAGTGGGTTCTTGCTAGACCATTAAAAGCAAGTGGGTTCTTACATAACCATATAAAAGCAAGCTGTAATAGGTTCTAGACTACCTGTAAAGTCTAGTGGGTTTCTTGCTAAAACCATTGAAAAGCAAGCGGTAGAATCTCTCAACGGTTGAGTTGGGAGCGGAGACGTAGGTCGGGTTTTAGGCCGAACTCCGTTATCAATTCTTGTGTCTTGCCTCTTTATTTCCGCTGCACTTTCACTTTGATTTTAATTTGTTAATTAATTTTTAAAAGGCAATTCACCCCCCCTCTTTCCATCACTCCTTTCATTCTCCGCCTAACAGTGATTCCCAGATTCTACATCCTGGTCCATCCTCCATTCAAGATACAAATTCTCCATTATCCTACACAACAATGGTTAACTAGTGAAGGGGATCTGAAACCATGATTCCAACAACAAAGAATTTATTAAAGATCATTCCCCTTTACATATGATTTAGATCTATGTGGGGGAATCCATAAATCTCTACTAATCATAGTCCAAATATTTATCATGTACAAAGATATACCTTTTTCATCTATCAATCTCTATGCCATGGAATGTTTTAGATCTGCATAATAACCTAGGTCTATCAGACACGTCCTTTCTATTCACCAAACTCCATGATTCGAGTGATTTTGTATCTTTACAAACATCCATGGCCATCAGAATTAGAAGGTCATTATCTTGAGGAATCCTTAGTTTGACTATGAACACAATTCTCTGGTGACTCTGCATAAGTTTCCCACAAAGATGTCCTTTCAAGAAAAGATAAATTCACCTTCAGAAGAGGCTTTTCCTACCCCAGTACGGTCAACGGATCCCAATCACCCTATCATTTCTCTTGATTTTAGATCTATTGAAACCACACTTTACACATTCCTTCCAACCTGCGACTTGAACATGTTGGCACACCCCAACCTAGTTATCCTCTAGTTATTTAAGGCTTCTATATGAATGTTCTAATCACATGAAATTAAAACTTCATGATTCTTGATACCGAATGTTTACTTGTGGGTCTACAGACATCAAGGAATATATTTCACCACATGTACTTGTGCACTAAATAAACCCACAAAGGAAATTCAGGTATGCATCCTGCCTTATTTGTGAGCTCTCTTGAAAGACACAAATTCCCCATTCATAATACGTGAACCAGATCCATATATGGATGTACATTAAATCTTAAAATAAATACATCTGTCTTGATTCCTATCATTATAGAATACATAGTGACACCTGGATATAACATTTAGGGTCCATCCAAGAAATAAATATCCCCATCCTTTTCTGTGAAAGGGTCTGACCTATGTAGAGAACCCCCCTCATGCCTATATGGGAAGAATTTTTCTATCCATTCCTAGGAAATATCATCTTGAAATGACTCTTTCATGTTTGGGCACCCCCTCTTCACCAACCATACTCCTTGTCCAAAAAGTTTTGAATCCTCATAACCATCCATGTCCATCGAATATGGAAGGCCAATATCCTTAGGATACCTTTTTTTGACTATGCACACAATGCCCTAATGACTCTATATAATCTTTCCACCAAAAAGGCCTATCATCCAAAGACAAATTTCCCCTCATGAGTAGATTTTCCTACCTCTGTATGCCCCTATGACATTTACTTCTCACCTCAGTCTTGGTTTTAGAAACCCCAAACTACAGTTTCATGATATCTCCCCTTTCATTACAAAACATGATAGAATGTTTCTGGTCAAACTCGCATGAAAAGGGAGATCTATTTAACCCATTTTTGATTGGAGTAAAGTGAAATTAATTTAACATCCTCAAGGGTCCTATTTTCATGACGTTATACTATAAAACTCTTAAACCCTCCTTTACACAAGCCCAATATGTATAGGAGGGGTCTCTCATTCATGATCACCACTAATACAAATAATCTTAAACTATTCAGACACACCTCCTTTGACAAGGAACCCCTAGTGGTTTTGAGACATCCAAATTCCCATTAAATTACCTGGCCATCAGAACAAGATGGATTGTGTCCAAAGAAAAAAATTTCTTGACTATGAAAATGATTCCCTTGTGGCTCTCCATAAGTTTTCCATAAAAAAGGACTATCAACCAAAGACAAATTGATCCTCAGGATATGATTTTACTACTTCTATTTACCCCATGACTTCCATAAACCATATCATAACCTATATATAGAAACCAAAAAATCAAGGTCAGGACAAATCCCATATTTATGACTAAAAAATATTGAGACATCCTCCATTAAATATTCCTAAATTAGGGCCCTCTCCATGAAAATCATGGTAAAAAAGTGTTCAACCTAAAACATTAGTCTCAGTAAAATTTATTTCATGTATACATGAATAATGATAGTCAGGTTTTCAAGACATTAAACTTCCTATAAAAAAGTGATAAAAATCACAAGGATGAAAACCCCTCTAAATGCACCATGTTGAAAAGTCGAGTACTAGCTCGTTAACATTAAACTTTTTATGGTTTAGGAGAAATATCAAGCAATAAAAAATCTAAAAATACATAGAGCACGTTAGGTCAAAAACCCACAAAGGGAGGGATATGTAAAAGTAATGTTATACCTAATAAACCAACACCTTATTGGGTTTAGGAAAAAATTAGGGTGATAAAAAAAGGTGAAAAGTTTGTTGGGTTTCTATGTAACCCTAAAAATAGACGAACTACACTTATTGGTTCCCTCATCTTAGGAAAAAATCAAGGCATGATTCAATTATTTTTAATTTGATTATCTCATATCATGATTCAGATAGATACCCAATGGAAGATTATTATTTCAAATGAATTCAATTGAAATTCATTGACATTTCATGAAAAGATGAAGGATAAGCAGCAGAGAGAAAAACATTTTCATTTCATTAAATGAGAATAAGAAGGGAATAAAAAACTTAGAGGCTCTCCATAAGAGAAGCACATGAAATTACATAATATGTTTAGAAGATTAAAAAAAATATCAATGTCTGGTCCAATTCATTGATGGCTCAGAGCTACTCCAAAAAGGTTGTGTCTCAGATTTTACACCTACCTTCAATTCCCATGACTCTTTCACTACGTCAAGTCCAGCCTTTTATCCTTCCTCCACTAATCCCTACCCCTCATAAATCCGTATTGTGGTGCATGCCCATTATTTTAATGTCATTCTAGTTCATTTCTGTACTACTACCCTTCCTGACCAAGCTTCTCCTCTAAGGACCTTCATGTCATGATTTCTCTCTATAACCTCATGACTGCCCCGACATGCTCGATAACTTCATCCATGAGTATTTGTGTGGTATTGTAAATATTGTATATGGACTCTATAGTGGAAAGAAGTGATTTTAGTGTTCCAATTTTCTCCCTAGTAGTGACCACCATATTTACCTTGTCATAAAATCCAATTGAACCCTTCACACCCCATGAATGAAAGCATGTGATGTAATTTTGGTAGCTTCACCAACATATCTACAATAAGGTTTTGAGAAATCAACCTCCAATTGTTTTTCCTCACTTTTTGGAGGGTGGGAAGAAGGATAGCCATGATCTCTTTATTGGTTTTCAAGACTCTCCCTGATGGAAGAACATATTCAGAAATGAGGGCTACCGTAGATGATTTTTACCCAACAACCTCAGTACGAATCGAGCCCTATGTAGCCACATATCTGAAAGCATCAGTAGGAGGCAAGGTCAGGGTATCAACTATAGTCAGAAGTGATTGGGGAGGTGATCCTGAAGTCTATAATAAGACAAGATAACACTCTATATTCATGAAAGTAATGTAAAAGGGAAACAATGAAAAAAGAAGCATGGTTAGAGGGTTGTAAAAGCAACATCCACCTACCAAAGCATCAATGCCTCTGATATCCATTGTGGCATTTCCAAACAGTAAAGAAAGTACTACATATTTAGAATGAAATTGAGTTTCAGGGTTTTCTAAAGGAAACAGTGGCTCAGATCCATACTCAATAGGATTGGAAGCCTCTAGATGATCGCCAATAGACATTGTGCGCACAGGAATAACTAGTTTGGAAAAAGGATCGATGGTCAGTTCCGAACCTCCCCGATATGGGATCACCGCCTCTCATGTGGTTGTTTCTACTAGAAGATAGGGATTAGAGTGATAAATTGGGACATCCAATCCCAACGACACTCGATCTACAATTGTTGGGTTTGTTTGGTTTGGGACAATCGATCTTTTATGATTGGGAACCCTTCTGATGTCCTCTAATAATTCAGGCTCCCCACCCATCTCAACAATCGCTATCAATCTTTTCTTGAGCTCTATAACTACAAGATTGGCACACCCCGTTGTGGTCTCCACTTCTAAAAACAACACAACTATTGGGGCAGTGGCCATCTGATCCGGAACATGCGCTCCCCGAGGACTAATAATTTCCCCAACATCCTCAGTTGGCCCGACCTCCTTGCCCTATTCAGCCACAGCCGCCAGTGGTATCTCCCAACCTTTATAAGATGTAGGATCTATAGACATCATGGTGGTTCTAACATGGTTACTTATTGATCATGCATCAAGATATGATCATGATGATTGTTCAAAAAATAGAGTTGGAATTACTCTGGTTGGGTTCGTAATGATTTCCTCGATATTCTCTCTAGCCCTTGGAAATCCCTCTACAGCAACCCCTATAGCCGAAGGGAACTGCTCCCTGGCTGTAGTAACCCTAGGGGTATAAATTGAAGAAGGTATCGTCTGCTGGGCCTCCTATGACTTCTACGAAATTAAGGGATAAAATTATAGGATACTTATAACAAGAAAAAGTATGGTTGAGGTTAGAAAATATTACTATCTCTCCTTTGGTATCAAACAGCTCTGAGATTATCACCATGCATTCCACATGATCAGACTAATAAAGTTTGTATTTGGATGAATGAAAGGTGTTTTCCATCTCGTTCAGATATAAGGCTACTTCACTGCACGCTCGCACGTCGTTGGGCACAAGTGACAAACTAAAATTTATAACCTACTTACTACTTAGGAAAGTGGCAAGACAAGGTCGAACAACAAGGATGCCTCGTGTTGTGTTTGGTGATCTAAAAAGATTAACTAAACAAAAACATACACACAAAAACAAGGAAACACAGTTGGTGGTGGTGAAGTGGAGTGAATGGGATTTAGTGTGTCAAGAAGTGAAGGTGAATTGGTGAGTGCCAGGGGAGTAAACAGAGCAGCAAGGGATTTTGTGGTGAAAAAAACCAATATATGAGTAGGGGGGAAGTCTACTGTCCGATTTGATGTTGCTTATCCTTTTTCATGCACTGATGTTTTAAAAATATGGATTTGACTAAATGAAACTGGCCATATTTTTCATCTGGTCAATTTGTGATGAAATAGCTCTTACAGTCCTTCAACTGTAAAAGTCATTCCATCCAATGGTGAAAATAAGTCAAATGTCACTGGGATCAACTTGTCAGTTGAATTTGGTGTGTCTCTCTCATTCGAGCCTAACTCACTTTCCAGTGAGTTCCTCAAATTGAAACAGTTTTCATTATGGTGCAAACAAGATCGATTTTAAATCGATCCTGTTGTTTTGAAAATAAACTTGTCTGTAAACAATGAGAGAGACAATAAAAAAATGATGCAGTGCATGAATAAGACTAAACAAATCAAATCAACCAGCTTATCCCCCCCCCCCGAAGGAATTTAGCTGGAAATAGTGGTTGGTTTTAATGCAACAATGGAATGAACATCAATGAAATTAATATTGAAATAAGTTGTAGAAAAACAGAGAACAAGGAAACTAAGATGTTCGAACTCCCTGCTACTACTCTTGAAAGTACTAATTCATGCTGCTCAATGGTGGATGTGATGCTGGAATGCGTTCGATATCCTGCCCTGGGAATCAAGATATGAATTGCACTGATCTGCTGCTCTCGTTTCTCCAATCTGCTCATGAAGTCGATGTTGTATGTTCCTTCTGCTCTGCTCCCTCAGTCTGGATCAAAGGATCAATGATACCCCCCTACAGAATTGATTTCATTCATGATCTCGTTCCGCTGGATAGATCAATGCCTCTCCCATCTCTTGCGCATTCATCACCCAGTCGATATCTCTAGAATCTCATCTAAAGTGTTCCCTGGCCTCCACGTGTAGATTTCACTATTTTTTCCCTCCCACAATATTCACCCGAGCAGTTGCTTCTAACCGAATGAAAATAATGTGCGCGGAGAACCACCAACCCTCTGCAAAAAATGCACGTGAGTCAGATCGAAAAGAAAAGAAACTATCTAAATATATTCTATATATTTATAACACTAAAATAAGAATACCAATATCTAATATTATTATTAAAATAATAACTATTAATAACATATAAGAAATTAATATTAAATATATAAACTTATATACTTTTATTAATATACCAATTATTATTATTAAATTGTATATGATATATAACACATAATATATATATTTTGTTTATGAAAAGTAATAATGTAAATAATTATATATTATTAATGTTATACTAATTATATTTATTATATATGTTAATATAAATATTATTGTATATTATATATATATATATATATATATATATATATGTTATTATATGTAAAAATATAATATAAAGATAAAATAATAAATAAAAAAAGAGAGAAAAAAAATGAAAAAGAGTGAAGAGGGGGGCAGTTCGGGCGGAGTGAAAAAGAGGGACGAAAGGGGGGAGGAAGGCTGAGGGGTCTCAGCTATGTGCGGAGGCCGAGAGATCCAGGTTTGGATGGAAAGGTGAGGTCGTGGAGAGAAGGGAGAAGGGGTAAGGAGGAAGGTGAGGGCCTAGGCACGGGTTAGGGTGATGCGGGTGCGGCCGGGGTAGATGTAGTACGGTGGGGGGTTCAAACTCGGAGCAGGCAGGAAGAAGGTCGGCGTGGCAAGATCCGACGCTTCAGTGATGGGTAGTTCACGGTGAGGTGGAAGGATCCAACGGCTAGGGGTGCAGGTTCAGACAGAGGGTGCGCTGCTCGGGATGGGTCGAGCAAGTCGGGAAGCAGGTGTCCCTGGAGAGCAGGGGATGCGTTAGTGACATGGGTTCAAGCTAAGGAAGATGGTTTGATCCAGGTCTGGAATTTTGAGATGAAGTGGTTGAAATATTTAGTTCTTATTTTGAGTTCTGCAATTCATCATGTCTTGTTCTGTTGAGAACTAAAAAGTAAGCTGGATGTTGTGCGATTTAATCTACTGTGATGATATTTTTATCAACCGCTCTTCTTGTTGTTGTGTGATGGATTTACTGGTTTAAATTTGTTTCAATTTTTTTTTGCTTCTGGATGGGTTCAAGCTGGAGAGAAAACAGTGAGTCATGGATGGGTGAAGTGGTGAGAGAGGGAGAGATACGGTGGGACAGTAGTGACGAAGCAAGAAGCGGGAAACGGTGAGACGGCAGGGGGTGGGCACCATGAGTGTGGAATACGGTGGCAAAGGGGTGAGATGTGGTGAGACAGTAATTGAAAAGGTGGGAGGGTATGTGGCACTCTGCTCACGGTCTCACCGTCAGGTGAGACAGTAATGTCATACGGTGCCACCGTTTGGAAGAGAAATGGTGAGACGTGCCATCGTGATCGTGAGGGAACCACAACACAGAACACCACCTGCAAAATAAACACAAAAAATAATTAAATAAATAATTTAATAAAACTAAAATTATATTTATCAATTAATAAATTAAATTAAATAGAATAGAATGGAAAACATAATAGATAAAACAATTTTAAATAATAAAATTAATAATTCTTTATTTAAAAGAATGAATTTAATTATAAAAAAATGAATTCAGAACAAATTAAAAAAATTGATGTTACTTGCTTGATCTAATTAACCAATTAATTAAAGAATTAATAAATTAAATTAAATAACAAGAAATATTAAATGAATAAACTTAAATAACTTTAATTATCAAAAGAATAAAAACCAAAATGAGTTATTTATTTGCAATTTAAAGAATAAAAAATTAATTAATTAATTTAATGAATTAATAAACTAACTCGAATGAAAATTTTGTAAAAATAAACGAATAAATAAATAAAAGTGTAATTCACAGGACTAATTTAATTTAAGAATTATTTAAAAAGACACTAATGAACATTAAAACACATGTTTTAAACTAAAAACTGATTATCCTACACAACATGTACAAAAACACAACAATTATCAAATATTTACCAAAACACCATTTTGGTATTAAAAAGTTAATAAAAATATAAAAAGGATGTGGCAAAGAGTGTGAAAATACTGCCACATCAAACTCTCCCACACTTAAAACTTTGTTTATCCTCAAACAAGCACATACCTTTAACTTTAAAACAGAAAGATGATTTGCAAATTTCAGCTCAAAAAGTGCATGATTGAACTTAAATATCAAGAGGAGAAAGACCAAACAATGGGTCAGGCTATCCAAAGGTGTTAAAAAATAATGTCTTTTCTAGCATCAAATACTAACTGGAAGTCAAGAGAATCACAAATTCGTACATTGTCAAGTATGCCATGCCTCCAATATGTACTCATGAACGGTCCTACTTCACCTTCCAATTCAAGTTCTAATTCAAGTAGTGTTGACAGGTTAGATGAAGTGGAATTCAAAACTTATCCAATGGAACCTTTCATTCTCACCTTCCCCTATGTTCTGGAAATTGAATTCCATTAATTTTACCACTTTATTGATTCAACTCAAATGAAAATTAACCACGTCAATTTCTCTCATCTTCATCTGGGTTCAAAATTCCTCTCACCTTAATGAGTTCATTTTTGACAAAAAACATTATTTTAATCTTTCCCAGCCATATTCCATGTGCAGAGCACTATGAATAGCACTTATTAAGATTGAAATTGGCTTTATTTATTCACAGAAACGCACCCAGTGCACCTTGTCTCAGATACCCACCGTGGGATCCCATTTTCCCATTTTACTCAAGTTACAAAGGACTTAATTAATAATCATTCGAATTGACTGTCTAAAGTGATTGAATATTATTATTTATCAAAAGTTGTGGGTCCCCTAGGTTCCAGCGAGAACTTCTAGTTACACTAAATCAAGATCATCATCCCACAAAACCTATCCTGCCACACTCCCATCCCTAGTTTCTAAACAAAAAGGTTCATAGAGATAGTGAACAATTCCACTTAGTAATCAATCATGCTTGACCATTTTTTACAAAGTGCCACTCTCAACATCCATCAAACAATTATAAACTAAATAGGACATAAATGAAGTACCATTGAACCTCCAATGATCATCATGTGATAAAAGAATTTAAAAAATTTTGAAGGAATTTTGAACCATTTTTTTGAAAAAATTGGACCATTTTTTTAAAACAACCACAGACTCAGGTCCAAGAAGGGGGAATTCAACATGACACTAGAATGAACCCTCTCCCCCACACATAAAACCCAACATTGTCCCCAATGTTGTCTTCTAAGGTGGAAGATAGATTATGATAAAAAAAAGATGGACATTTCAGCTAAAAAGGATATGGAGGGAAATCAATGAAGTTCAAAAATTTTCTTTACCACACAAAAAGTGAAAGAAAATAAAAACAAAAACAAAAGAACCCAACCCCACCAACCATCAATAGCAACCAAGTATAATTCTATTGTTAGGATTTTCATGCTTTGAATGTTTAAAGAGAAGACAAAGGATTTAATCGGTTTACTTCAGATAGTAGCATGATTAATAGTGATGTGAAGCAACAACATAATGAAATTGAAAGTAGTGGGTGGAAGCATGTTTCAGCAAATCAGCTCAAAATACATTTTCAACTCTCTAGATACTAGCATCTAAACACCCATGCAAGAAAACACATTTATTTCTCATAGATTAGGGGCAAGTCCCCCACACTTAGTTCATAGTGAAGATTAAGCATGTAATTGAATGTGAAAAAGGAAGAACAACACTTCCCTGAATTATTGGACCTTTAACACTAAATTCCATCAAAAGATTCGCTTCAGTAGCATTGGGTTGTTACTCCTCTTAATTAACCTGCAAGTTCAAATAAGTAAAATAAGATTTCAGAGTTTTAAGTTCATGATATGTAACCCAAGAGAGTGAGTAGAGAGAAATATTATCTATATGATGTAGGGGATTGCTCCCTTGGGGTTTCTTGGCCATGTTTCTGGCAGCAACAACTCTCTCTAAAACAACAACATAACATAAAGCGACATCAAGCAGTTAAGCAATTCAACTGGAGAATAAGCAGCAGAGATTAACTTTATTAACAAATAAAAATAAAAGGGAAACAACTAAGCAACCATTGGTTAGTTCCCATGCAACACTGAGTTTATTGTCCTCAGTTAGAATTGAATCATCTCATTTTTCCAACAGAGAGATGGCAGCCAAGACCTTTGAATGCCCTTCAAAGAAGTGCTTTATTCTTTTACCATTGACTAAGAAAGGTCAATTCTCTTCTCCAACTAACTCAACAACTCCATTAACCAAAACTCTAACAATGGTAAAGGGTCCAGACCATTTGAAATTCAACTTTCCTAGAAACATATTCAATCTAGAATTAAAAAGTAGGACCCTCTCACCAACCTTAAAATTCATATTTTGAATGATTGAGTCATGAAAATCCTTTTTTATTTCTTTTTATATTTTAGCATTCTCATAGGACTCGCTTTGAATCTCCTCCAGCTCACTCAACTCTAGCAGTCTCCTCTCTCCAGCAGACATAAAATCAAAGTTAAAAGCCTTCACTGCCCAATAAGATCTTTGATATCACTTAATAGGTACATGACATGTTTTCCCAAAGAGTAGCCTATATAGTGACATCCATATAGGAGTCTTATAAGCAGTTCTATTGGCCCAAAGGGACTGATCTAACTTACTTGACCAGTCTTTCCTAGAGCTAGGCACTATTTTATCAAAAATCTATTTCAGCACTCTTTTTGAAACTTTTGCTTGCCCACTGGACTGTGGGTGGTAAGTGGTCCCTATCTAATGTGAGAAACCATACTTTTCCATCAATCCTTTGAACTTATAATTCTCAAAGTGAGTTCCATTATCAGTGATGAATTCTCAAGGCACACCAAATCTGGAAAAGATGTCTTTCTAGATGAATTTCACAACACTAGCTGCTGAATTGTCGGGCAGGGCTACTTCCTCAACCCACTTGGACACGTAGTCGACATAAATTAAAATGTACTCATTCCCATAAGAGGATGGTAATGGTCCCATGAAGTCCAATCCCCACACATCAATGATTTCACCCTCCAGAATACCTTTTTGGGGTAATTCGTGTCTTCTTCCAACATTTCCCAACATTTGACATTTCTCACACCCAATAACCAGAATCCTAGAATTTTTAAATAGTGTTGGCTAGTAGAAACCAGCATGTAGGACCTTTTGAGCAGTCATTTCTCCTCCATGGTGGCCACCCCAAGGTGATGAATGGAAGCTCTAATGTATGGGAAAAATCTCATCCTCAACCACACATATTCTCAGAATCCCATCAGCACACCTCCTAAAGAGAAGAGAGTCATCCCAAAAATAATATTTCTGTTCATATATAAACCTCTTCCTCTGATTGTGTGAGAGATCCTTCGGCATGAATCCAGCTGCCAGAATGTTGGCATAGTCTGTGAACCAAGTAGAGTGCTGCACAGAAGCAGCAAACAATTGTTCATCAGGGAAAGAAGTGTTGATCTATTTTGGTTCCTTACTTGGGGAATTGGGAAATTGGGACAAGTGATCTGCAACTACATTCTCAGCCCCTTTCTTATCCTTAATCACTAAATCAAACTCCTGTAAATGCAAGGTACACCTCATGAGTCTGGGATTTGAGTCCTTTTTAGCCAGAAAATACTTAAGGGTTGAATGATCTGTGAAAAATATTATCCTTGATCCTATCAAATACTACCTGAACATTTCCAAAGAAAATATAACAGCAGCCAACTACTTTTTAGTTGTGGAATAATTATTCTAGGCATCATCTAACGGCTTTATTTCATAGTAAATAACATGTAATTTCCTATCCTTCATCTGCCCTAACACAGCTCCTACTGCAAAGTCACTAGCATCACACATAGCCTCAAACGGAAGTTTCTTGTCAGAAGTAGTGATTATAGGTGAAGTAGTTAACTTCTCTTTGAGAAAATTAAAGGCCTCCAGACATGTATCATCGAAGACAAAGGGTGTGTCCTTAACCAGCAGGGATCACATGGGTCTAGTGATCTTATAAAAGTCCTTAATGAACCTCCTGTAGAACCCAGCATGACCCAAAAAACTTCTAATTCTTTTGAAATTTTCAGGTGGGGGCAACATTTTAATGACCTCAATTTTAGCATTATTGACCTCTAGCCCTCTCTTAGAAACTTGGTGTCCCAAAAATAAGCCTTCAGTGGCCATGAATTGGAGGTTTTCCTAGTTTAGGACTAAGTTGGTCTCTTGGAACCTTTCTAACACTAGTTCCAGATTTTTCAGACAGTTGTTAAAGGTATTTCCCACAACAGAAAAATCATCCCTGAACACTTCAATTATCCTTTCAATCATGTTTGAAAAAATTGTCATCATACACCTCCGAAAAGTGGAAGGAGAACCACACAAGATAAAGGGCATCCACCGGTAGGCAAATGTCCCAAATGGATAGGTGAAGGTGATTTTCTCTTGGTCCTCAGGTGCAATGGCAATCTGGTTGTAACTAGAATAACCATCAAGAAAGCAGAAGAATTCATTGCATGCCAATATCTCTAACATTTGATCCTAAAACAGAATAGGAAAGTGATCCTTTCTTGTGGAAGCATTCAATTTTTTTGTACTCTATACAGACTCTCCATTTATTTACTACTTTTGTCTGGAATTTCTCATTCTTTTCATTAGTGACCTCTGTCACTCCACTCTTTTGGGTACCACATGGACATGACTGACCCAGGGGCTATCAGAAATAGGAAAAATCATTCCAGCATCAAGAATCCTAAAAACTTCTTCTCTCACAACTTCCTTCATGTTGGGGTTGAGTCTTATTTGGTCTTCTACTCTAGTCATACACTCAGGTTCCATGGGAATATTATGCATGCAGAAGGCTGGACTTATCTCTTTGATATCAGCAATCGACCAGCATATGACTGACTTGTATTTCTTAAAAACACTAAGCATATTTTTCTCTTGACTCACCTCTAGGTTGGAGGAAATGATCATATGAAGGGTGGAATTGTCTCCTAAAAAGGATTATTTGAGGTGGGAAGGGAGGGGCTTAAGTTCAAGGGTGGGTGGTGATTAGATGGAGGGAAGACACTTGGGCCTGGTTGGCCCAAGGTCTTCATGCTGCCTCTTGAAGAAGGCAGTAGAAAAGGCCTTTTCCTCAGTGCTAGGGCTTCCAAAAGATATATCCTCAAACTTAGACTCCTCCCTCAGGGTAAGAATGTGCTCCAAAACAAACTTATCCAGGTTCTCCAATAATTCTCCCTCGTATTCATCAAAAAATTCTCTCTCCTTACTTGAGTTGATCCCCATGCAAGCAGCAGCAAAGATTTCAGGTTTACTATTGATTTCTGCTATCATTCTCAGAAACCCTTCTTCCTCCTTATCAACACTACTCTATGAAACTAACATCTCATCTTTTGGAAAAAATGGATGGATGGATTCTTGGATTTTCTTAAACACATTTAATTGTTCTTTCTATTCACCCAAATTAAAAATCAATTTCCCCTTGGACACATCTATCACAGCTCCCCCTGTGGCCAGGAAGGGCCTACCGAGAATGATAAGAACCTCCTGGTCACACTCCATATCAAGTATAAGAAAGTCAGCAGGCAAAAATAGTTTGCCTACTCCCACTAACAGATCATCGACCCTACCCACTGGATGAGTAATGTACCTATCAGCAAGTTGTAACACAACAGTGGTGGGTTGGGGAACTCTTAATCTTAGGTGATGAAAAAGTGATAGTGGAATCAAATTAATACTAGAACATAGATCAGATAAACGATTGAACTTACCACATCTATCCCCAAAATTTCAATGGATGACAAAGCTTCCAGGGTCCTGAAGCTTAGGAGGTATCCTATTCTACAAGACTGCACTACCCTCCTCTGTTAAACTATAGGTGGAATATTCATCCAATGTATTTTTTTAACAAATTTTCTTGAGTGATTTCAGATATGATGGGCTATGAATCAATGCTTCCAAGAATGGGATATCAATGTTTAGCTTTTTTACCACTTTCAAAAATTTCAACAGTTCAGAATCATGAATTGGTTTCTTAATTCTTTGTTGGAAGGGGATTTCAGGGTGAAAATTCCTCACAATTGGGGGCATCTCTATAGATTCTTCTTCAATAATTTTCTTCCCTTTATTGTCTTTGTTTTTTAATCCATTTGCTTTGGGTTTTTTGAGCTCGAACAATAGGAACTGGAGAGATTATAGTAGTGCTGTCTAGTTTTCCAAATTCAGGTTTTTTCAGATTTGAGATTCAACTTTCATCCAGTATCTCATTTTCAGAATTTTGGGGTTCTTTCTCAGGCTCTTGGTGAGTTTGGAGACCACTTCTAGTGGTTACAGCCATGCCATTCTCCCTAGGATTGGCTTCATTGGTGTCAAGAATCCGACCCTTTTCTCTATTACTAGCATCCCTAGCCAACTACCCCATTTTAATTTACAAGTTCTTCATTCTAGCATCCATCTAAACGTTATCATAATCATTTTTGGTCTTTTTTTCATAAAACCTCCCAATCAACTGATGGAACATGTTTCTCACCTCATCTTTTGAGTTGGATGACTCAACCTTAGGTTGAGGTTGGGGTTTTAATTGCTTCCTAGGAGGCTGCTGGAATCTAGGAGGGTAGTATGTCGGAGGACTCCCTACTCCATCCATGATAGGTTTGGGTGGTTTCTATACCTCTGATTGTAGGTGTTGGAAAAAGGATCTTCCCTAGGCTGCATCCAAGTTCCATAGCCAGCAAAGATGGCACTCTCATGAGGATGGACAGGCGTATCGAAGTTTGGAAAACATGTTTTTGAATGGCCATACATGCCACAGTGGTGGCACTGTTCCTTAAGGATTTGATGTGGGTTCTCATTAAAGAACAGAATAGCTTGGGCTTCAGCTTGAGGAGCAGGGGTGGTTTCATTTCTCACAATGGTTCTCCTCCTAGAGAATTTGTGCTAGGAATTTAGAGCTAAGGTGTTAAAGATCTATTTGAGCGCCTCAGTAGTCCTATCACTAAAGTCTCCTCT
Organism: Viscum album; assembly: GCA_963277665.1. Lineage (NCBI taxonomy): Eukaryota > Viridiplantae > Streptophyta > Magnoliopsida > Santalales > Viscaceae > Viscum > Viscum album. Next base: position 13,762,872 of record OY728145.1, read on the forward strand.
TGAAGACTGATCCACCATGTTTTGGTGGTAAGGGTTGAGAATATTGTAGAAGGTGTCCATAAGGAATTGAGGAGTACATTGATGGTTTGGACACTGCCTAAGTAACCCTCTAAACCTATCCCAAGATTCATGAAATAGTACTCCTTCATCCGGAAGGATTCCATTTATTTTGTGCCTAATTTCATATGTCAACCTCCTAGGATAGAATTTCATTGTGAATGCATTATAAACTTGATCCCAAGTGACAAAGATTTATTCTTCTAACCATTAGAACCAAGACCTAGAATTTCCCTTGAGGCAGAAGGGGAATACTCTCAGTTTAAGCTCTTCCTCAGTGATACCCCTAAGTGGTATCTGCTAGGCACTATAATAGAAGGCTCTAATGAAGTCAAGAGAGTCTTCACTAGGAATTCCATTGAAGGTGGGTAACTGAATAAGCATAGAATTCTTGATCTCATAATTCCTGGACCTAGGAGAGAGTCTAATGCATGAAGGGTTGCTAGACACTGAAGGTAACAAAAACTATCCCAAAATGTGCCTCTCAGCTATGTCATTACCAGGTGGGTTCATCATTCCAAGTTGGTTCAAATTCTGAAGAAGTGGGTTGTTCATGTTTCCATTTCTATTATCTTCCTCTTTGACCTTGTCTTTATTCTTTTTCACTTCCTTGAGGTGATTATCAATTTCAAGATTACCAGGTACTAAGTATTTAGACTTAGACCTTGTTTACATGCATCAAGTTCAGATTTTTTTTTAATTTCAATTTTCTTTTTGCAGATTTTGTTAGTTTATTATTATTTTTTATTTTTGAATTTCAGTTAGTTTTTTTAAAATCACACCTAGCCTCCACGGAAATGGCGTCAAAATTTTCACACTCGCGTGTCATTAGGAACGAGAAAAAAACTAAAATTTATAACCTACATACAACTTAGGATAGTGGAAAGATAGGGTCAAACCACAGGGAGGCCTCATGTTGTGTTTAGCGATCTAGAAAAAAAACTAAAAAAAAACACACACACAAAAACAAGAAAAAACAATTGGTGGTGGTGAAGTGGAGTGAATGAAAATTAGTGTTTGAATAAGTGAAGGTGAATTGGTGAGTTCCAGGGGAGTAAACAGAGTAGCAAGAGATTTTGTGGTGAAAAAAACTAATATATGAGTAGGGGGAAAGTCCACTGGCCGATTTGATATTGCTTAGCCTTATTCATGCACTGAAGTTTTAAAAATATGGATCTGACTAAAAGCAACTGGCCAAATTTGTTGTCTGTTCAATTTGTGATGAAATAGATCTTATAGTCCTTTGGCTATAAAAGTCATTCCTTCCAATGGAAAAAATAAGTCAGATGTCACCATGCTCAACTTTTCAGTTGAATTCGGTTTGTCTCTCTCATTCGAGCATAACTCACTTGTCAATGAGTTCCTCAAATTGAAACAGTTTTCATTATGGTGCAAACAAGATTGATTTTCACTCGATCATGTTGTCTTGAAAATAAACTCATCTGTAAAAAATGAGAGAGACAATCAAAATAAATGTTGCAGTGCATGGATAAGACTAAACAAATCAAATCAACCAGCTTATTCCCCCCCCCCCCCGGAATGAATTTCGTTGGACATAGTGGTTGGTTTTAATGCAAAAATAGAATTAAGATCAATGAAATTCATATTGAAATAAGTTGTAGAAAAATAGACCACAAGGAAATATAAGATGTTCGAACTCCCTACTACTTATCCAGAAAGTACTAATTCATGATGCTCAATGGTGGATGCGATGCTGGAATGCATTCGATATCCTGCCCTGGGAATCGAGATATAAATTGTACAGATTTGCTGCTCTCAGTGCTCTAATATTCTCACGAAGTCGATGTTGTATGTTCCTCTTTCTCTGCTCCCCCAGTTTGGATCAAAGGATCAACGATACCCCCCTACGGAATTGATTTCATTCATGCTTTTGTTCCGCTGGATAGATCAATGCCTCTCCCGCCTCTTGCGCATTAATCACCCAGTCTAAGTCTCTGGAATCTCATATAAGTGTTCCCCGACCTCTGCGTGTATATTTCACTATGTTGTTCCTCCTGCGCTTGTCACCAGAGCAGTTTCTCTTAACCGAATGAGAATAATGTGTGCGGCAAACCACCCGCCTTCTGCAAAGAATGCGCGTGAGTCAGATCCAAAATAAATAAAACTATGTATATATATTCTATATATTTATAACACTAAAATAAGAATACCAATATCTAATATTATTATTAAAATAATAACTATTAATAAAATATAAGAAATTAATATTATATATATAAACTTAAATACTTTTATTAGTATACCTATTATTATTATATTGTATGTGATATATAACACATTATATAAATATATATTATATTTATGGATAAAAAAAATGTACATAATTATATATTATTAATGTTATTCTAATTATATTTATTATATATGTTAATATCAATATTATTTTATATTATATATATATGTTATTATATGTAAAAATATAATATATAGATAAAATAATAATAATAATAATAATAAGAAAGAGAAAAAGAAAAAAAAGAAAAAGAGTGAAGAGGGGGGCAGTTCATGCGGAGTGAAAAAGAGGGAAGAAAGGGGGAAGGAGGGCCGAGGGGTCTTGGCTATGTGCGTTGGTGGAGAGATCCGTGTTTGGATGGAAAGATGAGGCCGCTGCGAGAAGGGATAAGGGTAAAGGAGGAAGGCGAGGGCCCAGGCGTGAGTTAGGGTGATGCGGGTGCGGCCGGGGTAGATGTAGTGCAGCGGGGAGTTCAAACTCAGAGCAGGAAGGCAGAAGGTTTGCGAGGCGAGATCCGACGCTTCATTGGTGGGTAATTCACAGTGAGGCGGATGGATCCGGTGGCTAGGGGTGCAGGTTGAGACAGGGGTGCGCGAATTGGGATGGGTCGAGTGAGTCAGTAAGCGGGTGTCGTCGGCGAGCAGGGGATGCGGCGGTGACATGGGCTCAGGCTGAGGAAGATGGTCTGCTCCAGGTCTGGAATTTTGAGCTGAAGTGGTGGAAATCTGGAGTTCTTATTTTGAGTTATGTAATTCTTTCTGTCTTGTTCTGTTGAGAACTGAAAATTAAGCTTGATGTTGTGAGATTTAATCTGATGTGATGATATTTCTATCTACCTCTCTTCTGGTTGTTTTGTGATGGATTTATTGGTTTTCATTTGTTTCAATTTTTTTGTTGCTTTTGGCTGGTTTCAAGCTATAGAGAAAACAGTGAGTCATGGATGGGTGAAGTGGTGAGATAGGGAGAGATACGGTGGGACAATATTTGATTAGCCAATAAAAACACATATGTTAATTACATTTTAATGGTATTAAATTTTCATTTTTGATCTTATTGTCCTATGTTAGTGGATTTTTATTTTGAACATTCATTCTCATCATTTGTGCACTTCATGCCTAATGTACACCAATTTAGGACCAATGAGTCATATGATTCTAAGCAATGTAATTATCCATATTTTAATTTTATATTTTTTGAAATGGATCTTCACTTCAATTTAAACATTTTTCATTCAGGGATCAATGGATGATTCATAAAGGATGATGGAGATATTTGGCGATGAAAAGAAACAATTCTGGAGAAGGCAGATTGGACACCAGCCCACTGATGAGAATGTGGGCCCCCAATACAGGTCCAATGAAGACCATAATTCGTGGTATGCTAGAAGACATATATAGTAACAAATAATTCTTCATGATCCAATGCTAATTTGGCCTCCATGATTGTTATTTTGGCGGACCAAATAGTATATCAAAATCTAGGCCATAATCTGCGGCCCAGAAAAACATCCCACCAATTAAACCATATCTAGAAAAACATAACCCCTTTTGGGCTGAGATTTTACTGGCTGTTAGGGTACATCTGGATCCTAATTTACGTCTTCTATGGCCCACCCGAATCCGGCCATCTAGAAGGTGTTTCATGCACCTCTATTTGGTGGATGCAAGCTGGATTCCTTTTCTGGTCAAGGGTAGAAATTCTTCTTTCCACAAACTTTTCACCACCCTAGACCTACCATACTCAAGTGAGATGACTTTTACTATTGGAGGCTCGACCCAAGTGCTCAAAAATTCCTATTTAAGGCAGTGGTGTTGGAGGATTTAAGGATATTTGGAGTTTGGTTTAATTGTAATGTTATGCTGCCACTTTGTGTTTGTAATCGCATTTCAATTTCCATGTAAGTTTTCTTTTTGTACTTCTTTGTTCTTAATCAACATATTTATCTTCTATTATTTACATTTCTTTCATTAAAACTTTATAATCACAAATCAAAATGATATCTCTTTGTTGTGCTGAATTAGTTCACACATAGGTGTGAATTTCATTCACACACACGGAGGAGTTCTCGTTATTTCCGCAGTTTTAATTTCTTCAATCTAATTCTTGTAAGCCATATTCTGCCCGCCATTGAGAGTATACCATAAATGGATTGCTAACCCTTTAATGGGTTGATCTTATGAAGATGCAAATGCTGGATTGAATTTTATTTTATGAACTAATTTTTGTTAATTGGTTAACTAATTTAAGACATCCATTCTTCAGTTATTTCCACTCTTCATCTTCACTGTGTTTTAGGAAGATAAATCCAATTACTAAATGACCATATACCTTGGAGACATCATGAATTTGGTTATCTAAGTGTGTAGGGGATTAGTAATTGAGTTTAGTTGCATCAAACCAGAAAATGATGAAGGTAGTGTTATTTTGAAGAATGGATTCATCAAGAATTAATTAAACCAAAATTGTCTAAAGAAGTAAAAGTCATTCAATCCACCCCTTGCATAATATTAAGATCAAAACATTTTAATTTAATTGAATTAACTTAGGTTTATTAGTGTTATTTAAAACCATCCAAAATCAAAACCAAGTTTTCCACTTCATAGCAAAAAATCCACCTCATAGGTTGTGTGTCTTAGGTATCTTCTTAGGTCTCAGTGGATTCGACAACCCAATCTAGACTACAAGGACCGTTCTACCTTCATCTCTTGGGTAAATTTGAACGTGAATCAAATTTTGGCACTGTTTTCGGGGACTAAGTAAGTACCATAGACCGACATCCTTCTTTCCTCACCTCCATTATTCTATTCTCACCCATGATCTCTTATCTTGTCCCTTTCTCATTTTTTGGCACATGTCCACCTACACCCGCGATAATTCAAATAGACTAGTTAGGGGGAAAAGTCCTAGGATAGGGGAGTCAAGTGAACATATAAGATTGTATCCATTAGATCCTAATCTTCATAATACTCCAGAATCCAAAATTGAACCAATTCTAATGTAGGGTCTTCAAAGAAATCTAATTGTAAATCTTGGGGGAAATCAAATGGGGAACCAAATCCAAGAAGCTCGAAACCTAGGGAATGTAGTCGATTAAACCATGAATGACTACCTCACTCTATCTTGGACCAATGCCCCCTCATGAATTAGACACAACTCCCTAGGAGATGCCAACTACATCTTTAAACCCCATGTCCTAAACCATCTTCCCACATTCCATGGAATAGAGTTCGAGATGCCCTACCTTCACATTAAGGAGTTCAATGACATTGTAGAAACCATGTTTCCCCCACATCAACTAGAATCAGCTAAGATGAGGCTATTTCCTTTTTCTTTAAAGGATGAAGCTAAAAATTGGCTAAAAAATTTGATACCATCATCCATAAACTCTTGGGAAAAACTACAAATATAATTCTACAAAAAATACTTTCCCTACCACAAAACAATTTCACTTAAAAAGAGTATCCAAAATTTTTTTTGAAAAAGAGGGAGAGTCATTTTATGAAACATGGTAGAGGTTCGAAGACACTATAAACATGGTTCCACACCATGATTTTTCTATTCCTGAATAATTGAGAATTTTCTATGAAGGGTTGGGTTCGGGGAACAAACAATTCATTGAAATGCTGTGTAATGGAACCTTCAAAAACAAAACCCCAAATAATGCTTATGAGTATCTAGAAAGCCTTTATGAACAAAAAAACATGGGGAACTTCACCTTATTCTGAAAAGCCACAAAGAAATATTGGAATTCATACACTTAGAGAATAGGAAATCCTTAGGCCTAAACTCGCTGCACTCTCTAGGAAGGTTGAAGAGATAGACCTTAAGAAAGTCCATGAAATCCAAACTGTTGACCCTGTTTGCAAAATTTGTGACAAATATGACCATAAGACAGAAAACTTCCCAACCATTCCATCCATCAAGAAATTTCTTTTAGGAGGACCCCTAGAAGAAGTAAATGCTTTGAACTTTCAAAATCTTCAATACCAAAACAACTTCAACCCAAGGTATAATGACCACCCAGGCTTCCGTTGGAAAGATAACCAACAACCTAGCCAACCACAGGGACAAAATCCTTACCCCCATCAAAACATCCAATCCCATAACCAGTTCCAACCCCAACTTATCCAATACCAATAGCCACCGGTCCATTTCCAACAAACCATCCCACCACAAAAATATCCCCCTGGGATAAACCAATCTACTCAAGAACCAACCCAAACTATTCCACAAAGCCTACTATGACTACTATGCAAACAAATGGAGAGGATGAACTCAGAATTATCTTCCCGAAAACAAGAACTTCAAACCATCAAAACTAGAAAGGTGCCCATGCCTACTCAGGTGGTTCCATCCTCAACTTCAAGGTTAGAGTAAAGTTGAACTCAAACAACTCATGAACAACTAAAGGTTGTGACTATTTTAAGAAGTGGGAAATAAGTTGAGAAACCTGAACAACTAATTCAAAACCCACCTGAAGATTCAAACTTGGATGAAAATTCAAATGAACCAAATGATCAAACTGAAAAACATGATAACATTTTCAAATAAACAACTCTTCAACCAATAACCCCAAAACCTACACCATTTCCTCAATGCATGAGGGGGAAAACCAAGCCTGAATTGAGTGAAACATTGAGGGAAATCTTCTCACAAGTCAAGTTGAACATTCCTCTTCTCGATACAATCAAAACCATACTTGACTACTCAAAGTACCTTAAGGACCTGTGCACTTTTAAAAGATAATTTCTACATAAAAATCAAGTCCTTTTGGATGATAATGTGAGTACCACCATTCAAGGGACCATTCCTCCTAACTTGAAAGACCCAGGTTTCCCTTACATCAATGTTGAACCAGGAGAGAGAAAAGTTGTCAAGGCCTTGTTTGACCTAGGTGCTAGTGTCAATCTCATCCCATATGCTGTGTACTTCCAGTTAGGCCTAGATGAGCTCCAACCCACATATGTCACACTTCAACTTGCTGATCGTAGCATTAGGGTTCCAAAGGGGATTTTAAAGGATGTTCTGGTAAAAGGTTGAAAACTTCATCTACCCTGCTTACTTCATTGTCCTTGACAACCATACAAACTTAGGAAATAAGGAACAAACCCCAATCATCCTTGGTCGTCCTTTCCTTTTAATAATCAACTATTTTATCAGAGTCCGAAATGGGAACATGACCATCACCTTTGGGAACATGAGTCTAGACTTGAACATCTATAATGCAAGCTCACAAATAGGGGGTGATGAGGAAATTCATGAAGTAAACATGATATGAAGCATTGATAATGAATCCATAGAACATAAAGGAATTTTTGATGGATGTTTAAGTTAGGATGAGATTGATTTCCTTTGTTCACATGAAGGAAGTTTATCTCCTTGGCTTGAATCATTTTCAAATTTCTCTTATGATGAAGTCTTAGGTCCAACAATCAGTGAAGCCTTTCAAACATCCTTCCCTAAATCTGATCAAACCAATCTTGTAGCTGAAACCTCTATATGTGGGGAATCAATCCCATCTGAAACTCTAAAAAAAGAAATTGATATTGATCCAATGTCCCAATATTCTACTAAAATTCTGAACCAACCTGATCTTGAATTGAAGGAACTTCCCACTGCACTCAAGTATGCCTTCCTAGGGGACAATCAAACACATCCTATTGTAATTTCTTCTTATCTTGAATCTGATCATGAGAGGATGCTTCTAGATGTCCTTAGGAGACACAAGAAAGTCATTGGTTGGACCCTGTCTGATATTCCTAGGATTATCCCACTTATCGGGACACATAGGATAGTTCTAGATTCTGATTCCAATCTATGTCGTCAACCTCAACGATGACTTAATCCTAATCTCATGGAGGTAGTAATGAAGGAACTTCTAAAATTGTTAAAAGATGGTATCATCTATCCCATAGCTGAGCGTGAGTGGGTGAGCCCAATTCAAGTGATTCTAAAAAAGGCTGGAATCATAGTGATATCCAATGAGGATGGAGAGATTCTTCTAACAAGGGTGAGTAGTGGCTGGAGAGTCTGCATCGACTATAGGAAGCTAAACTCATTTACCAAGAAGGACCATTTCCCCTTACCATTCATTGACCAAGTCCTTGAGAGAGTGGCAGGTCATGCCTTCTACTGTTTCTTAGATGGGTACTCGGGGTACAATAAGATTGAATTATCCCTAGAGGATCAAAAGAAGACTACATTTACATGTCCATTTGGCACCATTGCTTTCAAACACATTCCCTTCAGGTTATGAAATTCCCCTGGAACCTTTCAGCGGTGCATGATGGGAATTTTCTCAGACATGGTGGGGGATTTTCTAGAGGTCTTCATGGATGACTTCTCTATGTTTGGGGATAATTTTGATGGATGTCTGCGAAATGTAGAGAGAGTCTTGTCAAGATGTGAAGAAAATAATCTAGTCCTAAACTGGGAAAAATGCAATTTCATGGTAAAATAGGGACTAGTTCTAGGACATCTGGTCTCGAGTAAGGGGATTGAAGTTGATAAACCCAAGGTTGACATCATTTGTCACCTTCCATCACCCAAAACTGTCAAGGAAGTGAGGTATTTCTTAGGACATGCTAATTTCTATAGAAGATTCATTAAGGACTTTAGTTTAATCTCCCTTCCCCTTTGGGATCTGCTAGTAAAGGATGCTCCATTTTTTTGGATAGAAAGCTATGAGGGTTCATTCTCAACCCTCAAATCCTCTCTCACCTCTTCCCCCATCATGAAATCTCCAAATTGGAAAATTCCTTTCGAACTTATGTGTGATGCTAGTGACTTTGTTGTAGGATCTTTGTTTGTACAACGTTGTGATAAAAATCCTTATGTTATTTCTTATTCAAGCAAATCCTTAAATGATGCCCAAATAAACTACACCACCACTGAAAAGGAGTTACTTGATATTGTGTTTTCCTTAGAGAAGTTTAGGTCTTACCTATTAGGATCCCCCATCACTGTGTTCACTAACCATTCTGCACTAAAATGCCTCTTCCAAAAACAAGATGTTAAGGCTAGACTAATTAGGTGGGTCCTTCTCTTACAAGAATTTGACCTCACAATCAAGGATAAAATGGGAGTTGAAAATGTTGTAGCTGATCACCTATCTAGGATGGAATTCAAGGACAACTCAAATCACCTTTCTATGTCTGATTAATTTTTTGATGAACACCTACACTCTGTGAGTGACTGCCCTTGGTATGATGACATAGTCAACTTCTTAGTTACGGGAGTAATTCCAAAATCTTAGGGACTCAAGCTCGAAGGAAACTCCTTTCTGATGTTAGGAACTATTTTTTTGATGATCCATACCTCTATAAGTTCTTCCCTGACCAAGTCATTAAGAGGTGTGTCCCAGAATCTGAACAAGATTCCATCCCTAAATTTTGTCATAGTGAGGCATGTGAAGGTCACTTTTCCTCTAAAAAAACATCTCCTAAGGTTCTTCAGTGTGGTCTCTTCTGGTCCACCCTCTCAAGGGACTCTTACACATTTTTTCAAAGTTGTCATAGGTGTCAACAAGTAGGGTCCATCACAAAAAAGAATAAAATTCCACTCACTCCCATCTTAGTGGTTGAAATATTTGACTGATGGGGAATTGATTTCATGGGTCCCTTCCCAAAATCTAGGGGATACCTCTACATACTCTTTGATTTTGATTATGTCTCAAATTGGGTTGAGGCCATTCCCACTAAGTCCAATGATCATCATATTGGGATTCGATTTCTGAAAGAGAACATATTTTCTCGATTTGGAATTCCTAGGGCTATAATCAGTGATCGAGGAAACCATTTCTACAACCGCCCATTTTCTTCACTCATGTATAAGTATGGTATTTCCCATAAAGTTTCAAATGCATACCATCCTCAAACCAATGGTCAATCTGAGTTAGAGAATAGGGAGATTAAGCAAATTCTTGAAAAAAATGTCAACCCCTCTAGGAAATATTGGTCTGAGAAACTCTTAGATGCTATTTGGGCCTATCGAACAACATATAAAACCATTTTAGGAATGTCCCCATATAGGTTGGTTTATGGAAAAGCATGCCATTTACCTGTTGAAATTGAGCATAAGGCATCTTGGGCAATCAAAAAAATGAATTTCAACATTTCTTTAGCCAAAGAAAAGAGGAAATTAGATCTTAATGAACTTGAGGAACTTAGGATGAAGGCTTATGGAAATTCAAGGATAAATAAAGATAGAGTTCAAGCCTACCAATTTGGGAATATCAAAGTCAAACATTTTGAACTGGGAAAATTTGTGCTATTGTATAGTTCAAAACTTCATTTACACCAGGGAAAGTTAAGGTCTAGATAGTCAGGTCCTTTTATAGTGCATCATGTGTACCCCCATAAGGAAGTAGAGATTCAAGATCCCACTAGTGGTCACATTTTCAAGGTCAACGGTCATAAGTTAAAACCATTTATTGAATCATTCAGTAAAAAGGAAATAGCGGTTGAGTTAACTGAGCCAACCTATGAACCAGAAAAAAATTGATAGATTTAGGATCCATGTCGGGCTAACGACGTTAAACAAAAGTGCTGCACGGGAGGCAACCCGTGGTTTTCATGTTTCTAATCTTTCTAAATCATATTTATTTTTAAAATAAGATTGATTAATAATTTTTATATTTAAAAATAATAATAATAATAATAATAATAATAATAATAATACTTTTGACCTGTTCTTCTATTATGAGTATGGATGGGTATGAAATGCGAGAACCATATTCATATGTGTCACGTGGTGTAATCCTTGAGTAATACCTTACCTGGAAATTTAAAAAGAAGACAATGTATTATCAGTTTATTTTCTTTTATATATATACTTATATTTTACTTATATATATATTATTTTTTTTGTTTTTTTTTTCCTTTTTCCCCTAGGGAACTCTGCAAGGGACATGGATATCAAAAGACTAAATTGGAGCTGCAATAACTTCAAACATCAACCACGAGGTGACTTCATTCCATGATCCTAATATTTAAATTTCCTTATTGAACTCCCCTTTTATTCCTATACCCAATTCTAAATTTTCTTTTTATGAAACTAGGGACAGTTTCATTCTAATTTGGGGGATGTGGAAACAAAATGTTTGTTAAAAAAAAATGATAAAAAAAGTAAAATTCCTTTATCATTCATATAATAACATCTTTTGTCACATTAAAACTACATAGCAAATAATTTTTATTTCCTTGACTCTTAATTTAATTCAGGATTAAGTTTAAAAGCATTAATTTTGTAAGTTTGGTTGTCTAATGAGAATTTTCATCATTTTTATTTTAATCTATTAAATCAAAATGCCACAATGCACATCCTCTAGATCATCGGGTAATAATTTGAATTCTCAGGGTCCCATAATAAATAGAAAAGGCTGGTTTTATTTTTATGAATAATATGAGTATTGAAAAAAATAAAAAATAAAAAAATAAAAATTTGCAGGTAGAGCAATGGATTGATAAAATGCGAGCCTTTCGGCACTTGGGGATCGTGACTCCAGAGTTTTCTAGCCCTGAGTTTTTCAATATATCTCTATTTATGGTAATATGATTTTGTTTTTGATCAAGTTAACTCGAGATGATGCTTGAGTATGTGGGCTTCACTTGGTGCCCTAAGGCCTTTGAGCCTGGGAGTCATCGGTAAAGTCTCACTACATTGGTTAATTTGATTAACTACAATCTCAATTACTATGGCAACATTGAAAAATAAAAAAAAAATATATAACAAAAAAAGAATGAATAATCATATTAGGATTAAATTTGATTCCACTTAGTGCTTCCATGATTTCCCCTTGAATGAAAATGAACCCCCATATCTATTGTGATTCACAACACATCATTACACCTAATTGAGTTGGATGAATTGTGATGATGGATTTGATAAAAGGAATGGTCTTGGGATTGAGATCTTTATTTAAATTTATCTTGTTTTAAATTATTTTGATAGGTTATAAAGATATATTTGCGTGCAATTTGCATTGTGAGCACTGTTTGTTATAATGTGTTTGAAGAAAGGAATTCAAATAAAATCATTGAATTATTTGCTCGGGACTATAAAATCTCAAGTTGGGGGGTGTGATTATCCAATAAAAAAAATATGTTAATTACATTTTAATGGTATTAAATGTTCATTTTTGATATTATGGGCCTGAGTTAGTAGATTTTTATTTTGAACATTCATTCTCATCATTTGTGCACTTCATGCCTAATGTACACCAATTTAGGCCCAATGAGTCATCTGAATCTATGGAATGTAATTATAAATATTTTCTTTTGATATTTTGTGAAATGTATCCTCACTTAAATTTAAACATTTTTCATTCATGGATCAATGGATGATTCATAATGGATGATGGAGATATTTGGAGATGAAAAGAAACAATTCTGGAGAAGGCAGATTGGACACCAGCCCACTGATGAGAATGTGGGGCCCACAATACAGGCCCAATGAAGCCCAAAATTCGTGTGATTTTATAAGACAAAGATATTAACAAATAATTATTCATGATAAAATGCTAATTCGGATTACATGATTGTTATTTAGGCGGCCCAAATAGTATACCAAAATCTGGACCAGAATCTGCGGCCCATAAAAACAGCCCACCGATTAAACCATATCTCGAAATACATAACTCTTTTTGGGATGATATTTTACATGCTGTTAGGGGACATATAGAGATTAATTTACATCTTTTATGGCCCACTGAAATTCGGCCATCTAGAATGTGTTTCATGCACCTCTGTTTGGTGGATGCAAGCTGAATGCCTTTTCGGGTCAAGGGTGGAAAGTCTTCTTTCCACAAACTTTCCACCACCCTAGACCTACCATACTCAAGTGAGATGACTTGTACTGTTGGAGGGTCAACCCAAGGGATACAAAATTCTTATTTAAGGCAGTGGTGTTGGAGGATTTAAGGATCTTAGGTGTTTGGTTTAATTGTAATGTTATGCTGCCACTTTGTGTTTGTAATCGCATTTCAATTTCCATGTAAGTTTTCTTTTTGTACTTATTTATTCTTAATCAACATATTTCTCTTCTATTCATCCCATTTATTTCATTAAAAATTTATAATCACAAATCATAGTGATATATCTTTGTTGTGCCGAATTAGTTCACACATAGGTGTGAATTTCATTCACACACACGGAGGAGTGCTCATTATTTTCGTAGTTTTAATTTCATCAATCTAATTCTTGTAAGCCATCTTCCGCCGACCATTGAGAGTATAGCATTAATTGAGGGATAACCCTTTAATGGGTTTATCTTAGGAAGATGAAAAGTCTGGATTGAATGTTATTTTATGAACGAATTGTTGTTAATTGGTTAACTAATTGAAGACTTTCATTCTTCAGTTATTTCCACTCTTCATATTCACTATGTTTGAGGAAGCTAAATCCAATTACTAAATGACCATATACCTTGGAGACATCATGAATTTGGTTCTATAAGTCTGCAGGGGATTATTAATTTAGTTTTGTTGCATAAAACCAGAAAATGATGAAGGTTGTGTTATTTTGAAGAATGGATTCATCAAGAATTAATCAAACCAAAATTGTTTAAAGAAGTAAAATTCATTCAATCCACCCATAGCATGATCTTAAGATCAACCCATTTTCATTTAATTGAATACACTTAGGTTTATTAGTGTTCTTTAAAACCATCCAAGTAATGGGATTGGTATTGAGATCTTCTTTTAAATTTATCTTTTTTTTAAATTATTTTGATAGGTTATAAAGTTATATTTGTATGCAGTTTACATTGTGAGCACTGTTTGTTATAATGTGTTTGAAGAAAGGAATTCAAATAAAATCATTGAATTATTTTCTCTGGACTAGAAAATATCAAGTTGGGGGGTGTGATTAGACAATAAAAACACATATGTTAATTAAATTTAAATGGTATTAAATGTTCATTTTTGATCTAATGGGACTGAGTTAGTGGATTTTTATTTTTAACATCCATTCTCATCATTTGTGCACGTCATGCCTAATGTACACCAATTTAGGCCCAATGAGTCATCTGATTCTAAGGAATGTAATTACCCATATTTTAATTGAATATTTTTTGAAATGTATCTTCACTTAAATTTAAACATTTTTCATTCAGGGATCAATGGATGATTCATAAAGGATGATGGGGATATTTGGGGATGAAAAGAAAGAATTTTGGAGAAGGTAGATTGGACCTCAGCCCACTGATAGGAATGTGGGGCCCACAATACAGGCCCAATGAAGCCCATAATTATTTGGATGATAGAAGACATATATATTAACAAATCATTCTTCATGATACAATGCTAATTCGGCCTCCGTGATTGTTATTTAGGTGTCCCAAATAGTATATCAAAATCTGGGCCAGAATCTACGTCCCAAAAAAACAGCCCACCAATTAAACCATATCTCGAAAACCATAACTCCTTTTGGGATGAGATTTTACAGGATGTTAGGGGACATCCGTCGATTAATTTAATTCATATATGGTCCACCCAAATTCGGCCATCTAGATGGTGTTTCATGTGCCTCTGTTTGGTGGATGCAAGCTGGATGCCTTTTCGGGTCAAGGGTGGAAAGTCTTATTTCCACAAACTTTCCACCACCCTAGACCTACCATACTCAAGTGAGATGACTTGTAATGTTGGAGGCTTGACCCAAGGGCTCAAAAATTTCTATTTCAGGCAGTAGTTTTGGAGTATTTACGGATCTTGGGTGTTTGGTTTAATTGTAATGTTATGCGGCCACTTGGTGTTTATAATCGCATTTCAATTTCCATGTAAGTTTTCTTTTTGTACTTATTTGTTATTAATCAACATATTTCTCTTCTATTCTTCCCATTTATTTCATTAAAACTTTATAAGCACAAAGCACAGTGATATATCTTTGTTGTGATGAATTAGTTCACACATAGGTGTGAAATTTCATTCACACACACTAAGGAGTGCTCGTTATTTCCGCGATTTTAATTTCTTTAATCTAATTCTTGTAAGCCATCTTCCACCCACCATTGAGAGTATACCATCAATGGAGGGATTACCATTTAATGGGTTGATCTTATGAAGATGCAAAGTCTGGATTGAATGTTATTTTATGAACTAATTTTTGTTAATTGGTCAACTAATTTAAGACTTCCATTCTTCAGTTATTTCCACTCTTCATCTTCACTGTGTTTGAGGAAGCTAAATCCAATTACTAAATGACCATATACCTTGGAGACATCATGAATTTGTTTCTCTAAGTGTGTAGGGGATTAGTAATTGAGTTTAGTTGCATCAAACCAGAAAATGATGAAATTAGTGTTATTTTGAAGAATATATTCATCAAGAATTAATTAAACCAAAATTGTCTAAAGAAGTAAAATTCATTCAATCCACCCCTAGCATAATATTAAGATCAACCCATTTTCATTTTATTGAATTCACTTAGGTTTGTTGGTGTTTTTTAAAACCATCCCAGGAATGGGCTTGGGATTGAGATCTTCTTTTAAATTTATCTTTTTTCAAATTATTTTGATAGGTTATAAAGATATATTTGTGTGCAGTTTACATTGTGAGCACTGCTTGTTATAATGTGTTTGAAGAAATGAATTCAAATAAAATCATTGAATTATTTTCTCGGGACTAGAAAATCTCAAGTTGGGGGTGTTATTGGACAATAAAAACACATATGTTAATAATATTTTAATGGTATTAAATGTTCATTTTTGATCTTATGGGCCTGAGTTAGTGGATTTTTATTTTGAACATCCATTATCATCATTTGTGCACTTCATGCCTAATGTACACCAATTTAGGCCCATTGAGTCATCTGATTATAAAGAATGTAATTATCCATATTTTAAATTGATATTTTGTGAAATGGATATTCACTTCAATTTAAACTTTTTTAATTCAGGGATCAATGGATGATTCATAAAAGATGATGGAGATATTTGGTGATGAAAAGAAACAATTTTGGAGAAGGCATATTAGACCCCATCCCACTGATGAGAATGTGTGGCCCACAATATAGGTCCAATGAAGCCCAACATTCGTGGGATTCTATAATCCATATAGAGTAACAAATAATTCTTCATTATCCAATGATAATTTGGCCTCCATGATTGTTATTTAGGCGGCCCAAATAGTATATTAAAATCTTGTCCATAATCTGCGGCCCAGAAAAACATCCCACCAATTAAACCATAACTCAAAAACCATAACTCATTTTGGTCTGGGATTCTACAGGATTATAGGGTCCATCCGTATCTTAATTTACGTCTTCTATGGTCCACACAAATTAGGCCATCTAGATGGTGTTTCATGTGCCTCTGTTTGGTGGATGAAAGCTGGATGCCTTTTCGGGTCAAGGGTGGAAAGTCTTATTTCCACAAACTTTCCACCACCCTAGACCTACCATACTCAATTGAGATTACTTGTACTATTGGAGGCTCGACCCAAGGGATCAAAAAGTCTTATTTAAGGAAGTAGTGTTGGAGGATTTAAGGATCTTGGGTGTTTGGTTTACGTGTAATGTTATGCTGCCACTTTGTGTTTGTAATCACATTTCAATTTCCATGTAAGTTTTCTTTTTGTACTTATTTGTTCTTAATCAACATATTTCTCTTCTATTCTTCCCATTTCATTCATTAAAACTTTATAATCACAAAGCACAGTGATATCTATTTTTTGTTCTGAATTAGTTCACACATAGGTGTGAATTTCATTCACACACACGGAGGAGTGCTCGTTATTTCCGCGGTTTAAATTTCTGCAATCTAATTCTTGTAAGCCATTCTTCCACCCACCATTGAGCGTATACCATCAATTGAGGGATAACACTTTAATGGGTTGATCTTAGGAAGTTGAAAAGTCTTGATTTAATGTCATTTTATGAACGGATTTTTGTTAATTGGTTAACTAATTTATGATTTCCATTCTTCAGTTATTTCCACTCTTCATCATCACTGTGTTTGAGGAAGCTAAATCCAATTACTAAATGACCATATACCTTGGAGACATCATGAATTTGGTTCTCTAAGTGTGTATGGGATTAGTAATTGATTTTAGTTGCATCAAACCAGAAAATGATGAAGTTAGTGTTATTTTGAAGAATGTATTCATCAAGAATTAATTAAACCAAAATTGTCTAAAGAAGTAAAATTCATTCAATCCACCCCTAGCATAATCTTAAGATCAACCCATTTTAATTTAACTAAATTCACTTAGGTTTATTAGTGTTCTTTAAAACCATCCAAGGGATGGGATTGGGATTGAGATCTGATGTTCAATTTATCTTTTTTTAAATTATTTTGATAGGTTATAAAGATATATTTGTGTATAGTTTACATTGTGAGAATTTTTTGTTATAATGTGTTTGAAAAAAGAAATTCAAATAAAATCGTTGAATTATTTGCTCAGGAATAGAAAATCTCAAGTTAGGGGGTGTGATTAGAAAATAAAAACACATATTTTAATTACATTTTAATGGTATTAAATGTTCATTTTTGATCTTATGGGCCTGAGTTAGTGAATTTATATTTTGAACATCCATTCTCATCATTTGTGAACTTCATGCCTAATGTACACCAATTTAAACCCAATGAGTCATCTGATTCTAAGGAATGTAATTATCCATATTTTAATTTTATATTTTTTGAAATAAATCTTCACTTAAATTTAAACATTTTTCATTCAGGGTCAATAGATGATTCATAAAGGATGATGGAGATATTTGGTGATGAAAAGAAACAATTCTGGAGAAGTCATATTGGACCCCATCCCACTGATGATAATGTGGGGCCCACAATATAGGGCCAATGAAGCCCAAATTTCGTGGTATTCTAGAAGACATATATAGTAACAAATCATTAGTCATGATCCAATGCTAATTCGGCCTCCATGATTGTTATTTAGGCGGCCCAAATAGTATATCAAAATCCGGGCCAGAATCTGCGGCCCATAAAAACATACCACCAATTAAACCATATCTCGCAAACCATAACTCCCTTTATTCTGAGATTTTACAGTCTGTTAGGGGACATACGGAGACTAATTTACTTATTCTATGGTCTACCCAAATTCATCCATCTATATGGTGGTTCATGCGCCTCTGTTTGGTGGATGCAAGCTGGATACCTTTTCGGGTCAAGGGTGGAAAGTCTTCTATCCACAAACTTTCCACCACCCTAGACCTACCATACTAAAGTGAGATGACTTGAACTGTTGGAGGCTCGACCCAAGGGCTAAAAAATTCCTATTTAAGGAAGTGGTGTTTTATGATTTAAGGATCTTGTGTGTTTTTTTTAATTGTAATGTTATGCTGCCACTTTGTGTTTGTAATGGCATGTCAATTTACATGTAAGTTTTCTTTTTGTACTACTTTGTTCTTAATCAAAATCTTTCTCTTTTATTCTCCCAATTTCTTTCATTAAAACTTTATAATCACAAAACACAGTGATATCTCTTTGTTCTTCTGAATTAGTTCACACATAGGTGTGAATTTCATTCACACACACGGAGGAGTGCTCGTTATTTCCTCAGTTTTAATTTCTTCTATCTAATTATTTTAAGCCATATTCCGCCCACCATTGAGAGTATACCATCAATGGAGGGCTCACCCTTTAATGGGTTGATCATAGAAATATGAAAAGTCTCGATTGAATGTTATTTTATGAACGAATTGATGTTAATTGGTTAACTAATTTAAGACTTCCACTCTTCATCTTCACTGTGTTTGAGGAAGCTAAATCCAATTACTAAATGACCATATACCTTGGAGAAATCATGAATTTAGTTATCTAAGTGTGTATGGGATTAGTAATTGAGTTTAGTTTCATCAAACCAAAAAATGATGAATGTAGTGTTATTTTGAAGAATGGATTCATCAAGAATTAATTAAACCAAAATTGTCTAAAGAAGTAAAATTCATTCAATCCACCCCTAGCATAATCTTAAGATCAACCTATTTTCATTTAATTGAATTCACTTAGGTTTATTAGTGTTCTTTAAAACCATCCAAAATCAAAACCAAGTTGGACACTTCATATCCAAAAATACACCTCATATGCTGTGTGTCTTAGGTATCTTCTTAGGTCTCAGTGGATTCCACAACCCAATCTAGACTACAATGACCGTTCTACCTTCATCTCTTGGGTAAATTTGAGTATGAATCAGTAGTGATGAAGCAAGAAGCGGGAAACGGTGAGACCGCATGGGGTAGGCACTGTGAGTGTGGAATATCGTGGGAAAGGGGTGAGATGTGGTGAGACAATAATTGAAAATGTGGGAGGGTATGTGGCACCGTGAAGTCTTCTCACGGTCTCACCATGAGGTGAGATAGTAATTCCATACAATGTCACCATTTGGAAGGGAAACGGTGAGATGTTCCACCGTGACCATGAGGGAACCATGGCATGCAACAACACCTAAAAAATAAACACAACAAACAATTAAATAAATAATTTAATAAAACAAAAATTAGATTAATCAATTAATAAATTAAATATAATATAATAGAATTGAACAAATAAATAGATAAAACAAAGTTAGATAATAAAATTAATAATTATTTATTTAAAAGAATGAATTTAAATATAAAAAATGAATTCAGAACAAATTAAAACAATAGATGTTACTTGCTTGAGCTCATTAAACAATTAATTAAAGAATTAATAAATTAAATTAAAGAATAATAAATATTAAATGAATAAACTTAAATTAATTTATTTATTAAAAGACTAAAACCCAAAATGAGTTATTTATTTGCAATTTAACGAATAAAAAATTTATGAATTAATAAACTAACTGTAATGAAAAATTTATAAAAATAAAATAATAAATAAATAAAGTATAATTCACAGGACTAATTTAATTTAATAATCATTTAAAAAGACACTAATTCACATTAAAATGCATGTTTTAAACTAAAAACTGATTATTCTACACAGCATGTACAAAAACGCAACAATTATCAAATATTTACTAAAAACAATCATTTTGGTATAAAAAAGTCAATAAAAATATAAAAAGGATGTGTAAAAGAGTGTGAAAACACTGCCACATCCTAGATGTGGAAGAATGAAAGGTGTTTTCCATCTCGTTCAGATTTAAAGCTACTTCACCATGATATTCCTCAGCATAAATCCATGCAGAAAGAATTGATTCTCTAAAACATGGAAGATGAAATCATTCTATATAAAGCAGCGCCTAGATGTGCTCCTTGGAAATGCTCGCACTCAAGTCATCCCAGACCCTCTAAGCCTCCGAGAATTAATCTATAGTGGGAATGTCAAATGTAGGAGGATCAGTCTGGGGAAGTGGATCAGATTTCATTGACTATAATTTCTTCCTAGTAACCCCCGCAATACTAGAACTATTGGGGGCCGGAAGCTCCCGAGGCTCTGTACATGGGTGAAGAATTTCCACTACTTTAGTTGCCTCTAGAAAATTAATAATATCATCACCCTCTGAAGGGTGACCATCATCATCATCATCATCATATTCATCAACCTTTGGCCTCAGAATAACAATTACTCGATAAGAGTATTCAAAAACTATTTTATCAATGGTTTTCATTCACTTCACTTTAGGGTTAGACACCTTAAGGGTCATGACAATGGAAACTAGCTCTAATTGCTATCCATTTGGGTTTGATTGAATCCAAATATCCTCATAAACTTTTCTGAGGGTAGGAACAAAATCCTCAAGATCTAGAAGCTTAATCCTGTACTTTATATCTTCTCGTACAATAATTAGACAAAACTGTCACACTAACATGAAAGTTTTTTATTGGCATGCACCATTAAGGGTGGGAGAACACAAGAACATGACGTAGTCAAATTAACTGCCAAACCTGCAAGTCACATATCTCTTAGGGATAAATTAATCATCAATATGGGAAAACATGAAACCCTCTCTCAATGAAAATATGTGGCCTCCTTTAACAATGTCCTCTAATTCATCATTCACTAAAACACTGGAAGACAAAGTGTAAGGATTATAAGTAAAGTGGTCATGATAGTTGATTCAGGATATCAATTCTCATTCATTCCATTCATTCCTCTCATCCTGGTTATCTTGCATAGCCCACCCCACCAACATGTCCCAGCTAGTTCTATGAATATACGTCCAAAGAGTAGAATCCAGAATTGGTAGAGGATTGAGGAATGTGTAAACCCCCATATGGGCTTTTATTTTTCCCCAACGGATTTGGAAGGGCCCTACAAGCTGGTGAGGCACCTTCCCCACACTGATCTGGCCCAACAATCAAGAAACGTTCACCAAAACTGAAATAGCAAGGTTGATGTATTTTACAACATCTATTTGAGAAGTCGTGATGAAGGTTGTGACTCTCACATTTCTAGAGTCACGCACTATTAAGAGACAATCACAAAGAAACATTTCTAGGAAGGCCTCCAGTATTAGGAATATGTTCCCTTATCTATTCATAGAACTTAAACTCCTCTATGAAAGGGAATTAGGAACCACTTCTCCTTCGGGTGTCCATGGTTAGGTAGGACCTTGGTCTATGCACATGGTTCTCGTGACAAAAGTTCTTAGAAAATGCATAAATCCAATCATAAAAGAGGATGTCTTGATTCAGGAAATGGTTGATATCCTTTGAAAGTGATTTTGATTTGTCAATAAGCACCATGTAAAGGTGATGAGTCCTCTCCACATCATCCCAAGATGAAGGGGGTGGTAGGAACTCATCATACATATCTCTAATGATGGGAACCCTTTAAATCAACTGAATATCCAAGAGGCTTATACTGACCTCCCCTTGGACAAGATGCACATGTTGGTATCTAAGTTCCACTTACATAGAATCTATAAATGAGGGCTCTAGTTCATTGAGCATAGGTTTGGGATACCCATACATACTCATACTACCCCATAGTCTTTATTTTCGTCCATAATTCCTCACAAATTTGGAAGAACCATAAATACAACCCTAGTCCAAACCAAATGAACCCTCTGAAAGAATGTCCTATTTTGATGACCATATGTGCTCCTCATTTATCTTACCCTTTCGTACAATGTTATGGTAGCAATGGGACTTCTCATATGTCCCTCATCTTGAATCCTATGGTGACCAAGTGGTATAGTTCAATAAGAATCCAACAACAATTTATTTATGTATGAATCATCTTTTCGATGAAATGAACACCTTAGGAATAGTTATATTGTTTATTGAAGTCGCGGGTTGACTAGCCGGGTGAAGTTTTGGAATTGTCGCATCAAAAATCAAACCAAATACATAAATAGAAAACCTAAATGAAGTCAAATAATCTCTTTGACATATAATGAGGTGTTAAGATAAAGATTGAAGTAACGTGAGGAAGGGGATCTTGTTTCCAGCCGAGGTTATGATGTCCCTTCTCCTTTCATCAGTCGCTAGAAGGGGAAGAGTAGCAGCATCTACAGAAACCTCAATAACAACCTATGAACGATCTATTTCTATCTGTAGAAGACCATTAAAAAAAAGGGTCAGTCCAAAAAAATTTAGTAATGGACTAAAACTAGTCCACGTACGGAAGTCCGAGGAATGGTTTGTGGAAGACACTATCCATGAACCAACAATTTTGAGAAATATTGTGAGGTGTTGGACTATAGAGAATTGTAAAGAGAATCGATGGGTCAGGGAACAACACACCACGTACAAATGCGTGATATGTGGATGCCCGAACTCACCAATAAAAGATGAAGATTTTTAGTTTGTAGAGTGAAAGGAGCAATTCGCAGGGGAAGGGCGTCAATGAGGGAGACACTTTTCGGAACCAAGGAGGCCAAGATAATCGCAAGAGAAAAGTGTTCTACAAGAAATACACTAAAATCCAAATAACCTGGGACCCCTATGTAGATGTGTGGTCCCCCTACGTTTCCACCCTTATATCCTAAGCCATTTCATTTTAGGACCAGTTTCTACTTTAGAATAGACTTCTATTTGTTTTAATTGGACCCTATTGTAATGGGGGGATTTTTTGGCTACTGAAAGAAAAAAAGGGAGGGAAAATAATCCCTAATATTTGAGAAATAAAGGAATATGAACCAGGTGAGGATTTGAAGAAGAGTGTCGAAGAATCCATTGAATTCAGAAATCGAATAGCCGGACTACATTGTAGATCTCCTATCGATCTCCACTCTACTTTCAGGTCCATAACCTCACAAAACATTCCCTCTAACTGAATTGTACAAGGGTTAATGGAGACAACAACACTTGGCCTATGTGAATTATATATTTAACGGAATGATGTGGGTTAAATTCACCTAATTTTTCATTTTCTGTGGACTCGGTTAGTTCACGGGTGAGGTTCATCTGATGAAATCTGGAAAACGATGTCATTCGTAGGACATAGTTAGTGATTTAAACCTTTGTGGAGAACTACCCCATGGGCCTCCGTTGACCGAGTCATTTACGGTTTGGGTGTATCTTCCATGGGATTCCTCAAAAGATGTTTTGCAACCCACCAATCTAGATCCTTTACCCCTCTATAAATGGACCCCAATGGGGACTGATAGTGGAGACAAATAATAAGGATCGAGAGAGAGTTTTTGGAATACTCCAGTGATTGAAGGAATAAAATAAGAGAGCTCCCCAAATTACAGAATCTTCCAATAATTCCTTGCCTGTATAACCCAACACACATCATTAATGAAGAGAATATAAAATGAACTAGAAGATAGAAAACCACATACCCTTTTTGGACGTGCTACCCACAAACTACAACATCAATGAATCTTTTTTAAACTGGAATCCCACATAGTTGTATGTTATGTGGATGGAACCCTAAACTGCATAGAAAATTGTGATGTGGATGGATCCCAGTGTCGCATACCACCATGGTACACAGATGGAACACAACACCATGTTCCACCATAGTATGTGGATGAAACCTGGCCCCACATAGAAAATCATTACACTGATTGAACCTAGAGCCTCATAACCTCACATTATGAGGATGACCCCTTAAACAAAATACTAATGTGCTACGTGGAGGACACCCCACACCATATAATGAAATGATATACGGAATGGGTATTCCAAGGAATTCCACCCTCTATTGTCAACTACTCTCTTCTATTTCCATCGTATAACCCACAAAGTTTCCACGAACTTGTCTAACATCACTAGGCCCAATCCTCTTCCAAGTCCACCAAACTTGTATGGTAAAAAAATCGAGTGCATCAGCGCACCCTTCTGATTTTACATACCCATGATAAGTGGAGTCATGTGGTTAATCCCTGTAGTAATGCGGACCCCAAGATTTTACTAGATTCACATTCCCATGGTAACTCTGGATCCGACTCTTGGATACTCACATAAACCTCCTCATTTTAGGGATCAAGTGTAACCAATGGTATTTCCCTCAGATGAGGAAAAATGATAAAAAATAGAAATCACACTTTGTTTTCCTTTGGGTGAGAGGTAACATTCCACCCCTTTCCCAACCCAGTTTTAGGAACTCTGTTCCGAGAGTAAGTTCGTCTGATAGTAAGAAGTGGTGATCTCATCCGGGCCTCTTACCCCATAGTCCTACTCCATTTCCATCAGTGGAAAAGGAAAAATGCAATTTTTTTTGGATCTACCGAATCTAGTTATTTATCTCCCTGATCATGAGTCATGTGGGTTTTGAGGTTAATGATGATAAGGGAATCTGCATGACTCACCAATATAATAGAACTAAAATAACTCTAATTCAAGCCTTAAACCTGATATGTAGGAATCAAATTTATGGCATGAGCTCAAAAGGGCCTTCTCCATAGATGTAATCCCCAAA
The DNA here is from genome assembly GCA_963277665.1 of Viscum album. NCBI lineage: Eukaryota > Viridiplantae > Streptophyta > Magnoliopsida > Santalales > Viscaceae > Viscum > Viscum album. The sequence goes on from OY728145.1 coordinate 13,787,941, forward strand.
TCATGCCCCTAGAATGGGAAACCTCTATACATAAGCTTCATCTTACCAAACAATAAGGGATTTGATTACCAACTTATTGGGATACGTAGGAAGCCTCCTTGAGGTCCAAACATAAGAACATAATTTACCCGGATGTTTTCAATGATGTACCCTCGATAGGGCTAACCTTACCCAAAAGGCCATATCTATGTCGGGTATCTTAGACTGCTTCAGTGTAATCCCCACACTAACAATTGGCTAGGAACCTTTCACCTAGACATACTTACAGCATGATGTTAAACTTCACAGATGGGTCCTTATCACACAACCTTAAAAGGTGATGTATCCAATTATGTGTCACCGAACTACATGGGTTCTGATTCCTTTCATGAGGATATGTATGAAACCCATATTATGTGTTAGATACTGACATCAAAACAATTCCCACCCCCTAGAAGATGATAAAAAACAGGGCACCTCACCACATGGATTAAACTCTTGTTTTCTAGATAAATGAAAATGTGATTCTTTATCTACCCAAAAAATGATAACATTGATGATGAACCTCATATACATATATATTTCTTCATTGATGGAGAACATTAGATACATACAGATGATTCCAGACCCATGTTTATCCATGATCGATCTTGCAACATAGGAGTAAACCACATACACATGCTTAAGAAAGAACCAAGGATTCACAAACATATGAATGTATAATAAATCTATAAAAGAGTCCCAGAATATTAAATAATTCCCCCAAAAAGGGATTGATGAGCCTAAGTTCCCATCCTCTCAACCAATGTGATTCTTTAAGCATTGTTTGCCAAGTCATAATCCAACGATCGCCTGCCTTTGGAATGCAGGTCTATGAATCATGGACAATAGTGTCATTGGGTGTTTCTAGCTCCACGAATAAACCCATTGGAGACCATCGATGGAAATCATGCTCAATGTGGATTGATTTCACAAATACTCAGCCCCCTACAATTACCCCTCATGATCATGAAGCGATTGAGTTTAAAACAATAATGGTAAGCCTAGAGCAAGACACTCAACTATGGCACACCATTTGGAAGATAAAAAGGACATACTAACAAGTCCCCATTGGACCATCTTGTCCCAGGTACGACATGCCTCAGGATGAAACAATAACAAGTAATATTTATCTAAACAAGTTTAAACCATATAATTTTCATAATGTAGTTATTCCTATTCATAACCACCAATTTTACGACTAGGCTATAATGATCATATAAAAATAAATTTAATGGGTCATCTAAAATTTATGTTTCGTGTTGTATATTATATTGAACACAATGTTCTCCTTTTAAAATCATAGGGTGTAACCATCTATTAAACTTTTGTAAATTTTATCATTTCAATTTGAACATGTAGATGAAAATCATCATCTTTCCATATTTAATTTCCTTTATTGAAATCCCACATCGTTAAAAGGGTTAACGAAACATCCTCTTGATAAGGGATAATGGAAATTATGATGTTTATTCATAATAACACATTACATGGTTTCCTTATATGAAAACGATTTTGGTACATGGAAGAAAATTTTAAATAATTATTGAGATTGTTAGAGATCCTTGATCTTGAGAAAGTGAATCATCAATAGAAAGTTAACGACCAGAAATGAATAATTTTTTTAAGGGTGAAAAGTACATGTATTTAATCATAAATGAAGGTAAATTTATTCCATTTCTAACCAATAATAACATCCATAAAATAGTCAAATTCATTCCATTTGACTCCAAATATATTAAAAAAATACTTCATAAGTTATCCAATATAATACATTAATATCTGAAGCCTAAAAAATAACCCAGATGTTCAATTTAATCCATTTCATAAAGGGTTAAACAAAAGACACATCCAAAAAATGTCTAGCCAAATTCAAAATCCAATTTTGTTTTTGAAAGGTATTTAAATTTCCAAAATAAACAGAACATTATATTTCATACACAACATAATGTGGCTCTTATTGTTACATAAAAAATATGTCAGTACCTTGATCACCATAAAACCTAAATGAAAACATGACTTCTTCCAGATATAAAATCTATGATTCATAAATATATTCCATAAATCCATGAATGTTGTAATCCGAAAAAATGATATTATAAACCATGAAATAATAATTTTTGATGTCAAGGTCACCAATAATTTCCCATAAACACATCCCTATTAACTCAATATTAGAAATATATTTTGGGTTATATTCCCTCAATATTGTGTCTTCTAAAAAGAAAAACATTATAATGAATCACTTTTATAGATTATCAATAAAATTAAACCAATGATTTAAAACCATTAATGAAAAAAATAATATTTTCCTAATAAATTTCACGATTATTATGACCAGTATATCATTAATAAAATAATTATATAACATAATTATAAAATCCCAATACACATGTACTTTATTCCACACTGACTACAGTAATAACATAATATTTTCTATAATTACTTAGTATATTTTGCGGTATATTCCCTTAATGATTAAGGGATTCATTTGTGTAGTCACCCATCTTTTTATAGTTGGACCATTTAACATTATAATTTTATTTTTAACTATATATTCACATTATTGATGGACATTCTCTCTATAGCTAAGGAAAACTCAAATTCCCATTATAAAAGTAATAGGTTGTTTCATTAAACAATTATAACATGTGGGAACATACTTCTTTCCCTTATTTTACTTATCCATTTTTCTCTTCTTTAATCTTCTTCTCTAAAATTCCATAGAAGCCTTAAGACTTGGATAATTATATCTCAATCATGATAGAACATCTTAATGTAATTTTTTCTAATGAAAAGGTTTGAGAGACTAGTTTGATTTGACTAACCAATATAAGCCCAATAATAAATAGTCAATATTAATCTTTGAGTTATATACAATGTTTATAGAATTCCTTAATATCATTATAATAATGTATTTTTTACATGTAAATATTTTTATTTTATGTTTTTCATAGACTCATGAATTGATTCTCTATATCCTCCTATTTCTCGCAAAGAATATATTTTTCCAAGAAGACTACCCTAATATCCTTCCATTACATGCTTGATATTTCCTCCCCATCCTTACTGTTTTGATTCAATTAACACCATTGATTTGAATCCCTCACGAGACAATGAACATTCAAGATAGCCTTATCCATTTTCGTACTTCCCAAAGTGAGAAATATATTCCCTATAGAACTTGTCTATTACTCAGCTACAAATGGATTTATATTAACATAAAATTATCAAAGTTGATATTTCTTGGACTATTATAAAATTTTTACACTATGTTTTGGATCAGTGTAATTATACATATAAGAAAGGTTATTTTTCAAAACCTGAGTCAAATACCCCAATATAGGAATAATTTGATCATTTCTCACTACAAATCTAGACCCAGCTTCATTATTTAACCTATGAGGGAAATAAATACAGGGATTATGTTTAAGGATACAGTTATTTTTCATTCTCTGAGGCTTTATTTCTAAAAATTCTATACATTAAATTAGATCATACCTTTATAAAATATAATTTCTATTCCCAAAATTATTTAGACACTTTTCATATGTTGATATATTTATGAACAACTAATCATGTAATTATTAACATGATCTATATGGGAATATTTTAAAATCATAAAAATATTATCGATCATATCATAATTTTTTTAATGAAAATATGAATTAACACAAGTATATCCCATAGGAATGTCAAAATAGGTGTGCAGAAAAGGCATTTATCATACACTAAGTGATGATCAATTCAAATAAATATTTTACCATTTTAGAGATATCACTCCTAGGTATTATTATTCAAGATCCACATCCACTTATAGTATCCAGAAAAGGATATATTGTAAGGAAATCCACATAATCTCTACTTTACCAAAACATTAGGTTTCTATCATATACATAGACTTATCCTCAATGTCAGTCATAGGGTAATAGTCTCTAATTTATTTGTTCCTAAATATAATTCATACTTTTTTATTAGAATCTTTCTCTGATAAATAATGTAAATTCCCAAAAAATTGTTTCCTAGATTCAGTGGTTACATTGTAACATTGGTGCTTGATACAAGGGATCGCATCTTGAAGAACCGAATAGTTTATTATTACTAGAAAACATGATACATAATTTAATTTCACATTACATATGAAAAAATAAAATACCACATAATATTTTCTAGGATTTAAAAACTATTCCCTTTAGAATATCCATGTATATCAATCATAATAAACTTAATGGAGTCCTAGGGAACGGAAACATAAAAATGGGGTGAGATCAGATGCTCAGTAAGAGTATGAGTACATTAAAATCTATCATCAATACAAAATTCATAATAAATATGGGAAGATAAATAATTTATAACAAATTCCATTTGGTCAATATCTTCAGCAAGAATAATAATATGGTAGGAATAAATGATGATCAAATAATATTTTATACGTAATCAAATGATCACGAAACATATTAATGGATATAATAAATAATTGAATAATATCAAGGGAATTAATAACTAATATCATAATTAGGTAATTAAAAATTTTATATATCATATACATATCATAAAGGCCCCATTCTAAGACATATTACTTTAATTGGAAAGGCCTCGCCCAAATAAACAAAATAGATTGTTTTGTGAGACCTATCAATTAAATAAGTGGATATAACAAGCCTTTACAATCACATAATAAGACTTATTATTTCCACATATAAATGGGGAGAAAAATAATAAATGAAAAAAATTCATAATGAAAAACTTGTATATGAAATGTTAATAATTAAACCAATCAATAAAAATAAAATAAACCATCCAAAGTAACATGAAGAATGGTTTCAAAATTGTACACACCTAATCAAACTAATCAGAAACCAACCATAAAAAAATATGGATGTTATCATTACAATACAACCACAATGGATCACAAGTAAAATTAGTGTTTTTGTCATTAATTAATATAAATACCACAAAATTTTCATTAAAAATATTATTTAGAAAAATAATATTCACATTGAAAAATGTTTTAAAAACTATAATTAATAATAATATTAATTTTTTTTAAATAAAACCTTTTTAGAATGGAATGTAATCTTCAAAAACAATTAGTGTCTAGGATAGAGGGTGATTATGTACATGTTTTATAGGTTACAAAAATCACACTAATATAAAAAGGTAAAAATGTTACTCATTTAGAAAACAGAAAGATGATTCTCTTCCAACCATTTTTTAAAGATTAAATAATGGGAAAAAATATCATTAAAAAATAAATTTTATAATGTTAAAAACGCTTTTGGAAATATTTGTAGAAAACATAGATTTGAAAGAAAAATGTGTTTCGACCGAAGTGATTAATAATATTAACTTTTCTGAAAAATATTTTCTCATTAATTTTAATTAAAAAATAGATGAAAATGGTACTATTACATTAAAATTCAATGAATAAACAATGTAGAATAAATTATATTTTGTTTAAGGTAAACATATAAAACAATTTAGAAAAGGTATTCTTAAACATAAACAATCATGAATAATGATGAGATTGTGAAATAAACCATTTCCACTTTGGTAACTTTTAAATCGAATGCCCCTTGATTAAAATGACTTTATATGGATAATTATATCCCATAATTTTCATGAGGATTATCATAAAATATATTCATGGGAATTATATACACCACACAAAAGAAACAATTTGTATATACGGTATGTGTCCCTCAAAAATAAATGTTAGAAACAAAACTTCATACCTTAAGTCTTAAACTTTTCAATACATGTTAAAAACTATTGTAAAATAAATGAATAATTATTATAAATTTTTTCTACAACAATAATCTTATATATCACACCCTATATGATTTATTTAGGACATTTTATTACATGTTTATTAAAAAGCCCTTGTTAAAATCATGATGTAATAATAATATATATTAATTATGTAACTATAATATATTAATTATGTAACCATAATATCCATAAATTTAAACATGATGTAACTATAATATATATTAATTATATATCTCTTTAGAATATTCCATCAAATTTCTAGACGGAAAAATGAGTTACACCATTCATTGAGATAATAGGTTGTACGTACACATGAATGTTGTTTTAAATTTTTTTGATGGAAAAAATGAAGTAAATTTAATGTTGGAATCCTCATATTTTAAAGCTCCCAAATAATTTTTAAAACTTTTATAACTCATGTTATAAACTCTCACAAGATCATGATTCAGAGTCTCACAAATCATTCTTGAATCCTGTAAACTATGTTTAATCTTGTTATATTATATTTTAGTATTATTATGTTTAATATTAATCTATTCTATGAATATTTATTCTTCAGACAACTTAAATATATTTGGATAAGTCTTTTAAATAGTAAGTTTGCTACCAGTTCTAGATTCTCACAATGTCTATGACACCGTAAGCTTGCTACTGGTTCTATATTTTTGTAAAAAACCTAACACTGTTTCTGTGCTACCAATTCCAAGACACCGTAACAAGACACCATTCAAAATTTGTACAATGGACCAAACACTATAACTATGATACTAGTTCTAGATCTCAATTCAACTATGGCATGGTGACTATCTCACTGTGACTATTTCACCATTACTGTCTCACTATGACTATCTCACCATGACAGTGACAATGTGACTGTATCACTACAATTGTGACATTATTCCATACATAACCTTTTTTGTCTTCAGTAATGAAATTTAGAATTTGTTTATAATGGTCACATTTGAGTCATTTAATTACACTGATATAATTAATGATCCTTTGCAGATATGTCATTAGACAGTACGAGGTACAAGGTGTGAAGATCATGCACTTTGTCGATTGTACCACAGGCACTCGAAAATAAAATATAAATTGTGTCACTCGAGGAGAAAGGTTATGATAGAGGATTTCATGCAAAAATATTGGAACACCCACACATGAAAGGATAAACCGAAGGAAGAACTTGCAATTCCTACTAACTATAAACAACGAAGAACCTACTGTGACTCTTCTTGAAATCATACATTCAGAAAATCTAAGGACAAGAGGAACATCACACAACACTAAAAAATAGAACAATCGACTCACGAAACTCTATATTCAGAAGAGGACTGGAACTTTTCATCTACTACATCCAAAGAGTCCAGAGCTACATTTCATGGAACAAAGAGCCTTCTAAACACTATCTCATTACATTTTGCTCTATTGTGTACTGTTTCATTACTTCTCAAGCAGTGTGTGTGTCTCTATTTTAAAAAACACACTATCTCCTGCACTAAAATGGAGTATACAAGATATCCTCACTCAAATTTCTGTTTATAACTTATTTTACCCACATGTAACTCTGGAAGAGGTTCTATGTGACCTGGCTATTAGTTTTCCCATGTAGAACAGTGGAATTGGTCTTGTGACCTAGAAAGTCTCATGTACTGTTGTCAACCCCAATCTAAGGTGTGGTTCAAAGATTTATATATATATATATATCTTGGTGGTAGGTGGTTACCAAGTTGAAGGGATTAGGTCTCATCTTGAGACTGGACCACTTGTTTTATATGCTGTGTCTTTCAATTTAGTCTTTCTCTGTATTTAACTCATATTTCAAAACACTAAAATTCAATTTGATAAGTTATTAATGAATAATAGTTATAACTTTTCTCCTTATTAGTGTACTATAAAAATATTTATTTATATCTCATATTGTTATAACTGATAATTAATCAATATTTTGAGAAACTATTTGAACAAAAAGGATATTATAATTTTACTACCTTGGTTAACTGGACTATTTTATTTTAAATTGGGGAATCTTTTAAATAAAACTTTTAGCCAAAGTTTTTATAGGAACTCAATTCATCACCCCCCCCTTGAGTGTCCTACTCTAACCAAAAATTGGTATAAAAATTTGTTTTTAAACTTGTATTTTCAAATGGTTCAATGTTTTTTTAAAACATCTATAATTGTGATTTAGTTTTGTTTGAAGGTTCTTTAAATTTCGATTAGTTCTAAATTTATAGCTCTTTAAAACTACTCGTTATCTCTTTGTCATGGATAATAGATTGGAAGGTTCTTCTACCAATAGACCTCTATTCTTTAACAGAACAAATTGTGCATAATGGAAAATTAAAATGAAAATTCACCTCGAAAGTATAAGTTTTGAGTTTTGGTCTTAAATTATAGATGAATATAAGATACATGATACTGATAAGAATATGGGGGATTTCCCAACTAAGGATTATTATAACAATAATTTCTAATCTGTGAATGCCCTATAACTTTCCTTATAAGTTGAAGAGTTTAATAAAATTTCTGCATATAAAACATCCCGTGAAATTTGGGACACTATCTGTTTCACTAGAAGGAATCTCTAGTGTTAAGAAATTGAGACTAACACATATACTATTAAATATTATAAATTTAAAATAAATCTTGATTATCCTATTTATGACATGTATCTCAGGTTTAATGAAATTGTGAATACTATGATATCTATGGGAAAAGATATTATAGCCAAGGATAAAACCAATTGAATACTCAGATGCTTACCAGATAGATAGAGAGGGGCTTCGGTATCAATTAGAGAATATTGTGACATCATAAAGTTTATGGTAAATGAGGTGATAGGAATTTTGATGATGTTCAAGGGATAATTAATATTCAATAATTAAGAGGAAGATGAACTTAATAAAAAGTCACTGGCTTTCAAAAACACTACTTCAAAAACTAAGAAAAATGAAAGGATACAACCCCATTCTTGAAGTTCAAGTAATGAATATTAACCATATAATAGTGATGAGGAAATTTTTTAATTATTTAGACAGTTTAATAGGTTTTATAGAAGAATGAAATTCCTCATGAAGCCAAACTACAAAGGTAAATATGATAACAAGGGTAACTAGAAAAAGGATTGGAAGAAAGGTGATACTTCCAGGGAAATAATCTGTTATGAATATAAGTGAAAATTAAATGTAAAGTCTGATTATAAGAAGATAAAATATAAGAAGAGATATGAGGACAAATATAGAAAGTACAAAAAGGTAATGAGAGCAACATGGAGTTCTTCAGAGGACAGTTCAGGTGACTCAGAATATACACATGATTAAAAGGATGACAAAGACAATCTATGTTTTATGAGAAACACATCTGAGGTAACCCTTAAGTTTCCTTTGCAGAATACTTACTATTATGGAGATCAAAGTGATTATTAAAACATGATTACTGAAGAAATGTTTGAAAACTTAAAAATTTTAGAAGACACTTGTAAGGAACTAAAAGACAAATAAAAATATTTAATGAAACACCTTTCCCTGACTACAACAGTTAAATCTGAACTTGCTATCGAAAAATAGAAAAATTATCAACTGCTTAAAGAAAACAATGAAATAAAATTATCTAATGAGAAATTGTAAATTGAATTAGAAAAATTTACCAACGGAAATAATAATCTAATACAAATTCTTGGTAAAAAAGTCGCTCCTAGGTATGCTGTTGGAATAGGATACCAAACTAGAAAAAGGAACTTTGCTGAAAAATATAGAAAAACTATTTTTCTGCCAAAAACTGACAAATGTTATTTAATTTCTAGTACTGGAAAATGTTTTACTACTTATAGTTTCTCAATACCTAATAGAGTTTACATTTCAAATTTTTTACAATTTTATTATAGGAAACCCATGAAGCAAATATGGGTTCCCAAGGTATTTATTACAAATGTTTTTGGACCCAAGAAAATCTAGGTACCAAAATCTCTTTTTGTTTCATCCCCATGTAGGAAAGATTCTTGAAGAGTTCCTATAAAATTATATGGTACTTTGCGAGAAGAGTTTTAAGACACATGACAAGATATTACTCATTCTTCAGGATCTTAATAAATGCTGATGGTGGGTATGTCACCTTTGGTGACAATGCTAAAGTAAAAATAATTAGTCACAACCATATTGGTAACTCTAACTCAGTTTTAATTTCGAAAGTATGTTTTGTTGATGGATTAAAATATAATATGATTAGTAGATCACAATTATGTGATAATGGTTTTCATGTTAAATTTTAAAATAATGCCACTAATGTCTTTACTTCAAATAATGAATTAGTATTTTTTCTTTTAGAAATGAAAATGTTTATACTGTTAACATAGATTCTTTAATTTCTCAAAAAATTTCATGCTTAAGAGTATTTTACAAAGAGTCTTGGATTTGGCATATAATACTAGAAAAATAAAGTATACACACCCTTAGAAATCTTACTATAAAATATCTTGTCAAGGATCTTCCAAAAATTGAGCTTCCAAATGACAAAGTCTGTAATCCTTGTCAAAAGGGAAAACAACAGAAAATATATTTCAAACCAAAGAAAGAAGTTTTAACATCTGAACATCTCTATTTGGTTTACATGTATTTTTTGGACCTTCAAGAGTGTCAAGTCTTAATGGGAATCACTATGTCTATGTTATTGTATATGACTACACTAGATATACTTGGACCACCTTTTTGGATCACAAAAGTGAATATTTCGCTAATTTCACCAAGTATGCTAGGACTATCGAAAATATTTTTTGTTTTAGAATTAAAAACCTAAGAATTTTCCATGTCCATGAGTTTTAAACCATGAATTTGAACATTTTTTCTCACAAAATGTCTATAGTCATAACTTCTCTTCCCCTAGGTCACCTTATAAAAATGGTTTTGGAGAAAGAAGAAATCGAACCTTAAAAGAAATAGCTAGAATGATGCTTAATGAATATGAACTGCCTATCTACTTTTGGGCAGAACCTGTGAATATGAAATGATATATAATCAATAGATTATTATTTATAATTATCCTTAAAAGATCTCTGTATGATCTGTGTAACAATTGAAAACCCAAGGTTTACTATTTCAATGTTTTTGGTTTTAATGTCTATAACCTTAACACTAAAGATAATTTGGATAAATTTACATCAAAAAGTGATGAATGAATTTTCCTAGGTTATTCAATTTATAGAAAATCCTATAGAGTATTCAATAAAAGAATAAAATATGTGAAAGAATTGGTACATGTAAAATTTGATGAAACGTATCCCCATGTATCTAAAACCTCCCTAGAAAATATTGAGGATGATATGTAAAATTTATACATCAATGCTAAATCTTCTGACCATCCTATAAAGGAATGTGTAAAAATTCTAGTACTTGAAATTCTCTAGATTCCACCCATAATAAACCTGAACCTGTTAAAGAATCAGAAATTACTAGTCCTTATTTTTGAGAATCTATTACAACTCTTAAGAACCATCCTTTAGATGTTGTAGTTGGAGATTTAGATAAAGGAACATATACTAGAGCTTCTTTGAGAAATCAAGTTGAACATCAATTATTATTGTCATAAATTTAACCTAAAAACATCAATGTGGTGATAAATTATGAATTTTGGGTGATGACTATGCAAGAGTAATTAAATCATTTTGAAATAAATAATGTCTGGAAACCTGTGGATAGACTAAAAGAAATCATGTCCATAAAAACTAAATGGGTGTTTAGAAATAAGGTATATAAATATGGAACTATAGTAATAAATATATCTACATTTTTTTCTCATGGTTATAGTCAAGAAGAATGGATTGACTATAAAGAAACATTTTCACCCATTTTTAGACATGAAGCCACTAGAATCTTGCTAGCTTATACCACGCATCTAAATTTCAAACTATTTCAAGTGGATGTCAATAGTGAATTCATAAATGGGTATATGGTTGAGGATGATTTTATTTACCAATACCTTAGTTTTAGAAACCCTCATTTTATGAATAAGGTTTTTAAATTAACAAAAGATTTATATGGATTAAAGTAAGTTCCAAGAGCTTGGTTTGTAGAATTTATAGTTCTCTTATTTCCAATTTTTTTACAAAAGTTATAGTTGATCCTACTCTATTAATAAAAATAATTTATAAATATGTTTAGTTGTTTAAATCTATGTTGATGATATTTTTTTTATATCCTCAAAAAAATCTTTATGCATTGATTTTTCAAAGATGATGCAAATTGAATTTGAAATGAGTTTGATGGGCGAACTAAAATTATTTCTTAGATTTAAAATATTTCAAAATAAGGATGATATTATTTTAAATCAAAGTAAACATATTAAAGGTCTTATAAAACGTTTTAGATAATACTAAAACTATTTATACTCCAATGAGTACCACTTGTACATTGGATATTGATGAGAATGGTAAATCGATTGATCAAAACACTTATAGGGGATTGATTGGGAGTTTAATATGCTTGACTACTAGTATACCAAATATTATGTTTAGTGTGTGTAAGTGAGATCATTTTAATGAAAATATTAAAGATTGACATCTTCTTGCTGTTAAAAGGATTTTCAAATAACACAAACATACTACCAACGTAGGAATGTTTAATCCTAGAAGACAATAATTTGACTTGGTTAGTTATTAAGATGCTGATTTTGGTGGTTATATGTTAGATAGAAAAAGAACCTCTAGAACATGTCACTTTTTGAGCAAGTCACTAGTTTCATCATGTAGTAAAAAAGATATATTATATTTCATTATCTACTTCTAAAGCTGAATACATAGCTACTGGTGGTTGTTGTGCTTAGATTTTCTGGATGAAACACAACTTTCTAGACAATGGATACCAATTCAGGAATCTACCGATAAATTGTGATAACACAAGTTCTGTTAACATATAAACGAATCCTATTTCTCATTATATAACCAAACATATTGATGTAAGACATCACTTTTTGAGAAATCATTATCAAAAAGGTGATATCACTTTAGAATTCATTGGAACTGAACATCAGCTTGCTGACATTTTTACTAATCCATTAAATTCTTAAAGTATTAATTACATCATACATGAATTAGGAATGATTATCCTTGAGTGAAAGTATTACTATCTTTAGGACTGCTATCTCAGGATTACTATCTCAGGATTACTGTCTCAAGATTACTTTCTTAGGATTACTATCTCACAGCTTGTTGTCTTTGTTCGCAATCTCATTCATTACAAACACATTGTTTTGATTTGCACTTTAATACTGACACCGTTAGTTCCTATACCAACCTCATCGTATTATTCATAAATTTTCTTTCAACATTTCTTTTTTAGTCAAGTTATTTATTTATTTTTACCGCATTTTTGTTTTCGCGACGTTTTAACTTTCTAAATGATAAATACTTATCACTTCAATTCTCTCGATCTCACTTCTCTTGAAGCTGAAATCCTATCTTTCTCTCAACCCGATTTCACACTTTCTCATCTTTCATGGGCCCACATTTAATTCCCAAGATAAAGAATACATCCTCATCGAATCCTGAGAAGCACAAGTCTCAGGAGAAATAGAAGAAGTTTGTTTTTGTAATGCCTGATAAACAACTGAACCCAGGTCTTTAGGATTGAAAACTTCATACTAGAAAAGGAAATTTATGCGAAGTGGCTCTTTTATAGTAAGTATCTGGTTCAAAGAGTTCTAAATGAGTAGGGTTGGTTGGATTGGTTTACTAAGGAAAAAGACCCATCTACCCAAGGGTTGTTTTTTAGTTTTATCAGTATAATCAGTTGTACTTTAATTCCAAGGATGATTTTGGGGTTAAGAGATGGGTATGTTTTCAAAGATGCACTTTTTCTTTGAGGTTATGGGATGACTACTTAGGAATACTTCATGAAGTTATTTTCGAGGACTTCCAAAGAGGTCATCCTCCACCTAGTGATGTGTTTATCCTAGAAGAGTCACTAAGAAGTTTTATTGTAAATAAGAAGAAGATAAGGTCAATTACAGATGAGATTGATGGTGATTCTAGATTGTTGTTTAGGTTCATTCAAAACCTCATTTGTCCATGAAAGGGGGGGGGGTTTCCACTCTTAAGTGTCAGGATGTATTTTTTATTCATCTTCTGAAAAATGGACACAAAATAAAATTGTGTAAGTATATTATACTTAAAATGTGTGATATTCTCAAAACTACATCAAAGTACACCTCCCTTTTCTATATTACATTCATTTCTTCTATTCTTCTAGTGAAAGGTGCGGTTGGACAGAATGAAGAAGTGCTTGAGGATTCTGATTTATATATCTCTAAGTCTATTTGCAGGATAATGAAGATAAGAAAGAATCTATGGAAGAGATCTTGGTATGAGGATAATGATAGGTTGTATGAGGATTTTAATCTTATTGAAAATCCCCTGAGACTTAAAAATGCAGTTGATCTTGGATAAGAATCCGATGAGATTGTGGAATTTTCAGATGAAGAAATAGATGATGATGTTAGTGAATGTTTTGGGAGAGTATCTCCTGAGATATTACCTCTCCCTATAAGTTATGATGATGAAAGTGAAAAGGTTAAAAATTATTCTAAAGAAGTATTAGTATATATTAAGAACATGATTTTGAGGAAGAGCCTACTGTAGAGAAAGATCATGCTATTGAGGAAGAGACTACAGTTGTAGAACTGTCTAAAGAACAGGTTGAAAGTGAAGTAATCTTATCTGGTAAGGAAAGAATTGAAAAGTATTCTTTTCAAGATAGATAAGACATGGGTGACCTTAACGGATCTGAAAATTTGGGAATGGGTCAAGAGACTGAATCTCATAGTCCAAGAAGCGATGCAACTATTGTGGGGGAGAATCACCCCAACTTACAAAGTATTCAACGTCAAAATCCTATTGAACAAAGCTCTATGGATACCTAGAATAGGTTTCCTAGTTGTTTTGTTTTGGATGACTGCAACACCCCAAAATAATAAACGGTTAAATGATTAAATGATATAACTGATGTCAACAAGGTGAACCTTACTTTTCAGGAGTCTACCTAATTAGAACTCCACCATTATGTGTGCTTGTCCAGGAGTAGTGACTCAGATGGGTGACCTTCTGGGATGTTTCCCAAGATGTTTGTGAGTGAGGAAAAAGCACACTAGAAAGGGCATGTGTTGGAATGTGGGTAAAATCATTATTTAGATGACCTATTCAGGAATATGAGTGTTACCTAGGATGGGGACCACTTGTCTGCGAGGAAACTGGTGGTACCTGGTAGGCCAGGACCTAGCGACTGTGTTAATGTGGGGTGTATATGCTCTCATCAAGCCCCTAGTTGTTATATTTATTATCAGATCCTGAACCTATCCTTAAGTGCAGTACACTTCTTGGGTTTAGATGTAGAGTCCACAATGATGATGTTGTGATCAAAGAGGGAGGGGGTGAATGTAACACCCTATAATGATAAAGGGTTAAACAATTAAATGATATGATTCATGTCAATAAGTTTCACCTTTATTTTTATGAGCCTACATGATTAGAACTCCACAGTTAAACATGCTTTTCTCAGAGTAGATATCTGAATGGGTAACCATCTAAGAAATTTTCCCATGATGTGTGTGAGTGAGGATAAAGCACACTATAAAGGACATGTGTTGTCCTTTAGGGACAGTGATTAGTCATATGACCTATTCAAGAATTTGGGTGGTCCCCATGGTGGGGACGACATGTTTGGGGCGCAACCGGTGGTACCTAGTGAGCCAGGACCTGACAACCTTGTTAAGGAGGGGTGTATGTGCTATCACCAGGGCCCTAGTTGTTACAACGATACCCAAGAGGCCTCAATAAAAGGGATAGATCTTTCAACCATGTTTTAGTTGAAACCAATTTATACCAAAGCAGTATCCCCCACTAAGGAATCAAAACCTGTTTCAGTTCCTATTGTCGAATCTTCTCAAGATTATTTTGAGTTAGTAAGTCATGGTGATCTGAATGTTTTTGGAGACAACATATTGTCAGACTTTGGGAAGTCAGATGACCTATTCAGACATATTGGTGGGCTGCAGGGTGGGGACCACATTTCTGTAGGGTAACTGGTGGTACCTGGTGGGCCTGGACCCGACGGCCTTATTAAGGAGGGGTGTATGTGCTATCACTGGGTCCCCAGTTGTTACAATGATGCCCAAGAGGCCTCAGTAAAAGGGGTAGATATTTCAACCATGTTTCATTTGAAACCAATTTCTACCAAATAAGTATCCCTTACTAAGCAAACTTAACCTGTATCTATCTTTGTTCTAGAATCTACTCAATAATCTTTAGAGTTCGTAAGTTATAGTGATATGAATGTTTTTGGAGACAACTTATTGTTTGTATTTGGGAAGATTTTCAAGTCTCAACCTGAACCTATAAAAAATCTTAGTGAAATGTATTATTCACTACTAATAGAGAAAATTATTATCCATATTCAACAGAAGATGCTTTATGAAAATCAGTATGTTTAGATTGAGAACAACCTTTTGAGTAATGAGGTGAAATCTCAAAAATATATGGTTGAAGATATGCATAAATTATTTCCAACTAATCAAACTCTTGTTGCTAATCATTGTGAAGATGATGCTAATAAGTTTCCATAGATGGTTTTATCTCTGATTTAGTCAAGCTGGATTACATTATAAGAAAAAGTTGTTGAGAACAACACCAAGATAGCCAATGAGATGCATGCGCTACTCTCTAGACTATATAAGATGAATGATGAATATAGAGAATGTTAAAAAACTGTGTAAACCATCCTAAGACTCCCATTTTAGCTTTTTTCATATTCATCTTCCATTGGACATCCATCTCAGCCTTTGGACCGTGACTTGATCAGAACTGTCTCTAAAGAAGAGCTTGAATTACAGTTGAGTGGTGCTGATAAAACAATTCTCTCTATTTTCATTAAGAACTATGACCAAGTTCTTTATTTGGGGATGGTCCATTCAAATATTTCCACTAAAACCCAAGAAGAAATCTCTAAGAAAGTGGACATCTAAACTAAGATAATTTATTCTAAGCATGAGTTGACTAATCACTTCATGTAACTTGTGGAGAATTTGAAGATACCTCTAGTCACTCAAGCCTTTAAGTATCAAGTGCAAAAGATCAAATAATTCACACCCACTATGGAGAAGTTTTTTTAAAACAAGGATGATTTTGATAAGTCCATAAATTATGGTGGAGAGATGATTATAGACTTTATAAACCTCTTGAATCATTATCTACATGTTCAGATTACTATAATTGTGGATCCTACGGTTTCTCCTTTGAGGCATGGTCTACCTTCAGCTACCTATCCTTCTTCCTCCACCTCTTTTTCTCTAGTGACTATGCCTGTTGGTTAGTATCTGAGTCAGATAAGACTAGTAATTACTGAGAAAACTTTTCCTTGGTCTTCCACTTGACCTACTCTTGCACCTTCTATCATTGAAGGAGTTCCTCTACCTTCCCCATCCACTACATCTACCACCTCTACTTTTTCACCTCTTGATTATCCCTCTAATTTCTTTGAAAAAGGAAAAGACATTTCTGGTGTCTCTCCTGATAAGTGAATGCTGGTTTTGAAAGGGATCTAATTTATTCTATTTCTTGATTGTACTAGACCTTCTTTTTATTCAATGGAATGCGTCCTAGTGTTCTTTCTTCAATTGTTCTTTTCTATTAGTATTTGTTTTTTATCTATCTCTATTATCTCTTTTTGACAACACAAAAATGGGGATAAATATGGAATTTAAAGGGGAGAAATACTAAGTGGGAGAACTAAAAAAGAAAAACTAAGAACTAAGAAAATCACTACCCTTTATGATATATATGCTTTACTGTCTTAATATGTTAAGTAGTCTGTTTATTTCATTCTAAAATATTTTTCTTGTAAATTCCATGATTTTTGATCACCAAAAAGGGGGAGATTGTTGGACTCCTCATGTTTAAATGTTCACAAATCATGTTTTATACTCTTATAACTCATGTTTTAAACTCTCAAAAAATCATGATTCAGATTCTCTCAAATGATGTTTGAATATTCTAAAATGTGTTTAATCTTGTTATATTATGTTTTAGTATGATTATGTTTAATATTAAAACATTCTGTGAATATTTCTTCTTAAGACATATTATTGATATTTTAATAATTATGTGAAACCATAAGCTTGCTATCGGTTCTAGATTATCAGAAACTATATGACACCATAATCATTCTAATGGTTCCATATTTTCACAAAGGACCTAACCCCATTTCCATTCTACCATTTCAAAGACATTGTAACAAGATACCGTTCAATATTTTGACAAAGGACCAGACATCGTAACTTTGTGACCAGTTCTAGATCTCAACACAACTATGGCACCGTGACTTTCTCACGGGGACTGTCTCAACATGATTGTCTCACCAAGATTGTCTCACTATAAATTTCTCATCGTGACTGTGGCACCATGACTGTCTCACCTCAATTGTTACATTGTTCCATACTTAACCATTTTTTTCCTTTTCTAATTAAATTTAAATTTTGTTTCTAATGATCATATTTGAGTCATTTAAATACAATAATATAATTAATCATATTTTATAGAGCTGTCAAAAGACATTACAATGTACGAGGTGTGGATGTCGTGAACTTTGTGGGTCATACCACATGAACCCAAAAATAAAATATATATTGCGACACTCAAGTAAAATGGATGTGATAGTGTATTTCATAAAAAATAGAAGAACACACAGACATGCAAGGATACACCAAAGGAAGAACCTTCAACTCCAACTAGATGTAAAAAAAGAATAACCTTCTATAAACATTCATGAAAGAATCTTTACAAAAACTCAAAGGAGAAGAGGAACATCTCACTCTACTGAAAAATAAAACACTCAATTCACATCACTATGTTTTGAGAAGAGGACTACAACATTGAATATTATTCATCTAAAGAGTATAGAGATTCATTTCATGACACACAACAACTTCTAAAATCGATCTTATTACATTTTTCTCTGTTGTGTAGAATTTCATTACTTTTCGAGTTGTGTGTGTATCTATATTAAAAAAACACACCATCTCCTACACTGAATGGAAGGATAGAAGATATCCTCACTCAAATATACTTGAACACATTGTTTGAAAATGTATAACTTTTGAGGAGGTCCTATGTGACTTGGCTGATAGTTTTCCCACATAGAATAGCAGAATAGGTCTTGTGACCTAGACATTCTAATATATTATTGTTAACCCCGATCTGGGGTTTGGATCATAGCGTTTTATATATATTTCTTGGTGGAAGGTTATCACCAAGTAGAGTGGATTGGGTCTCGGATTGTGATTGAACCACTTTTTTAATCCTCTGTGTCTTTCAATACAGTCTTTCTCTATTTTTAACACAAATTTCTGAACACTAAATTTTACTTTGATAAGTTAGTCTTGGATAGTAGTAATAATTGTTTTACCTTATTAGAGTAGTTTAAAATGTTGTATCAGTATATCATACTGTCATAATTGAGAATTGATCAATATTCTAAGAAACTATTTGAATAGTCAATCTATTAAAATTTCACTACCTTGGTTAACTGTCCTGTTTTATTTTAAATTGGGGAAATCATTTAAATAATCTTTTTAACGGAAATTTTTATAGGAACTCAATTCAAACCCCTCTTAAGTGTCCCACTTCGACCAATAGTTAAGTAATAATTAATATATATTTAATCATTATTATATAATATATATCATTTATATTCATGATATCCATAATTTTTACCATCCATGTAAACATAATATGAAAAATAGATCACATTTCTTCGTTGAGGTGGTAGTCCACATGTACATGCGAGCGATGTCATTATTTTTCAATAGATTGGAAGGTAACATGGTATATGTGATATTAATACATTTTTAGTATAATTAATTCACAAATAACCTATATAAACATTACATCCATAATGATATCCATCAATGTAATATGGTGCTGGAAAACAAATTACATGGGTTCACGAGGTGGTAGTCCTCCGTACACAGGATCGATAGTTTTATAACAAATTTCATGGAAGAGGAGACATATATAAGTTATTACATTAATAGATTATAATATAAGTATATTTAATATTTATGTGTTATTATTCTAAAATATTTTTAGAATATTTGAATGGGCTATAGGAAGAAATAAAATTAAGACGCGTAGTTAAGGTCTATACTTCTTTTTCCAAGGAACTCTTTAGGTTTATACCTAAAGCCTTCCTAGAATGATATTATAATGAAAAAAAGGAATCTAGAAAATGTTTAGGGATTTAAATAAAGTTTTTTGGTGGGAATTTAAATAAAAATAATGGTTTAGGATGTGTTAGGAGGAGAGGAGAGGTAGTTCTCATTTATGAGTGGTAGAGACGATACAGTTGGAATATATGAAATAATTAAATTATACCCATGTTTTTAGTATTCTAAAAGGATAAAGAATGGTTAATTATAGAAAATAAGATTATATATGGTCTAAATATTTTCTAAAAATAGTAATTATAAAATTTATTAGGTATTTTTCACCCTTATATTTGATTAACCCCTTATAAAATCATTTTAACATTAACTATGATAATTAATTTTTACTATTTTACTATTCATTTTGAAAAATAATTTTGTTGAACTTATTATATAATGTTAAATTATAATTATTCCAATTATTCAGTATATTTTAAAAAATAAAATTCTTATATTTGGACGAAATAAATTTAAATTTATACTCAAAGATGCTGTAAAAGAATGCTTTTTGAAACTAAACACCTTCAAAAGATTATCAGGTCTTTATATAAAAATTCAAGATATAGTTGAATACAATGATATAAATTTAAATAATTATAATATAATATAACCAATTTTAATTTTTAGATATTTTTAAACAAAATTTAATTTTAAATTGTTTTTGTAAAAAAATATGTACTTTAATAAAAATCAGTATTTTTCATTATTCTTTTAAAAAATAATATTTTTACAAAATTATCAAAAAAGTACACAAAAAAAATTTTAAAATTCTAATTTAAAAATATTGAGTAAATTTTTTCAAATATATTTTATAAAAGTTTCAAAAATTAATTTTAACATAAGTGCACAAAACGTGATGAAACTGCTTTTTAGAAAAAATAATGTTTTTTAGGAAACAATTTCTTTTTATTTATGATGATTTAAATTTTATTTCTAATCAATTGATAAGAATCAGAGATATTTTTACATGTGTAAGCAATATAATTTTTATAATTTATTTAACCATTTTCATTTCTTCCAAATATAACGACTAGGTTAGAATAGTCATAAAATAATATATTTGATGGGTCTTTTAAGATCAATGATTCATGTCTTTTACACAATTGAAAAATTTTCTTCATTTTAAAATCATCATGTGTTACATAAAATCTCAAATTTTATCCATAAAAGATTGGAATGGTTGAGAAATTAAGATTATATGGGGTATAATATGATAAAAATAGTAGATAAATGATATGGAACAACATGACCAACCCACTAAGAAGGAATGCCCAAAATGGTTAGATAATGGGATGTATGAATGATGATTTATTATAATAGATTTTTCTCTCAAAATGAAATATGATGTGGGAATCATAAAATACATAAATTATTTATCATTTAAGTGGTGTGAGATTTAATTCTAAAATGACAACTTTTAATTAATCTTACTCGAGTGATTGATTTAAGTCACAAATTATTCAGATTCACCATACTTAGAGTTTTTATTCAACATTATATATTATAGGTAATCCATCATGTAATATAATGAGAATATCATATGGTATAAAAAATATTTATAGAAATATAAGTAATTTTTATACATACAGCACAATACAATGGAATTTGATTGAATGTTTTTGTGGTGAATATCATTTGAAGTTCATATATACATGATAAAGTATAGTGAATCCAAAGATGTTGAAGAATATAAATTAGAAGTTTATAAGCATAAGTGTTTTGACCATAATGATTATTTGAAATATTTTTTATTATATTTTTGAGTCCACATAATACTTTTTGTCATATGAACTTCCATGGAGATCATAATACATTATTGTGGTGAATTAGACTTTTGTAGAACCACATATGACTTTTGGTGAGTTTATAATAATGTAATATGTATATGACAACACATGAATTAGTATGACATAGAATTATTATGATAATTCATTGGTCCCATGGGTGGATGAAATTAAAATGATACAAAGTAAAATAACTTTTTTTAATTCCTCTAAAGTCTTATAACTCAAAACACAACATTAATTTTTCTTGTAAACTAAATCAATTGTTTCCATTTTAGGTGAGCTTTAAATCAAATAAATGTCATGATGATGTTTATTTTATGTATTCTATGTGATATATAATGTAATAATAAGGCCCATATTTTCTTCATATAGTTTTTTATAGTAATGAGGATGAGAATTAAGTGTTTTGAGGGCTGATTCATTAGGTAGTTAATTTTGTTATTTTTAAATATGGATAATTATGTGGATTAAAATTTTTGTATAAATATAGTTTAGTTAATAGTTTTAAGGCGAATCATGATAATGATAATAGAAAATAAAACCTAAAATGTATTTAATACTAGATAAATATAGATGATATTAGTTTTGGATTACAAATGATGAATCCTATATAAAAATCCAGGTCAATATAAGGGTAGAATATACCCAATAAAATCTATATTTAGAATAATTTTATGTGTGTTGAAGCCTAAGAGAACCATTTTAGATTGTGTTTCACAAAAGAAGAAGAAGAATATAAATATAGGGAGATATATAGTGCTAGAAATTCATGTATTATTTCATGTGTACTAAAATTGTAAGAAAAAGAGAAGTCCCTTCTTTGATATCCTGAGACGCATACACAGAAATCTGGTACCAATAACATATTATTTACATAAATGATTTGATTCAAACCAATGTGACCTAAGTTTAACCATCCATAAATACAATATCAATATAAAAAATTGAGTCACTTACATACTGAATCTAATACCCATATTTTGAGTTAATTTTCCATTTTATTATGTTTTTTAAGGTTATGTAATGTTAGGGAAGGGTTTAAAGAGTATCTATATGGTTTTGGGTTATGTAATTATTTTTAATGGTGAATGAAATGAGAAATATTAGGGAAGACCAAAAAACATCTATAGGAAACTGTTTTAGAGATTATAGGAGTTACTCGGTAGGCAAATGTTCAGTTCCGTCATTTCAAAAATAGTGTATGAAACAATGAAATCTAGATATTTTTCTTAAGTGTTTTTCACTATTCCAAAATATTTTTTCAAACCTTGTCACACAATCATCTGACTGCATGGGTACTTTATAATATTACTCGCATTTGTTGGAACATTATTTGTTAAACATTGTTTCCTAACTATAATGGCTATGAATCTAGTAGCTAAAACTTATGCTTACATTATTAGATTGGAACTAGATAAAAACAATAACATATGAAGTACTAAATATTTTTTTAGTGTTGTAAAACTATAGACATATTATAATATGATGTTACATTTTTAATCACAAAAAACAACAAAGTAGTTTCATTGAGAAAATAATTTTCACCACTAGAATATCTTTCCATATCAATCATAATAAAGTTATCAGAATCCTAGGGAAAATTAATATAAAAATTGGTGATATCATATACTCATTAAGGGAATGTAAACCGTAAAATCTATAATTGAATACATAATGAATGAATAATATGGTAAGAATGTATGATAATAAAATAAGGCTATATATATAATCACATGAACTTGAACTATACCCATGGTTGACATAACTATTTGAATATTCTCATGGAAATAAATAATTGATTTCATAATGATGGAATGAATATTGTAGGACCTTTGAAACTTACTGTTTAGGCCTCATGCCATGTCATTGTATATAATTTTGTATGTCATTAACTAAAATACCAAACCTTTTTTCCTCACTTTACATACCAATTCATCAAGGGGATATGTAAGTCTTGGTCCCACCCATCACTTAATAAGTCCAAGGCATTCATCATATGAATAAAAAATTAAAATTAATAAACATTCCCAAAAATTAATAATTGTCTTTTTTGGAAGTACCATCATGAAAATGTCTATAATATATCCAATAAAAATCATCATAAACCAGACATAGAAATAAATTTGATAGTATCATTATATTATATTCTTATAAAATTATAATATTCATCAAAGGATATTGACCTTGATTAAAATGATTTTAAAATACCAGAGGAATATTTCATGAAGAATATACCATTTTCATTTTCAAATCACTTATTTAAAATATAAAAAATTATAAAATATTAGGAAAACATTTTATTTGTAATGGTCCATGGAAAATTTTAAAGTATTATTAAACTAAATGAGTGTTCATGATGATGGGAAATTATATTCATGGCGAGTATACTTGAATAAATATTTCTTCACATTCGAAGTAAACAGTCAGAGTTACCTCATTCTCAAAAAGACAAGAAGATTAATTTTTAAAATTTTCATAGAAAATAAAAAATTCATAAAATTAATTTATAAAATAATATTAGAATAGAAAAAAAATTATTGAAAAATATTTAATTAAAACATTAAATGGATGAAAAAGATTATTGATTGATTTTAAAAAAATGTTGGATTTCCTTAAACACAATTATTTGATCTATTGAGTGCATAAAAAAGAGTAAAACAAAAGGAAAATAATATTTTCATGAAATAACTATTGGATAATAAAATATATGGGTTTTCATAAAATATATCAAAATATTCCCTTATAAGATAATGAAACATAAACAATATCAAATAATGAAGTGATTGAGATATGAACCCCTACCTTAAGTTCAAATTGAAACAAAACATCTCTAAAACCATTACTAATACATTTAAATTTATTATTAATATATTCTATAACCTTATAAATACTTATAATATCATATATGATCCAATTATTACATTTAAACACCGGTTTGATCATAATTGTTTAATAAAATCGTCTATTCTAAGAGGGTGTTGGAAAATGAATTGTATCACTACGTGGAGGCTATAGTCCACACGTACGCACAAGAAATAATTTTAATTTAAATTAGAATAAAATATGGTGAATAATGGTGGTTCCATAAAAAATAACCTTTTGGTATATTTCTGATAATTAATTTATTAATTTTTTATGAATTCCATATAGTTTAGATAAGTTATAAAAAAATATTTTGAAAGAGGTCAGGTTAGATGATTACATTTCCTTAGATTGTGCTCCTATATATATTTTATAAAGGTCCCATGGAATATTAGGCTAAGAAGAAAAAAATATAATTCATAAATAGGGAATTTTATAAGATAATTGTTCTAGTTTCGGTGGATCTTGATGGGTAAAGGTGGTGTATGGTATAGATGGGAGGGGGTACTTTTATAAGTGGGGGAGAGGAAACTGTTGGAATTTTTTAAGAGATTATAATATATTAATGTCATACTGAAGATTAATTCTTTAACATTGAAATATATATTCTGCTGTAAGGTATATATGGGAGGGGATTCATATCCCTTGGTTTAACCCCCGATGAAGTTGTTTTAACCATAACTAGTAAAACAAATTTTTTCCATTATATCTATATAATGAGATTACATAAGCTTGAACTATTACCAAATATATATTTTTCTTATTAAAAATATGGGAAACTTTTCATCAAATCCAATTCATATAATATTTATATTTAATTTAAATTTATTTCATAAAATGTGAGGAAAAGTGGTTTTCTAGAAAAATATTTTATTAACTATAATTTTTTTATCACAAAATACCACAAAAAATTAATTAAGATGAACACAATTAGAACAATAAAAATTTTGTAAGTAAAAATATTTCTTTCAAACCATTCTAAAAAAATATAACTTCTTAAATGATTCAATTGAAAAGATAGTTTTTACAAAAAATATGTTTTTTTCAATAATCATTGAAAAATAAACAATTTCCTAAAATAATAAAACATTAAGTTCAGGATAACTTTGACATGGTTATTTTAAAAATAAATCTATATTTATTTAAATAATCTATCTAAAAGTGGGATAAATTAATTATATTTTTGGTTACAAAAATAAATAAAATAATTTTGAGGAAAAAAATTATTTTAAAAGCCTATAATGATTCTACTGAGGATTAAATAAATTTGAATTATATAAATCTTTTATAAATTTTACAATTTTGATAATAATATTCATAACTACAATTTAATTAATAATTTTAAAATTAATATTTTAAAAAATATATATTTTTATTATGTAATGATGTTTTCTTAAAGCTCAGTGTTGTGTGTTAAGAAAGCTATTGAAGGCTTAAAATTTATATAAGGATAAATATATCATAAAATATTTGGGTATTAAATTCTAAGCCATTAATTTCACTATCTAAATCTATAAATTCCAAAACAAGAATTTGAGGATAATTATACCACATCACATCCTCAGGTTCTCATGTAGCTTCACCGAATTTGTGGTTTCCCAAAACAACATTGACCAGGTGAATGGTCTTGTTTCATAAAAAAGTCTCTCAATGATCCAAAATCTCCATCATTTATTCCCCATAAGTGAGATTTTGCACGAGTGGTATTCAATTTGAGTTCAGTATATGTGGAGGATAAGGCATGTAAATTATCAAGGGAGATATGAAGAACACATAATTAACATGAGAGAGATTTGTTAGAATCCCTAACAAATAAGCTACCTTGCTAATATGATCATGAATTTTAAAGGATTAACATATCATAGATATCTTTCCCTTCATCCCAAATCCCATAACCCTCATCTAGTGAGATATTCATATTAATATACCATCAGTAATAAGGAACTTCAGTTCTCATTGATGATTGTTAGTATAATAAATTATACCGAGCTTTAAGAAAACATCATTACATAATAAAAAAATATATTTTTTAAAATATTAATTTTTAAAATATTAATTAAATTGTAGTTATGAATATTATTATCAAAATTGTGAAATTTATAGAAGATTTATATAATTCAAATTTCTTTAATTCTCAATAGAATCATTATAGGATTTAATGTCTCTAACATTATATTACATTTACTCATTTTTATTAGTTATCAATATATTTCTTTCTCAAACACAATTCTAAAACATTGGTGTTATTCATTTTCTTCAATAGATGTATTTATTAGAATCCGTATAAATATTTTATTGAATGCTTTTGTTGTAATAAAATTACATGAAAATAATATGTTGATCTAAACCATTATTTAAATCCATAGAGTAACATATCAATGTGTATTATATAGTTTTAATGTTCCTTTTATATATACATTTTGTATGAGGATGATGAATAGTGATGAAACTAAACTCTATATATAAGTACTACATAGAACTTTTCTATAATTTTGAGGTAATAATTAGATCCTTATAAAATAAAATTGATAATGGTACTACATAAAATCTTACCATGTCCTTAATTTATAAAGGAATAAGTTTATCAGGAGTGAAATCATCTCTAATGGAAATAAATTTCACTCATTTCATAAGGCTATCGACGATAATAGATATATAATTGATACTTTTAGACATTTTAGAGATTATAATGATTAAATACTAGGAAATTATTTCCCATTTCTATTCTGGTATGAGTAATGGTTGTAACACCCCCATATACTTTTGTCTCTCATCCTTAACTTGGTATCATACTATGCATCAAGATAAATAATCTTCAATATCCCTTTTCATTATATCCCATAAAAAATACTATTTCATAATCCTATACATCTTCAATATTCTCTGATGAATAAATAATGATGAATTATGAGATTTATCCAATATATCCATCTTTAAATATGGAAATAACTGGACACATACTTAGCTTCTAAAATTGTTTATTCCATCAGGGTCATCATTGAATTCAAGAATATTCCCCCCATTTTTCTGTAATTCCACACCCTCCTTCTATTAATTCTTAAACCAAAAATTGAAGAATTTTTTGTCATTAATATGAGAGAGATAATATATATCCAGTGTCATCATTATTTCAATATTCATATATTGAAAATCTATGTAGATTGGTTCACTTTAAATATACATCATGGACAGACTAGCATGGGATTTCAAACCCATAGCATCATCCATAATGGTCTCCTTCACATGGTGGTAATGTATTAAGAGGTCATAATCCTTAATTAAATCCAATATTCTTCTCTAGTGCATATTTGAATCCTTCTTTGTAAGTATATACTATAAAATTTTCGGATAAATATATATATCACACCATTAACCATATATATTATAACATCCAAAACCAGGTAGCCACTATATCTGATGCCCCGAGCTAGGTCACGACATGACTTCAGGCACACCTCCCCATATGCTAGAGGATGACGAATAACAGTGAGGTTTTGTTGTAATCTATGGGGAGACTATACCCTATTTATTAGAGTAATCCATAATATAAAACATGAAGAAATAAAGGAAACAATATAAACAATGAACATACATCATAAAAAATTTCCAAAATGGGTATAATCCAACAAGAAAATTGTAAATATTCCTTGTCATGACATACAATTCCAAGTATATGGAAACTCCAAAAAAAGGACAAAACCAAGAATCCACAAATGGGTCCCGAATCCATGTTTTGATCAATCAATTATGCACATCTCGAGCTCAAATCGTCCATCTAACATATAACCCTTCCCTTTTTACTATTCTAAAAGCATGAAGTCTACTCGGGTACTCAATGGTAGCCCGAGTAGGGTGTGAGTATAACTTAGTTGACCACCACCAATGGTGTCTTCTTAATATCCAGTCCAAACAGATAGTGTATATATGCACTAAAAATACAAAAAAGGAAAATCAAGTGACATTAGTTAACAATGTTCACTTAAACCATTTTCATTATTTATTCCATGGGTTATTCATTTTCATCAATTTCACTTCAACCAAGGATGAAAATATAAAAAATGAATAAGGGGGGGTATCATGTTCCATACATCACTTGGGAAATACATTACACAATCATTTCTGGACACTTACCTTGGTTCCACAATCCAGGTAGTCTTATCACATGAAACAATTAGGGAAATAGATCCTCAGTCCATCTCCATAACCCATGCATTACTGGGGTGGTGTTTAGAACCTATGTTTGACCCAACCAATGTAAATATATGCTCAAGTCCAATACCCCACACATACCACTAAGCCAACTAAACATGTTTCTTTAACAATTTACTACATATACCATATAAAAAACAATCCTCATTGTATACACATACAATTCACATAGCATAATTCATCGAACACATAATCCATATTCATTCCTTAAACTATTAACACATTTACCATTTATAATTCATAACTCTTTAAAAAATTAACATTCTAAAAAACTCCCCCTTATTCTATGTTATCTATTAAAAACAAGTAAAATAAATTTCGTTTCACAATCTATGTAAACAAACAAAAACAAATATCATATATTTTCTTTATCAACCCATGTTAAAAATATAAACATAAAAATCATAGGTTCTATCTCTTAAACCATTCAATTTCATTTTTAATAACCCAATCCCAAGTGCATTAGTATGGAACAACCCATTTGAATCCTCTATTATGGCATACTTGATCTCAATGCATCCCATGGGGATCATGAGGGGTTAATTCATCAATTAACCAAATAATTTATCAATTCATGGCAACATATTTAAATTCACAACAATAAGGAATCATAACCAAACCACATACTAATAAACCAAACATCAAGACTAAGGGATATATCTTTTAAACCACCTACTTCAATTCCGTAGATAACCACATTCTTAACCTTGGATTTTTTCATATTCAAAACACCCTTAGAATCCCCAAACTAAGATCCACTATAAAAATTTGGTTTTATGGATTTAATAGAAGAAGAAAAACTAAAAAAGGCCTAATATGGAAAAAGGAATGAATTGGGATTTTACACTCACTTGTAGCTTTGATCTGTACGTAGTGGTGCTCCAAAAAACATAGAAATGGGGAAGATAGATCCTTAGTATGTTTTGGATGATTTTTTTTCTTCACATTGGATGAATGAGGATGAATATGGAATATACTCATGTGAAGAAACATAATTTTGGGAGGGAAACATAGTCAATTTTCCCCACTTCAATGAAGCACACAGTTTTTTCCACACGATTGGATAAACCATGAACCAAACTTACACTACCCTTTGTGACTCATAAGCCATAACTTGATCATAATACATCCACACTATCCTAAACCCAACACTAAACACATCCCAAAAACAAAGTATACTCCTTACCCTACTCAGGCATGATCAAAATTGGTGCAGTATTAAACAATTTCTTTAACTTCTAGAAAGAATCCTCACATGCCCAAAACCATTCAAACTTACTTCCCTTCATTATAAAGACCAATATTTGTGCTCATAAATGAGAAAATTTATTTATGAACCTTCTATAACATCTATCCAGTCGCAAAAAAACATCAGATATCAATAACATTCTTGGGATACTCCCAAGATACAAAAACATACACTTTCTCTGAGTCCACTGACACACCTTCCATAGAGATTACATATACCAATAAATTTACCATTTTAATACATAAATTAAACTTGGATATCAGGGAATATTTCCAATTCTCTATTAGTGTATTGAGGATGATTTCAAGATGTTTGGAATGATCATCACGAGTCTTAGGGTAAACTACAATTTCATCCACAAAAATAATAAACTAATCCATATAAGTTTGAAATATTTTTTTCATTAGGGACAAAAAAATTTCTTGTGTGTTATTCAATCAAAATGTAATCTTAACAAACTCATAAAACCGATAATTTACTCCAAATGAAGTCCATGTTATATTAGAGGGTATCACCATCAGGTGATGATACCCTAATCTCAAATCAATTTTAAGGAACACTGAAGTATATCTCACCTTGTCAAATGGTCATTAATTCGAGGAAGACGATATTGTTTCTTTAATATAATCTGATTCAACTTATGATAATAGACATAACACAATTTTTCCCATCAACCTTGTTGGAATGAAAAAATTGGAGACCCCAAGGTGATGTACTCAGAAAAATACACACTTTATTATCTAATTACCCTAACTGAGTTTTATGTTTTAGATGTTTTTCCAGTTCCATTCTATATATAATAATAGAAACATTTTCTATTCTATGTAGAAACACTATCTTGAAATCATCCTATATCTCAAGAGGAAACCCCAGTAAGTCTTTAAAAAACACCTTGAGATTCTAGTCCAACATAGGAGGAAATACAAGCTGATATACCTCTCCATCATCAAGCACTGGACAAGACACTTAGGTTGTATATTCACCCCAACTGCTCAGAGATTGGCCCTCCATGGCCTTCTCAGATATCCAATTTCCTATAGTGAAGAGATGTATACCCCTCCAGGGATGTGAACATCACCCTACAGTTATAATATTCAACATGGCCATGGTACAACACCTACCAATCTAACACTAATATCAAGTAAAAAACATACATCTCGAGCATAAACAAGTCTCATAGAAAATGGAACACACTAACATCAAGGGTGCACTCAATAGATTTTCAAATATTCTACGCTTATACTCTAATGTGTGTATCAATCGACATAACTCCACACATATGTTCCACCACTATTCCCAATAAACCCATAAACATAGAAGATATAGATGAGTGTAGGGATATAAAATAAATCACTAGTAATAATGTAAGTTACAAGATTCATACCTCGAATTATCAGTGGGATAACCTTGCCACCTCCAGGTGCAGGAAAGAATGTATAAAGCTGCCTACCACTCTATCGTGGACTTCATTATGACTGCCTAGTGTTGCACTACCCAACTGATATGGACGCTCTCATCCTTGAGTACCACATACTCCACCTCGAATATAACAACTAGTAGAACTAAAACTTCCTTCCTATTATGGGGAAACCATACCACCATCTACAATATACATCAAAATTAATACTTTATCACTACACAAGTATCAAGGGTTCCTATAAAAACTCTTCACATGTGCCACCATGCCACAAACATGTCACTCAACTAGTGGCCAGTGACACTGGCCCCACATGTTTCTTAGCCAAACACACTGATAAAAAACCTCTTCACCAGCATGTGAAGTCAAAAATCTTCCCTGGATAATATTCCTACCACCACCCTATAGAAGTATCTAAAAATGATGCTTATTACCATCATAAGTCTCACTATTGGATCATCCAACTCAATCCACATTTCCACCATAAAAAATACTTCTTTAATTTCAATTCTGAAATATTTAAATGATCCACCACCTCATAAAACATCTTTAAATGGAATAAATTCACTTGGGACTCAAACTCATGGATAATTCCATCATGAAAATGTCTCTCCGATGAAGAATCTTCCACATACAATGCTGTAAAAAAACATCCCAAGTCTATGAAGATGTTAGAATAATCAGTCGCTATCATATTCAACTGGTTCAACCCCATAAACTCCTCATCATTCTCAATTCGGAAGGTCTCTAGTGAGAAATATTCCAAAAACGTTTCTTTGAATTGTTTCTATAGCATAACATCAACTTGCTGAGTCTCAACAAATATATCCCACTAGTGCTTTTAGGGTCCCCACAACATAGAATATGCCGACTTGAATCAATTATTAGTAAGAATATCTAAGTGATCAAGAATATTTGATATATATTCTATCCAGAACTTAGCTTCCTATGGTCCACCCTCTCCCAAGAATTTCAGAGCTCTCTATAACTAAAACACTCTGGTCGGGTCAAACGTACTCGACACGACCTTCTCGGCATCCCATTCCATCATCTCTATAAAACAAGGGAATTATCAAGAAATTTCACCTCCCACTATTACCATGGGTTGATGGGGGTTTCTATCTCCACTACAAAAGAAGTGTTCTCCATGATATCCTCTTGTATCCAAACCGTTACATGCTAACATGGTGGCATGTCTATTTAATGAAAAACACACATCCCAAAATACATAAAACAAAACAAACATAGTTTACATAAAATAATAATCATTACTATATATAAACAACCCATTTCACATACAGGATACCAATGGATATACTCACTTCTCTATCAAAACCCTCAACCATCCTTACCATGGGCCATGATCAACATGGGGTAACCTACTTACATAGTCATAGACCATTCATTAGACACAATGTTTTACCATTTTACCTTCAGAACATATATATTCAACATCTTGAAACCTTTTCTATCTTTTACAATTACCATAAAATAATTTTAAACCATTTATAACTCTTGAAAAGGCACTATTATTTAACCATTTTTGTTTCGATTTACATTTATCTTTTTTCATCACCTTTAGAAGACACCACTTCCATTATTTTTTAGGGGAAATTAAAAGAATTCTATCCATCACATACCCCCCATCCTCCCTATCTGTGCCTACCATGATGTATGACACCTACATACCTAGGTGCCTAAAATTATGCATGGGTGAAAAAATCATACCATTTCAGGCATGGGAAATATTCATACCACACTAAAAGTGAGTAATAGAATAGTGAAATATCATCCAACCCTAACAACACACATCAGGTACAACCATCCCACCCAGGGTTCTAGGGTTTTTCCCCATACATGGGTTAAGTACCCTAATTCACAAGCTCATTTTCAAGGCATGAAAAGTCATAGTATCCCATATAACATTCTCAATTTGTAAGGAATATAAAAATAGAACCTCTTATGATACCACATTGTAATTTCCCTAACCCTGTAGCCACTATATCTAGTTCCCTGATCCAGGTCTCCACATAACCTCAAGTGCTCATCCATATATGACAGAGGTTGTCGACAATCAGTGGGGGTATAATATAATTTTTGGGGATACTACACGCTCATTATTATATTAATCCACAATAGATAATAAGAAGAAATAAAAAAAATACTATAAAGAATAACCATGTATCACAAAACCAATTCCCAAATATGGGTATAGGACCCAATAAAATTGTAAATATGTCATTACATTTCAAAAAATTCC
The DNA here is from genome assembly GCA_963277665.1 of Viscum album. Taxonomy (NCBI): domain Eukaryota; kingdom Viridiplantae; phylum Streptophyta; class Magnoliopsida; order Santalales; family Viscaceae; genus Viscum; species Viscum album. Next base: position 13,821,756 of record OY728145.1, read on the forward strand.
ATGTTTAAGGAAACCCCAAAATAAATAAAAAATTAAGTATCCAGAAAATAGGTCTTGAATCAAAGTCTGGATCCCTCATCTATGCACATCTCAAGCACAAATCAACCATCTAGCATAGGGAACTTTCCCTTATTCTATCCTAAAACCATGATCTCTGTTCAGGTACCCAATGAAGGCTTGACCAGGTTGTCAGTAAAACTCAGCAGGCCACCACCAATGATTTCTACAAAATATCAGGTCTATAAAGATAGTGTATGCATGAAATAAATAAAAAATAGGGTAAAAAAAAGGTAAACCAAGTTCCATTATATAAAAAAAATCTCACTTAAACCATTTTCATTATTTATCCCTTGGGTTTTGATTTTTTATAAATTTCAATTATACCTATTCCTAACATGTAAATAGATCATAAGGGGAAGAATTATGTTCTATAAATCCCTAGGGAAATTCACTGAAAAATCATTTCATAACACTTACCTTGGAGCCTCAGTATGGGTGGTCTCATCACATTCAACAGTTAGGGAAATTGAGCCTCAGTCCAACACCCTAACCTTCGAAGTATAGGGGTTGTGTTTAGACCCTTTATCAAAGAAGACCCATGGTTGTATATCCTCAAGTAAAATACCCCACACATACCTCTAAGTCATGTGCACATGATTATTTAACCATTTACAACATATACCATTTCAAAAAACACACAAATTGAATACACATACCATTCATATTTCATAGTTTCTCTAAAATATAATACATCTTCATGCCTTATATAATTAACTTAGTTTCCATTTACAATTCATAACTCTTTACCACATTAACATCATAAAAAACAACCCCTTATTCCACATTATCAACAAAAAAATAAAAATCCTTTTCATTCAAAAATCCATGTTAACTAACTAACATAAATCTCATAGATCTCCTTCATCAAAGCATGTTAACATGATAAACAAAACAACCACATGTTTAATCTCTCAATGATTTAAATTTCAATTTTTAATACCTAATGTCAAGTTAAAGAGTATGACACATTCCATGGGTAGCCTCTATCCCCGTCTATATGATCTCAATGAATCCCATGGAGATGATGAGGGGTTTCATTCATAAATTGACCAATTAATTTATCAACTAAGACTCAAGATATCAAATGCACAACAAGAAGGAACCAAAACAAAACTACATACACCCAAACCAAAACATCCGGAGTGAGGGATATAACTTCTAGATCAAATATTTAGATTCCATAGATAACCACACGTTACAACTTGGCCTTTGACTCGAATTTGAACATCCTGTAAAGGCCCAACCTAAGATCCACTGAAAAAAGAAGGTTCTAGGGCTTCAAAAGAAGAAGAACAAAAAGAGAATACCTAATTTAGAAAAAGGAAGGAAGAGGAGTGATAGATTCACACAAGTCTTTGATCCTCACACAATGACACTCCAAAAAACATTGAAATAATGGAGATTAATCCTTTTGATGTTCTTGGAAATATGGTTGAAAAATTAGGCTATTAGAGGATGAATAAGGGATAAAATAAGGTGATGAAGCATAAATCCTTAGGGAGAAAATGGTATATTCCCCCCACATTAATGAGTCACATAGTTTGGATTCATGGTTATCCAAACTATTCTATAACCACACACCACCCTCTATACAATAAGGGACTTGGTTACATGGCTTCCTAGGGATCTCGTAGAGTATGAAAAACTATGTGGTAACCATGGGAATTGGATTTATTGAGCCTTCATGGTTTCCCCTCTCCCCCTTGAAATGTTTCTTCAGTGACATGCCACTCCTATAGAAAATCATGGTTAGGGCTCGAGGATACTAAAACTGTTTCACCAACCATGAAATGTGCAATGAATGGCCATGTTCTCCCTTTTTTCACATCTTGATCCCACATAACACCCTAAGCATCCTCATATTCTTTTAAAAAATTTATTCTACCAAACTAATGATATGTAAACAATAACGTAAAAAAGAATTCATGGAAAAGGAATTCTAAGATCTTACCCATATCTTGCCTCCATATCTTCAATGCATGTATTATCCATTGAAACTCCAAATCATTCGTTGAAAAATAATTCTAATTATTTTCTTATTGTCAAGAGTCATATTTTATCACTATTTCATTCTAAAGAACGATCCATCCTAGTACCTTTTTTGATGAATCACTATAGATCACAAAAACTTCTCTATTATAGGGTAGTGCAGTCATTGGTGCACAAACCAATTGTGATGACCCAACATTTTATCAAAGGAATATCTCATATTATAGTAGTGTGATATAAAAACATACATCACATAGAATAACCAATGAAACATTATTATCATAAATAAATAATGATAAAATAGTTAACAAATAAACCAATAATAATTCCAAATATTAAAATTAGAAAAAATAGAATATAAGATAAGTAATATTTAAAAATTTGGTTCTTCTTGATCCACCAGAGTGACCACACTCACAAGTAGTGACCTCACATTTGGAATACTAACTTGACTATTGTAATAGTAATCTAACAATTAGGAATAGAAATTTGACTATTAGAATAGTGACCTCACATTTTGATGTGTAAAGAAATATTTAGGTATCTTACAAATATAAAATATAATATATTTAAACAATGGATTAAGAAAATAATTTTTTTTAAAAATGATAAATTATGTGTTTGTAATTTTATAAAACATATATTTTTAATTCAAAATTTTATAATAATGAAAATGATATAAAATAATTTTTTTAGATAAAATGGATTTATAAATTAATATTATTTTTTATTATAATTATAAGATAATTTTTTGAGACTGCAAATAATTTTTCAAAGGGTAATAAAATCAATTATAATCTTATAATCGACATTTTTTGAATAAATGAGGAGTAATTAAGAATTAAATTTCTCATATTTATGAATTTATTTTCATATATGGATGCCATTTTTGAAATATATCCATCCAAAAATGTTTAGGGTGTATTTGTTTGTATTTTTTTCTAAAATAATTGAATTCTTGTGAATAATGAAAGACAATAATTTATAGTATTTGAAATTATATAAAAAACATGAATTTTTGAATTAGGTATGTTGTAAGAATTAGTTAGTTACACCTAAAATTCAAAAAAATATTATATATATATATTCCTACCCAGTCTTAACATACAAGGATATTACATCATTTTAGATAAATATTCAACACCTTACAAAGGTATATACCCATGGACTGTAATGGTTTGGCATCTTTGGAAACATGGAAATATAATATTATATCTGGGTAAAATATCTTTAATATAGCCCTTAAAGATCAACATATTTAGTACTCAATCACAAAACATTTCTTTGTAACTTGGGGAAAGGAAACGTAACAAACATTGAGCTAAAATGCTTGGTAAGGGAAAATAAAGAAGATATGTAAGCATACCATGAGAATAAGGGTAAGATAACTTGATAATAACACTTGAAGATCAGACCATACATATCAGAGACCATATATATGAGTCATGGAATAAATATTGGAATTTCATAAGACATGAATTATAATGGTGATAAATCATCATAAATTAGTCATGAACTATAAAATCATGTCATATAACTATGGAACCATCATAAATATAGAAACCTGTTTCATATTTCATGGATAACTATCATGTATATCAATAGAGTAGATCATGACACACATGTTTCCTATAGATTATTAGGATGCACCTATTTCCCATTGTGGATCAGGATGCACCCATTTCTCATTTGGGATCAGGACGTACCTATTTCCCATTTTTTGGATTAGGATTCACCCATTTCCCATCATGGATAACACCCCTCAATTTTTTTCTGATATTTATCTCATGAGATATAAGTCATTACCCAATAAATTTGTGTGATATATATTTCCCACCATTCACATAATTAAATCATACATATCCATGCAATAAGATAATAAAACATTAATAGAATCATGGCCCAACAAAAGAGACAAGATTCATAAATACCATATAAAAACTAATTAAATTAAATAGATATTAAAATAATTTCATCATATCATAAATAGGGTAATAGATATTGGTTTCATAATAACATAATAAAAATTGAATGGAAGTGGATTTTATGGGTTTTTATCAAGATATAACACATGGAAGATAATTGGAGTCTGTAAACATCTTTTCATCTTGATCATAAATAGTTCAAATAATGAATAAGAATGGAATCCTTGGTTCATATCCCTAGACAATCAAAAACTATATTGAAGGAAAAGATATTATATGGAGAATTATTTTTGAAATATTAGTTGACTTATTTTTTAATACAAATAACCTTCCTTTGAAAATAATTTTTTTAAAATATAAAACATTTTAAAAATATTTTTATTCAAAAACCACTTTGAAAAAATATGATTTAGTCTTTAAAAATATTTTAAAACATTTTGTGAGGATACTACCCTTTTTGGTTTGAAAAAAATAGGAAATAACACTTTCTGAAAACCTTTTTATTTGACAAAATCGTTTAAAAAATATATAAACGATGTTTGAAATCAATGAAATCCTTTTCTTTTAAAAAACCATCCGATAAAATATAACGGAATACCTAAAAATAATGTTAAAATCATCTATAACATAAATAATTATTAAAACATTTTTCTTTGAAGAACACATTAAAAAAATAATTTCTATAATATTTGGGAAAAATTTTTATAAAAAATAAAAATCTTGTAAACATTTAAAGGAAGCTTCAAATAAATGATGGTGGATAAATTCATACATGTTGATCATTTCTTATATGTTATAAAAAGTATTCAAAAGTGCCTCTATCAAAAAATATAAAGAATATTACTTTTTTTTAAAAAAATGGGTAAAAGGTAAAGAATGGGTAAAAATTCCTTTTAAATATGACAGGATAGTAGTATAAATTTTTTGAAATTATTTTTAGAAAACATGGTTTTCAAAGAACAAATATTTCTATCCAAAAAGATAATTGAAGTCATATTTTCTTAAAAACGTTTTTTTAATTGTAGAAACTACCAAAGAGTGATAAAATGGTAAAATTAATTCAATATATCATTAATAACAATATATTAATTTTTTTTGTTAATTATGGAGATATTATTCATAATATTTCATCAATAGAATATTAATAACAAACAATCCAGATACAAGATGAAATTGTTGTTATAAATTCTTACAACTTTGGTGACTTTGAGTAAAAATACCCATAAAATAACCACATTTAATGAAGATTAAAATATAATTAAAACTAAGATATTCATCATAAAAAATGAAAAATGGCATTATATACTTACTGTAAAAGAATATAGGTGCATAACAAAACAGGTGTGTCAATGAAGGAAAATGAGATAAAATTACATTACAAAATTGGTAACATTTGAACTATAAACATTATGAAAGGGATATAATCAAACAGATATGTTAATACCAATATTTATTTAGATAATTATCATATAAGTCATTTATATACTTCATATACACCAAAAAAAGAAACTAGTGGTGAATAAGGCATAAGTCTGGCAGATATGAAAGTGATAATAGTAATCCCCTTACTACATGAGTAACCTTTGAGTTGTGATATCTGTGAAAGAATAACATAAATTAAAAATTTTAATATAATTTAACAAAGAAAATCTATGATATACCATTTTATATGGAATTATTTACATAACAAAACAAGAATATGTGTACAATATAGCATTTATCTCATAGAAATAAAAGTGATACGAGAAGACTATAAACTTATGTCTGGACTTTCTTTATATATGATCCAAACTTCTATATAATAAATTTATATTTAGTATAAATATACAGAAAAACAATATTCTTATATATCATATCATATATTTTTTATTATGAATTTATATTACACATTTACTAACCATTTCATGTTAATGTTATATTTTGTGTAATAACCACTTTATATTTTTGTATATGTTTTGACTTTGTTTTCTTGATCATCTTAATTTTATCATGATTTATTTATTAAAATAATTTAAAACAGGATTTAAATATAATATATTTTCAGTATATAAGTATTTATAATAATCATTAAAATAATTATATATCAAATGGAATCCACCATTAATTGAGACGTTAGGTCGTATGATCGCATGAATTCTATTTCCATTTTCTTATCATATTGAATGAAAGAAAGAAAATTACATATATTTATTTATATATATTTATATATATATTATCATTATTATTTAATTCACATTATAAAACTTTACTAAACTCATTCTTAATACAATCCATGTAAAGTGTGAACGAATCACATTTCTTTGTAGAGGCGGTAGTCCACACATCCGTAAACGAAGTTATCATATTCCCAAAAAATGGAAAGCACAGAGTTATGTGTTATATAATAAATAAATAAGAATAGATACAACATTAATATCATATATATAATATAAAAAATTATTTCCCTCATTATTCCCAACCATGAAATTTGGTAAGGGGAGAATAAAGGATTTCGGTACGTGATGCGGTAGTCCATCGTACACACGAACAGTTATTGCATACCCCATTTGATGGAAGTATTTGTGAGTGTAGATTTTACCCTTAAAATAACAACACCTTTGTATATATATTATATTGAGGTTATTATATAAGTATTTAATAAGAATAATTTAAGTTATGGAAAATGAAATGAAACAAAAGTTATCATTGAAGAACATTACATCTACTTTGGAAAATTATTTTTGGTTTTCAAAAAATGAATACTTTTTTTATTTATCCCAAAAGTGATTATTCTAGGATGGTATTATAAAACAATGGATCCTATAATAGTAGGTTTTGTATGTGTGAAAGGGATTTAGATATGTGTATAATTGGGGGTGGTAGTTCCCATTTATAGTGGAGCAGGAGTGACTTTCTTATAAATAAAAAAGGTAAAAACTCTTGGGAGGTATACCTTACATCATGTGCCTCCAATGATGGCCCATTTCCTAGAAAGAATGATTTTAGGGTCTAAATATGGCCGAACAATGGTATTTGGAGATGTTTCTGGGTTTTTTTCCCCGTAAGTGTAAATTTCACCACTAAGTAAACTTTTTTACCTCAATCGCTGTAATTAATATTAATCACATTTACTATTAATTTTGGTAAAAAACCAATTTAACCTTAATAGAAATTATAAATTACAATGATTAAAAATTTGGAATCCAATTTTCAAAATTATAAATATATAAGTAGCTTAAATTGATTTAAAATTAATCATGCAAATGAGACGTGACAATATGTTTTTAATGTGGAAATGTTCAAAAGTTTGAAATGTTTTTATATCAAATTAAAATGTTAAATCTATTCCAATGACATAAATTGTATTAATATTTCAATAATTTATTTAAAATAATTTAAAATAAAAACATAAAAATTAAATATTTTAATAAATTTGAAGAAAAACCAATTTCTAATTAAAATTTAATATCCTTCACTATTTATCAAAAAGTGAAACTTCTCAAAAAAAGTACCAAAAATTTACACAATGTAAATTTTTATATTTCACTTTATGAAACAATTTTTAATTTTGAAAATATAAATTATTAAAGTGTCATAAATGTTTTTTAAAACAAATCTTCTAGTAAAAGGGGGGAAAACAACCTTTTAGAAAAATATAGCCTTTATGCTTAAAATTGGGTTTATTATTATTTTATGCCAAAAAAAATTATTGGATGAATTTAAAAAAATTATAAAATTTATGGAATATAAATTTTAATAATATCTCTTAATAATAATTATTAATATAATATACTATATTGAAGCTCCTCTTTTATCTTAAAAAATAGTTTTTTCATAAAATAAATTCATTTATATTAAATTGGTTTTGATAATAAATTCTAATTAATTGATAACAAAAGAATTATTTTTTTCAACATGGGTAAAGAATAGTTTCATAATTTAATTAAAATTATACATATCTTCTATTACATCAACTAGGTTATAATTATTACAATATTTTAATAATAATATTAATAGTATATTGTAGTATGATAAAACTCAGTCTTGAATATAATGAAACCTATTGAAGAGCTCGACGTTGCGTATAGCACAAACAAAACATAGTATTTCATGTAATTAAAGCTAATATATGTGTTGTGTTTAAATCAGGAATAAATTGGTGTAGCGTGAAAAATATCCAGTATAATAATTTAATTATTAAAAAAAATTAACTCACAAACACTCAGGTTGTTATATTTACCCCTCTTAAAATGATTTTTTTCCAATAAATTCATTTTGGTTATCAATGTTTTGATAGTTGAAATTCCCATTAATAGAATCCCACACTGTAAAAATGAATTATAATACCTTTCTAAAAAAAGTTTATCAGAAACATAATTGTTACCTAAAGAAGATCATAAATGGGTTTCCATATAGGATAAAATATGTGGGAATGTAAGATTGGACATGTTAGAAAAACCTAAATAAGTAGAGAGTGTAATTGAGTTCAATAATCATAAGTAGGTTATTGATCAATGGAAAATTAAGATCCTCAAAACCATAAATCTGTGATGATTTATAAGACTACTTGTTCAACCAAAATGAAGGTATTATGATGAAACTATTTCAATATTTTTTTCCAAGAGTTATTGAAGAACATAAGGAAATATAACTTCTTGATTTCACTCATTTTCATTTGATAAATATTTACCTTTAGTTATGTCTTGTTGAATTTCCAATTTATCTACTACTCCAAGAAAGGTTAATTTTCCTTTCTTGAAGTACTAATAGACCTTGCAGTAGAATGACAATTCATTCCATCTATTTTAGTAAACATCACATAATAATGGAAAACACATTTCTCCAATATTAATAAATCCTCCTAAGGCTAGATAATAATTTAATCTCTAAAACCTCTTCTAAGTATAAATTTACAATTACAAAACTTGAAAATCTAAAACATTAGAAATAAATTCATTAAATTTCTCAAAATTAGTGTAACATTAAACCCCCATATATCATAGAGTATATCTTGGATATCACATAAAAACATGGGAATATCTTCATCATCTATTCTCTTGAAACATGGTAATAACCTAAATTACAATAAATCAATATTGAAAACATGTGTGCTTTATTATTCCAATTATTATTGGATATATTACTTAAATCCAAAAATTTCATTAACAACATCAATGATAGTATAAACCACCTTTTCCAAAAAATTTTTATCAATTATGAAGTTATAGACACTATCCAACATAATATATCCAAATCAATCATCTATTTACATGACATAAAAAATTTATCAACATTTGGAACACATTATGGGGTAAATTTTCTTGATCACAATATCACATTTATATTAAATCAAATTTATAGGTCATTAGAACCATCCAATATATTTTTTTGAAATCCATAATCGAAATAATATACGCCATGATTTATATAACATAATTCTTGAATTTTTATAAGTATACACTTTAGTCATCCAAATTTATTCAAATGCTATTAAATAAGAATCACTAACATATTCCTTAATACCCCTTTCCTATAATATGAAATATAATGAATTTATTAAGGATAAAGAACATAAATTTAATCATGTAAACAAAACTGTTAGAACATTCCATACCTTTTGCGTGTCATTTTCAGTCTCTTTATCTTTAGAAGTACAACCAATGCTCATGCCACCTTTCTGATTATCTTCACAAGATCTCCACTAAGGATAACGATTTTCATAATGAATATAATTTAATCATCTGAAACATTCATTATTAACATTGTTCCTTCAAGTTCCCACTACCAACTAAGAAACCTTAATTTAATCCGTAGAGACATAACTATACATATTTTAATATCCTAAATTTTAAGGGAAAGATAATGTTTTATAGAGTTCAACATATGATACACCGATCTTAAACAAATAACTAAATATAATTATTTAAATGTTATCGTTTTAAACTTGTCGTTAGAATGGAGGGTATGTACATGATTAGCTGAATTATGAAAATAAAACTTACACAAGTATATGTATAATAAAGATATATATATATATATATATATTATATTTAAACTATTTTTTTATATTCAGTATATGAGTTTTCTAGATATCTTGTTAAAAAATAAATCATATGCTACGTATAAAAATCTGTATTTTTCTAATTTGAAATTTTGTCGCTTTTTAATAAAGGAATTTTCTTAATAAAACAATTTGAAATTTTTTAAAATTTTATTAGATTTTTTTTCTTATATGAAATAATAATATCAAATTTTACTTTGGTTTAATATTTGTAATTTTTTTGATAAGTTTCATTTTTTGATAAATAGTGAAAGATATTGTATGTCAACCCAAAACCGACTTTTCATCTAATAAATTTATAACATTAAATTATATATTAAATTCTTTTTAAAGTAAAATATGATCAATTATAAAAATTATAATCCAATTAATGTCATTTTAATCCTTCTTATAATTAATTTTATTATAAAAAAATTCCAATATTTTGATAATTTTCACTTTTAAAACTAGTTGTTACACCCTTTTACGGGATTAATTGTAAATTAATTTTTGCCACTTATGTGTTGTGAATTTTCAAAACCTGATTCCATATTTGTAATTAAATGGTCCAAATTTATTAAAATATGTACCTTTTTCTATAAAATAAGAATAGTAAACTTATTAATTTTTATTACCATAGTTTAGGCTAAATCACAAAATTAAGGGTGAAGAAAATATTATAAAAATTAGGAAATGACCCAGAAACATTCCCCAAATTTATTGGATGATTACTTTTTTCATAAGTATCCAATTATCGGTTAGGTGACCATTTATTCATATTTGGATGAGATTATAACCTTTATAATATTTTATTCACAGAATAGTAAAACTTGGGACACTATAGTTTTTCACATGTGAAACATTCATAATATGAGGTTATATAGGGGACATGTTCCACTATAAATAGTATTTTGAAATATAAATGTTTACCTTCATAATGGTAATTTATTTTTAATTTTTAGGAATGAAATAAGTATCATAATGGATTGAATAATGATGATGCAATAATTGTTTAATTAATGGAAGTATCAAATAAATGATATTAAAATTATTAAAATTAAAGCATTTGATGTAATTAATTTCATAATGAAATTTTATAGATTCCATTGACATATTAGGGATGTATTTAAATAGATGTTTTGAATATACATTTTTATGATAATGTTTTTAAATGTCAAAACTAATGCATAGGGTCATAATTGACATTAATGATATTTTGAAATAAATAATATTTTATTACATGGTATAAAATTTCTAAAAATATTAGATTCATAAAACTAATTATGATAATTTTTAAAATTTTATACATGATTCATTTGGGGGTATTTTGGCATTTTATATTAACAACATTAACCATAAAAGTTTAAACATCAATGTCATCAAGGTTAGAGAAAGAATTTTTAAATAAGCATTAAAATAAAAAGATATGGATATAACCATGAAATAAACGTGTCCATAAAATTATTGGATTAATATGATTCTAGTTTTTTCACCTTAGACTAAACTTTTTGTTTTTAATAAACAATTTTCCATTAAAATGACTTATATATTATTTAAATCAATGATATTTAGAAGATGTCAAACTATTTGTATTTAATATATTTACTATTTTCACATAGGCACAAAATCAAGATTCGAACGAAACTAAATGTCCATTTAGATATAATTGATTTTTTTTAATTTCTAGAAATTATAAAATTAACTTAATTTCTTTGAAAGTGCTAATACAATATATATTTAATTAAAAAAAACATTGAATAATTGATTTTAAAAGAATTAATTTTGATATATTCAGGATTATTTAATGTTTATGATGAATATTATATATATACAAGAAAAATTAGAGTTTTTTGGAAGTCATTAGATTCAAATTATAAATTTTTCTTGATGTATTTGAAGTCAAATTAAATAAATAGTATCAAATTAGAAAATAATTATATATTATTGAATTAATATATTATTAAATTATATAAAAATTATAAAAATGTAAAATAATCACAGATTATATAGTATATGTTGGAAAATTTATTCCCTAATACATATATAGTTCATTTTGATATCTTTTTCTATAGAATAGAATTATTATATTTTAATATTTTGAGGATTTTTGAGAGTGACCGTGACATTAATTATAAAAGGAAACATCCTCCCTCACTTATTTACAAAAATACAAGCCATATAGCTAAACCATAATCTTCCCAATTCTATTATAAAAATCATTAGTTAAGTTCTATAAATTTTTGTCATTTCAAAAGATTCTACCTAGATACCTTAAGAAGAGATTAAATAAAGTTCGTTGGAGAAGAGGTAATCTTCTTTATCAACTCCTTCAAGTTTATTTATTTTTCTACTTATTCTCCATGTGTTGTTTATTTTCAAAAGTAATAGATCTAGTATCATATATATTATGATATTTTATTATTATTATTATAGAATAACCATATTCCATATTTTATTGGTCTTATAAAAAACCAAAGCAATGCTTGTGTGTACGTAGGGCTTGTCGTCTCCATGTCAGGGTGTCATCTATTTTACATGGATGGGTATAATGATGAAAATCATGGATATATATACTAAATATGACCTGATATTGATTTTGTAAAAATTAATATACAATACACTTCCTTAACCTTTCACCATTAAGTGAATGATTCTGTCGCTCGTGCATATGTACGACCTACTGTCTCTACAATGCGATGCGATTCATTTTCTATTTTTACCATTCAAAAATGATTCCAAAAATGAATATAATTAATAAATAAGATACCTAAGAACATTATATAATTCTATATATGAATGAACTATATCCTATTCACAAGTTCCAGGACATAAACGACAAAACATGCATAGGAAAATAAATCAGTTAACACCCAAAACATAGTTAATAATGAAATATTACAAAGAAAAGAGTTATAAGTTATATAAGAGTATTACATATGATATGAAAAATATGTATATCGTTCTCTAATATATTAACATAATTTTTTAAACTATTAAATATGAGGTGAAATCATGTTCAAGTAAACGATTGTTCAAGGTAAGGGTTTATTTCACAATCTCATCATTAACCGGGATTGTTTCTATTTATGTCCCTATAAGGGAATATTTCTCTATTATGTCCCTATTTTCTAAAAAATGTTTTCAAAAAGGTCTTTACTACTTTAAAATGAATTTTTAAATTCTTTATTTTATCATTTTTGACTTCTTGTAAAATATTTTGAAATGAATCATTTTTTCATTTTCTAAATAAGGTGCTTTATAAATTTTCACACAAAAAAATAGAAGGAATGTTTTTCTATATTATGTTGTATGAGATTATTTTCCCAATATCATGATGAATTAATGTTTTTAATATTAAATTAAAAGTTAAAAATTCTTTTTTCACATAAAATATTTTATTTTATATTATTTGGACTTTTTAAATAAATGATTTCAATGTAAAAAAAGTTATTTATCCCAAAATGTTTTCAATGATTTTGTTAGATTATTATAATCTATATAAAAAAACATTATTTAATATTATAATTAATTATGTTTTATATCTTTTGATATCTTCTACCATATTTTAATTAATTTTTTCTAATTAAATTTACTATGGATTTTATTTTTTGATACCATTACTAGTTTATTGTTATGTATTCACATTTCATATACTAGTTTTTAATAATAATTTTTAAGTTGTTTATTATTGAACCTTTTCACGGGAATGAATTGAACTTAGTAATGGTTGGGTGTGGCCTAATATATCCCTAAAATTTATTGAAAGTTCTAATGAGATAATCTAGACTTGGTTTTGGATGAGGCCTTACCCATTTGTGTAGACTTCTTGCTTGAGGCCTAGACAATATGTTTCAGACCTCTAGCATTATGAATTCCATAATTATGAGATTATTTATTTATATTCCATGTGATTACTTTACTATTAGAATATCTATTGTTATGTTTCAATGTCATGTGACTGTTAATACAATATTATTTGATCATATTTTATTCATTCCATATAATTCTCAAGTTATTGATTAAATGGCATGTGTTTCAGTTAATTGTCTTACCATATTCATATATGCTTATTTATAATAACTTCTTATGGATGTATACCCTTACTGATCATATGACATCACCCCTTTCTATGTTTCAATTTTCCCCAATATATTAGGAATTATATTTTAATTGATATTCATGGTTACACAATGGAATTCTCAAAGAAAATATTTTTGTATTTTATGTTTAAAATTAATATGAATTTTGATTATGTATCTAGTTTTCCAATACTACTAAACTATTCATTACTTTGGTATGTGATTCCTTGTTTCTTATGCTAATGTGATAAATTACAACACTATACATAAGATACTTAGATCATGTTATTTACTGTTGGTATTAGAGAAAGATTATTAAAATCAATGGGAACTAGATTTAGGAAAATAGAGATTAAATAATGAAACCCAATGAACGAATTTAGAAATATTCCCAAATAAACCATGGCTATGATTTATAGATTATTCATAACTAAATTTTCAATTTAGGTCATGTGGTTCACTAGTTATATGATTATAAATTATGCTTCATAATATTATGATCTAATATAGTGTATTCCATATTTTATAAATGGTGAATAGCAAAACGAATATTATTTGCATCAATGAAAATAACCCAAAGAGTAATAATGATCATTTATTTGATGTGTTAAATCAAAAAGTTCTTAGGAAACTAGTTTCCCAAACATTCTCATCATATGAGAAAATAGTATCATGTTAACAAGATAAAGAAAAATAATTTTCTATATATTATGGATTTAGAAGGAAGCATGAGAATAATAAGACAATGGGTAAGAATATGGATAAAGGGAAGAAGGGGAAGAATGATCTTCCAACATTTGATAATTATGGAAGGAAACACCATGGTGTAGATTAATAGGAAAAGGAGTTTTCATCATCTATAGATAAAAAGGCCACAATGATCGTGATTTAAAGGTAATTAATTAATCTTCCAATTTTCAATGCTGCAACTATAAGGATAAGGGGAACTACGCAAGAGAATGACCATTGTGTCAAAGGAATATGCCGCAAAAGAAGCTAATGGATAGTAGTCAAGCTTATGATCTTACAATAAACAAAGAGGAAAGATTAACGTTATTATTCATATAATAAAGAATGTTTTCTTTTTATTTTCTATATCAATTATTTAATGGTAATATTAATTATGAAATAAGGATTTCACTACCTTACTTCATCTTTACAGAATTGGAAGAATGCCTTTTTTCATTAAGGTTTAAATGTGATCAAGGAATTCATATACATGGTATGTGGAAATAAGTTAAATATTATATTTTTTGGGGAAAATATAATGCTATGTTGATTTTATAAATATATTGGACTTCTATATAAAATTTTTGGTTTCTAAATTTTGAAGACACATTTATTACAAGTCTTAAAATTTACAACTTATGGAATAGATTATGTTGAACCTCAAATATTATTATTTTTTGTTAAAGTATGATTTATGGGATATTATGTGTTAAACCTTTTCATTATAGTAAACATTTATAGGATGAAAGAATTATGTGTGGACCATATGATTCAATAAATGTTCCTTGAATAACAATTTCTAGATGTAAAAATGATGTAGAAATAGATCTAAGCATAATCAAGGGATGAGATCATGAATGTGACATGGAACTAAATCAAGTAAGTTTATTTTCTAAAGTGATCAATATGAATTGTAAAATAATCCATGAACTCTTGGAAAATGATCTTTCAAAAAAACATTATCCATTTAATTTTATTTCTGATAAATCACTTGTATTTTAACTGAAAATTTATAGTTTGTGATGATTAAATTTCTAATGACCATGTTACCTATCAATCTAAAACAGAACTTCATGGATAGACTTCAAATCCGTATCCAAGATATCACTTTTATCTAATGTTATCCTATTCAAAAGCCTTATTTTTTGGTTGAACATCACATTCCCCTTCCATATTATTAAGAGGATTTTTTATTAACCAGATTTGTACTATGGGTTTCCTATAAAAGAATTTTAAAATATAAAACATTAATTCTCAAAGTGAAATTTCAAATTGTGAGGACACAATTTATTGATGGATGGGGGAATGGAAATACTGAGTTTATAAAAATAAATTCTATTTTTGATATCATATAATACATGAAACACAGAGATTAAACAAAAAAAATATTATTATTTAAATATTACCATTAGAACCAATTCGTTACAATGTTAAGTATGAACATAATTAACTGATTTATGAAAATATGGTTTACATATTTATATTTATATCAATAATATGTATATAATATATTTAATATAATTTTAAACATTTATTCTATGTGGTTTTTAGACAAGATATTAAAAAATATATCCACTTCTATGTATAAACAACTATACTTATCTAAAAGGCGTTTTTGTCGCCTTTTAAAGAAATATTTGTTTTAATACTAAATTTTGACACCGTTATATATTTTAGTAGAGAAAACTAATTTTTATATGAAAATGGAATATAAAAAACTTACTATGGTTGAATATTTGGTATTTTATGATAAGATTGATTTTCTAATTAACAGTGAAAAATAATGAATTTTAATTGAAAAATGACATTTCATATAAATAATTTATAATGTTAAAATATATTTTAAAATGATTATAATGTAAAATTATCTAAATTATACTTATATTAATCCAATTAATTTCATTTAATGTTCTTTTTATATTTAATTTGGATAAAAAAATATTTCAATCTTTTGAACATTTTCACTTTAAAATCCCGCTTTCACGCCCCATCTACAGGTTTAACTTTAAATTAATTTTATCCAATTTTGTATATTGAATTTTGAAAATTTTATAACATATTTTCTAATAATAATGTAAAAAATTAGTAAATAGGTACCTTTTATTTTTTTGAAAATATAAATAGTAGACAGAGTAATTTGTATTTCCACGATTAAGGGTAAATTGGGAAATTCAGGATAGAAATAATATTATAAATACTATAAAATGACACTAAAACTTTCCCCAATTTCTTTGGATGTTTATTCTTCTTCCCTAATCATTAAATGATTTTTTAAGTGAAAATTTATGGCCATTTTGATGATATTATGACCATTAAAATTTTATATTCAAAGTAAAGTCAAACTTTTCATACTCTTGTTTTTAACAAGTCAAATATTTAGAATATGGGGTTCTCTAGGGGATATGATCAACTATAAATAGTATTTGGAAATATAAAATAATTATATTAATCATGGTTATTTATTTTTAATTTTTAGAGAATAAATATTCAACTTATGGGATTTCACAATGATAATGTAGCAATTGTTTAATTAATGGAAATATGAAATAAATGATATTAAATATATTAAAATAAAAACAAATTCAGATAATTAATTTCATACAACAGTTTTATACATTACCTAGAAATATTATAAATGTGTTAAAATATTTTGTTTGAATATATCTTATTCTTTGTTTTTTGTAAAAGTAAAAATTTAAGTGTAGTTTCAAAATTAACATTAATGATATATTTTAGAAAATAATATTGAACTAAATGATATAAAAATTCTAGAAATATTAAATTTGGAAAAAAATCAGATAAAAACTAAAATATAATCCACGATCCATTTAATTGTCGTTTTTATTTTATTATAACTATATTAACCCTCAATGAGTAAAAATCCTTGTTGTCTTGGTTAGAGTTTAAATGGTTAAATAAGGGTTAAAACAAAAATATACGGGTATAACCATGACATAAACATTTAGAAACACTTATTTTATTAACATGATTCGGCCATTATCATCTTTTTCTCAAAATGTAGTTTTTTAATGGTCATTTTTCCATTAAAAAGAATTATATATTATTTAAATCAATGATCATTATAAAATGTCACTCTCTCGGTATTTAGTATATAGTATGTGTTCAAATTTATAAAAAATAATGATATGAACAAACATAAATTTCTATTTGGATCTATATAAAAATAATTTTATTATAAATATGTATTTTTAATTTCTATAAATTATATAATTACCTTAAATTCATCTGCAATGCTAATGCAATATTTATATAATTAACATAAAAATTATAATTAAATCTAGATGTATTAATTTTGATATATTTAGGAATATTTAATGTATATAAAAATATTTATAGATATATAAGATATATTATATATGTGTGAATGAATTATTTTATAGTTATCACTTTGTATTGATGTATTTAAATTCAAACTAAATGAATTGTATCCAATTTAAAAATAATGATATTTTATTAACATAATATTTTATTTAATTATTTTGAAACAAAAAAATGTTAAATAATCAAAAATGGGATAAGTTATGGTTAAAATGGTCTTCCAATATTCACTTAAATTCCATTTTGATGTCATTTTCTCTGAAATGTATTTAATATATTTTAATATTTTGAGTACTTTTGAAAGTTCCCTCACATCAATTATAAAAAGGAACCCCATCCCTTGTTTATTTTCACCAGAATTGATAAATATAGCTCAACCAAATATGACTATTTATATTATAAAAATAATTATTTATGTTCTATAGGTTCTAATCTTTCCAAAAGATCTAACCTAGATCCCTAAAGAAGATATTAAAGGAAGTCCACTAAAGAAGAGGTAATTTTATTTATTGACTCTTTCAAGTTTAATTTTTCTTCTAATTACTCTTCATGTTTTTTACATTATAAAGTTATAAATCTAGTATCATATTTATAATTTGAGATTTTATTATGATTATGTTACAATCATAGTTTTTCATTTATCTATCCTAGGAAAAACAAAATCACCAAACATACATACGTATAAGTTACCATCTTCACACCATGGTGTAATATATTTTACATGGATGGGTATAGAGATGAAAATAATGGATATATATAGTATATATTAAATTATAGAGTTTTTTGAAAAAATAATATACCATACAATTCATTACCCTTTCACCATTATGGGAGTGATACAGTTTCTCATGCGTACACAGACCTACCATCTCAACGATGTGATGCGATTCATTTTCCATGTTCACAATTCATGAATGATTCTAAAAATTTATATACTAAGTAAATATTATATCTAATAAATTAATATCATTTTTTATAATAACTAACTATATACAATGCATAAAAATTGAGACTTTCATTAGAAAAAATGAATAGGAAAATGAAACACTCAACACCCCAAACAAGGGTAGTAATGAAATATTATAAACAAACGGGTGATAAGATAATATAATAGGATTATATATGATATCATAAATATGGATATCATTCTATAATAAATTAATAACATGATCTAATCTGTTAGAAATTATTGTAAATCATGTTAAACTAAATTAACGATCAATGTATGGGTTTATTTTACAATCTCATCATTTTTCAAGATTGTTTGTGTTTATTTATCAACTGGGGAATATTTCAATTCCATGTACAAGTTTTAAAAAATTGTTTTCAAAACGGTTTTTACTATTTAAAACTTAATGTTTCATTTATATATTTTACCCATGTTTTAATTTTTTATAAAATGGTTTGAAGGGAACCTTTTATATTTTCCAAACGCGGTGCTCTATGTCTTTTCTGAAAAACATACGCGAATAATGTTTTTTATAACTTATTTGGTAGGAGGGTATTTTATCACCTTATTGAAACCTTTTTTTTAATAATCCTTTTGTTCTTTAGAAGGATATTTAAAAAAAAAATTCATTTTAGAATTGTGCGGCCTTTAAAATAAATGATTTCAAAGTAAAATTGGGTATTTCTCTCAAAAATATTCAGTAATTTTGTTGGGGGTATTTTCATCTATATCAACAAAAATTATTGAATATTGTGATTAATTAAGGTTGAACTCTTATGATATCATCTACCATATTTTATTGAATGGTTTATGATCAGTTTTACTATGGATGTTCTGTTTTGATACTATTCTGGGTTTGTGGTTAAAGTATTCACTTTTCATATTTTATTATTTGATACGAATGTATATATTGTTTATGTTTCACCCTATTAATATGAGGAATAAATTAGACTTAGTATGTTATGATCGGGGCTTGATATATCCCCACAATACATCAATAGGTCTCATGAGATAAACAAGACCAGGTTCGGGATAAGGCCTCACAAATTTGTATAGACTTCTTGGACAAGTCCTTGACAATATGTTTTAGATTTTTGGAATTATGAATTCCATCATTATGAGATTAGTTATTTATATTCCACGTTATTATTCGAATGGTAAAATATCTATAGTTATGTTTTACACTCATGTTGTTATTTATATGGATTTTTTATCATATTATTTCCTACCATATTATGCTTAAGTTATAGAATAAATGGTATGTTTTTTTGATATTTACCTTGACATTATAATTTATGATTATTTAGGATGGATTCTACTATATGTATACCCATACTGAGTGTTTGAGATAACCCCTATCTTATGATTTAATCTTCCCCTAGATATGAGGAAGTGTTTTGTGAGTAATATGTAGGGTTACACAAAGGCAGAATAATGGAATTAAAAAAAGTAATTTTGTTTTTAATGTTTAAAATGTCATATAAGTTTAATGAATATATATGTTTTTACCAAAACTACTAAACTTTATATTCCATTGGGATGGAATTCCTTTTATCTTTTTCGGATGTAATAAAATAATGCATCATCTCTAGGCTTTTGGGGTCAGTGTTTTTACACAAATCCTTTGAAATATCCCTAAGTATCTCACTAGGATTTTCTCATCATAGTTTCCAATGGTTAAATAAAACATTCCTTTGATACCAACTATCATGATCCAAACCTAAAAAACATGGATATTACATCATTTTAGATGAATATTCATGACATTAAAAATTAAATGCCCAAGGATCCTAATAGTTTAATGTCTTTGGAAGCATTGAAAAAAAATCTTGCATATTGATGAAAGAACTTCAAAATATACTTTAAAAATCTTCCACATTAGTACTCCTACTTAAAACATTTCTCCAAAACCAAGGGAGATGAAACATAATAAAGGGTCATTTTAGATCTTCAATAAGGTTAAATAAAGGAGATACACAAGAATAACATAAGCATAAGGGCATTATAACATGATAATTAAATTAGAAGATAATTCCCTACATATCAATGATCCTATACATGAGTTTTAGAATAAAAACTGGCGGTTCATAAGATATGAATTATAAGGGTGATAAATCATCATAAATAAGTCATGAACCATACTCTATTATTGTTGGAACCACTTTGTGTATAAGGTTGTATTTGTTGTCAATAGTTGTCAATGCAGATCAAAATGAAGGAGATCATGAAGTACTCCGATGAAGTAGAGGAGTGGTGATTCAGACGATTGTTGTACTGATCGGAAGTTCAAAGAACATGTGTCAAAGGTGATACATTGTTTACAACAATGCAGAATGTGAGGTATAATCCATCCAAGGTATAATCCATCCAAGGATGATCAAAGAAGAATGAGGTTTTTGGATGAAGTCCATGCAATTAATCATGATTGCATGAGAACCATGCAAGAGACTTCCTGACGAATTGAATCGGTTTGCATGAAGTACATCATACCAGTTGATGAAGAAGACAATGTGCAATGATTGGACTTCTGAGATAGTCATGAACATCACATTGTCATAGAAGATGATGATGCTAAAGCTGTTCCTTCAAAGACTACATATCACAATAGTGGAGGTTGTGATAAAAGCAGAAGAGTTGTTGAAGTATACAGATCACCAAGATGAAGCGCTGTTGAGGTGATCGTCCTTGTCGACAAAGCAAACAAACGACATACAAATTTGTTGGGAAAAGAGTTTCTATGGAGGCAGGTCGAGTTCGAGGACTGTGGAATAATGATCCATGTTTTTATTCAAGGAACGTCGACAAAAGAATGGATGATCTGGAGGCGGACTAAAAGAGCAGATACAAGGTGGCGCCGTTTTCCAGTGTTTGCCAAATTTTTGGGCCTCAAAATCGGAAATTGAAGACATAGATTGTCTGAAAAAGGTAGTGCACGCAAAGCGGAAGTGGTGCGCGAAATATAAGAGGGTTGCGCGAAATACTTAAGTTGGGCGCGGAAAACAGCGGGATGCGCGAAATGGTTTTTCGCGCAAATAATGTTTCAGAATCAGAACGCTGAAAAATGGTAAAGGCATGGGCTGCGTGAAAAACCAGAGCTGTGCGCGGAAAAATGGGAATGTGCGCGAAAAATGTTGTGCGCAGACTAGCTGGGTGAATTTTTCGCGCAATCAGCGTATCGAATCGGAAATACAGAAAATCGGCAAAGGCAAGAGGCGCGCGAAAAATCAGAGATGTTCGCACCATGTGCGCGGAAAAATCAAACTTCTGCGCGTAAAGTTGGTTGTGCGCGAAATGTGGGTTTGAAGTTTTACGCGCACGAGAGGATTCATGTTCTAAATGATGATAAATAGAGAAGTAATAAGATGCGCGAAAAACCAAGGTGTTGCGCGAGATTAAAAGGAAGATGCGCGTAATTCACAGAACTGAGAGACAGTTTTACGCGCAAGAAGGGGGGTTTTACGCGCAGGATAAAAAACGTCTATAAATATGAGGTGAAACCCTCTCATTAGAGGAGGCTCGACACTTAGACAAATCTTGAGCTCCGGCGCGCGGAAAAATTAAGGTCCAGGGGGTTGCGCGAAAAAGAAGGCGTTGCGCGAAAAAGGGAAGTTTTGCGCGAAAAAGAAGAGTTGCGCGAAAAGCCTTTTACGCGACAAAAGTTATTTTTACGCGCAAGGTTTGAATTTTACGCGCAAGCCCCCGGGAAGGGTGCGCGGAAAATTTGGGGGTCCCGCAAGCTTTTTGACAGGTGCTTAGCACTCTCAAACCTGCTTTGCGAAGAGAAGAAGAACGATCGTGCAACCAAAATCTGATCTGCACAGAGAGAGAAATATATCGATACACTCAGGTTTCAGAATTGGGAATTGAAGGAAGAGAAGGAGATTTAGTGCATTCAGGTATTGCACTGAAGTAGAAGATTGATTTCAAAAGAGAATCAACTTAGGACTCTGATGCAAGCAAAGTCTCATGCTGAACAGGAGACAAAGACTTCAATGCATATCTATTGAAAAGACCTTCACGTCTATAAACTGAGTGAGACTTCACCAACGGCAGTGAGCCAGGGGGAGTCAACGGGAGTGACCCGAGGGACGCAGTGAGCTATCCCTAAGAAATTGTAAAGGCAGTGAGCCTGGGACAGAGTGTCTGTACCCGAACATTTGTATCCGCAGCTAGTGAAGCATAGTGGATTTAGGTACGACCGGCAACCTGTCGGCGTATACTCCTTGGACGTATCCCTCAGTGGTGAACCAAGTAAAAATAGCTGTGTCATCTGTCTCTGCATGTGAATGTTTAATTGCTGATCATATCCATCATACAGGTTTAAGTAGTTCCTACCAACGTGGGAACAAGATCCACAACTTTAAGAAGAAAAAGTTGCCACCCTGATTCACCCCTCCCCTCTCAGGGTGTCCCGGGGTCCTACAAGTGGTATCAGAGGCAAAAGTTTAACGTATGTTGGATATTCTCCAGTAATTCTATTGAGAAGAGGATTTGAGTTTCTTTCCTAAAGTCAACAATGAAGAGCAGTCTTGATAATGACGCAATCACTTCTGAGCAGAAATCTATATCCACCAAGACTTTGACAAATAGGAAAAAGAAAGAGAAGAAGATGATGAAGAAGTCCCCCACATCCAAAGAAGATGCAGTGTCTTGTTCTCCATGCCATTCCAATAATGAAGAAACATTAGGCATGGAAAGTATCAAGAAGGTGGCTCAGAACTCATCCAGAGGAAAGGATGATACCCCTAGTTCAAGCTTTCAGGAAAAACTCAGAACATATCTGCATGATATTCCAGAAGAAAGGGTTGCTATTATTTGTAGCCTATTCCAATCTATGCAGGTTGAGATAAATCGATTAGAAAGGGAAGCTGACAATATGGAAGAGGGGTTGGAACGAAAAGTTATGGAAAACATGAAGCTCACCAAACAGGTGAAAGTCTTTGAAGAAAACGAGGCAGTCAATAAGACTCTAAAAGAAAGGGTCCATGCACTTGAAGTTGAGCTAAAGAAGAGCAATGAAGTTAAGAATTTTTTTCTGAAAGAAACTTCCATTAAATTCAGGGAACTTGACTCTTTGTTACAAAACAAAGTTAAGATGCATGAAGATGAGGTTGAAAGGTTGAAGAAGACTTGTGAAGAGAAGATGATCACGATTGAAGATCAGAAGATCATCCTCAATATTGTGGGTCAAAAATTGGAAGCTCAGTTGACCAAGATTGAGAACACACATATTGAGACTTCACAAAAGAATGAAATGAGTGATGCTTGCACTCAATGTTCGTTGGAGGAGTCTAAAGCTGAAATGCCTCCAACATGTGATAAGAAGATTATGACCACTCTTGATTATCCACATCAAGAATCAGTTGCTTCTGGTACTCAATGCTCACTGGAGGATTTTATAAGACCTCCAACATGTGATAAGACGATCATGACTTCACTCTTTGATCTATCACAAGCAACTGAGAAAGTGAAGGTACCATCCAAGCCATCTTGCACTCATATTTCTAAATACACTCCTACAATCAGTGCAGGTGGGAAGAAAAGTTCTAAACAAGTATGGATGAGGAAAGGTGAGAAGAAGAAACCTACCACCATGGCTAGGGTGGATGGGAAGAAAAAGGAGGAAGTGGGTTCCTCAAATAGAGGACAAAAGATTAAGCAGATGGCCCAACAACTTAATACAGAAGACACAAAGAAGAAAAGATTTGTGGGTCAATGTTGGTGCTGCAACAGATTTGGGCACTGTGCATTGGATTGTATTTATAATCCCTTACATGGAAAAGCACAGAGAATGCCTCTATCAAAGAGAAGGAAGCCAGAGAAAAAGAAGCAACATCAGCAGGTCCAGAAGCATCTGTTTACTGCAAACAGATTTGGAATTCTTGATAACATCTGTGATGTATGCAACGACAGCGGTCACAATGCAGACACATGTCCATATCAACATGATTTCACTGTTGAAAAGAAAAGAAGACCTCTGATGCCGTCAAAGAATGAAGCAGCTACCTTGGGGAGAAATCAGAAGAATGTTGTGAACACACATTTCCCCAAGAAGATCTCAAGTAGGGAAGCTGAGAAGACCCAGGATTTTAGATCCATGCAATTTAAGGGTCATTCATCCAAACAAAACACTAAGTGGGTTGAAACTCAGAAGAACCCATGTGGAAGACCCAAACCAGCTGAAAAAGTTCCCAATGACATGTTGGTCATCTGGCCAGAAGATTTAAATAGAATGAGGAAACTTGAAGCTGAAAAGGCCAAGGCTGGTGACAAAGGAAAAGGGAAACTTTCACATGATGAAGGCACAATGCAAGAGAGATTGAAAACAAAGGGAAATGCACGTGTCAAAGAAGTCCTGTGTGAGAGATGTAATAAATCTGGTCATATTGCAAAAGGTTGCCTAACCTTAATACCAGAGCAAGAAGCAGTCATTAAGAGGAGTAAGAAGTTATCTTACATGTTAGCTGCTAAGCAGTACAATTCCTCACACAAAGTAGAAGAGAATGTGAAGAGATCCATGCCACACCAACTGATGTCAGAACATATGTTCAGAGGAGCAGGCATGAAGACTGGAGTGAACAGAGGAACTTGGTTGAGAAAAGAACCTCAACCAAGAAAGTCTTCGTGATGAAGCAAGAATGAACCACCTTATTCCCATAATCATTTGTGTATTGTATTTGTGCTAATAATGCAGGGAATTGAAGGTGAAGCATGCTCTCAGTGGGAGAACCTGAGAAGTAGTGAATGCTGTCAACTCTTGATAGCCAAGCTGAAGAAGTTTCCATCCTTAGTAGATTCTTCAATTGATATTCAAATATTATAATGATGAAGGATCACTCTTGATGAAGATGATGAGGAGTGTTTCCCTTGCGGGGGAGAAGAATGAAGAAGCTTCCATAATCACTGTTTCAATCAATATCAACTCCAGCTGGACTCAAAAGTAGTTGCTCTGTGAATTTCTTGAAGAACACACCAATGGAAAAGGTATGTCATTTCTCAATCACTATCCCTTGGTTACTCAGATCAAATATTATTTTACAAAGGGGGAGTAACTGAATTGATCAGTGACATAAATAGAATGGAAGTGCCCCAAGGTCACTTATCCTGCCAATTGCACGTGAATGTTTTTGATCTCTTTGCTGAAGTGAGTGCAGGAGTTTCAGGTTGATTATTCTCTATCATAGTTGATCTTCTTCTACCTGGAATTAAAGTGGTAAACCCTTGAAGACAAGATACATGAGTTATCATCTAATGTTGGTATCATGATCTGTGGATAATGGACAGCCTTGTTGACTTAATCAAATCCTCTTGTTTTCTACATCGAGCATTGCTCAAGTAGACTTAGAGTGAAATGATTAATGAAACATTGCTTATGTGTGGATTGATACCCTCCCTACCATGTGCTTTGTATTTCTTGTCAATAAGGGGGAGAGAAAGTGAAATGCAGAAGATTCTCATTTTGACATTGACAGATTCATTTCAGAAGATGTTTAAGGTATTGACAACAAAATACAAAGGGGGATATTGTTGGAACCACTTTGTGTATAAGGTTGTATTTGTTGTCAATAGTTGTCAATGCAGATCAAAATGAAGGAGATCATGAAGTACTCCGATGAAGTAGAGGAGTGGTGATTCAGACGATTGTTGTACTG
Organism: Viscum album; assembly: GCA_963277665.1. Lineage (NCBI taxonomy): Eukaryota > Viridiplantae > Streptophyta > Magnoliopsida > Santalales > Viscaceae > Viscum > Viscum album. The sequence continues at coordinate 13,848,497 of OY728145.1, forward strand.
ATCGGAAGTTCAAAGAACATGTGTCAAAGGTGATACATTGTTTACAACAATGCAGAATGTGAGGTATAATCCATCCAAGGTATAATCCATCCAAGGATGATCAAAGAAGAATGAGGTTTTTGGATGAAGTCCATGCAATTAATCATGATTGCATGAGAACCATGCAAGATACTTCCTGACGAATTGAATCGGTTTGCATGAAGTACATCATACCAGTTGATGAAGAAGACAATGTGCAATGATTGGACTTCTGAGATAGTCATGAACATCACATTGTCATAGAAGATGATGATGCTAAAGCTGTTCCTTCAAAGACTACATATCACAATAGTGGAGGTTGTGATAAAAGCAGAAGAGTTGTTGAAGTATACAGATCACCAAGATGAAGCGCTGTTGAGGTGATCGTCCTTGTCGACAAAGCAAACAAACGACATACAAATTTGTTGGGAAAAGAGTTTCTATGGAGGCAGGTCGAGTTCGAGGACTGTGGAATAATGATCCATGTTTTTATTCAAGGAACGTCGACAAAAGAATGGATGATCTGGAGGCGGACTAAAAGAGCAGATACAAGGTGGCGCCGTTTTCCAGTGTTTGCCAAATTTTTGGGCCTCAAAATCGGAAATTGAAGACATAGATTGTCTGCAAAAGGTAGTGCACGCAAAGCGGAAGTGGTGCGCGAAATATAAGAGGGTTGCGCGAAATACTTAAGTTGGGCGCGGAAAACAGCGGGATGCGCGAAATGGTTTTTCGCGCAAATAATGTTTCAGAATCAGAACGCTGAAAAATGGTAAAGGCATGGGCTGCGTGAAAAACCCGAGCTGTGCGCGGAAAAATGGGAATGTGCGCGAAAAATGTTGTGCGCAGACTAGCTGGGTGAATTTTTCGCGCAATCAGCGTATCGAATCGGAAATACAGAAAATCGGCAAAGGCAAGAGGCGCGCGAAAAATCAGAGATGTTCGCACCATGTGCGCGGAAAAATCAAACTTCTGCGCGTAAAGTTGGTTGTGCGCGAAATGTGGGTTTGAAGTTTTACGCGCACGAGAGGATTCATGTTCTAAATGATGATAAATAGAGAAGTAATAAGATGCGCGAAAAACCAAGGTGTTGCGCGAGATTAAAAGGAAGATGCGCGTAATTCACAGAACTGAGAGACAGTTTTACGCGCAAGAAGGGGGGTTTTACGCGCAGGATAAAAAACGTCTATAAATATGAGGTGAAACCCTCTCATTAGAGGAGGCTCGACACTTAGACAAATCTTGAGCTCCGGCGCGCGGAAAAATTAAGGTCCAGGGGGTTGCGCGAAAAAGAAGGCGTTGCGCGAAAAAGGGAAGTTTTGCGCGAAAAAGAAGAGTTGCGCGAAAAGCCTTTTACGCGACAAAAGTTATTTTTACGCGCAAGGTTTGAATTTTACGCGCAAGCCCCCGGGAAGGGTGCGCGGAAAATTTGGGGGTCCCGCAAGCTTTTTGACAGGTGCTTAGCACTCTCAAACCTGCTTTGCGAAGAGAAGAAGAACGATCGTGCAACCAAAATCTGATCTGCACAGAGAGAGAAATATATCGATACACTCAGGTTTCAGAATTGGGAATTGAAGGAAGAGAAGGAGATTTAGTGCATTCAGGTATTGCACTGAAGTAGAAGATTGATTTCAAAAGAGCATCAACTCAGGACTCTGATGCAAGCAAAGTCTCATGCTGAACAGGAGACAAAGACTTCAATGCATATCTATTGAAAAGACCTTCACGTCTATAAACTGAGTGAGACTTCACCAACGGCAGTGAGCCAGGGGGAGTCAACGGGAGTGACCCGAGGGACGCAGTGAGCTATCCCTAAGAAATTGTAAAGGCAGTGAGCCTGGGACAGAGTGTCTGTACCCGAACATTTGTATCCGCAGCTAGTGAAGCATAGTGGATTTAGGTACGACCGGCAACCTGTCGGCGTATACTCCTTGGACGTAGCCCTCAGTGGTGAACCAAGTAAAAATAGCTGTGTCATCTGTCTCTGCATGTGAATGTTTAATTGCTGATCATATCCATCATACTGGTTTGAGTAGTTCCTACCAACGTGGGAACAAGATCCACAACTTTAAGAAGAAAAAGTTTCCACCCTGATTCACCCCTCCCCTCTCAGGGTGTCCCGGGGTCCTACAATTATAATATAAATGCATCACCATCATAAATATAGAAAAACATTTCGTGTTTCAAGGTTAACTTCAAATAAATTCAAGATAGTGGACCATGATAAACCGATTTTATATAGTGGACTAGGATACACCTATTTCCCATTGTGGATAAGGATTCACCCATTTCCCATTTTGGATTAGGAAGCACCTGCTTCCCATTTTGGTTCAGGATGCACTCATTTTACTTTATGGATCAATCTTGATGACTTGTTTCCCATATTTATTTCATGAGATATAAATCATTACCTAATTAATTGGAGGGAGATATTGGTCCCACCAATCACATAATGAAATCTTACATATGTGTGACAAATAATAATAAAACCTTCATCATATCATGTCCCATAACAAATGTGACCGGATTCATAAATATCATATCATAACTTGTGAAGATAAATGGGTTTCATAAACATTTCATGTTATCATAAACAATGGAAAACTAAAAGGTTTCATAATCATAGAATAACCTATGAAATGATGTGGGGTTCATAAGATTCTTATCATGATATAACAAATGGAAGAGAAATTGTTTCATAAAAAAATCCCATCTAAATCATAAATCATTCAAAGAAAAAGTAAGAATTGTGTCCTTATATCATATCCCAAGTAAATCATAAACTATATCAAAGAATATCTTCTTAAATGAAGAAGGATTGTGGAGAAAACAGAAATCATTTTTTTCAGGTAAATAAACATTATTTCATTTTTTTACAAAAAATATAAAACATTTTAAAATTCATTTTCATTGAAAACCACTTTGCAAACATCATATTTTAACCTTAAAAATCATTTAGATATTTTCTTGGGGAAAAAATATATTATCTTTGAAAAAAAATTGGACATAAAACATTTTTAAAATAATTTCTATGAAAATAGCTTTGAAATAATTAAAATCATTTTCATTCAAAATAACCTTTGAAAAAATATAAAGGAATGTTTTAAAATGAATTAAAATGCCCCTTGAACATAAAATATTATTGAAAATCATTTTATTTGAAAACTTGTTTTAAAATAATGACTTTATCGAATATTTGGGAAAAATTATTATAACAAATTAATATTTTAAAATTGTAAATGAATATTCAAAATAATTATGGTGAATAAATACATACATTCATAACAATCATTTTTTTCCATAAAAGGTTTAGAAAAGATCCGAGATTGGAAAATGAAAATAATATTATTTTTTAATAACTACTTTTTAAAAGGTAAAAAATTGTTAAAATTTATTTTATATATCATAGGAGAATATTAGAAAATATTTTATAACATTTTTTGAAAACATGGTATTTGAAGAACACATATTTCTGACCGAAATGAAGAATAAAGTTGAATTTTATTAAATACATTTTCTTAATTAGAACAATTAAAAAAGAGTGGAAATGGAAACATGACTTGAATATATCATGATTACCGGAGGAGAATAAAATTAATGATAAACATCGATATATGGATCATAATATTTAATCAATGGAATTATAACCATAAAAACTCATCATGAATGATGAGATTGTAGCAATACACACTTAGCATATTTGTAAAATTGAATCAAAATCCCTATTAAAGAATAAAATTAAATGAACCAAAAAATTTCATGAAAATAAAAATATTAGTGATACAACATTTAATAAGGAATTATATACACCTTGTCAATGAATATATGTTCATAACCAAACATGTGTCTTGAAGAAGGAAAATTTAGAAAAAATTAAATTAACAATGTCGTATCTTTGGAACTGTAAACACCATGAAAGAGACATAATAAAACATATAATTAAATAACCACAAATTTTTTAATAATAATAATATAATATATTAAGGGCCATTATATACACCACACAAAATAAATGAGTAGCGAATAAGGTATATGTCTTGCAAAAATAAAACGAGACTAAAATCACCTTACTATTTGAGTATCTTTTGAATCATGAGATATGTAAAAGAATAAAATGAATTTAAACATTTAGTATCAATAAATAAATGGAATTCATGATGTAAAATTTCATAGGGTAGTATATACCCCATAAAAAAATTAATAAGTGGTGAATATATCTTATATCTCAAAAAAACAAAGTTAGACGAGAAAACCCTTACCTTAAGTCTTGACATTCTTAATACATGTTAAAACCTCTACAATTAATATAATATTATTATAAATATAAAAAGGAACTATATAATTATATATCATACCATATATTATTTTAATATTACTTTATATTTTCCTTTAATTAAAAATTTCTTATTAAAGTTATGTTTAAGTTAATAATCACTTAGTTTTTCTATATATGTTTTGACTTGTTATTCCTGATCCTATTACATAGATCATGATTTTCTTAATTCTTGAATGTAAAATATTATTTAAATATCATGAATAATAATTATATAAGTTTTTATAATAATCTATAAAATATATAAATATGGAATCAAAAACCCCATTCTTGGAGATAATATGTCGTATGTTTGTATGAACGATGATTCAGTTTTCTTGTAGTATTAATAGACAGAAATAAAATGAAATATATGTACACAAAAAAAACACATTCACACACATATATATATAATATAATTATAGAAGCATTATTTTTTAATATATATGAAATAATTTTATTAAACCCATCATTAATACATTTCTTAAAAAGTGTGAATGAATCAAATTTCTTTGAGGAGGCGGAAGTCTATATGTCCCCAAACGAAGTTATCCTATTCCCACAAAATGGAAAGAATGAAGTTATGATTCACATAGTATATAAATAAGAATAAATAAATCCAACATACAATACAAAAACACTATTTACATCATTATTCCCAACCATGAAAGGTGGTATTGGAAGAACGAATGACATCAGTTTGCAAGGTGGTAGTCCACTATACACACAAAAATGATTGTGTATCACATTTGATTGATGTGTTTGTGCATTTAGGTCATAAAAATAAAATCAAAACAACCATTTATATTGACAATACATAGGTTATTATATAATCTTTTAATATAAATAATTTAAGGGTTTGAAAAATAAATGAAATAAAAGTTGTCATTGAATAACATTGCATCTTCTTCGGGTAATTACTTTTGGTTTTCACAAAAGGACAAACTTGTTTTTATTTATAAAAACATTGAGGATTATAGGATGGTATAAGGGAATTATGTAGTCTATGTTTCATGTTATGGATGATAAAAATGGAATTATAGATATGGATAAGTGCAGGGGTTGAGTTCCTCTTTATATTGGAGGAGTATTGACATTCTCGTAAATAAAAAATGTAATCCCTATTGCGGGGAAAATTTTAAATCATGTACTTCCAATAAGAGACTATTTTCAAAAAATGTAGGATATGGTTGAAATATTTCCATAAAATGTATTTTAGACTTGTGAATATGTTAGTCCCCCCTTTAATTTAAATCGTAACCATTAAAAAAACTTGTTTTCACCTTAATTAACGTAATAATTTTTACTTACATTGTAATAAATTTTTGGTAAAAAAATAATTTTACCAAAATTAAATTATATATTATTCTTATTAAAAATATGGAATCTATTATTTCAAATTCCAAATATAGAAGTGGATGAAATTAATTTAATGTTAATACTACAAGTGGGATGAGATAGTAGGTGTTTAAAGTGAAAATGTTCAAACTTTTGAAAAACAATTTAAAGCCAATATCATTGTGAAATAGATTACAATGAACTGAATTGGATTAATAGATTTATAATTTATATAAATATAATTTAAAACCAAATATAGGAATAATTTAAATTTAAAATTAAATTAAAATAAAATATTGTCAAATTAAAATTCATTATTTTTTCTTGTTCATAAAAAATGAATTTTCTTAGAAAAATACTAAATATTAACCCAAAATAAATTTTTATATTACTCTTTAAAAAATAGTTTTTATTTTTTTCAAATAAAAATTATAAAATTTTCAATATTTAGTCTTAAAACAATTCTTCCATTAAAATTATGAAAATGTTTCTTTTTGAAGAATATAGTTTTTTATTCCTAAAATTAGATTTGTTCTAACTTTATTCCTATAAAAATTTTTGGATGAAATTTAAAACATTATTTTTAATTTATAATAAATAAACTTATTTAATATCTATCTCCAATATTAATTAATTTAATTTATTAAAATTAAATACCTTAGTGTGAATAAACATTTTTTGTCCATAAGATCACTTCATTTATAATCAATTGGTTCTTATTTTCATTTATAATTAATTTATAACAAAATAATTAATATTATAAACATGAGAAAACCTTGATTTCATAAATTAGTTAATATAACTCACATTTTCCATCCCATCTACTAGGTGATAACTATTATAATATTTTAATAATAATATTAACATTATATTATAGTCCGGTAAAACTATGACTTGTGTGTAACACTAGAAATCTATGGAACTCTCCATTATTTGTAACATAAGTAAAAAACAGGTGTTGCATTTACCAAAATCTAATGTAAATTTTTTAAAAAAAATAATAACCTGATATAGTGTGTAATGAAATCCATGAAATAAATTTAATATATTTGAAAAATAATAATTTATAAATACTCAGGGTGTTACAATATAGTCAAGAAAATAAATACTATTGATATTTTTGAGCAAAAATAAGGAACTATTGAATATAATAATAAAAGACCCCTCTTCTCCCATTACAAATACCACCCATCACCACCCCTCAAACTACTTATTTTAATTTCTCTTCTCTTTCTACCTTCTCCTCAAATCTATCATCAAACCTAGATGAGAAATACTATTATCATGTATATATTGTAATGTTATATATATAATTTAATATCTTTTGTCCACCACTTTTCTCATCTCCTCTTATTCAATGGAAAATGAAACCATTATTCATATTATATTAGTTAAGTTCCTTCATGGATAAATATTTTGTGTTTTATACTAAGTCCTTCATGACATGTTTAAATTCAATAATGATTGATTAAAATTAAATAATTATTTATATTATATGTGGTTGAGAATTCTGTAAATTATATATGAAGTTAACATTAAATAAAAACATTAGTTTGAGATGGTTGGTAAAAATTCCAAAATAAAGTAAACATTAATCATTAAAGTTCTATTAAATGAATCATCAATATGTCAAAAAAATGATATAATGAAACATTTGAAATTCCATAAGGTCATGAATTTCATATCACTTCACTTATAGAAATGTTTTCCCATTTGAAAAAAATTTTTATAATTACACACAAGTAAATCGATCATAAAATTATAAAATGAGTCCTCCCATGAAACAAAATGAACTTTATACTTCGTATACATGGACATAAATGAACTTAATAAAGTTATAATAATTCAAATATATTTTTCAAGAGGTTTCCAATTATGTAATTAATTAATCAAAATTGATTATTTGAGATATTAAGTGAGATTTTAGAACACAATTAGACATAAGGTAAGGGATTACTCAGAGCCACCATATTTTCATTAGGTTACCTTTTCATTTTGTTATGGTAATGTTTTAGTCTCATAAGATGTTATGTATGTTATTATTGAGTAAACCTAATCTATTATGGGACTTTGTCCACCATGTGATATCATCTTAGAAAGTATCTTTGAATAATGTTTACATCGTGTTATATTTTACTTCTACTTTCTAATGTTTCAATGATCATATGATTCCATGTTATATATGTTATGCCTCCATATGTTTATTCACAAGTCATGCCTTTTATTTTATCATGTTATGCATTCTTAAATAGGTTTTATGCTTCATTCCCATGTTTTATCCCTCACTCAATTTTTAGATCAGCCATTTTTCTTTGTATTCCCCAGGTTATACTATATAGTTATAGGTTATCAAAGGGAGTTAAGAGATTATTATAGATATCAATAAAAACATATTTTATTCTAGATTCATGTTATAAAAATAGGTACCTAGTGTTCTAAAAAAATACTAATTTTCAATCCATGCTTTTTATTTAATGAATGTTAACAATGAAAATAATTTAATAATATGTTACAAAGGTTTGGATTTCCATACTAACTTATCTCAAATTAATTTAAATTATCTTCACATTCATATATCTAGCATAACATAACACCATTCAGTGTCAACTTGATGATTGGATTATATAATTGTGATAAATTCATCACAAATCATTTTTACTATCCATGAAAACTAGAAAAATGTGAATCTTAGTTACTATGATTGGTTTAGTCCATTACCCAAAAACGTTCATCTTTTATGGAACAACTCATATACCATCACATGAGATTATAAAACCCAATAATGAATCTTTTTGAAGCCAAACATCACAGTTGGTAATGTTATCATACTACTTATCATTCATCAGGGTGTTTAGCACAATCCTAAATTGTTTTTCATGCTCTTACTTTCTACTTGAATATATTTGTCTACCATAATTAAAGGATACAATTAACTAATCAAGGAAATATCTAAAGACTATATTCATTAAATCCATGAAGATATTTTTATCATTAGTAAATCCAATTGGAAATACTACAAATTCCCAATCACAATACCTTATATGAAATGTTTTCTTTTGTATACCCTCCTTTAAAACCCTTATTTAGAGATATAAATGTAGAATAAGAATATTTTAAGAATATATTGCTCTATAAAATTGATTAAACATATAATTTATGCAAGGTTAAGTAGAATAGTTCTTATTAGTGATCATCTTAGGATCCAAATAGTCAATGAAATATACATTAACCTATATTTATTCTTAACAAGAATAATAGCTTCACCTCTTGGAGAAGCATAAGTTGAATGAATCACATATCTATATTCTTAAAAAATTTCTTTCTTAATATTCTCAATTCAATCTAGGAAATTTTATATGGATCCATTGAAATAGGTATAACACCAGGTTTGACTACTATTGAAAAATAAACATCAAGATTTTAGTTAAGACTCTGAATATCCTCCAGAAAGCTATCAAAAAATACTCATACAATAAGAATATCCCAAATTTAGAGTTTCTCCTTAACTATATAACATTAATATCCCTTGTTAATAGGTAGTAAAAACCATATTATGGAAGTAATTTCCATTATAATTTCATATTTATTCTCACAATGATAGGCGATGGATGGTTGGTTTGGGATACCAAATGTATTTTCCCTTCCTTAACAATTAATATGGGCTCTATACTGAAGAAGCCGATCCATACACAAAATTACATAAAATTCAACAAGTTGAATAATAAAAAGATTTGTAGGAAGAACATTCCATTAAAATTCTATTAGAGAGGAGCTATATACTTGAGATTCCGACTTTCTACGATTATGTTTTTTTACGACTAATACAACATATATTCGTTGAGGATATGAATTAACATTCCTATATAGCATTAATTATATAATTAAACACAAATAAATAATCTAAAATTGGGTACTTCAGTATTTGGGAATACATGTAACCACCTAATATTTATCATTTCATCATCAATACCATAGTAAAACCAAAATGGTTGGTATATAAATTAAGAACGTTTAATTATATAGTCCAATCATTAAAGGTTGTCATTGGATGTCTAAATCATGGCACCACCCTTTCAATATAAAAATTATTAGTTTTATAATAGGTCAATCATGGTTATATTCTATTTAAATTGTTCACAATTATTCTAAAGGATAATGTTAATTAACCCAAGAATATCCCATGGGAGTTTCAAAGTAGGTTTTCAGTATGGGCCCATTAATTGTGAAATAGAATGATGATCGAGATATAATGCAAAAAAATATATTAGGGGTTATTACACATGGATATATCAATTCCCATATCATGTCTACTTATAGAATCCAAAAAAGGATGTACCAATAGGAAAACCACATAATACCTAATTTACCCAAAACTATATGATATTATTCTGTGATTAGAAATATCCTTTAATACTTTCATAGGGTTGTATTCCCTAATCAATGTTTTACGAAAATAGTTCCCAATGTTTTTACTAAACATGGTCTGATTCCAAATGGAAAGACCATTTCCTTAATAGCTTATAGTCAATGGTTATTTTTTTACATTGTCACTAGATACAAGCAATCACATCCGAAAGGACCACATTGTTTAGTAGTATTGGTAAAGTAGATAAATACTTGAATCTCATATTATATTTGAAAATTTAATATACAACATAGTAGTTCTTTGATAACATATTTATTCCCACTAGCATATCATTTCATATCAATCATAATATAATTATTAGAATCATAGGAAAATAATCATAAGAAAGGGATGAGCTCAGAAAATTTGTATGGGAATGCATTCCACAAAATCTCTCATAGGATATATTAGGAATGGATAATATTGTAGGAATAAATGATGATAAAATAATTCCATATAAAAAATCAAAAAGGATTCAGACTTATCCTTGGATGACATAACTATTTGAATAATCTTATGAACATCCATAATTGTTTTCCTAATAATGTAAAGTATAATGAGAGACATCTGAAATTTATCATCAAGGAATCATGGTAATACATATTATTTAAATAATTTGTGCTTAGATAAAAATAAAACATTTTTTTGTGTCAAAATACACATTGATACTTAGGGGGGGTATGTAATTTTAGGCCCTATAAATCAAAAAATACGTCCAATGCATTCATCATATGAATAAAATATTCAACTTAATCAACATGCCTTAATAAACAAAAATGTATAAATTGGAATAACAAGTGTATATATTTTCATACCTTCCCCAATCCAACTAATTATAAAAACATACAAATAAATATAATGGACAGTACCATTCGATTATATCATCATTAAAACATAATATTCATAAAATAATTTTGATTTAGATGATAATACCTATAATTTTTCATGGTAATATTTCATGGGAAGAATTCATTTTTCTTTTTTAATTCACATATTTACAATATAGAAAATTCAAAAATATTAGGGAAACCATTTTTCTTGGAAGGGAGAATGGAAAATTTTAATGGAAGTTTCAAAATATTGATTGGTCATGAAAGAATGAAATGTAATATACTGAACTTATAATGAGGTATGTTTTGTTTTAAAATTTAGTTATTCACCTTTAAATGGTTGATGAATTTATTCATATGAGTAAGGATGGTCTCAAGAGAATAATAGGTGTTTGTGATATGGGAAAGGGAGTAATAGGGAAATATTATGCAAGGATCATATTTGGAGCATAATTAGTGTTAACCTGGTGCCAACACTAACTGTCTAGGCAAGGAGAAAAAGAATTGTTTCCAAACTATTAATGGTATCCTAGAAAACCAAGCAGCCTAAGTCAATTGGATAGAGGAAACGTCATGGGTACTGAATGGTTTATAAAACGATGATGGTGGACTAGAGAAACTTTAAAGCTCAGTTTCATATAATACATAGGATTCCTCAAATTCACATGGAATGGAAAACCAATCATCTAATCTATGTTCATATTTAAAATTAGGAATTCTATTGTTTTCACTCCAAAATTTAAATTCAACCTCCCTAATTCTTCATCCCATTAATACTCTAATAGTAAGGGATATAAACCAGAAGCTCCCCCATTCTTTAAGGATCAATCCCCTTTAATTATAGGGTATTTAGATGGCTATTTTATGAGAACTAATGCTCTGAGTAGGCCTATTTGTCTTATTTCATCTATTTTTTGGATGAACCACATTTTTTTGTTTTCCCTTATTCTGAATACCCAAGACCATAATTTTTCAAGGTAACCATTTAATTATATGTTATAGGTTGTTTTATTTCAAATTAAGTTCCATGGTTTGGAGAGTTCTTGTCTATGATATAAAGGTAGGCAGTCAAAAAGGTTTCTCCCATATTCTTGATATCCCTCTTTTATATGTGGTTTCACCGCTGTTGGGTCTATTAAAAACTATTAGACTTGGTATTATGCCACCCATGGTGTGTTTAAGTCCATTGAAAAAAATATATTTTTGATTTTAAATGATGGGATATTTATTTTATGATTAAAAATTGGATTGTATTGATTGTATGAATTGTTATCAGGGAATAATTTTTGTTTGGTTGTATATAAATTTAACAGATTTTAACATGGTCATGAAAAGGAATGGTGATTGGTTTGAAAGGTGTTTTTTGGTATTTTTGAAATCAAACTGTTGATGGCATGGTCATGATAAGGAATTGTGATTGGATGGAAAGGGGTTATCTATGTTTTTATGTGTTTTCTATAGAACACGTTAATGTTTTTTCACATAAATAAATGATTAAATGGTAAAATATAAAATGGGGGTTAAGGTGTTTAGTATTTAGACCATTGTGAATAATGAATATTAGTTAAATCAGATGGAGTTCCAGTTTTATTCTTTTTAATGTGTAAAAATTTCACTAATGATAATCCTTGAACTGTTTGGGATTATATAATGGTTTGTACACTTGACTAATGCTCCAACATCCTAATCTATGTCTCAATGTTGGACTGAGGATCCTTATCCAAGGGGTGCGCCGAAATGATGCTCTAAGTACAACTGATGAGTTTTATTCTATGTGATAAACTAATTCTCTAGGTTCCACCGATGCATTTCATGGTTTGGATGCTAGATTGATGCTCCATGCTCCCATGGTTGGATATAGTATGGGTACCTTTACTGAGTGTAACGACCCAAACTATTATAAATGAAACCCTCCTTTTGATTTAATTAAATTCCTTATTATGTTATATGGTTTTTTAAAACCCATTCATTTATTTATTTATTATATCCAATTGGATTTAAAAGACTGTTATGTATCATTATTTTTTATAATATATCCATTGAACAACGATAACATATAGGGTTTTAATAAATAAAATTGACACAAAAAAAGTTAATTATGGCCTAAAATAGTAGGATAATTTCCTATGAATCCCATTTATTAGAGATTAAAATGTATATATTATCACTGAGATTTAACCTTAACAAATCCAAAGCTAAGATTCAATAAAGTAATCATGAGAAAAAACCATTTACCGGAGATGTTCAAGCTCATTGAGATCAAGAACCAAACCATGTATATAAAACCACCCCATGAAAGTCTCACAATCATACACCTTAATCTAAGGGAGTTTGATTATTTGTTAATGGGATATGTATCAGGACTCTATAATTATGAGTATGCACATTATTATTTATAGAATAATTAATATATTTTCATCCTGTTATGGTTACTTTATAAATGATTTTTATTTTGATATAATAAAACAAAAATAGTTTGTTGGGTAATATGTAAATTCAATTAAAGAATTTATTTTTATGAATTAACGGATTTTTTATATATATAAAATTTTAATAAAATAGTAATATTAAATAATTTTTATAAAATACAAATGATCAGAATTTGTCTTGAAGAAAAATGTAATTTTTATAAGGTTATACAGACTCTTATTCAAAGAAAACCTATCCTTTTCAATAACTATGAGTTATTATTTTAAAAGTTAAAATTAACATATTTAGAAAATTTACAATAAAAAATTAATATTATTTTTGGAATCATAAAGTCAAAATTATTGAATAGTTAGTTTTTCATAATTTTCTAAGATAGTCGATTTTTAGGTAACCATTAAAAACCGTATAAATATACATTGTGTATTATGACATAATAATGACCCTAAATTGATCTAATGAATACTATAAAAAGGTATTCAGGACAAAATCTACGTTTTATCATTAAAATAATTATGCTTTAATTTTATTTAGTTAATTTTATAAAGCCATTAGGAATCCTCCAAAACCATTAATATATTTTAAGGTTTTAAAATAATTTAATTAAGAGTATGACTCACCTCCACATAATAAAGGGAATTATTTTACCTATTTAGGCCTTTGGACTTATAAAATGATTAAATACACTCCCATTTGTTTTCAAAACATAGTAAAAAATCATGGAAATGTTTGTGGTTTTGGTTATTTTATTATATAGATTCTAAAACCTATGTTTGAGAAATAATAATGAAATCCCCAATCCATTACACTATAAACACACCAATTATCCCATTTATATTAAATCAAAATACTCAAATCTTATCCTTAATCTTCCCTCCACTCTCAAGAATCCCCTCCCGATCATTTGGATTGATACACTCAGGTAGGTAATTTATTCCTTTCTACTCCTTATTCAAGTACCTTCTTTACCTTATCTCTTTTATCTTCATTTAATAATTATATTAAATGTCATTCCATTTCTCTATTACATTCCAATTTATTTCCAAATGATTAGGGACACATTTCTCTCTCATCAATCCATTTTATGAATTTTTATGTGATGTCGTTATACTGCTGAAATTGTACCACGATTTTACCAGCCAAAAAAAATTATGTAGTGAATTCCATTACCAATTACTATAAAGGTTATTAATCGTTATAATCAAACACATGTTTTAAATGAGACTTACATGTATATATTTTATACTCCTTCATCATGGAATAAAACGTTATGATGAATGAATCCATGTTGTTTGATCTATGTGGAACACATAAGCACATGAATGGTTTTAAAGTGATGAGTGTGACCTAAATTATATAGCACTCCAATGCATTAGTTAAAGTATTGTCTTATTAGATGTCATGTTGGGATAAGGAGTCAACCATATTCCATTATGGGACTTTTTCCACCATGGAGGAATGAAAGGTGTGGTACATAGACCACATAGTGAAAACAATTCATGGAGGGAGCATAGTACGTGGTGAAGGATATACCGCATCGAAATTTTGGGTATATAACATTAGTGTATTATTTAGATCTACTTTTATATATACAGACCACTGATACCATCATTATGTAAAAATAATTTCATTAGAAAACATCTTCACTCAGGGAAGAAATTCATCTATATCTAGAAGAGTTTGTGGGGGAGTCTACATAGAAGGATAGATTCGATATGTGAATTCTGTGAAAAGAAGTGGTTCACAAGAAATCAATTAAATAAAGGAGAAGATGTTGTGAGGGTGTATTTTGTGAAGGGTGAATTAGTTCATGGAAATAGTTCTTGAAATGTGGGTTGCAAGGAATTGTTGAATGAAAAGGAATACAATCCACAAAGGAGAGGTAGTTTGTAGAATAATAGCTCATCTCCAATGAAGGGAAGGTTCGTAGAAGAAGGGATATTCTATGATGGAAGAAGAGGTTCACAAAAGGTGGATTGTATACAGATATAGAGGCAGTTCATGGAAGAGGTGGGTTGTGAAGCATACATGCTACGTGGTGTAGTTTAGTTCGTGGAGGAAGCAAGTTCTTTGCGAAGGGACTTACATAGTTTATGAAAGAAACTTACCCAAACTAAAAATATGTGGAAAATATTATGTCATCTACGGGTGAAATAGGGCCTTCAAAAGAGAATCTGTCTACTACTGAGGATGCATTTTTTCATGAAAATGAAGGGACCAATAGGTCCATAAACTATGAGTGAATCTCTTTTAAAAGAAGTGAGCAAAGGAAGAGGATGAAAGTGATCCTTTCCACTGGTAGTGAGCCAGAGAAACAGACACAATGAGTGACCCCTAGGAATGTAGTGAGAAGATTCTAAACCTTTTAAAAGCAGCGAGCATGGATATAGTTGAGACCTATCCCAAACCACCATTCTTGGTTGTGAGCCTTTGTGGATTTGTTACAATCATCACATTTCCATAGTATGCTTGTTGGATATATCCCAATGAGGGTGATGCTAGTAAAAATCATTGCATCCTTATTATTTCTTTCCTACATTACATTCAAAACATCCTCATTAGATAAAGAAGGAAAAAATAAGATAAAAATTAACACTTAATTAAAAACAATGTGAGCCTTACAATAAATAGGTCAAGATCTATTATCGTAGGATGAATTTATTAAGGAACATTTATACCCAGATTCACCTCCTCCCCTCAGGTTATCTAGGAACCTTTTGGTCCTAATAGGTTATGAATAGAAACCTAGATCATGAGGTTCATCCACCCCCCACCCTAAGATATAAAACGCTATAATTTAGACCATTATGAAATAAAGGCCTCATACTTTCAATGGATCATCTGATACCTTAATCATAGAAAAGTGGAAATACTCTATTGAGAAGATCATATCTATTATTCAGTGTTCTGAGCAACAGAAGGTTCTACTAGCTGTTTATAATATAGAGAGAGAAGCTCATCAGTAGTGGACATTGATCAAGAATAAAAAACATGAGGAAGATATCGAAGTGATGGGGTAGAAAAAATCCCCTCAAATATTTCTTTATAAATATTTTCCTCACACTATCTGACTTAAAATGGGAAGGGTCTTCCTTTCCTTCAGGAAAAAAAATGAAAAATCTTTTTGGGCGTACAATGAAAACATAAAAAGACTGGAATGATACACCTACATATTTTTTATTACCCCAAACATAAAGGTCTACCATTTCATTGGTGGGAGAAAACCTGTTCTAAAAAAATCCCTTGGGATCTGTGACTTTGATAGCTATGAGAATATTGTCTGATGTGCCATGAAAGTTGAAATAGAGATAAAAGAATCTTAATTTCAACACATAGATATGAATCGGAATGTGAATTTTAATTATAAAATTATGATGGAGAAATGTAATGGTTCCATGGAATTTAAACATCCCACTTCTCATGGGTGTGGAAATAAGAACCCATAAAATTTCCTAAGGGGGGTGACAGAATGATATAGGTGCAGGGAGGAAGGGAACCTAGATAGAGATTGACGATAGGAAAAACCCACTAATGTGACGGAGGAATGGAATTCTATAATCAACCATGAACACCTTTTTCATCGCTTCAACTGAATGTAACCATGTCACTTTGAAAATTAATTCCCAAAATTAAGGGTTTTTTGAGACAACCAAAATCCTCCAAGGATGCAAGGGAGAGCTTTTTACATCACAACCACTGAGGTGGGTCCTTAAAACAAAGTGGTGACAAGTATGATAATTATTCATTCATGAATAGTGAACATAATTTTTATTCAGGTTATACACATTCCATTATATGATCTTTTTTTAGTATAACTATTCAAACACCACTATAAAGTATGAAAGTAGAGAAGTCGGTTAAAATGAAAAATGGAGAAATTATTGTATCCAAGTTTATAACTCCACCCTTCTTAAAATTTGTGAGATGAACTTCCCAAAAAATATTTTTATACATCATTTAGTGGAATTTGATGAAATTATGGGTAGAAACTGACTTATGATATATAGATCAAACATAAATTTCCATGGTAAGGAAACCACTCTATGTATTGAGAATCATCATTTGATTTTGTAAAAGTGCAAGGAGGAGGATGCATCTTCTATAGAACAGACATCTCAAACATGGATATTTTTCCCCTACAAGAAAGAAAATATAGATCAAAAGATTTTTACTAAGTAAAGAACCATCCTTGATGAAATTCCTATTATGATGGAATATAGTGATTCACTTCCCAAGGATTTGTCTGGTTGATGCATTTCCCAAGAAATTTTATGGTCTTCCTCAAAGCCAAGAGGATGAATTTTCAATAGATATTATAACTAGGTTGTTTCCACTATCCAAGACTCCATATATAATGACTATTTTGAAACTTGAGGAGCTATATAAACAACTAAATTAGAATCAATATAAAGGGTTCATATGCATAAGTGCATCCCAGTGGGGTGTACTGGTCCTCTTCGTTAAGAATAAGGATGGGTCAATGCAATTTTAAATTGATTATCATAGGCTAAAAATGATCATGATAAAAAACAAGTATCCTCTACTATATATTTATGACTTTTTTGATCATCTATGTCAAGCATATTACTTCTCCAAGGTGGATCTTCAGTTGGGATATTACCATGTTAGGGTGAAGAAGGATGATACCCCCATGACTACTTTTAGTAAAAGGTATGAGGACTATGAGTATATTTCAATTCCTTTCTATCCCACTATTGATCCATCAATCATCATGAAATTTATGAATATAGTATTTAGATATTACCTAAACATTTTTGGGGTATTATTTATATATGAAATTTTAATATAATTCAAAAGAAAGGAGATGCATGAGGAGAATTTTAGCACTCTATTAATGGCCTTGCAAAAGGAGAAGCTTTATGAAAAGTACAAAAAATCTGAGTTATGGTTGAAGGTAGAATCAATCTTGGGAAATATCATAACAAGAAATGGGATATCTATGGAACCATAAAAACTAAATCAATTGAAGGATGGTCAAGGCCAATATAGGTAATAGATATCCATAGTTTAATTGTATTAACTATGTATTATTATCGATTTTTGAGAAACATCCCATGATTTAAAAAACATATAAATATGATATCATGGATGGGAGTCATGTTTTTCTAGAATGATGAAAATGAAGAGAGATTCAAGGAGATAAAAAGGAGGGTTATCACATCCCTTATTCTCACACAACCCACAAGTAGATAAATTTTCATAGTATTTAGTGATGATTTGAAAAAGGAATTGGGGTGTGAGTTAATGTAGAATGAATAGGTCATAGCATATGCTTATAGTGAGTTGAAAGTTCATGAAAAAACTACCCAACACAAGATCAAGAGTAGGCTACGTAGGTATTGAATTTAAAAATATAGAGCCATTATCTCTTTGGGGACAAGTGATAAATATATAGGGATCACAAAAGTTTCAAATGTATATTCACATAGAAATAGATGAATATACACCAGTATGTATGGTTAAATCTGATAAAAGACTATGACTACTCAATCAAATACCATCCTAGTAATGAAAATAAAGTGGAATATGTTGTAAGAACAAATGATCTAGTGATTAAATCATTGATGATAATTGAGAGGGCTCTAGTATCCTTATATTGGGAAAGTATGGACTTAGGAAACATAAAGGTATGAACACCATCAATCCTTTCACAAGTTATTTCTCATCCATATATTATTGAGATATTAAAGGATGTTAAAATGGATGATGTGGGAGTTCATAAAAAATGGGAAACTATAAGAAAAGGTAAATCCTTGGAGTTCATTGCTAATAAAGAAGGAGTTGTGAGATTTGGTTCATGACTATGTGTACCATCAAATCCTGAGTTAAACAATAAAATGTTGGATGATGCACATAGTTCGACAATATCCATTAACTCAACAATCACGAAGATGTATTGAGATCTCTGAGAGCTATATTGGTGGT